>JAWNLY010000203.1:140000-1340000 GCA_035042045.1 Drosophila melanosoma | reverse complement strand
TTGTCAGTTTATTAAATACAAATCCACATGAGTAATCTCAGAACAGGTCTGTGTTTATTTCATCAGATAATCAAAAATATATAAATTGAACACTTGCTTACCTAACATCCAGAGACTTGGCAGAAACTTTTTTTGTCGATTTGACGCCATATGTATTTCATGCTAGCTAATATGAGACTTTTTCGGCCATTTTGAAACCCGACGCCATTTTCTGGTGGCGCCTTCTGGCTAAGCTCGTCGCGTTTATTTTTCAAGACAACACGCCTAAAAGTTAAGTTTAATAAAAATAATTAGAACATATTAAACTAAATACATTATAGTTAAAAAAAGTTTGGATCAGTTTACATCGAGTTCCACATGGGTTTTACTCAGTACAGGTCTGTGTATAAATTCATCACATGTGCTTTTAAAAATATTGACTATTAACAATTACCTCTTTTATTAGACAAATTCTATGCGTTTCCACATCATAAGTGAGTACTTTCAACCCTGAAAAATAATAAAAAATTTTGAATTCAATTAATTATCTTAGCCGAACAAACTTGTAAATTGTAAAACATTTAAAAGCCATCAGGTTGCCGAATCATCTTTAAAAGAACAAATATTGTTCGAAATTGAATTGAAAGATACAATACAAAACCGAGAAAATGTTCCTTCAGTCTCGTCATCAGTATCATCATTTGTGGTATAAATATTTAACAATTCATCTACTTTAAAAAATAATATAGCACCAAACTCACCATCTTTCACAAAATTCCAGTAGCAAATGAAGCATGGATACACGTGGCATAACCAAGAAAACTCTTAGACTAAACTATCGTTACTATTAGAGTCTCATTTGCTCACAATCGATGAATGCAGAGTGGTATTTAGTAGAAATGTATTGCAACTCTGCTGTTAACAGCTGAGAGTTAATACAACAAAAATTAACAACACGTGCAATAGTGTAGCATTTTGCCATTCAATTGTTTACATTATATTTATATACCTTTAATAATGGTAAGAGATTGTTTTAGCACTCCTGTAAATGACAACGAACTAACATATTTTTATCCTCGTACCCGTAGGGCAAGCAAAAGAAGACCAAAAAGATACAGAAACAGAAAAATGCACAACTGAAGCGTTTGTTAAAACCCACCGATTCCCGGATTAAAGATAATATGCGCCAGAAACGCAAACAGGCCAAAGATCCTCATGCAATTAAAATGCATGAAGCCCCACAGCAGAGCTCAGCGCTATTCTTCCAGTACAACACGCAGCTGGGGCCGCCCTACCACATCGTCCTCGACACGAACTTCATCAATTTTAGCATTAAGAACAAGCTGGACATAGTGCAGTGCATGATGGACTGCCTCTACGCCAAATGCATACCGTATATATCGGATTGTGTGCGTGCCGAACTGGAGAAACTTGGCAACAAGTACAAGTTGGCCCTGCGAATAATATCCGATCCCCGTTTCGAGCGCTTACCCTGCCTTCATAAGGGCACCTACGCCGACGACTGTTTAGTCGAGAGAGTACGCCAGCACAAATGCTACATTGTGGCCACCAATGACAAGGATTTGAAGAACCGCATACGCAAGATACCGGGAGTGCCCATCATGTATGTGGCTGCCCACAAGTACGCCATTGAGCGTATGCCGGAGGCGTACGGCGTCAAATCGTAATCATAATTTTTAAGATTTAAGATTATTCACGATATTTAAATTGTTTTTTAAATATATGTTAAGGCAAATAACAAATGTTGAATTATTCTTCATATTATTGATTTGTACCCAGCCATTCAAAAAGTTCTACAGAATTCATAGCCTGAAAATTTACTTGTATACAAATAAATACAATTTCGATATTTTTAAGATGAAAATGTTTTGTTTTTATTCAAAAGTTATGGTTCGCGATGATCTTAAGCATCGGCATGCAGACGGGGCGTTGCCTTGGACAAAAAGTCGGAGTAAGCCTGGTAGGGCGTGGAGCCCAAAGGCATCTCCTTCCACAAGTCTGGCGTCAGATAGGCGTATGTCTTGGCAATTGCAGCATAGGTTGCCTTGGCGAAGTTACCCAAAGTACCAGTGGAGCCACGGGCAGAGGTGTAGCAATCCTCAATACCAGCCATGGTCAACAGCTTCTTGGGAACGGGTGCAGACACAATGCCGGTACCACGGGGCGCTGGGATCAGACGCACCGAGACGGAACCGCACTTGCCGGTAACCTTGCAGGGCACGGTATGGGGCTTGCCGATCTTGTTGCCCCAGTAGCCGCGACGAACGGGCACAACCGACAGCTTAGCCAGAATGATGGCGCCTCGGATGGCAGTTGCCACTTCCTTGCTGCACTTAACACCCAGGCCAATGTGACCGTTGTTGTCACCAATGGCAACAAAGGCCTTGAAACGGGTGCGCTGACCGGCACGCGTCTGCTTCTGGACGGGCATGATCTTGAGGACCTCGTCGCGGAGAGCTGAGCCCAAGAAGAAATCAATGATCTCGAACTCTTTGATGGGCAGCGAGTACAGGTAGATCTCCTCCAAAGACTTGATCTTGCCCTCGCGCACCAAGCGACCTAGCTTGGTGACTGGAACCCATTCCTTGGAGTCCTCCTTGCCACCACGACCACGTGCGCCGCGTCCACGTCCGCGACCACGTCCACCACGACCACCGCGAGAGCCAAATCCACCACGGAATCCACCACGGGCTGGAGCTGCGTCCGCCATTCTATAATTGAAATAAAATGAATTTTATTAGCATTTTTGTAGGTTATGTATGATTATCGATGTACGCATCCCATATAAAGTGCTAAAATCAGACACCTAAGGCCATCCTTAAGCGAACTAACGCTTTCTGGTGGAAACCGCAAAAGGTAATTAAATTAATCATCATATAAGCACTTCAATCATTTTTCTTTGGCTCGTTTTGTGCGTGAAAAGTCGCCATTTTGTAACACGTGGTATAATACACACTTTTAAATTCTACATTGTTTGAATTATTTTCCCATTGCATGTCAAATAATATAATAAAACAACCATTTCTGTTGCTCTACAAGCAATTTGTTACAAAATTACATTTAAATTACATTCATATTTAAATGCAAAAAATGAAACTTACTTGTAGGATTGTTAACTGTATGGGGTGAAGACAAAAACGAAATGAACGAAAAATGCTAATCGTTGCAGCAGCGAACCTATTGTTGGGGTGCAAACGTAAAAATCGTATATCGATATGAAATATTCAGTCGAGCTATCGATGCTTTGCTCGCTTGTCTTCGATGCAGTATCGAAGTTGATAAACCTGCTCGTTAGATTTAAATAATTTCATGTCTTATGCATTTTTGAACTTATTTATTTTTCGCGTATATGCGTCAATAAAAAATACACAGTTCGCTGGATATTATGGTATAAAAGTGGAGTGAAGTTGTAATATTGTTTTTTTGACTAGCGTAGTTTTTATTACACATAAATAATATGGGTTCACAATAGTATAATTTGAGCCTTATAAAATCGGAATTATCAATTCTACAAGATGGGAAAAGGGGGAGGCCGGTTAAATGAGCTGCTCCCCGTTTGCGGTTGTGTTTCTCACATGGGTCTACAATAAGTGTTGAGCTGGTAAATTTACGTGTATAGCTATGTCTGGGTTAGTCATCTATCTATGGTTCCAAAATAAATATTTCTTATGGACTATGGTACTGCGTGAGTACGAAAAATAGTTTCGTTTTGCATGAGGACTCGGCCTAAATGCAATTCGACCACAATAATAATGATTGGTTAACTTATTGCAACAAATTGCGATGGTGTCCGCAAAGCCCGAATCAATCAATTGCTCTTCATGCCTAATTGTTGGTGTGGGTATAGTAAAGCACCGTATTTCCAGGCAGTTGCCAGTGGGATGCTTTCAGTTCGATCAGCTGCAACAGTGTTCGGCGTATAGAAGCCGCAGCATCGCCAGCATTGAGAAACGCATCACGCACCAATGACATAAGCAGCTCCAATTGCTGTGGAAGCTGCTGCTCCATGTCCTGCCCAATGCAAGTCAAAACGTAAAACAGGCACTCAATCTGCATATGCACGAATCATTAATGAAATGGAAAATAAAAATAGTTAAATTTAGCTTACCTCGGATAGTGAACGCACAGGGGGACGCACACAATCCTCGCAGCATTTGGATAGCAAACTGAGTAGCACCAGGGGTGGGGGTGTGCCCTCGCTGTGGGTGCGCAGCTGCAACTGGCGGCGTTTCAGCTGGCAAAACATTTCCGTAAGAAATGCCATGAAAGCCGTGAATCTAACCCTTGATGGCGACTTCATACCCTGAATGGCAAACAGCAACTGTTGAATACGTAAGTTTACGTTTAATTTATAAGTCTTTAAATACATATCAGCTAGATTGGAAGCATACCTTTTCACGTTCCTGATACCACTGGCGGCATGTGTTGAGCAGTGCCTCCAAAAACGTTTCCTTTTGTTCCTTGGCAATGATGTTGAGGCAGAGACGTGAAATGGGCAAAGCAAAACGTCGACTCTCAACGGCACGCTTGATGAACTGAGACGTCAGCTCCATCAGACAGCGAGAATTCAGTTTATTTGGATCCTCCAGGGCCGTTTCGATCAGTGACTGTATTTCCGGCGTAAACTGACCAATGTCGGCCACCTCGTTGCCCAGGCCCAGGCCTAAGCTGGCCAAACCACGTGTCAACGCATCAGCCGACGACAGTGATTTGGATCGTTGCAATGCGGTTCCATTTAGGGTTCCATAAGGGTCAATGCCATTCAACTGATATTGCTGCTGCACATTGTTGTAGTTGTTGCCTCCAAACTGGTTCTGTTGCATTGACTTCTGACCGCGCGGCTCTGGTGCAAACTTTACCCGATTAGTCGACTGCAAGATGCGGAAGTACAAATAAATAAATTAATATTTGTAAAGCTATAAATCAAATTATGATGTACAGAATACTTACATGAAGTATGTTGCCGCTGGAGGGTGAGTTCATAAGCGGAATCTGTCCGCCCATTTGGCTGATTGGGTGTGTTACCAATATGGATCTATGATGTACACCCTTGAGGGTATTCAAGGAGGTCGGCATATTGCCGAGAGATAGGCCAGCCTGGCGTCTGTTGAGGATCGCAGCATTGGAGGCAGCTGTTGCATATTGCTGTTGCTGCTGAAGGAGAGTTGGTCCGCCAGCCATGGGGAATATGAGCGACGAACTGGAAGAATGTTGTAGATTGTGGTTTAGCTCTGCAAGAAGATCGCAAGAGGGGTAAAGATTCGAATTAAAAATGGGTTTGCCGTTACCGATTACTGTTAAGTGCCTCAGACGGTGGCGTCGCACGTGAGTTGCTCGTCATTGTGAACTCCTGGGCATTTATGTTCAGTTTATTCGAGGCACCCCCACCACAGACACCACCACCACCACCAACAACACCATCATCACCATCTCCACCGAAAGCTGAATCGCCTCCGCGTACATCTGACAACGTTTAATTGTTGTTAACATCGATCAAAAACAATTTATAGTTACAAACGGAATATAATGTGCAACAAATATATTTAAATATTTAACAATGATTTAGTTTTGTGGGTTTTTGGAATTTTTGTTGTGCAAAAAGATTGTGGGTTGTTGGTACAATAACGTATATCGAGTACGATTATGAGATAGACATATATGAAAAGAAGAAGAAAGAAAATATTGACAAAATAAATACTTGTAAATAAATTGTGCATTTGAATTTGTGTAAAATTGCAGAGCTTGTGTTAAAGCAGTTGCCTTAGAAGCACATTGATAATAGTAAAGTATTATTATCTGTTAATAAATAATCATTTTGAAGCCTTGAAACTTTGACTTAAGTAAGCCAGTCGATACTGATTGTTACGCTATAAATTTTAATTAAATATTCTACAAAATGTCTGCCTGCACTAGTTTCCTTATTATGATGATTTATAAAAATTCAACCTAAATTATTTTGATTTAGTGGAAAAATATATAAGCATTAAAAAGTCTAATTCAGAATTATAAAATTATTATTTTACATAAATCGATAGATAGAACAAAAGCACTTCATTATAAATTTGTTAATAAAATATAAGGAAAGATTGGAGATGGTTTTTATGCTTGAATGAGGACAAATTTTGCAAAGCAATAAGCAAAGCTTTAAGGCAAAATTGACAATTAAAAATTAATAAAAAAAAGTAGATATATATAATTAATACTTACTTGGTGGTCTGTATATATCCATAGCGGGCTTGCCACGCATTTGTCCAGTTTGATTTCCAGGCACGTTGAACGCCAGACTGCGCCTTTTGTTTATGTTCTGTAATCAAGAATGAATTCATATTATATAAAACAGCTTTACTAAAATATAAAACTCACCTGTTGATTGGAGGTGCGCACAAAACTGCGTTCTCTGGATATAACGCCTGGTATAATGGGTTGATATTCGGGCGATTTGCGCATCTTTCGAGCATCGTTTTGTTGATTGTTATGATTAAATGTGGCTGGTGAGATTTCCACTTTCTCTGCCATTGTTGCTTGTGAGTGCTTTTTTTTCTTCTTATAGGTTAAATTATTTGAAAACCCTAATCTTTGGTTTCTTAAATCTTTTTTGTTTTGAAAAACTTTGATTATTCGCGTGCCCGTCTGCTTAGCTATCGGAATACGTGGAATAAACGCCTCTATATATGTTTTTTCAATATTTGAGTAAAGTTGTACATATCACAATTCTTGTTTTTTGTTTTGTTTTGTTTTGTTTGCTTGTTTTTTTAATACAATCATCTAGGTTTAATTTCCGTTCGTTGTCTTATGCGTAAGACAAATGGTATTCTTTCCTTTTATAAGTATAAGCGTGGTCTGAAATAAAAAGAAACAAATCTAATACTATTAACCATTAAATAATCCTAAAAGAAAATAAAAATAAGAATAAAGAAACTAACTAAGTATGATTTGGTAAAAACCATTAAGACTGCTCGATCTTTAAGTGGGTACAAAAAGAGAAACGCGTAAACTATTTGCGCTCTTCAACGATCGATTATACACAGACGATCACATAGACATTCTTGTTTATAAAGATGTATGTATACATAAACTTATGTACTTCATAGGTACATCCACAGTCAGCCAACCGGCTTTGCGGCTGCGCGTAGGAGTGCATCTGGTTTCAAGACCGCGATTGGGGAGCGCACTTCAACTGAATGACATCAGCTTCGAGCAATTCTTTCTAAATTTTTCAGCGCTTAAAGTACTATCGAAAAATGTGTGTGTGTGCGTGGTCTAAATATATTTATGAAATAAATATTTTCATATATTTTTTTAATATATGAAAATGAGCATATCTAAACAAACAAACGAAAGGCAAATCTGTACTAAAATGAAGTGAGACTTGCATTTAAAATTATAATAATGATTTTCCGTGAATACAACCCTATCACTCTTTGTATTTATAAAAGATTATTGTCGTATTGAATTAGTGATGACTGAGACTAATTGTTGTGAATAAGGGGTAACAAATTCTTAATAAATTTAATATTTTATGATGGATCGTAAGATAAAAGTTAAAAAAAAAATTAAAAATGTTTAGCTTTACAAAGCTTTATGTCAGTTAATCATGTATTAACAAAGGATTATTATATCTTACCTTTTAATGCAAAATAAAATGTGATCCAACAATTTGTTGGGTTTCGTTGCTGCTCAGCTTTTGTTTATCTGTTTTTTTCACACTCTTTGCCTTCTAATTCTGATGCTCTTTCAAGATTTTCAGATTAAGAATTGTCGTCGTTTCGCGCATTCGTCGTCGTCGTCGTTTTGTTGTTATTATTCGTATAGATATGTATATTCATTAACTTTAATAGATACGCTCTTCGTGTGTCGTTTAATTATGCTCGGCACATACGCTAACAATAATTCCAAAAAGAAACACAATTATAATTATAATTCTTTGTGAGTCAATCGAATGCCACCATATAGAAACAAACTATGAGTAAGTGAATTCTTTGCTTAGTTTTTGGATCGTCGCACTTTCAACACACATAAATATTTGTATACACACATATATATATATATATATATATATATATATGTATATATTTATATATATATATATGTATATATTTATATATATATGAACACAGGGTGATACAGACACTCACACATTTAGTTGATCAGATACAGCGGCGCAAAAACAATTGATGATTGTCTTGTTGTTCTTTACTCTTGCTGCTGCTGCTGTTGCGGCTGCTGCTTCTGTTTTTTGTTTTTTTTTTTTGAGCAGCTGTTTACGAGAGCTGAGTGAGTCAATGAGCGGGTGACCGGCTGCGTCGACTGTTGCTGCTGCTGCCGCTGCCAGTTGTTAAGTATACGCACCGTTGACGCTCGCGTTAATGTTGGCGTTGACGTTCTTCTATCTATTTTTGGTTTGTTGCTTTGCGCTCGCTTTATTTTCTCTTCGTCGTTGTCAATTGTTATGGTTGCTTCTTCCTTTTCCTCTTAATGGTTTGTTCTCGTAAGTTTCGTTTGTTTTTTATTTTCGTTATGTAGATCGCTCGTTGGGTCTCTTAGCTATTACTCACACACACGGACACACACACAAACAACACAGGGCATGTCATATATAAGTAGCATAGATATTAATTTATTTCTGTGTTAGTTCTTGCACGCGCTTTTCTGAGTTGTAAATACACACACACATAAATTTTTATTATTATGGTATTAAATTAATATTTTTGTACATTCTAAACTACTCGCATGTGCCGCATACATAAACTCATACAAGCATATGTATATATATAAATATTTATATATATATATTTATATATTATATTCATATGCTTGCATATGATATATGTATCTATACTTAGTAGTATCTTATGTATGCATATGTATGTATGCAACTGACGGAGGTGCGGCTATAGATTCTTCCGTTTCCGCTTGACAGCTGCGACGAGATGACGTCGTTTTATTATTTTTTGCTATTGGTTAACAAAATATTGTTATTATATATATATATATATATAATGAAAATATATAGATTGGTATTATCTGATTGTATAGTGGTGTGACTAAGTATTTGTATTGGTCCAATATGATTTCCGTTTAGCGAGCGCTATGCTATTTATAAATATATAATTCGGTTTTTGTCTGAACGCCCAAAAAACTTATGTATGTATGTACTCAATATGAATCACATAATAGTGCAAACGAGTCGCGTTTGAGCAAAATTCAATTTACAAATTTCGCTACACATTTTTCATATAAACATTTTCTGTATATATAAAATTTTCAAATATATGTAAATATGTATATTACTTTTTATTCACATAGAACTTTCGATTTTGACTGCATTTATTATTTATTACTGGTGTTTTCTTCGTTGCGCTTAATTTGTTCGTTATATTGATATTGCAAATTGTTCAAATTTATATGTATGTAAATTACCACACACATATGTCGATATGTAAATTTGTATATGTATATGTTTTATTATAGGTAATGTGAGTATCGTTTTGTCTGCTTCACTTGACGCAGTTTTCTTTCAGTGATACAAAAATCAGCGTTTTAACTTAAAAATTAAATCATCGGCGCGAGCGATCAGTTAAAGACTAAAACTTGATGAATCGCCACCACACCGAAAAGCTCTTCAAAACCATTTTGAGAGAGCCGCTCTGCAACTAATCCCACGTATATTATTGATAAAGAGAATACGAATGCGAATCGGAGAGCGAATTATGAAAAAGTGCTGCTCGCTTTGAGGGTTGTCGAGTGTGTTTCTGATTCGTTAAACTCGATGATTCAAACGAATTGTCAGTTGTACATGCTTATAGTACATATACTCGACAATATCTTTAGTTCCTGCTGTTGCACAATTGTTGAATTGTTCCTATTGTTGGAATCACTTAAAATAAAATTGTTTGATAATTAGTGATAGCTTGTCGTTAATACTCTTCAGAGAGCATTATATTACTAGCTAAATCAAGATTTACACAATGTTTTTCAAAATGCTATGCTTTTATTGATGTTTGTTTTTGCCAATTTCCTTCCATTGGGTCATTATATTCAATTCATAAATGACTCAATTATTATGTCTTTGCAGTTTTAGATAACATTTGAAGAACGCAATTCGCATAGCCAAAAACATCTTCAATGTGAATATATTATAATTTAAATACAATTTTATTCTTATAATTAGACGAAAATGATATGAGCAAAATGCTCTAGTAATGCTCTCTAATAATTTAAGTGTACAAATTAATATATAAGTAAACGATACGCTGTAAATAAAAAACATTGTTGGAAAATGGAAAGTGAATTGTTTTAGCGGATTTGCTTAAATATCTTAATTTTTAGACGTGCCTAAGGAGTTATTCAATGAATTGTTTAGCTGTTCCTCCTCATCATGATCAAGGCCCAATGCCATGGTTAACAATTTGACTACACAGCGCTGCTCATGCACCTCTCCCTTCTCTATGGAAGTGATATCCTCTTCTAGTTTTAGCTTCTCTTCGGCAGCCATCAGAATGCCCTCCTCAATGGTGCTCTCTGATATTAAACGATAAATATTTACTGGACGACTCTGACCCATGCGATGGCACCGATCCTCAGCTTGCTTATCATTGTATGGATTAAAGTCAATGTCGTGAATAATACAGGTATCCGCTGCGGTTAAATTTATGCCTACACCGCCGGCTTTTGTTGACAACAGAAATACGAAGATGTTATCATCGACATTGAAGTCTGTAATCAGATCCTGTCGCTCCTTAACAGCGGTGTTGCCGTCCAAACGACAAAAGCCATGATTTCGTATCTTTAGATACTCCTCCACTACGTCCAGCATCATGGTGAACTGACTAAAGAGCAGCACACGATGGCCATCGGCCTTCAGTTTGGGAAGCAGCGTGTCCATAAACTGGAACTTGCCCGAATCACATATTAAATTGTTCGGTATTTTAACATCATATAGTTCCTGTACGGAAGAAGTGCAAGCATTAATCTTAAATCTATATGAATACATATATAGTCTTGTGTAACATACGTGTTTATTGCATAGTTGATAGACCTGAAAATCTGACATAATCGCCAACTCCTCGAATATGTATTGCTCATTGGTTTTCTTGTAAGAATTAACACGAGCCAGTCGCTTGGCGAAGCCCCGCAATTGTTCGTCTGAGAAATAATGCCTCATTAGCAGTGGATGGTTGGCCATGCGACGCATTTCCATCATGATTGCAACACCGGCACGCTCGCTGCTGCCGCAGATCTCGCCCTTGTTATTGGAATAGTATTCAACAAGGTCGTTATAGTATTGCTTCTGTGAGGCACTCATCGCAACTTTTTCCTGAAGAAATGCAATTAATGAAATTTTGTTAACATATGGGATGAAATTGTAAGCATTTGATTTTTTTTTGCATACCACATAGCTAGTCTTCTTGGGCAAATTGTTAAGTACATCCTTTTTAAGACGCCGGAGCACAAATGGTTTCATAATGCGTTTGGCGCGATGAATTTGATTTTCTTGGAACTGAGAAAACTCTTCTTGATCGCCATCGGTTTTACTCTTCTGCAATAATCAAAAGAGGCATTAGAATTGAGACAGAAGTGCTTTACTCACTCTACACACACCTTGGCAAACAAGGTTTTGATGTCCTCAATGCTCTTGGCAAAGAATTTCGGCATCACAAAACAGAGCAGCGAGATCAACTCGAGCAGATTGTTCTGCAGCGGTGTGCCTGTCAGCAGAATACGCATCTCGGCATTAATTGTGATCAGATTGATATAACGTTGAGTCGTCATATTCTTCAACATGTGAGCCTCATCGAATATGACGTAGTGCAGCTTGCAAACTCGAAACATCTTTCGTTCCTCGGGCGTCGATCCAACTATATGGTAGCTGGCAAATCAAAGGTGAGTCCACTATTAAGGTAAATCTTAATTTCATATTTCTTACGTGGTGAGCAGAACATCGAAACCGGTAAAACCATCCTTGGCGAACCGAACGCGCATTCTTCGCCGCTCGTCCTGTGAGCCATGATATTTTTCTACCACAAGACTGGGACACCATTTGGAAATTTCTGCCTCCCAGTTGTCCAGCGTTGATGATGGTACCACAATCAAGTGCGCCCCCTTGCTCAGACCTTTCTCTTTGAGATAAGCCAAAAATGCTATAACCTGTATGGTCTTGCCCAGACCCATCTCATCAGCCAAAATGCCATTCATTTCCTGCTTGTGCATCACGGTCAGCCAATTGAGTCCAATTATTTGATAGTCGGCCAATTGTAAACTGTAACAGATGCAAACGAGGAGATTATAAAGACTAGACTAATGACTAAGGGATGATATACGAACTTGCTGCTTAGAATCTGTGGCTGATCAACAATGCCAGCACCGTTGGCAATAGCTGTTTCCAGGCGTTGGACCATGCCGTTGCATTTGCTTAGGATGTTGGCAACGGTATTCTGTTTGTTGATCAAATCCTGGGCGTAGTTAAGCAGATCAGCCGATAACCGATTAGCCTCCAGTTTCTGACGCAGGTCAGACCAATCAATGAATGGCCTTATTTCGATAAGTATCGTTGCCTTCTTTTCAGAAAGTGTCTTCACCGACTGCAGTTCAACGATGCTGGCGCTGTTCATGAATTGGAACACTTTCTTGCGCTGACCAGTCATTTTGGTGGACATTTCGGTGTCGCTATCGTCACTGTCATACACTTGATCCTTGGATTGCTTGACATCGTCATCATCCGAATTATCACAGTCCGAGTAGTTGCCGCTCGACTTGCTGTGCGATTTGGCGGCCCCACTGCCATTTGAGCTGGGCTTCAGCTTGGGTTTCTCATAGGGATTCTGAGCTTTTGGTTTGCAGTGCTCCTTCATATAACGTATTGCCGCAGCCACGTCCCAATTTGACCGTGCCAGCGAGTCCTGAATAGCCTGCAATTAAAAAAATTTTAAACGTTTGTAAATTGATTTATTTTTTATTAATGTTTCGTTTAGTTTAGTTAACATTTTATTTTTTACGTAATGTACTTTTTTTTTCAAATTTAATCTAAGTCCGAACTAGAAGTAAAAAAGTGAATGAAAAATATAATAAAATTTAACTCTAGGATTTGTCCCAATGTATGGCATATTTTTTTTTTGTGATCAAAACCCTTTTCAGCTACGTCACTGTGCTAAACAGCTGTTCACAATGCCGGGCCGATGCGCCATGTTCCAAACACATGTACGCAACGAAAAAAATTATATTTAAATATATGTCTATAAATGATTGAAGCAATAGTTTCACTTACCATTGTATCGTATAGTGGCATTATTTTAGCAGCTGCCATGTAACGTTCTTCTTTCTCCTTGACAGTTAAAAGCATTTTTGGCTTCTTCGGCGCCTGACAGTCTGCACTGTCGCTGTCACTGTCCGCCATCACCTGGATGCGCTTCTTGCCGGGGACGCGCTCTGTAATTTAACATTTTTTTTTTTTTAACATTTAACATTTGGCATTATGCATCTCTCCACAAAAAAAAACTACCAGTTCTTCCTGGGCTAGAAACTGAGGCAGCTGCGTTTTTATTTATGCGAAATTGTCGCAAATCGTTTAAACTGGACTTGGAGACAGATGGCGCTGTGCTTTCTGACATGTTGGCTGCCGTCTATGTTGTAAACAATTAGTGGGGCTTTTATTTAGAATATAATTATTTGCAATTTGATTACAATTAAACATCTACGGGATTGTAAAAATTTTCCAACTTTTGCGTTCACACAAATAATCACTACTCGCAGTAACAAACACAAGTATCGATACCCATAAAACAATGGTGTCATTTAGAATTTTACCGAATAGATCTGACTATTTATGAATTGTGTTAGAAAATCTCATGGTTGGAAATTTATCGCTTAAAACATAAAACTTATGTTGTTAACTTAATACCTTTTAATATTGATATAACATTAAATAACCTAATAAAAATTAAATCTTAGTGTTGTGTTTCCTTTCATTAATTTTTATTTTGCCGATAGTTGGCAGCACTGATGAATATGAAATCCGAAACATGTTAAAGTTACGGTAGCCCTGTGGGCCAAAAGAAATTTTCCCGACGCTCTGTGTGTGCAGCCCTTGTCGAATTTTTTCATTTCGTGCGAGAGGTTAATTGAAATATTGACAATTGCTTAAACGAAGGCGAACATTTCTGTTTAGCGAACGAAGAGAATTTAGCAATCATGGCTGGCGGCAACACACCGCGTGTTATACAGGTGACCAATATAGCGCCGCAGGCCACCAAGGATCAAATGCAAACGCTGTTTGGCAACATTGGAAAAATCGAGGAGATTCGACTGTACCCCACTATCCGAGATGTCTCCTGTCCGGTGCAATCGCGCATCTGCTATGTGAAGTACACAGAGACGACCAGTGTACCGATTGCCCAGCATTTGACCAATACGGTATTCATTGACCGTGCACTCATCGTCATTCCGGTGCTGGCGATACCTGAGGAGTATCGAGCGCTGGAGATGCTCAAGAATGGCACCATTGTGCCCGGTCTGCAAAAGCCGGACTCCAAGCTGCCACCGGAAGTGATCAATCGCATTGAAGGACAATTGCCGCAGCAGGTAATCAAGACGTACGATCCCAAGCTGCTTGAGTTCAATCTGCCCGAATATCCAGCGTTGCCTTCGTTCTATGATGCACGCAAAATCGAGGAAATCCGTCGTACCATCATCGTCTGCGATGTACGCAACGAGTGGCGACTAGACGATCTGATGGAGTGTTTTCAGCGCGCTGGTGAGGTAAAATACGCTCGCTGGGCGGAGAAGGACAACAAGACCTATTGCATGATTGAGTTCTGTGAGCAGACGAGCGTCATTCATGCCCTGCGTCTGCAGGGTCAGGAGTTTAAGGGTGGCCACCTGAGTGTCTATCATTCGACGTACTCTATAACGAAGCCGGAGGCGAAATCCAATGAGGCTGCTCAGGCCGAAATCGAGGAGGCCATGACAATTGTGAAGGAGGCACAGAGCATGATCTCCGCCGCCATAGATCCCGTCATCGGCATGTTGGCCAAGGACAAGCGACGGCGTTCGCGTTCACATTCGCGTTCGCGCGAACGGCGCACCAGCAGTCGATCCCGTTCGCATCGCTCGACCTCACGGCGGCGACGACGCTCCGGCACTCGGGAGAGACGCAGTGTATCCAGGTCACGGCGCTCGCGCTCCCGTGTCAAACACTCGTCCCGGTCGCGCAGCAAGCGCTCGCGTTCTCGCCATCGAAGCAGTGGCTCACGCTCGCGCCGATCTCGCTCACGCGGTGGCAAGCATTCGCGATCGTCGAGATCGCGTGGCAAACGCTCCCGATCTCGACATCGTCGCAGCACTTCACGCAGCACACGTCGCTCTCGTTCTCATGGCGGTGGAGGAGGAGCAGGTGCATCTGGCCTCGAAAGAGGAGGTGGAGGTGGCAGCAGTGGCAATGGCAATGGGAAACGCTCCCGATCCCGTGAGCGGAGTAGCAAAAAATCGCATCGCGCACGATCGCCACGCTCGCGCAGCAAACGCAGCTCCCCCTCGCCAACAGCTGTGCCCAGCAAGTCGAGGTCAAGTCGCAGCAAAGATGTTGCCACCAGCTCAACAAAACCATCGTCGTCGTCTAGACGACGATCCCGCTCTCCGGATGCACGCAAACTTAAATCCATTGTGGAAGATGCTGAGGCAAAAAGCACTCGCAAATCGGTCAGCGTTGAGAAGTCGGATAACATGGATATATCCAACTCACCGTAATGATGAACGATCGGATTGATTGTATGATCAGAGTTCCGCCTGATTTGATAAGAAATACACAAAAAGAAAATTTGAAAAGAATCTTTACTTTACTTTTACTATTTATAAATTTGGATTGCTGCCAATTTGTGTATGCATCCGCTCTTAAGATTTGTATTAATTAATCGGCTATATTCTAGTTTCAAGTCTGAAGTTTAATTCAACATCTTCAGCATTTACAACTGTATGTTTAGTTAAGCACAATTATTGAATATACAACTCTAGACTAATTTAATGGGTTTTGAATTTAGATGCACAATTCAGAAGTTAACTATTGATCTTACTTCATTTAAGTATTCAATAATAGTGCATCAAAAATTGCACTCAACGAACTTGAATTAAAAGGTATACAAATAATAAAAGCATCGTAATGGTAAAAAATATGATAGAGCTGTAAAAAATGCGTAGAATAAACGAATTTTATCGATTGAGATATTTCGCTCTGTGCACTTTACTTCTGAGAGCTTTGTTTTGTTTGTGACTTTTCCGCTCATAATGAGCTTCGCAGAGAGGTGGAGGCGGAGCTTTTAGTGCTCTGCAAAATGTCTACCGGCAGCACAAATGAACTTTAACGTTCAGTTTATCGCCAACTGTTGTGCAGTGTGAAAGACGCTTGTGGCCGCCAGATATAGTTGAATAAATTTTAATTTTATTTTATACACTTATTTTGTTGTGCACTTAATTCGAAAATTGTGCAAAATGTCTGCAGCTACCAAAGGTTGTAAAATGTGTTCCTTGCGCTAACAGTTTGTTGCTTGTGCTGTTAACAGCCTGATATGTTATAATTGTACTTTGGACTTGCTCCTGTCCTATCTGCAACCCTCTCCTCCTCTGTATAAATGAAATGTCTGGGGAGGGAGGCTTATCTGTACTTTGGACCTGTTGATTGAATTTTAATATTTGCTTTCTGATTTCTTTAACTTTAATAATCTTGATATGAAATGACACTGTATGTTATTGCTGTGTCATTTAGGTATATATATTGTTGCCGCTAAGCGAACGGCCTTTGGAACTTTCGGTGGCGCCCTGAAAAATATAAATCAAACCCAGCTGCAGACGAGTGCAGCGAAGGCCGCATTGGATGCAGCCGGCCTCAAAGGCGAACAGGTGGACACCGTTGTCATTGGCAATGTGATTGCGGTAAGCGAAGAGCAGCTTTGGAGATCTGAAATCTGAGTATAATTAAGAATTGAGTTAAAATTTTTGATTTTTTGGGATTGTTAGGATTGGAAATAAATTCAATTAATTATGAGCTGTGGCATTCTTGCAGGCGACCTCGGTGGATGGCATCTATTCGCCACGTCATGTGGGTCTCAATTGTGGTGTGCCCATTGAGAAGCCAGCGTTGGGCGTCAATCGCTTGTGCGGTTCCGGCTTTCAATCGATTGTCAATGGTGCCCAGGACATTTTGGTTGGTGGTGCCAAAGTGGCGCTCACCGGCGGTGTGGAGAACATGTCACAGGCGCCTTTCATTGCTCGCAACATGCGCTTCGGCACAACACTGGGTGCCAACTACAATCTGGAGGATTCGCTGTGGGCCGGTTTAACCGACTCGCGGTGCAAGCTGCCCATGGCACTGACTGCCGAGAATCTGGCCGATCAGTACAAGATTTCCAGGGAGCGTGTTGATGAGTTCGCGTTGCGCTCGCAAAAGAACTGGGAGAAGGGACAACAGGAGGGCGCGTTCAATGCCGAAATCACGCCCATCAAACTTAAGGTCAAGGGCAAGGAGGTGGACTTCGTTGTCGATGAGCATCCACGTCCCAAGACCACCATCGAGGGGCTGGCCAAGTTGCAGTCGCTCTTCAAGAAAGACGGTGTTGTCACCGCAGGCACAGCTTCCGGCATTTGTGATGGAGCAGCGGCCGTAATAGTTGCCTCCGAAGATGCAATCAAGGAGTACAATCTAAAGCCGCTCGCTCGTCTTGTTGCCTTCTCTGCGGTGGGCGTTAAGCCCGAGATCATGGGCATTGGCCCAGTGCCGGCCATACAAAATGTTCTTCGCTTGTCGGGTCTGAAACTGGAGGACATCGACCTGATTGAAGTGAGTCCTCACTATTTGAAACTACACATTCCATGTCCTCGTATCTTGCTTACGGATGAAGTTATTTCCAGATTAACGAAGCCTTTGCCGCTCAGACGTTGGCTTGTGCCGATGCCTTGAAACTGGATTATTCAAAGCTGAATGTGAACGGTGGTGCTATTGCCTTGGGTCATCCACTGGGTGCCAGTGGTTCCCGCATCACGGCTCATCTCGTGCACGAGTTGCAGTAAGTAGATACTTCTTTGAGTAAGTTTAATTTTTAAACTTCCTCCTCCACTCTTTGCAGGCGCAAGAAACTCAAGTATGGCATCGGCTCCGCCTGCATTGGCGGTGGTCAGGGAATCGCCCTGCTGTTGGAGCGTGTTTGAATCGTCCAACTTCTGCATTTACGATTAGATTAAGCAATTTACATACTGATAATGATTGGTTTATATCATCGTTATATCTCACTTTTGAGTATCTGTTATAAATTAAAAAAATTTTGATAATTGAAACTCGAAGTTTTACATGCTTTCTACAAGAAAGACAACATTTTGTATATTTGTTACGAAAAGTGCTAAAAATGTATTTAAATCAAGTCAACGAGTGGATGAATGGAATTTTTGCTTCTTGCTCGCAACTTTCTTAAGGTGGCACCTAACATTACGAGTACGAATCTACAACAAATGTGTAATGTGTATGAAGAGGTGTTTGTTCAGTTCGTTTGGGCGCTGGTCGAGAATAGCGCGAGGACACCGCTTGCCACACCAATCGAGAAGATGTAGTTCACAAATGGTGTCGCGTTCTTCAGCAGAAAGAAACTGATGAAGATGATGATGGCCAAATAGATGGCATTGTTATAGAAAATCGAATATGTGGTTGCCTCATAGTCAGCCACCTCGTTCTTCTTCCACAGGATGCGTTCGTCCTTGTCCTTGCGTGTAACCTTCTTGTCATCGCCCATCTGGCGATTGACCTCACGAGTGACGGCCTCCTCGCGGCGCACGGCGATCTTATGCTTCAGCTGGAACTTGATGTTCTTGTAGGCGGTGGCCATTAGATAGGTGCTCGCCGCAGTCACCAGCACAAACAGAATCGAACTGGGCCACAGGTCCATGTTGTGAATGCGCCAGAAGAGCCCTAAATAAAAAAACAAAAAATCAACAACGTGTCAAACAAATCTGCCACTTTTGACCAACTTACATATTGGCAGAGCGGAGACGATGAAAGCGTTGCCATAAAAAATTGTCGCCGATTTTGTGCTGACGTTGCGACTGAAGTCCTGTAGGAGCAGCTCCTCCTCCTTGGTAAAACCAGATGATTGCACTTTCTGTTGCTTGCCGGAGCCCATTTTTTCGTAAGTATTTCCTTTTTTATTTATGTCTTATGCGAAACGCGTTAGGGAAAGTTACAGCAACGCTAGTGAGGTGAACGAAGAATAACCGCAAAGCAAAAAGCAGACACGAAGGCAGTTGAATCGGCAAAGTGACAGCTGCGGCGTTGTGACGTGTTAGCTAACTGTCAAAATACATGGATGCTTTGCGATGTGAACACGACCCATTTACACTTTGTTCAATTTGGAACTGGATCATGTAGCTAAAATTTTTTTTTTTTTAACACAATTTGAATAATTATGTTGTTAAAATAAAAAGAATAATAATGCATTGTCAGCCAATTAAATATATTGGCACAGGAATATTGAATTACCTACATATATAGTTCACAGCCTAAATAAAATGAAGCAGCTCCGTTCATGCTGCCCTCGCACAATCGATTAGAATAATCGAACAAATGAACAATGTAAGTAAAAGTGCAACAGGTTAACCAACAGCTGTTTTCATATATTGTTTAAATATTGAGGTGATTTTGCTAAATATATATTTCTATTCACTTACAAATATGAATAAAACTTTAATTACTTAATTTTTGTTGATATGAAAAAACGTTTTAAAAATCTTATTTTTAAATGCAATGACCTTATTATTTTCCCCTGTAAAACACTAGTCCAAAGGTCATTTTAAGAGATTTTGATATTTTTTGAAAATTTATTTTCTCAAAACAGAATGATGCGTTCAAAGTTATTAGGATTGGTGCCGCGTGCCACAGTTGCCTGCCGGCATATGTCAAGTGCCACAAAGCTAACAACTGTTGAAGTCAATGATAAAACTGGCATTGCAACACTAACCATGAATCGCCCGCCGGTAAATGGACTCAATTTGGAATTGCTGCGCGACATTCAGCAATCAATTGAGCAAATAGAGGGAAATAAAAGTCGGGGATTGATACTAACATCGGTAAACTATTACCAATAATATAATATATAATAATATAATCTGTAATCTCATCATATTCCTAGTCAAATCCCACAATATTCTCAGCCGGTTTGGACATCCTCGAAATGTACAAGCCGGACAAGGAGCGGGCTCGTGCATTTTGGACTTCGTTGCAGGATGTTTGGTTGGCACTTTATGGAAGCAGTGTTCCAACAGCAGCTGCCATTAATGTAAATACACGGGAAACCCTTAAAAGTATATTTCTTTAGAAATATGTCAACTTTCCACAGGGCCATTCTCCTGCCGGCGGCTGTTTATTGGCTACCAGCTGCGAATATCGCGTCATGCTGCCAAAATTTTCAATTGGCTTGAACGAAACTAAACTTGGAATTGTGGCACCCGAATGGTTTATGTCCTCCTACCTCAGTGTCCTGCCGCGCCGTGAGGCTGAACGTTCCCTAAACCAGGGACGAATGTATACCACAGAGGAAGCAATGCGAGTCGGCCTGGTCGATGAGATTGCCAGCAGCAAGGAGGAGGCTTTAGTAAAGTGTGCTGATTTTATTGGTACATTCGCCAAAGTCAATCCATTGGCGCGCTCCTTGACAAAGCAAAAGTTTAGATCGGCTGACTTGCAAAATTTGGAAAAAAACCGTGCCAAAGATTTGGAGAGCTTTCTTTTCTTTATTGACCAGCCAGCTGTTCAAAAGGGACTCGGCATTTATCTAGAAAGTCTGAAAAAGAAGTCTAAGAACTGAAATGAATATCCTATGCATTTGTAGATTTCCTTACTTAGTGTTTTTATACATACATATATATAAAACAAGTTTTAAAATATATCTCCATGTTTGCATTTAATAACGGCTTTGATTTTAATTGTGTTGTCGCTTGTAGTTTATCGAAACAAGGGGAATGGAACAAGGTTAGTTGCTTCTTGTTGCCTGATCAACACAAGGTACGCAGCAGATATGAAATTTACAGTGACGTCATACACTTTCAATATCTAGTAAATTTGTGACGAAAGCTAAAGGCTATTCGAAATGTAAACACGCAATCATCTTTTTTGTTAGTATCATTTGATCAGCAGTGTAAAAAATGCTGCGTAGCCAAACAAAACTCAGGGATTTGGGTATGAGCCTCTGTCGATCCATTGGCAATGGATCCAATCTAACCATGGTTGAAGTGGATGATAAAACGGGCATTGCGACTCTGACGTTGAACAGACCGCCAGTAAACTCCTGTAATTTGCAGTTGCTGCTTAACCTAAACGAGTCCATTAAACAAATTGAGCGCAATGGAAGTCGAGGACTTATACTCACATCCGTAAGATATTTGCACACTGTATGCAGTCGTTAGTTATACTCCTCCATCTATTTAAAAGTCCAACGATAAAGTTTTTTCCTCTGGCCTGGATTTAAATGAATTGCACAAGCCGAATCAAGATCGCCTGATAGCATTTTGGAGAGCATTGCAGGATATGTGGTTGTCCCTATTTCTGAGCAGAGTGCCCACAGCAGCGGCCATTAATGTAAGTAAACTTCTTCATAATAATGCTGGTTTTATGACTAATTTAGTGATATTACCCACAGGGTCACGCAATTGCGGTTGGTTGCGTGCTGGCTGCTGCTTGTGAATATCGTGTCATGTTGCCCGGCTTTAGCATTGGCATACATGCCACCAAATTTGGGTATGTGGTGCCACCGTTTATACTAATGTCATACCTCAGCGTATTGCCGCGGCGCATCGCAGAGCGGGCTTTGCTACAGGGTAGGCTCTTCAGCAGCGACGAAGCTTTGCACCTAAATCTCATCGATGAGGTGGCCGAGGGCAAGTCGGATGCCATCATTAAATGTGCTAAATTCGTTGGTAGCTTTGGGAAATCGCAACCGGAGGCTAGAGCACTAACAAAGCGCCAAATACGTGCAAAAGATGTGCAGCTTTTGATTAAAGATCCAGAGGGACAATTGCGGGAAAGCTTAGAGTACATAAATTCTCCACTCTTTCAGCAGGGCTTAGAAGTCTATCTGGCGCAACTGAAGAGCAAAAACAAGGAGTGATATGGGATAAGAGAGATCAATTTACTGTGTTAACTGTTGCATTTAGAATGGTTTGGGGAATTTTAATTCAATAACTTTTTTTATTAGAAAATAAAAACAAATGGTTTTGTTGCATTTAATTAAAAATTTAGTCGTAATTACACAAAGTTTCGATTCTTAGGAGCCTCCATGACTGCATGAATGTTCAATAGAGTTGGTCCTTGCGATTCTAACACAATATGTCATTCGTAGTTTTCCAAATATATGGGAAGATACTTTAGATATAACTAGACCATATTCAAAAGGATGTCCAAAACACATGCTGTCCAAATCACATGTATTTTAATTAAATTATCAATTCAGATGAATTAAAAGACAATTAAAAACTTTTCTTGATGATTGCTGTCTATTGAAACACATTTGTCGATTGTTTGCATGATTAAAGTATTATTTTATTTACTATACTATAATTTTATTTACTACTATAATTTTTTAGTGATGTTCCTCTGTTAGCAATTCTGCATGAATTTCCTCTGGAAGATTGGCCATTGTCTCAGTCATCATTTCCATAAAGGAGTTAATTTCCAATATTTTGGCTCTATGACGTTCAACTTCCTCCCTGCAAGAATAATTGGCATCAATAGAAATGTATAAATGATGAATAGTACAGGTGCCACAAACTTGTTTAGCTTTGCAATTAAGGTCTCTATGGATTCCTTGCTTCTGCTGATCATACGATCTTCCCGCTCCTCAATGCGTGAGGTGTGCGTGGCTTTCATATCAGCGACCAACCTCAGCACAGCCTGTCGATCATCGATGCAAATGCGCAGCGGCTGAGGCACTGCATCCAGATCTTGCAGCGCCAACTTATGCGATATGAAACGCGACACAGTTTCGATCATATTATCCGAGAAGTGCTCACAAACGTCGCGCAATTGGAGAAAATAAACTTGTGCCTGCTCAACAAAGGTGGACATTAAACGCGTAATTTTGCGCTCAAAGTTCAAGGTGGACTCCTGTGGACATGTTCAGAGATTATTCGTTTGGTGCAGAATAGAAAAAAGTGTGTTTACCTCGACTGCTTCATGCAGGTGCAACTCCTGTGCCATCAAATTGTGCCACATTTCACTGAGCGCATCCTCGAAATTCGCATTGAGATCGTCCATTGCTTCGCATAGAGGAAAATGCTCCGGAACATCCTCCTTGTCAGCTTCCAGCTGACGCAGTATGGTGCCCGCTTCTTCAAAGGTTTTATCTCTGTACTGCAAGAACTCTTCGATATATTGCTGGCCGAGCTGCTGCAGCTCTTGCTGGCCCTCCTGCAGGCTGCCCATAAAATCCTTAACTTCCGCATCGCGTTCACAGAAACGCTCCAGTCCCAGCTTGTAAATCTTTTGCGTTAGCTCGTGCACATCATTTTCGTACTCCTCTGCTAGCTCTTGTGCCGATGCACCCAATAGCATGAGGACTCTGCCATTTTCATCGTCTCGCCACATGCTCTCGTACAGCTGGTCGCCGTCCAGGTGCTCCACGAAGCTGGACGACAAGCGCTCCGCCTCGGCCAACTCTCGTGCCTCCGTCTCCAGACCATGTATCTCCTTTTCTTGTTTGCCCTCTATTTCACGCAGTTCTCGACTATATCATCCATTAACATTGTAGTAAATGTTTATATTAATTATTATATGATATAAATCAGTCTTACCTAAATCTCTTTTGAGCCGTTGCACGCATCTCATCCTTGATGAAAACATATTCATAGTAATTCAATTGTGGCAAAATAGCAGTTACATATTGGGATAATGGAAAATCGGGCAGCTTGGCAATGGGATTACCTTCCAGATTAAGCACTCTTAAGCTGTTCACAAAGCGCAGGCGATCAATCTGTCAAATATATCAAAAATCTATATTCTTAATTAAAGATTAATTCGGAAACATTCAACTTACGCCATCCAAAACCTCAATCGAATTGTTACCAATGCTCAGAATTACCAATTTTTCCAGTGATTCCAGGTTTTCGATTTTTGTTATGCGATTGCTAAATAAAGATAACACTTCCAGATTCACCAGTGTGTCCAGATTTTCTATCTTTGTTATATAGTTAAAGCTCAGATTGAGTTCCTTGAGGGCAGTTAGCATGCCAATATGTTCAATCACTTCAATCTTGTTGCAGTTAAGACAGAGTTTGGTCAGATTGGGCAGCACCCAGAGGTGGTCGATGCGTAAAATATCTGTGGGATATCCTCAACATGGGTTCGATTAGTAAGTATTAAGTAGAACACATTAATTGCTAAATAATCTTCACATTTTGCAAGTTTAGTTCATTTACTGACTTTTGAAATCCAGTCGTAGGATTTTAATTCTCTCCAGGACAACCGATTCCAGCTGATGCAAGCGACTCGTCTCGCCACCTTCACCCTCCGCCAGATATGACGTTCGAATCATGTCCAGATTTATAATGCCCGGTTCTGGAAAATTAACTTCGTCGAGAAACGCTTTATGCGTCTCGCCATTTTCCGGTGTGCTCGTCTCTTCATCCATTCCGCTCCAGGGATATCGAACATATGCGCCGGCTGAAAGTCTCCCATTTGAATTGGCCAATTGTTGTCGTGGCAACGCTAACAAATTTGGTAAACACAAAAGCAGAAGTGAGTACCATGCCTAGTTACCAGTTCAGGTCTCTCACAAGTCGTGTTTCCCTCGGCTCCTTAGTTGCCGAAAATAATAATAATAATAATAATACAAAGGAAAAAAACCAAAATACATTCAACCCCATTGAACAGGTGCAATCGGGTTGGGACTGCGTGAGTGGCTCTCTCGCGGCTGGTGTTTGTTGACAACGGACCTGGGGGAGTGGTGCGTGGACTAGTTAGGGTTGCGGTTGTTGTGGATATCGGCGCTAGCAGTTGGTAGTTGTTAACCTGCACTTATCAAATAAACTTCTTGCTCGCAATAGATATTCTCGATTCGAATTCGTTTCGTTTTCGCTAACCAAATTAAATTATTTTTTCCACTTTTCTTTATTCGATTCAGGCAAAAAGTTGCCACTACCAAAGTCGATACAAAGTGTGCCTTAGGTAAAAGCTATAACTAATATTCTGTACTAATGCCCAGTTCAGTTAGTGTTTAAAAATTTAACTTAATCGATAAAATGAGCCCTCGAATTTACTTAAAGTTCGAGTCGCCTTATTTGCAAACACATTTTATACATTTTAATCCATAAGTATAAAATAATACTATAATGTTAAAGGTCGATCTTAATAAATAAATGTGCGTGTTATGTGAGAAATAAAAACAAGTGAAATGTTAAATGTGTTTCAAGGCTGTGGCACATTATTTGAAAGAAAGCCAAAACAAAAGCCGTGCTGACTCAAGTTTGGGTTCCGGCGCCTCCTGCTCCTCCTCCTCCTGCTCTGGTTCTAGCTACCCCAACTAGAAGTGTTCAGTTTGAGACACACATCGAATGTCATATGAACGTGGAACTTTCCTGTAACCTGACATGGTGCAATAAATAAATAATATAAAGTCCATCGTTTGGAGCTTCTAATTGTCTATGAAATGTGATTTCAAATGAGGAAAAACTTATTTTCATATGCACACACAAATTTGAAATGTTATTCTTGCATGCAGGGTGTGCCACTGGGGGTGAACTTTAATTATATACCAATCTTGAAATGTAGTCAACCAACTTAAATTCCATTTTGAACTGTATCAATTTTATAACAACTTTTTGGAGGTGAATTAAAACTAATTTGCGAATATGCAATAATTCGAATTTACGTGTGTTTTTTAAGAGTATTTTCTATGTTAAGAAGTTAAAAACATATATTTTATGGGGATGATGCCTACCTGAATTGCACCTTCCATGAGCTGTTAATGGGGGCATCGTATTTTTTATATCAATAACACTTTGAATTTTTAAAGGTCAACTTGAAATTTTTAATAAAGAAAGAAAGAAATAAATCTTTGATAATTTACAAAAATTTTAAGGGATTTTTTTTTTAACAAATTAGCAAAAGCCAGCTTTTGTGCAGATTTGGTTTATTCTGTTGATTTTAATCCTACTTTTAGTCCTACTCGGCATTGAGGCCATTGCCATGTTATCCGAAATATCAGTAAACAATTACTCGCACCACCAAAACTATGCCAGGTAACCTTGATATTTTATGTAATAGATATCTGTAATTACAATTATATGAATTTGGTCAAGTACCTGAATAGTTAAAGCTGTGCTTTAATCAATTTATTGATTGATTTCGAATTGGTGCCATTCGAAAACATAGACCTCAACAAATGTCCAAACACCTGTTCAAATTATTGTCAACCAATTTGCTGATGGTGTTTTTAATTTGATTTTTAGTGTGTCCCAACTAACTTTTTTACTACTAAACAATACACGAATTTCTAACGGACGCTTAAGGTCAAATAAAAAAATGTATTGGCCAATTATTTGAAGTAAATTTTGTTCTTTTTATCAAATTGTATTTATTTCTATGCTGAAATGTTTTCTTAAATGCATCATTTGTAGTTCCATATAGAAAGTATGTGAAAAGCGTTCCCATGCTGATTATATCATGAATCGTTATATTACACTGACCCAACTGGGTGATGGAACGTATGGCACCGTTGTGCTGGGCCAGCGTAAGGACACCGGCGAAAAGGTGGCCATAAAGCGCATGAAACGCAAATATTATTCCTGGGAGGAGGCAATGAATCTGCGCGAAGTGAAGGTTAATATTTGATCTAAAATACCATCAATAAGGACAATTAAAGATTTAATTTTGCAGTCGCTGAAGAAATTGTCTCATCCGAATATTGTCAAGCTGAAGGAAGTCATCAGGGAGAACGATACATTATATTTTGTATTTGAATATATGAAGGAGAATCTATATCAAATGATTAAGGATCGGGACACGCATTTACCGGAACCTGAACTGAAGAGTATTCTCTTTCAGGTGAGCAAAGGAACTTAATTGAGTTGAGCTTATTAATGGAAGTCAATATTTATTTTAGGTTTTAACGGGATTAGCCTTTATGCATCGCCATGGTTTCTTTCATCGTGATCTCAAGCCTGAGAATCTGTTGTGTTCTGGCCCAGAGCTGATCAAAATCGCCGATTTTGGCTTGGCACGTGAGATACGTTCACGGCCTCCTTTCACGGATTATGTGTCCACGCGTTGGTATCGTGCGCCGGAAGTGTTGCTGCATTCGACCAACTATGGCAGCACCATTGATCTCTGGGCCATGGGCTGCATCATGGCTGAGCTGTACACATTTCGACCACTCTTCCCCGGCAGCAGCGAGGTGGATCAACTCTTCAAGATTTGTTCTGTGCTGGGCACGCCTGGAAAGGTGAGCGTGGCGTATAAATAATTTATTTTCCAAATTCCTTTGCGAACGGATCTTCTATTTGATGTTTTTTTTTTTGTATTTGATATAGTTTGTCAGTCTAGTTAAAAACTAATCTCTATGATTTATTTGTAGAGTGACTGGCCGGATGGTTATCGCCTGGCATCCATGATACACTTTCGGTATCCCGATTGCATAAAGGTGCCGCTGAGCAGCGTGGTCAGTCGCTGCAGCCAAAATGGTCTGGAATTGCTGGAGGATATGCTGGCCTACGATCCCGAGAAGCGACCAACGGCCCAGCAGAGTCTCAAGTATCCATATTTCCATGCGCTCAAGCGCATTTCGCCAACGGCGGCGGCCAAGGCCAATGTGAGGCTGAGCTCCAAGTATGGCATTATGGGTGCTGGGCCCGCCCAAATCGTCCTACCTCCCACTGTGTCAAATAATGTGCTTCCGGTGCAGGAGAAACTACACGCCGTGACTGACCTCATCCACCAAAGCAACCACAACAACAACAACAACAATAACAATACCAGCAACAACAACAACAACACCAACACCAAGATTAATGGCAAAACGATCTACAGCAAATATCAACCAAAGTTGAGTTTCTTGTCCAACAATGACATGTCTGTGGTCGGATTGCCGCCCACTACTGACACATCCATGGGCTTAGGAATGGGCGTGGTCATGCAGCCGTCGCAGCAGCAGCAGCAGCAGCAACCAGGCAAAGAGTCCATCAATGATATTTATTTGAATCGCAACATTTCGCAGCTGTTCGGTTTGCCAGCAGCATCAGTGGCTCAGAAGCAGCAGCAGCAGCTGCAGCAACAAGAGCAACCACAGCAGCAGCAGCCACAACAACATCCAAATGTCTCCTTCAGCAACACATCGACTCGCAATGGTGGCTCCATCTATGTAAATGGCAGCCAGTTGAGCTACGACACGGCCAACAAGAATGCCAAGAACAATGGCAGATTAGCTGCCGGCCTGGGTGGCTACTATGTGCAGACACGGCCCACAATACTCCAGCCCGAGGCCAAGGTGTACAACATGTTCTCCAAGGTGAGTGCTGTACAGGCGCCGCCCAGCATCATCGTCCGCCAACACCAGCCACAGCATCCCTATGAGTCCTCCTCCTTGCTCAATGGTGCTGCCATTCGGCTATCCGCTCGATCGCAGGCAGCGCCAACTGAGACTAGAGTGGGTTCATT
Organism: Drosophila melanosoma; assembly: GCA_035042045.1. NCBI lineage: Eukaryota > Metazoa > Arthropoda > Insecta > Diptera > Drosophilidae > Drosophila > Drosophila melanosoma. Next base: position 1,311,328 of record JAWNLY010000203.1, on the reverse strand, counting down.
CAAGGTTGACGATCTGGACCTGATACTGGGGTAAGTTGGATTAAATTTTTTTCAAATAATATATTTAACAGACAGAACAAATTCCTGCCTCGTACTTGACTCTTGAGAAAATTATATTTACATTTATAATGCATTTAATTTGGTAATTTTAAATATAGTCAAAAACTCACATCTAGGCAGGGGTTCATACTATATACATACGTAATTTATCTAATGTAAAGAAAAGCTTGATATCTGGGATAATATTTAATTCATTTTGTCTTCGAATACACCCCTTGTTCCCTTTACCCTTCCGACCAAATCCGTCTTTAGTCTTGTCAACCATTTTCTGTCTAATTATTTGTGTATTTGCACTAAAATTTAATACTTTCAAATTACAATTAGATATTTTTTGCAATTTGTGATCTTTGATCTGTCTGTATTTAGTATGCAAAATTTTAATAATTTATACAGCTCGAAGCTGAAAACGTCGGCGAAACTTCAGCGCAATGCCAAGTCGAATATCCTGTTAGAGGATCTGTTTGGGCATCTGTCCATGGACTCGGATAGTGATGGGAAGTATCCGCATACGGTGCCACCCACGCAACAGGCGAAAAGTGGACAAACCTCGACGAGTTCGCACAATGGACGCGACTTCTTCCATGAGAACTTCAAGCGTCCTCCAAAGAAGAGGAGTCCCTACAGCCTGGAAGTGAACAACGGCAGTCGCACAGATTCACTCTCGACCAATGCGTAAGTAGTGCAGCTGGTTTCTATGGCATGATTGAATCTGTATATTCCAGAGTTGAATACACTCAAACACTCATATTGTATCTGGTTTTTTATCATCGATATTCATGTCTGTGCTTCTTTGAGTGTCTCTTTTGTGCTGTTTTATACTACTATCTGTCTATCTATATGTTCATCTATCAATCCGTTTATCTATCTATCTATCTATATACATATGTACTTTGTCTCTCTTGATTTTCCCATATTGTTTTTGTCTTTTCATTTGCTTGTCATTGAACACTGAACATTTTGTGCGTTCCCCAAGTGAAACCCAAAACGACTCCTCAAATGATGAAGAATGTCGCTTTTGGCCCATAAGGTAAAAATCTGCATTCGTAACAAGTTCTAAATACATTTACCTACATAAATACGTATATTCCAGCATTTGTTACACGTAGTCAAAAGTATTTATTCGTATTATCATCATTGTAATATTTGGAACATTTCACCTTAGCGAAAAATGTAGTTAAATTGTTGTACAAAATTTATATTTATAATTTTATTATTAATTCCCAAGATTTACTTATTATTTATTGCAAATAATGAAAAGATCCATCAAATATTGAACTGACAATTTAAATATGAATTTAAAGCTGAAACAGCTTTTTGAACCAATTGGATTTTATACAAAAACGTTTCCATTAGTGTCATTAATATTAAAGATTTAAATAGTTAAGCAATATTAAAAACTTTCTTAAAAATTTGACATTATATTTTCATTAACAATTCTAACTCGATTTGAATACTATAAAAAGTAAATAATTAAACAAATATACATGCTACATATTATTTAACATATTAATCAAATAATAATAATTAATAATATAGAATATAAGTATATTCAAATGAAAGACAATATTCTCAATATATAACTGAATAATTTCAGAGCACAGAAAACACTTAAGGAGAAGGCGGCATCATTTCCCTGGGATGAGACGAATAAAACGGAGGATGAGAAATTGACCGCTTGGATGGTCGCCGAGAATGGTAACTTAAATTTGGGTAATCCGCAAGCGTAGATGTGGAATGCACTCGATTAACTAGCTTAAAGTAGTGTATAACTTAGCCAGCACCCGATAACAAAACAAAAAAAATTGGATATATTGATTGGGTGCACTTAACGGAATTTGGAAAAAAGCGTACTGGAAAGTTGCAAATTATGAAGGAATCGCATAAATGATCGAATAATAATAATAATATTGATATTTTTGTATCATTATGTGTACCACATGACAGGATCGTTGTTGGAAAACAAGTTTTGAAATGGATAAGAATAATCGTGGGATTGAATATAGACATAGACGAGTAATCGTTAATGTTGTCGTACCTGAAACTCTGAAACCTTTGCGCGTTAAATATTTACATCAATAAATTGTTTTCAGTGCGCACCTTTCTATGTTTTCATCGAACTGAATGACTATACTAACTAAAATATACTTACGTAACGCCTAAGCTAAATTAGATGTGTTTCTAAAATCCATTAATTTTAGCGCTGTGATACAATTAAGCTAAAAATTGCAAAAAAAATATGTATATATATAAAGAATTATAACAATTATAATGTTAATTGCTAATATAAGTCGAAAATAAATAATGTATAATTGAGATGTAAAAACATTCATTAAGAAATAATTTGTTATTACTCAGTATTTTTTTTTTTAAGTTCAACTAAAATGAACTCATTTTTTATCGCTTGCAACGGATTCGATTTCATTTCCCTTATGTCTGCAAATGCACAGTTGCGATTTCAGTTTGATTCAGAGACACCGGCGTTGCATAATTGATATTGCACCGTTGGGTGTTCGGTTTCAAGTTGCAGCTTCACAAAATTGGCCAATGCACAATAGGGCATCTTGTCAAGCTACCTATATCAATATAAAAGACGGTCTCGCGATCACTCAGTCATCAGTTCAATAGATCTTTGCCTTGAGCAAGTCTGTGTTTTCTGAGGCGCTTTATCTCTTTGCAATTGAAACTCAACTGGAAGCACTATGAATACCCTGGTATGTGAATTAAAGTTTCCATTATATACTTACTCAGCAACCACCTAATCTCGACAGATTATTAGCTTGACTTTGGGCCTGATCCTTTGTGGTGCAGCCATTGAGGGCGGCATCATTGCCAGCCATCCTGATGAGCTGATTTCTAGCCCCGCTCAGTATGAGTTCCATTATTCGGTGCATGACAGCCACACGGGAGATGTGAAGGATCAGTTTGAGCATCGACGTGGTGAATACGTTATTGGTCGTTATTCACTAATCGAACCCGATGGACATCGTCGCATTGTCGACTACAGCGCGGATCCATTGTTGGGCTTTAATGCACAGGTTCGTCGCGAGCCCATTTCGATTCTTCAACATCCTTAGAACCATTTAACCGATGGCTTTTACACACGATTATTAAATGGTTGTTTAACTGAAAAATTGTTGTTTTATTTTTTGAAAAATACCTTATTATTTTGGTTAGTTCACAGAGGAAACTCTTTCTATTTGGGTCCCTTAAGAAATGTTCAAATTCAATTATGAAAATGCATTTATTGCGTTTCTTTTTACACATATGTAATCGTTATATATAGTATATAGTATAATATATAGGAAACACGTATTTATAAAGCATATAAATCGTGCTTAAAGACTCCTGGTGTGGTGGGGGGGACTGATGCGCGTAGGTGTTTGAAAGTGTTGAAGCAGTGAGTAAATATATGAAAGATATGATTTGAAGTATTGGCTAGAAAATGTTACAGTTACAATTACAGTTACGTATACAGTTGCTTAGCGTTGAGTGTTCAGTTTGAGATGGGTCGTCAATGCGATGAAATCAGTGTTTGGATTATCTCTCTCTTTCCGTCGTTCTCTTTCTCTTTCTCTAACTCTGTCTCTGTCTCTCGCTCTATCGCTTGTGCTCTTTCGGCTGTTTGCAGCATTCAGCTCTAGTGGTATAATGGGCCCAATGAGCCCAATGAGAGTTTGGGAGCGGCGAGAAGCTTGGGTGCCGCATAGGCCAATGGCAGTGGGGCAGCCTTGACCACCTTGTGGCCGAGGGGTTCACGGCGAACGACGGCATTGAAACCGTTATGGGCATCAGATGTATAATCCACGATGCGATGATAGCCATCGGCATCGATCAGCGTGTACTGTCCCTGGACATGATCTCCCTTGCGTGTCTCCGTCTGGCTCTTAATGTCGCCGGTGTGCTCATCGTGCACGGAGTAGCTAAAATCATAATGGGCCGGCGCCTCCACCTCGATGGTCTTCAGCAGTGGCTTCACCAGATGCGCCTGTGGCGCATGGTAAAGTGGACTCAGCTCAATGGCGGCAGCTGCAGCCACGCCCAGAATGAACACAGACATTAGCTGTAAATTGTAAAATGCACTTGTTTTTTTTTTTGTTTTTTATGTATGCTGACAAAACTCACTGAGAACATTTTGCGTTTAGGTGTTTAGTTTGGGAGTTGTTTGATGTGTCTGCTGAATCTATTGGATCAATGCACTTGGAGCTCCTGCGTTGAACTATGTTGCCAAATGTCGCGCGCGCAACTTATATACCCAAAAATCGAGAGCCCCACCTTCAAAGGCGGCGCGGTGCGTGTGGATTAACACAAACCCGAACCGGAATGTTGCCGATATGTAAAACAGTTTACTTTGTATTTTGCCATTGCGGCATTGGTTGCCAATATATTTTGTCTTAACACCCAAATAAAACCCAAATAAACAATTTTTTTTAAAATTGTTTAGCTTGTTTTTTGCTCCAGTTTTTGCAGTTTTTAGTTTTTGGTTGTGTATCAAATTCACTTTTGTCTCCACATATTTAGACTGGTCACTCAATCAAGGGATAAGCTGAGGTACAAAATATGTTATTAATTTACCCATATTTGCGCACTCACCTGACAAACTGATCTGTGTATCAAATGCCCAACAATGCATCTAGCAAGCTATTCAAAGTCAAGTGAAAGTGAATAGATATAAATTATATGGCGACATATAAAAGCAGTTAATCATGTTTTTATATAGTATATTTTATTTATTTAATGTTAAATTAAAGTAAACATGGAATTCAAAATTACAGCTTAAGCCTAATAAATTCAGTTCGCTACGCTTATAATTTCAATTTGATAAAATAAGTTAGCTGCAAGTAAAAATCGAATAAGTTTTGTAAATCATTTATTATGAGCCAAAGTTGTTAAATCATAAATCATAGGCCAAAGTAATAAAAATAGTTAGATTATTGATATTATGAATAGATTTAAGATTAATCGATTTTATTAATGATTTCACAAATGAAAATGAAGCATAATCCTTTTTATCCCAGATTTAAAATGCAGAATTATATTATAATAATTACTGACAAACATTTTAGGCTAAGTGTGTAACTCGTAATTTTATATGATTTAGCATCATTTTAATCATATTACCAATATAAAATAGGTGTGGCAACGCATTTGCGTCGATATCTCCGTCAAAAGATACAAATTGCACATTGACATTCAGACAGCCTTCGGTGAGCTTGCAGTTTTTCCACTTAATTAATTAAACAAGTTGCAACATCCGCCACACAAGACACCATAACCTCTTTAATATCAAGCCGACCAGGCGGTCTTGCTGTGGTGGGGCAGGCTGCGGCAGGCTACGGCAGGCTGGGGCTAAGTTGGTGTCCACTGCCCACATGTTAAAGCCTTTCACGCACATTTAAATCAACGCTAAGTGAAAATCGAGCAAAATATCAAATCGAGACACTTGCAGCTAAATTTGATATGAAGTAATAAGCGGCATGCGGCATGCGGCATATCTTGCGCCACATTCATTTAGAACAAGATTACGATTGCACATGCTGTGGTGGCGAGTGCTGGTGGTGCACTCCAGATCCAAGAGCTGGCACCGCGCACCACCACCACCACCACAACTGCTCACGCACTGCAACGCAATGCGGCTCCAGTTGCCACAGCGGCACGCCCGCTGTCGATGGCTGTCGCTGTCGCCCCACCCAATCAACGAGCGACAAACAGACAAACAAACATATGCAGATCGAGTGCAAATTTAAGTAGACTCCATAAATAATAAGTTGTGTCTACTTAGCGACATGTACACTTTTTATAGATTGTACGAAATAATCACATACACTCACACACACACTGATACACACACACATCTGTGTGTACTTTGTTTATATTTGTTGTGGCACATTTGTCACATAAATTGTCAAGTACAAGTACATAAACAAGTGCTCAAAGGTCATTCAAGGTGTCTGCCCTTAAGTAACATGTAAATATAGCTAAATATTGGCATTTATAACGAATTTAATTGGTGAGCAAATTTTGAAACACTTTAGTTAAAACAATTAAAAAAATATATCATTAAAATCGAATTGAATGTTGCCTTTTACAAACTAAAAAAATTCCTAGCAGCTTAAATTGACAAATTTTAAAATGAAATCATATAAAAAAATTAGAATAATTAGCTAGTTTTTCAAGTTTAAAAAAAATCATGTGCGTATGTGAACGTATTTTAATAATAAATAATAACCGCTAATAAAAAGTGCCACAGAATACTGCTGATTATCAAGAAATAATGTTATTTGCAAAAGGTTCCTAGTAAACAATCCTCTAACATCATTAAATCTAAATATGTGAAAGATATATAATATAATAAAATTTAAATAACGTTTCCAGTTATGAACCTTTCATTTTTAATAACTATAGCAATTTAAAATTTCAGCAGAGATTGTCCTTTTAGAATTTTATGGGAAGTGGTTGTGGTTGAAAAAATTTAGAGGACGTTATTAGTAATCTACCTTCCATGTTTAGTAACTGTAGCTCATAAATTGTCAGATTTTTATCGAATTTATCAGTTTTAATACACATTTTCTTATCGATCTGCAATTTTTTAAATCGTCAACATACTTTCAAAATTGGTCAAGTCTAGCTTACAAATTCTGAAGAGTACGCAATTACATTTTTAGTCCAAAGTTACTGGGTGCGTTGAGTGTAGGCGTGGTCTAATCTGTAAAGGAGATATCCAGCAAGCTATTTTCCCATTTTGGTGATTCTATCCTTACATTTCAACTATGTACAAGAAAGAAGTAAAATTAAATATTCAGCAAGATCTTTTATATATTAGCAAGGAGTCAACACATGATTCAACATAAAAATCAGAATAAATAAATAAATACATGAACAATGCGCTTAACAATACAATAAACAAACATGGCTACTAAACCTAAAAACAACTATTAACAATCGATGGCAATAATCAGATTAGTAACCCAAGTCTCCTGCATGGTTGCCATAACCGAAATCCTTTAGATAATTATCGATAGCCAGATCAAAGGAGGAAGACGACTGTGGAGGCGGTGATTCTTGTTTAATCGAATTCGAATCGGGTGCCTCGTAGGATTTGTCGGGATACGGCTCTGTCTGGCTGGGATATGCCTCAGTGTGTGGCATGGGCAGTGGCAACGGCTCGGGTTCAGGCTGGGCATACGAATGGGAGATCTCTGGCGGCGCAACTGGATACGATGTGGTGCTCTCATAAATGGGAGCCGATGTTGCCACCACCTCGCCATATGGCGTATTTTCTTTGGTTATGGCTATGCCGCCATTCGATGTCGAAACCGCTGCGGAGGCTGTCTTGATCATCACCTGTTCCTGCTGCACTGGTCTCGCCACCTGATTATACTCCGGATGCAACACCTGCTTATATTCTGGCTGCAACTCCTGCTTATATCCTCCTTGCAACTCCTGCTTATATTCTGGTTGCAACAACTGCTTATATTCTGGATGCAACACCTGCTTATATTGTGGCTGCAGTCGAGCATCCAGCTGCGTCTGCGATGAGTAATAAACGGGTTGTTGTGGTGGCGGCAAACTGGGCGGATAAACCTTCTTGGGGTCATAGGCGTTGCTCAACAGATATGCTAGCTCCTCCAGCGTATAATTGGGTGCATTGATATTATTTGAAGCTGACTCGGAGGCCGTCTGAGCTGCCTCATATGGATACGGTTTGTAGTACTTGCCGGGCACCGCATATTTGGGATAGTATTTGCGCTGATGCGAATGCGTATACTCAACCTGGCCACCAGGTGCATAGTTCCCTGTGGAGGAGGTCTGTGTTATCTGCTGCTTTGGATTGGCGACGGAGGCTTTGCGACAGAACTCCTTGCAGCTCAATTTACACTCACAGTAGCACTTCTTATAATACGCCGGATTGCCGCCATATGGTGTCGGTGGTGTCGTATAGATCGGTGGTAATGTGTATGGCGGTATGGGTCTAAGTGTGGGTCTGCTTGTGGTTGGCACTGTTGATGGCTCTGTGCTACTCCCAGTCGTCGTCGATGTTGAACGTGGCGTTGTGCTTTTGATCGGTTGTGTTGCGTATGGCGTTGTGTACGGTGGACTCTGTGTTGTGGTGCTTAAATCACCACAAGGTATCTGCTCCCAAATCTCCTGTTCGCATTCCGCACAGTAGTGGGGAAAATGGGGTTGGCTCAGCGCCAGGCCAGTCAAAAACAGCAGGGCGAATATGAAATTGTGTCGCACAATCATCTGCCAAAAGCAATAAATTAATAAAATAATAATAATAATGAATTATATATAAAATATGGGTCGTTTTTGTAATGCGACACACAATCCCCAACTGGATTGATTTTCGTTTTGATTTTATTTACCTTTCAGCAATATTTGGATTTTGGATAGCTCTTCTCTGCGTTCGTCTCTTCTCCGCTTGGTCGCGTGCAACTTCTTCAATACAATTTGCTGAATAGCTCTTAAATACTTTTTAGCCCAGCTATTTGCAATTATTACAGTGCTATGCAAAATGGGTCGCGGAAGCGTTGCCCCCATCACGTTCCAAACGCTATGCAGCTCGTCAGTTGGGAAGGGGTAAAGGGGGGGAACACTACATATACAAACACATATAAATATATATTTATAAATTGGCTCTACTTAAGCCGCCTCATATACAACGTATACACAATCATAATGACAATCACACAAGCGCATTTCTTCTGCGCTTCCGTAAAAGAATTTCATATATATTTCTCAGATTGACACACGCTTCTGATTTATTGGCAGCTTCAGATTCAGCTTCAGTTTTAGCTTCAACTCCAATTTTCAGTTTCAGTTTCATTTTCATATTTTTATTCTTCTCTCATATTTTCCATTTTCATTTTCATATCTTTGCAGCTCCGCGCGCTTTGACCATTTTTTTGTTTCTGATGTTTGAGCGCTGACTGCTTAATGGATTTATAAATTTTGTCTGGTTTTGGGTTTGGGGCTGTTTCTTTTACGTTCTTGTTTTGTTTTGAATTTTTAGGTATTTTTGCTTATCAATATGTCGATAAAGTTATCAATTGGGAAATTGTTTTGATGGTCGAAACACGTTCTCTGTTTGTTTGCTTAAATATATGTTAAATTCTGTGATAAAGAGACACGATGTCTAGGCAATTATCAGCAAATATTAATATATATATATATTTTTTTAAGATATTAAACTTTTTTTTAAAGAAAAATTAAATATGAATCATTTCAATTTTTGCTCACATCTTGCCAAATATATATTATTTTGTTTGTTTGTTTGTTTAAAAAATTTCCAGTCATTGATTACTTGCATTTTTTTTTAACTCGACAACAAATTTACCATAAAATATATGTTTTTTTTCTTCAGACTTAGTTAATTATCTAACAAAGAAATTTTCACATTTATTATTATTTTATTGTATTAATATTTTTCATTCTGAGTGGAACAAGCTTAAACTTGTTATTAATTAATATTCAGTTTTTTTTTTAAAACTAAATAATAGACAATAATTACAAATTATTTCTTTAATTTTCCCATTATTTTGTTTAAGTTGTGATCTAATTTAATTATAAATTGTGTCACTTGTTTGACTTAGAAAATGTATATATTTGCCAGATGCAGGCAGGATTAGGTGATTTTTAATCTTTTTGGTTAAGCTATAATTTTTTTAAATATATTTTTCTATCAATAAACTAATTTTACCAACGTTTGAGCTTGGACTTATGTTTGTCATGAAATATTGATTTAATTTATTAATAAAAAATGTTTGCATATAAAATCATAATATAAAAACACGTTAAACGTAATTATAAAAATCGAAAAATTTTAAATTTTTTAATGTGATGTGAGAATAAAACAAATGAATTATTAGCCAAGCTAAATTGAATTTTTTTATTAACAATAATTACAACATAAAAAATGTAGTCTAACTTAAATTAGCAATGCGTATTTGAAATGGTCTTGCACCGCGATAAATAAATACCCTCAGACGGCGGGATCTCTCGTCGAGTGGCACCGCTTCCACCTCATCCTGGTCTTCGACTTTGGTAAATGTTTCGTCAAAACTGCGCTTTCGCAGCTTTTCATATTTATTAGTTGTCGTCTCAGCGTTGTCGCCAGATGTGGGTATGGCCAGGTCTATGACTTGTGTGGCATTGGGGGAGCTGGTTAAGCGCTTGAGCAACTCTTGATAGCTTGGGTGATCCTCGGTTATAAACTCTGGCTCGTCCTCTGGATTAAGTATCTGATAGCTGGGTGCGCCCATCTCAAACGTGGTCACATCGCCCTGCTGCACTTTATTCTTCAGTTCATTTGCATTCCAGCCGTATTCCCGCCGCAAAGGCGCCATCCAATCTGCATCTTTGCACCCAGCCGAAGAGCAGTCTGTGGCTGCCACGGATGCCAGCGCCATTAGTATAACCATTATTCTAACTGTTAGAGCTTGTCGTGTAAGCATTGCGTCGCTCAATTTGCTACTGATCTGGTCAAGTCAGCGACATCAATCGTTAAATTTTGGCTGATGTCAATAGAAATTCGTCTCTTCCAGCTTGCACGTGCTCCGCCCGGCAGATATGGAGACGGGAGACAGCTGATTAGTGCAGTGCTACGTGAGATTATCAATAACTGGTGTCTCGTCACCATGGCTCGACACCAGTTATCATTAGTTAATCGGAGTATTATTTTTCGGCCTTATCTAATGACTCTGTAATAACTTGTATGTGCACTTTTTATAGTAATTATGACACATTGTTTTTTTTAGCTGTTGATGATAAAGATTTTTTGAATGAATTTTTATGACTAATTTTGAAATTAGTCATAATTATATCTATTTAATTTTAAATTCATTTTAGTTTCTATCTTTATATACATGCTATGTTCTATGTTCCTTTAAAATCCCTAAAAGTATCAATGGAGAGTAATTTTTAATAAGCATCAAAATGAATTATTTAATATAAAATGAATTAATTAATATAAAATGACTCTAAACATAAAATAAAATATACAAATTTTAAACAGCTTGCGACAAAAAATAATCAAATCTTTTGTGCTCTTCTACAGAGCAGATTCAATAATATTTATTTGAGTATTTATGTTTATACGATGCATCTTTATAATGTGTAATGTAATGATTGATATACAATGTATGTAAATGTGTAAAACTTAAATAAATCAGATGAATGCATTTTATTGCACTTTTGATTGGTTGGCATGCTTGAGATATCCATGAAAATGAAGAAGTCGAGTCGAAGTATGATCAGTTGGTTCTCTCAATCTCTTTAGTATTTGTACTGAGCGGCGGGTACCGACACAGATACATAGTTGCCATGAGCCGGCTCTGGTCCCTGGAGACTGGGCCTGGTGTAGTGCACCAGAGGAGCCAGGGGCAACCCTGGTGAGACTAGCTTGTTGGCAATTAGCTTCTTGGGCTCTGGCTGTGGAATCTTGATATCTGTCGGCTGGCGATGCACAATCGCATTGAAGCCATTGTGATCATCAGCTGAGTATTCCACGGTGCGCAGATAGCCATCCGAATCGACGATGGTATATTGGCCAACTACCTTGTCATCTTTGCGCTGCTCCTTCTGGCTCTTGATGTCGCCCGTGTGCGGATCCTTGACCGCCCAATGAAACTCGTACGCAACTGGCCCATAATCAGGTTCAGCTTCAATTGTCCAAACGGTGCCAATCAGGGCCACGACAATGCACAACAAGTAGCTGATCTAGTTGGACAGACAGAAGAAGGAATTCTTTTTTTTTTGTATGATTTATCAAAAGTTGAACTTACTTTTCCCATTATTTGAATAATTTGTGTTAGCTCGAGAAATGTGTATGCACACGTCGCTGATCGGAATCGTTGTAATTAATCTAAGTAGTCCTCAGCGTTTTTATACTTATCCAAGCATGACAACTCCAACGTCTCAATCGAAATGCTCTGGCTTGGACTGAGTTTCAGTCTTGGTGTCGGTCTCAATCTCAGTCTGAGTCCGAGTTTTCGTGGATGTGGCAACGTGATAAAGTGTTTCAAATAGCTCCCAAAATCGAGCAACAAGTAATTTGGAGCACTTAGCTGAGTAATGCAATAAAAAATAATACAACAAAAATTGCTGACTTACACAAATATTTTAATTTTCGTTTGCCTCGATTCGTAGTTTTGGAAATAATTAACTAAATGCTTTCATTTTTTTTAAATTCTGCAAAAATATCTATATAAATTTATATATTTCACTTTGGCTTAATTATGCAATTAGTCAAAAACTTTGTCATTTATTAATTTATCTGCTATTAAATCATTTTTTTTTTCAATAACTTGCGCAATGACTTAAAGTAATTGCGTGAAATCTAAAAGACCCTCAAAATATTGTCCATTTATTATTGTTGTCGGTTTACATAGATCCTTCAGAGATGTGGCAAATTGATGTGGCCATAACTTGTTTGATGTCATTAACAAATAATTTAATTAAGTGCCATTAGTCGGCAATTGCTTTATTTGATGGCTTTAAATTCAGGTTACGCTATCACGTTTTCAATACTCTGCAGCTTTATTACAAATTTCTTGTTTGGAATGCAAATTGTGGCATGTGCACTTGTTAGGTGTGACTTGCTTTAAACTAGGTTAAACATATCTACTACCGATAAGTGCTAAATTAGACTCATATTTGCATACCTGAATTGCATTAGCAATTCGCAATTAAAGTGTACTTTTTGTCAACGGTGGACATTAGTCAAAATTCTATTATAATTATTAATAATTATTATGAGCTTGCATTTCAGAGAATTATTTTAATGACAAGTGAACTTTGATACGTGTATTAGATTGAGTACAGACTTTCTTTAATATAAACTAGAGACTGGGAATTGCTTCTAAAATATATATGTTTAATTTAGTGAATAAAATAATTATTTTGTGCACAAAAAAAATAGGTTTTTGAGTTGAATTCGGTCCTTCATATTGCACTGCTTACTGTTCATATTTATCCAAAGCAGTTCAAAGGTGTGAACCTCAACTTAAAAGTTGTTTATTTACTTTACTGCTTTTTATAATAACTCGTTGCTTATGCGAAACAGCTCCTAGGTGTGCGTCTCTGCTAGGAAGCAGTTTCTTACATGCACTGTGCGAAGCCGGATTTTTTCAAGCATGTCTATGCTCTACAAGTAAAATTTATTTTATATGTGTTCTGAGATGAACCCATAAACCTGAAAAATAGTTCGATAGAAATGTGCTTGTGACTGCATTTTTCAAAGATATTTAAACAGATGTTATCCAATACAGCAACATGCAAGCACATAAAATTTAGAAGTTGCATTTCCCATTAACAAAACTAATAAAAGGATTTACAATCAAAACAAAAATACAAGAATTTAAATTCGTTAGATAAGATTTATAAATCACAAAATAAACAGTAAATTTTAAAAAATTATAAATATAAAATATAAATATATAAATCAATTAAATGTCATCATCTATTAGGACATTCAGGTGTGGGTAAAGCCAATTAAAATAGGAATTTAATACGAATACAGTTTTGTCTGACTTAAATATTAATCTTTCTAATCTTCCTGATCCTCTTCCAATTGCTTCTGCAATTTGTCATGAACTGCGCGTTGATAGCGCGAACGCAAAAGCTCTCGTCTCAGGCAATTGCTCTCCGCCTCCACATTTTGAATGAGCTGCAATTAAAACCGTTCTTATTATAGTTATCGTTATTTTATCGATACTAGTTCGATAGACCGCTTACGCTATTTGTCATGGCGGCTCGCTCCAGCGAAGCCGAATCGGCATCGTCTATCTTAAGGCAAGACATACAGCTGGACTCACAGCGGCGCGCCTGTGCGGAAAGAGCATCTTCTTCGGCGTATTTTGGCGGTGGATCGTCGATGTCATTGGCTATTGGTGGCTGCACAGCCGGCGTTGCCAGTTGTGCTTTAAGCGTAGCCAGCTCTTCTCGCAAACTTTGATTCTGCATCTCAAGTGTTTCCACCTGCATCAATTTGGATGGTTATAAATTCAGGTAGCTTTTTTAACAACGGATATTTACGCTTTCGAGCTCAAAGTCCATTTCATCGATAATGTCGTAGGACTCATCAAGAGCCTTTTGCATCTTTGCCATCTTCGCCTGCAGATCTTTCACCTCGTTTTCACCATTTCTATTTTCCTGCGACCTGCGTTTCTCCAGCAGCATTTGTTGCTCTTTACAATATGGGCAAATATTAGAAGATATTTGGATATAGATCGGTCAGCAACTCACCGGAATTCCGTTGATCAATTGCAGATTTCATCACCAGGCCAGTGAGCGTCTTTTGCCGCTTGAACATATCCTCCAGCGCCTTGCACCGTTTCACCTTCTCCAAATACGCATCGTGCAATTTGTTGTATTTCTTTTTGTGCAGCTGCAGCGTGTCCAGAATGCAATCGCGTTCCTCCTCCAGCTGGAAGGCTTTGACCTTTGCCTCCACATTCACTGAGGCGCTTGTTTGGTGATCAGTTGATGCGCGATTAAGTCTGTGGCGCAGCAATATATTCTCCTCCTCCAAGCGAACATTCTGCGCCTTAACTATGAACCCAAAATCACAGCAATTAGAATTGCATATTCCCTTTGTAAGAAAATTGATTACGCACCAGCTGCAAGTTCTGCATAAATCAATTGCATTGCAGATGAGGATCGTTGAGGTCTTTCCATTTTGCAAACAATTAGATGACTGTTTTCATTACTCAAAAGAGCAGCACTCTTATCTCCCCGGGTGTAAATAGATAAGTTATCAAATTGCCATATTGTTGCCGTATTGTCGAAAATAATTTAAGGGTGTTCCATGGTAAATTATATCAATTTGTGTAAAAACTCAGCTTAATATAAATATATATTAAATATAAAATAACACTTCTTATGGAATTACATAAAACTTAATTTTTTTAAGTGCCTTATTCTGTTCACATAATTAAAAGTGATTTTTTGTCATCCTAAAAGTATGTTTTTTTGGCTCAGTATTGGGGAAGATTCCTCTGAAAAGTATGCAATCCACATTAATAATTTTCCTTTAAAATTTCGTTTTATTTATTATATATTTGTATATTAGTGTTTTTATATAAAATATGTCGACATTCAATTAATTTAACTAACTTTGGATCATATGATAACCAAAAAACCCCTAACCCAACTGAGACTGGCACACAAAACTTTATATATATATTTAACTATATGTTTGTATAAATATATATTTTTATATACTACTAGAGACTCTTATAGATACATGCCATTGACCAGGAAATCGGCTTCTTGGGAATAGGGCGTTTTGCCGCCCATGCGACGCGCTCGTCGTCCCACTGTGCGCATGCGGCAACCAATGAGAATGGCCAGCGCAGCAGTCACCAGCAGGCCCAGGGTCAGGGATAAGACTGCGCCACCCGGTCGCTCCGAGTGGCCGTCGTGATCGCGGAATTCCAGCGCCAGATTCTCGTGTATCATTTTATATTGCTCGTGCACGGGAGCAACCGGCACCGGCAATGCTGCTGGCGGCAACTGTTGTTGCTGTTTGTTTTGCTCCAGCGCCAGTTCGATGGGATCCTTGCCACTCTTGCTCTTGGTTTTCTTGTGCTTGCGCTGTTTCTATCAGAGATGGAGGCAAAGAGAGAGAGAGGGGAGAGTAAGAAAGATTGAGTTATTGTTATTTGAGAATTTAAAAAAGTTGGACTTACTTTCTTG
This sequence comes from Drosophila melanosoma, assembly GCA_035042045.1. NCBI lineage: Eukaryota > Metazoa > Arthropoda > Insecta > Diptera > Drosophilidae > Drosophila > Drosophila melanosoma. The sequence goes on along the minus strand of JAWNLY010000203.1, from coordinate 1,295,572 downwards.
GGTGCCTCTGTGGATTTTTCCTCCTCATAATCATCGTAATCCTCATCAGCTGGCTGATTCTTGCCATGCGTTGGCGCTGCATTCAACACGGGCAGCATGGATTGCTGTGGCGCTGCCGGGGCAGGGGCAGGTGGAACAGCTGCAGCAGTTATGTAGGCGTGACTCTGTTGTTGCTGCTGCGAATGTTGCACCGCAATCGGAGCTGGCGGCGCCACAACTTGTGGCCAGTTTATAACAGTCGACTGTTGTGGCACGCTCACAACTTGTGGCTGTTGCTGTTGCTGCTGCTGCGGTGGCGTCAGATAGATGTCTGAGCGTGGCAGTGACATGCCATACAAAGTGCCACCAGCACCTCCATTATTATTATTGTTGTTGTTGTTGTTGTTGTTGCTGTTGTAGGTCGGCAGTTGCAGTTGTTGTGGTTGCGCGGGGGGCGGTTGAGGTGGCGCTAATTGGCCCTGAACCTGCCCCTGGCCATTTAATGCCGTCGACTGCTGCTGTTGCAGTTGCAAGCCGCCTTTGTGATTGAAAATGTGACTGTTCAGCTGCTCATCTGTTGAGGAAGTGTGGAGATAGTCAAACGCACAGCTAATTGAATTAATTACAAGTCTAAAAAGAAAGCACAACAACAGCGACAGCAAAAAAACAAAAACAAACACTCCTACTAACAACACACACACACACTTATACATACGCACAACCAAACACACTCTCGTAAATCAATTCTGAGTGACGTGGCTCCCATTACAACAATGAGAGCTGATGGGTAATTGCAATTTTCCCAGCAATTTCTCAACTGCCCCCAGCCAATTGGCCACAGACTGGTCATTGGAGCTGCAGCTGGAGATTAAGCTGGAGCATGGAGCATGGTGTGCTCTTTGGCTGCAATTTATGTGCTAATGTCACACGAAATTAAATAAAGTTCTTTGTGTGTTGTTACAAGTTGTATTCTCTACTAAAATGCACCAGTTATAAATATTTATTGCAATTGTCTTCAGACTTGTTAACTTAAATTGGTTGTGAAAAGTTTATTTATAATTTATTTTAACGAAATGTTAGATAATCATAGAATAAGAATAAATTTAGAAGAATTGGCTTAACTTAAATATTAATAGATGTTTTTTATATTAAAGCAGATTTTCACAAAATTAGCTATAAATTCTTTCCTATGGGTGATTTGTAATATTTTTATGAATTAGAAGTGTTTTTGGACACGAAATGCAATAGTTAGAATTCCGGTTACGGTAATAAACTATTTAGTTTTCTGTTTCTATTTTTATATATGTTATTAGGCAGATCTTCAGTTTAGCATTTGTTAGCAGAAAAACTAAAATGTCCCTTGAGCAACACTTAACTTCATTTATTTTTGTATAGTTGGTTTTAGGGAATTGTCAATTTAATGTGGCCTTGCTTTTGAATTGCTTCCAAAGCATAAGCCCAGTAGCACCCAAGGGCCCAACTATATTCATTGTTAGGTAAATGGGGGCAGTTCCACTCTGCCTGGTGAGTTCATCGGCTCAGCAGTTTCAATTGATGCCTCTTATGGTTGAGAATAGGGGAGACTGTCTATGCTCTCTGCTGACTCACAAATTTAAGAATCTGACCAATCATTTGGGTATTACACTATGAATACTTACATCAATTTCTATCACTAATCAGATAATATATTTAATGCTGTCTAACTGCATTTGTAGTAAGAAAATTGTTCTTAAAATAGCATATTAAAGGCCACAACTCGTATATGAAATTATTATTCATATTTACCCGCAAGCAGAATCTCGCCTTGTGACTGTTGTTGCTGTTGCTGCTGTTGTTGTTGCGATTGTGTCTCAGCAATCATTTTGCGATTAGCCCAAGCGGCGGCGTCCTCTCGATTGTTGACCATCGGCGGAGGTGGTGGTGGCGGCGGCGGTGGTCCCAGCACAATGACATGCTGTTGCTGCAGCTGGTGTTGCTGCTGTGGCTGTTGCTGCTGTTGCTGCTGTGCTGTCAGCAATTGTTGCTGTATGGGCGGTACTGGCTGATATTGTTCCACATTGTTACTGTTGCTGTTACCGTTGGCCTTCGTGGCCGTTGAGGCAACGGCATTGCACTAAAAAAATTGGACCCAAATTGAAATAATTGAAAATTGTTGGCAATTGGGGAATTATAACATACTTCCGGTCCCTCGTCGCTGCCATCTTCGCACTGGGGAATGCCATCGCAGGCATTGTAAACGGCAATGCATTCCCCCGAGTGGCAGCTAAACTGAAAACGTCCACAATGCGTCAAGGGGGCTACATAAACAATCGGAGCGGAAATTGTTAAATTTGCATAATCAATATATTAAATATTTATGTTTCCAATGCGTACCGCTCTGAACCGAAACTGAGCCACCAGTTGCTGCTGTTGCCGTGGTCGGCATGAGCGGATTTGTGGGCTTGTCACGCTGCACATCCGGCTTGAGTTTGAGATTGCTCAGCTCCCACTCCTGCTGCGATATGTTGTTGCTGGGTATGTGCGGCAACTGTGGCCGTGGTGTGCTTGCCACCATTTCCAAATTGTTGCGCGATTGTGGCGTTAGTACGGCACTCGTGTAATTCGCATGCCGCGTGAACTTGCAATGGAAATTCTCGGGCGGACCACACTCGAAGAGATAACAATAGCCGCCAGCTTTGCGCTCAAATATGTACACATCGCAGGAATCCGTTTCGCAGCAAAGACGCTCGCACTCCTCGAGCGTGTCCAGCTCCAAACCCTGCAGATATTTGCCACCAATTGCCTGCGATTCACCAGTCCGAATAATTGTGTTTTTGTGCACATCGAAGTGACCTTAATTCAGAAAGCGTACATTTTAGATGAGATTAGATGCTGTGATTGCTGTGAATCTCCTTACCTATGCACGATTCCAGATCCATACGCTTGGCCAGGCGGTGGCTTGGCCTCCTGGCAGCTAGCTCGGTTTGGCCAGCAGCTGTTACGATCAGTGGCAGCAGCAGTAGCAGCAACATTTTAAGGCTTTAGATTCAGCTGGCTTGTGGTCTGATTTCTTAGCCCACTGACTTGGCTAATTGCTTTGGGCACGGCTCAGTGAATTGTGGAGTTGGGCTGAAGGGGTTTGTGTGCGTCGTCGACGCTTTTCGAAGGCTTGGCGTGTTTACAAAATTTACACGCTCATTGATTTTTTCTGCCCTCTGCTCAGCATGCGTATTTTCTTTTTGTTATAACTTTCACAAAAACCATTTGGCGAATCACAAAAAAGTGTTGATTATTATAATATAACAGTTGGGTTTATATGTTTAATTACAAGCAGCAAGTCTGCTCAGATTGCTTGTCCGACTTCTATCCAATGCAAAACGCATATAAATTTTATTTAGTTCTTTTGTAAATGCAGCAACCCTTAAAGCAAAGCTCTTTCGATCTTTTCACATCAGCTGTAAGTGTCAAGCTGGAAAAGTATTTAACGGTAATTAGTGTTTAGCTAGAGCTATACAAAATATGGGTATATTTCATTTTTATTTATTTTATATTTAAATATGTTTAATATCATAATTTTATTTGTTATTTTGTACATAAAAGTAAAAGCTCTGAAAGCTCTCTCTTTATGCTCACACTTCCAGTGAACATATGTAAAACTCACGGTTGAGTTTCAACCCTAACCTTGCAGACCTTGCACATGGCAATGTAGCACAACAACAACAACAACAACAATAACAGCAATCCCAATAATATCAAGTGTAGCGCTTCCCTGTCCTTTGTGTCCTTAGAATTGTTCCTATTCCCGTACCATCTTTAAGCAGATTTTAACTGCCAGCATGAAGACGGCATGTTACAATAAAAATCAATAAAAGCTTTTCTATCATTCTGTTTGTATGTACTTTTTCTTTACAGGCTTTAATAATTTAGCAGAGCGTGCAGGGTGGTTGCGGGTGTGTGGGTGTGTGTGTGTGTGTTTGTGTGTAGATTAGGAGCAAAGCAGCCAGGTAGATTGTTGGTAAATATTGTGTTGTGTATACAAAATATATAAAGCTGGGGTATACACAGATTTGCTCTATCATTTTAATTGTTTGTAATTTGTCAGCTTACGGATTTGTTTATATAATTGTATATATGTATATTTAGTATTATTAATCTATGCTTTTGCACAATTATTGCAAGTAAGCAAACGGGTCAAATTTATTTTTAATTAACAGGAGAACAATTATGGCAAATGAGCAAGTCAGTCAAATCAAATATAAGAAAAAATTAAATTAGGAAACCAATTATTTAACTATAATTATAATGCGGTCACTTACAGATTACATATAAATTGCTTAATGACATCTGCTGATTAGAAATAAATCTCTTTAGAATATATCTGATGAGTATAAATAACTCTCTTCAGATAGCTTCAAGCAATTTAAATTTATGATATTGTGCAGAATTTGTATTGATTTTAAATTCAAGCATTCTGGTTAAGTCTATCCTTAAGTAAGCAAACTTATTTCTCATCTTTATTTAGAATATTTTATAATGGACAGTTAGTTATTACCAATAACAATTAATTTATTGAATAATATTGCTGATTGGTATTTGAACTCAACATGTTGCAAAGTTTCATTTATGCCTGGTCTTTATCTAACTCAACTCAACTTCGGCCCACACACACATGTGAATGTATGTATGTACACACAAACACATACACACACATACACCTTTAAGTGCGTATTTATGGTTTGGGCGCAGTAGATGCCAAAAATGTCTAAAAATAGCATCAGACCAGACGCCCAAAATGCACACAGCAACAGCAGAACAGCTGTAACAGCAGCTCTCACAGTGCGCTGTTAGTTTAACAGCACTTTCTCTCTATCTCTCTCTGGCAACAATATGGCGGCGCATGCGTCGCTTTGGGGTGACAACTTTAAAATGTGAAGTTGACTCAACTTGAAAATGTTAATGAAAAAAATAAAGCGATAAATGCAAAAAGGGTCGCCAACACTCCAGTAATAACGCACACTTCTATATATGTGAGTGTATATAATATGCACACACATACACACACACACACACACGTGCAGACTGACTGTGTTTATTAAAACACCCAGGCGCATATTACACAAAAGCAAAGCAGAGTCAGTCAACAACAACGACAACAACAACAAAAAGAAATAAGCATTTGGTGTCCATAAAGTGGGCGAAATGTGAGCTTGGGAGTAGCGCCACAATAGCAGCAGCAGCAAAAAAAAACCATTGCATATTTCAGGGCAGGGCGCACTCCTGCTGCTAGTCAAGTGTGCAGCGTGTTAGACGCCGCTAACTGTGTGCCTGTGTGTGTGTAAGTGAGTGAGAGTGCACTCACAGTGCAAACTGCCAACAACAAAAGCAACAACAGCAACAACAACAGCAACAACAACAGCAACCACAACAGCAACAACATCAACAACAACGAAAACTTCTGCAAATGAGCGCCTCAAATTGCATGTTCAGTTTGGCGTTGCAAGCGATTTTAATGCTTTTAATTCGCAGGATGGTTGAGGGTAGATTTAGAGTGGAGTAGGATGTTTGGCTTGGCACTGCTTTTTGTTGCGATGTCATTTAAGTTAATCGCAGCAGCAACAACCACATTTTATTGTAATTTAGCTTTGTTGCTGCTGCATATTTTTGAGCATGCTTAAAGCATTTTATCGATTTTAGTCGCTTTCAATTTTCGTGCCAGCAAATTGCATTAAGTTCAATGCCTGGCTGTCCAGGCCAAAGCAAGGCAACTATTTCAAGTATCTGAAATATACAAATTATTGTGAATTTTTTTGGTTTTTTTGTACTGTCTGCTTTGCCTTATTCTGCGAATAGTTTATGACTGCCATGTTTGGTGGGTGTTGTTGTTGCTGTTGTGCATGTTGTTTAAAGCCTAGCAGCGAAGCCAGCACGAAAATTCCCATATCGAAATTGTTTTTGTTTCAAAGTCATTTGGCACGACGCCGACGACTACGATGAGGACATCGCCATGGGTCCTGCTAGGGTTCAATAGCACCGTTGAAAGAGCAGAAATTGTTGAATACCCAACGCTCGTAAAGCATGAAAAGTACATCTGCACGTGCATTACGCGAAAACTCGTAAATTTGTACATTTAACGAAATGGAAATTTAGCAACCAACGACCCCCCTATACACACACACGTATACACACATACAGGCACACACAAAGAGCAGCAGAGTCTGGGGTTGAATGTGGCAGCAGCTCAGAATCGACATCATCCTCCACCTGACGAACGCATCTAATTTGTCTACAAAGCACTGCAGGTGAACCAAAACTGGTTTTCACTCTTAACTTTTATTTATCCTCTTCTAGTCATTTTTGTTGTGGGCAAGCTGAAGCTTAACTTTTCGGTCGACTCGCTAAACTTTAATAGTGATGCGAGTTCTGAATGAATGTTTTCTGAGGCGACATGGATAAATCGGTGAAAGACAAGATGACAAGAAGATACTTGACTTGTTTATGGCTCGCACAGGGACTGATCTAACCTAATTAGGAACAGTAGACGAATCTGCATAAATGTTAAACGAAAATTTATTTAATTTAAGACTCGCCACTGCTTAACTTTTAGCTGTCTAATAAATAAAACAAACATTTTTTTTACACTCCAGCTCACTATATGATTTTAATCAATTAGCAATATAAATTTATATTAAGTTCACAACAATGAAAATCTAATAAATGACCTTTCAGTAGTTCTTCTAAAAATATGTTATTTTAATATATCTCTTGTATCAAATAACTGCTTTGAAATACTATAAATAACAGCAAAATATAAAAAAAGGAATGTTATTGTTGAGTTTAAAATGTTTACCCAACAGCAGTTTCATAAAAAACCAGTTTTGCTATAAAATAATAGCTCAGTAAATCCATATTTAATACTTAATGGAGCATAGAGCATATTTAAGTTTCGAAAAAAATATTAATTTTGAAAAGTCTGCAAGTGACTCGAATAATATATTTATTTGCGTTTCAAATGAAAACAGCGTTTCTAAATTTAAATGCATTATTAAACTAGAACCAAAATTAAACCCAAACAATTACAATTTAGCCAATAAAAATCTTATTCAATATAAGTTTTTGAGCTCTTGCGGATTAAGTTATATTTAACGAGCTTAATATAATTTTTATACAATATGATGACTTAGCAATAAGTCTAGGAAAAATGTTTTATTAATAATAATTAGGAATTAATATATAATTTATTCGAAAACAACTGGTTAGAATATGAATAAAACACCCACTCTGCGACAGCTCAGATAACACATTCGCTGCCCAATGAACTCTGAAAATATCGCATACTAAATCGGAGATAATTATGCGTAAACGCCCGTCTCCTCAGGCGTAGAACTGACGAACTGACAAACTGACCATTAATTATGCCAGAATATTCGAAAACCAAAGAAGACACAAGGAGAAAAAAATTATCAAAAGCTCAGACAACGTCGCGACTGTTTTACTAATTTTTTTTGTCGGAATGGGGATGCATGTATTGAGGGGCAGACAAACACACACACACACACACACACCATAGGGGAGCAGACGTTGTTGGTGTGGGTGGGTGTGTGGGCCAAATAGAATTAATGGCAGCGCCAACAGTTGAAAACATAAGGGCGACTTTTCCATTGTGTTGCAGCATTGGCAAAGGCGCGTCAAGGAACCTTCAAGTATCCAAAACAACACGCAGACGACATTAAGATGAGTGGGAGTCGTGAATGGGGGGTGGGGGTGTTAGGTGTCATGAGTCAAGTAAGGAGCACAGTTACATGCTACAATGGCTCAACCGCACAATAAAAGCGCAACAAGAAAATATGTTAGATATCTGAGAAATTATTTACTTGACAAACTAAGAGATGGCCTAGAAAAAACTTGACAACTAATTAAATGACAAAAATATGTTTAAATTTAAAAAATTTTGTTGTTTTTTTTAAATTAGTTGATTTCAGAATTTCAGAATAAACATAAGTGTAAAATATGAACGGTTTGTTTTAATATTTTTTTTTTAAACATAACAAAAAATTAGATATAATAAAATAATATAAATGAATTAGTTGTAATTGTTAGACTTTTACAAATCTGTTGAAATAGGCCTCATTCAAAGGTATAATAGAAAGTATTGACTTTGGGTTGGGAACAACAACAGATGCTGCCGTTGCTAGCGATGAACTTTTGAACTTGGGCAGCACCACAAAAGTTCAATGCTTCTTGAGCAAAGGCACTCAAACAAATAGACGAATATGGCTCGAGAGCAAGGGCTGCTCAGGACATGTCTGAATTGGGCTAGAAGGGTCAATGTTTTTGTCATTTTTAGGTTCGTGTGTTCATTAAATATTTAAATTTATTGAAATTGCTCATACGCTCTGTGGGCATTACCTTTTTACCTTAATATGTTAGGCTCATGCCGCTGTTTAAAAAGTGAAAATGACGAAAAGAGCTCGTGAATTATTTAAATGCCGAGCTGAAAATACCAGTGCATAAATATTTAATTAGCTTGCGAGCCGTAGAATGAATGGCAACAACAATGGGTAAACGCTCTTCTCAAGCTAGACATAATTATCTAGAGCCAGTGCCTGAAGACAATGCCACAATGCCACTAATGGCAAGCACACACAACTAACACACAAAATGAAACAAAACATAGCTCAAGTATAAAAGCATGATATATACTATAACCGTAAGTAGATGCTAAGCATAGAAATCTGCTAAAGACCAAAACGGCAGCTCATTAAAAGTTAATGCTAAAAAGACAAGACAGTAAGAGAGAGAGAAAAAAAAGATAGAGAAGAAGACAAAAAACAGAGAAGCTGCTAGAGCTTAAAATTTTCTTCATTAATTGAGTTAAATGCTTCCACTGACAGATTTGACTGACAACTGTCACATTTGTGAAAACTAAGCCAATTCCAAAACAAATATCTATCAGTCAGAGCCGATATTGATGCGTGTACATAAACTTGCCAGCAACAATAGCCAGCTCTGTAAATTAACAGCTTCTGCTCTCTGTTCCTCTATGATGTCTCTGTTAAACATCACTCTGTTAATATGACCCATTCCAGTTGCGGCTGCTGCTGTTGCTGCAGATTTCCCGCTGTGTTTATCGCCTGGAATCCATCCACTTGGCTCTCAGCTCCAACTGTAATTTTGACCCGTTTAGTTAGCAAGTGCCTTTTTTGTTTTGGTTGCACGTCGGCGGCACCTTTTGTTGCTGGCATTCTAAGCGTGGCCATGGCCATTGCCAATGATCAGCAGCGTGACATTTAACGCCATGGGATGCCCGCACATTGAATTATCGTCGCTTGGGGTACGGAGAAGGGGTGGCCTCATTCCTAGTAGTATAAGTAACTAAATGTTTCAGAAAGCAGTCGTAGAGTGAACCAAATTGTATATATGTATTTATATATATGAAGCTTAGCACGAAAAATTGTTTAACAAAGATTTAAGTTTGCTTATAAATATTTAATAACAAAAATGAACAAAAAATAAAAGAACGGCCAAAAGTGTAGTAACAAAATATTTTTAAGATTAAGTGAAAGTTAATTGGTTTCTATTGCCAAATTTTCCATTATTATTTTTATTAGTGCCTATTTTTATTGTTTTTAAGCGGATATACATACATAATTAATTGATATTTTTGAAAATTTAAATTTATTTATTTGCTTGATGAGCTTTACCAAGTTATTCATTGTATCACATTACAAAACCAGGGCTTAAACACAATAAATTTCAGAATCTTAGAAATTAATCTTATTCATTCAACTGATTGTATTTTATTGATATTATACACTTTGAATATATTTCCTAATTAAATTATTAAACCTTTTCAGTGGAGCATATTAAAGTTAACATCGTGATTTATAAATATGTATTTATATATACACACTTTACAAAAATCTTATATTGATATGATAATGAAATATGTGTTGTCGGTCAGGTCCACAAATATACCGGTTGGAATACAGATTTAATGTTGCTCACTTTTGATGCATAACAAAAAACCTAAATGGATATTTTACAGTGAGAGTTCTGCGCTTTCAGCGCTCTGTAATCGTTGCCTACAACAGCAACAACAACAGCGCTAGCAACAACAACTAAATTAGCTCATCCAAGCTCAACAAAATATTGTGCGGCCATCCGCTGAGCTCTTGTCATTAATCGCACCATGGAAAACCCACAAATCAACAGTCAATCAACACACAGCCTACAAAAAGACGGTGGACTTCTGTTTATGCACACATTATGTTCGCTCTCTCTCTCTCTCTTTTTCTGTTAGCAGTATGTGCTGGCACCGGCATGTTAACATTTTATGTGTATCTCTCAGCTGCAGTTGGCTCCGGGTTCGGTTCAGCTTTCAGTTGAGTTTTAGTCTTTTCATGGTGCTCAACGGTTGCGCGTTTAACTCGCATTGATTCAACGCTTAACTTTGCCGCCTAACAAACTAATAAACAAAAACAGTTAAACAAACACTTTGTCTCGTGTCTAGTGGACGATATATCTGTGCACCCAGTGTCTAACATCGTGTGTGTGATTGTTTCTGTGTGTGTGCATTTTGTTTTCTGCAACTCCACACCACGGTCCGCCCTCATTGTGCTCTCGTGCAAATGAAAATTTCATTGAGCAGAAAGTAGCCGCAGAAAAGTGGAAAATCTTTAAACAGTTAAACCAAACGAAATAATAATTAATAATAGCATCAAGTGAAATTACCAAAAATTACAAAATAAATCATATTAATAAAAATTGCAGACTCTCTGGAAAGCAGCCAAATAGCAAATGTAATTTCAAATAAATTTATTATAAATATTTATCATAAATATTCTTCATAGTATTATTGTGTGGGTTTTTTTTCAATTTCAATTTAATGTTCTCTGGAAAACAGCCAAATTGTAAATTTATTTAAATAAAATATTTATAAAACATACATTTTAAAAATAATTAAATACATATGATATGCATCATAGGAATATGATATTATTGTATGGGTAATGTTTTTTGCTTCAATTAAATGCGGCTTGCGGCTGGAGGAGTTTGTCTGCACTTTCTTCTTGCCAAGAACCGGAAAATATTCCAATATGCTGAAATAGAAGTTGTTGGCCAGTCAGTTGAGTCGGGCGCTGCTTCATCAGCCGGTCAAGCGTTCCGGCCAGACCAGACCAGCCTGGCTAGAAGCGTGCTTGCCCAGCGAGCACATCACAGCACCTGCCCAGACATTGCGGCACAGAAGCTTGCCACAAGCTGCCGCTCGGGGTGTGTGTGTGCGTGTCGAGTTGTGGAATTTTATGCAGTGGCTGCCTCGTTTATTTCGCCAGCTCCTACTTATTTACAACTCTGTGTATATGAAACTTCATTTTTATTGGCAGGGAGGGTGGTCGTCGACTCTCCCTCTCCACTGTACCCCTCTCCGCTGCCCCCCGTCTTCCAAGCCCTGCCACTTGGCTACGCATGCAGCCAAACGTAACGAAAAACGCAACTGCGCTTCACGCTTCAGGCTCAGTCGCAGCCACATCGCCGTCACCGTCGCCGTCGCCGTCGCCGTCACCAGTTCCAGTCTCAGTTGGGGTTGGGGGAAAACTTGATTCCCAGAGCAGCATTAGATGAGCTGCACGTCAAATAGATAACTCTAAATGCGATGCCAGTCAATGTTAGTCGTCGCCTACAGTAGAACCGAGTAGAAAACCCATGTATAATTTTATATTTAGGTTTATCATAGAAATTTCGCATACTGTAAGATTGTTCCATGAACAGGATCTTTAATGTATAAATTTTACTAGATCATGAAAATAATTAAAACTTCACACAATTATTATGTTTTCTCAGAGTTTAACAGAAACCAAAAAAAGAAGTAAATTCATAAAATAAAACAGTTAAATATTTATTACAGTAATTATTCGAAAGTATTTTTTTTAATTATAATTGTTATTTGGAAGGACAATACGTGATTGTACAATCTCTGTCAGAAAACTAGATAAAAATTAATTCAAAGTTTTAGTTATTTTTTTTAAATTATGATTGCAGTTATCATCAGTTATAGCACAACATAAATACGTTCAATAACTGCCAATATTTACCTTATTATCCAAAATATGAGTATAATTGGCTTAAAATGTGATTAATTAAATATTCTTTTAAAATATTGTTTTTTTATAAAATTAAATTCGAAACATTATTGTTATTCGACTCGAAAAATCAAGTCATTGTAAACAGATAGTTAGAGCCAACGAAATTTAAAGTTTTAGACAAAACTTTTTGCATTACAGTAAAACTCTTTTATTTGGAGATAATTAAAGAATTGTTTGAAAAAGTAAAGTTAAAAAGCAAAGTTAAAAGTTCCATTAGGACGATTTCAAATGCAACATTTAAAACATTTAGTTACGTAGCATAGAAAAATCGAAGAAAGAAAACTTTCGATCAAATGAATCTCAAAAACGAGAACTATAAAAAAAATGGTTTTGATGGACTTTTTTTTATCAATCGCAGACTTACTTTTGCATTGCAGTAAAACCATTATTTTTTACAGTAAATTAAAGCATTTTTAATAGAGCATCCTTTGAAAAGTTAAAAGTTCGATTAGTACGATTTCAAATGACCCATTTAGAACATTTAGTTAGATAGCATACGTAAATCAAACATAGACAACTTTGTATCAAAAGAATCTCGAAAACGAGAACTCGATAATAATTTGTTTTGATAGACTTTTTTATCAATCGCAGACTCACTTTTTTTTTTGCAACTAGTGTTATGTTTTTTGTTTGTTAGCGGCCTATTCGCATTTTATTGATGTTACTTCTCAGTGCGATTCTGTGCTGGATTTAAAGTGTGTCGTTTGCGAGTTTTATGTGGTGTCTGGCTGCATTTGGTAACCTGGTTTTATTGCCATAACATTTGCTACTGCCTCTTGTGTCTAATCACTCGTTGCAGAGCAAGACAAAAAGCACAGAAGAGGCACAGACGAAAAGAAGTGGAGGAGCACAGACAAGATATGGTGCAGAAGATACATTAAGTATTGGACACACGAGTTTGATTCTGACATGTTTACATATTTTTTTTCCTTGTTTTTTCCCGCCATGTGTCTGCTTAATCGATATGTTACAGGGTGCTAGCCGTGGGCTAAATGTAAAAGATACACATTCATCTTCAGTCTATTACATACAAGTATCAATACATTTTCAAGGCAAAGTCGGGTTGACCTCATCGCTAATAACAATAGCTCCAACAGTTTGCTCCCTATTGTTTAATTGTTTGCAAAATGCTTTAAAAAAATTGATTGAAAGATACGCATCCAAGTATTTATTTTTATAATTTTTACAGTTTTCTGATTGAAAGATAATCGTCATTGTTTAGCAGTTTTTAGGAGAACAACAACCATTTGCCAATCGACCTTCGATTTTTAAGACCTGACCCCCTCCAGAATAGATACGAAACGAACATTAATAATGATTCTTGGCAATAAATTAATTTTAAATTAAACAACATTTGAGGAGCAGTGTTTGCAAATATCCTCAGGGCGCAAAAAAAAAAAAAAACACAAAAATAAACAATCCACAAAAATAAAGCCAAACAAATCTTAGAAAACTTTGAAAAGTAACGTCTGAAAATGTGCACATGTTCCGTAAGAGATTTCATCAAATAGATTAATAAGCAACGGCGACGTGTTTGGCATATTGTAAGGCCCAAATGCTGAAGCGGCCATATCTCTCTTAACGGAAATGTAAGACACGGCGACAACTCGTTAAGATTGAAACCCAAACACATACACTAAACTTCCAACACGAGTAGATGTGAAATTGTAGCAAGAGCGAAAAAAAGAATGGCTTTCTTGTGCACGCCGAAGTTTAAATACCCTTGGAGATGGAAAATAAACTGTTGAATATATTTAAGAAATCATCAAATTGTTCCCATAAAAACTAATCGATGTAGAAGGCCAATGCTAATGATTTCGGTTTTAATAAATCTCGTTATTTCATAATCAACTCAAATTTCAATCATGTTAAATTGACCGTTACAAAAATATAGCCATATTCAAAGCTTCTACAATATTAAAAACTGAGGGCATATCTAATGATGCCCAACACACATTAAACCAATTTATATGCTTGGACACATGAAAAACTTGATGACAAAGCTATGAGATTTCCGCTAGAGTAAAAAAAAGAGACAAGTAATAACAAAGAATTCATACAGACGATCATAATGTATAATAAAGTTCAGGCAGTTTCGCATATAATTAGAAATGTTGCAAGACATACAAATGAGAACCAAGCCAAATCAAAATTTGTGGTCAGTTCCAATTTATTGTGGGAGAAACGGTCTATGAAAAAGCATTATGGATACAATTTATATGATTAATGAATTCCGTCGAATTGATTAATTAAATTTGTATGCCAAATGATTTTTAAATTTGTATAGCATATACATATATTTTTTTTCTTATGCCTTTTTTTTCGAAAAGCGGGTTAGAAGATTGATTTCAATTTATATTTTATATCCACATTTAGGTGTTAAAAATAAAAGTAAATATTTTCAACGCCATGTTTCACCTATTATATAACACACTATGTATAATTTAGAGTAAACTATTCAAGAAATACTTCTCACGTTAAAAGTATTTTTGAAGTTGTGAACTTGCTAATTATCAGAATATCCATAAATAATCTACGTTAAGCAGCACAAATGGAAAATAACGATCTCAATTTAGATAAATCAGAGCAAACAAATATTTGAGTCATTTTTATTTTAGAAATAACTAAAACTAAAAGATATTTTGCAACAAAAATATATTTTGTGTGTTGCAGCTGGCAAAATGTCAAATAGCGATAAATATTTAAGTCGCTGACGTATCTAAACGGATGTTTCGACAGTTAAAATTAGTAAATTGTCGGGTCGATATAAACAAAAAAAAAACACACACGATTGATTAACCTTGACAATGTATTTTCAGGACATATGGTCTTCAAACATATATATATATATATATATATATATATATAGTAAACGTTATGAAATTGAATATATGAGCTGAATGTAGCCATAAACTGTTGGAATTATTAACAGGTGTTTTAATATCAGCCAGCTGCAGTCAATCATGGCACATAATAGATATGCGCAAAAAATCGGAGAAACCAATGCTTATCAACAATTAAAATCCAACTAAAAGCAAAACAACACATTATTTAACTAATCAGACATAAAGCGGCAGAGGGGGAAGAGCACGTTCCATTGAACTCTAACCCAGTGGCAGGCGCTGGCAGACTGGGCGTATGTGTATTGTATAATTGTGCCGCAATAAAACTGTAGCTGTATATATATAAATATATATATGCTAATATATATAGACTTTCTATTGATAAGCTATTGCACTGCGTCAATATTCGCAGCTCATTGCATCTTTTCTAATCGTTCCGTTGAATACACTCACATGGAAACAGACGAGTACCCATATAAACTTGGTGCTTGTCGTCTTTATGGCCTCCATCATTGCCAAGCATTCAACAACAGCGATTGTTGAGATTGTATATAACTTATAACAACACACATAAGCTCAAATGCACATATGTACATATGCACATGTGTGTGTGTGTGTATTCACATACTAACTTGCCGCATTCATAAATAAATAAATAAATAAACAACTAAAGCAGCGACGCCGCCGTGCGTCGCTCTTTGCGTGCATTCTGTGTGATTCTCGTGCTTTGCTGCCTGGTCACAACTTATGAAGAATAACTACCCAACAACCATTCCCCATCCCCAGCAACCCACTCTTTTGCTACTGTTTTCCACTGCTGAGACCCGCACAATTTCTATTGCATTATTTATCACAAACACTGATATTTAGAGATATCGCTCATAATGTGTACACATTAATTTTCCAATTCCTTGAATAGGGTATTATGAAGTGTCAATTTTTCAAGTCAACTTATTTGAAGTCATGTTCTAAATAGCTTGTAGTATATTTTTTACTTAAGATGTATGCAAAACTTTTATTCTCTACATATACATGTCTAAATTGTAGATTCAAGCTTATTTAGTTACCTTATTTTTATTGTCCTAGGTAAAGTCTTCAGCAAGTTTTAAGATAATATCTAAATAGAATTAATTTCTTCAGTTCTCATAATGTATGCATATATTTTATATGCCGTCACATTTAGTCCAGGGTATTTGTCCTACGACTCTGCAATTTGAATATTTTACATGTGTTTCTTTTGATTGCCTTTCGGTTTGCATTCAAAACATACATCTGCTTACACGTTGTGCTCCTATCGCATTTGTGTTTGATCATTCGGCCCCCCTCTGCACCCCCCCACCGAAACAGACATCGCAACATGAACTGCATCGTTTGACTTTGAATTGCGTTTTGATTTCAAGTTGTGTTTACATTATCGATTGGCATCAAGCTGAAGAACTTTGACTTTGATAAAATACTTTTACTGCACACAGTTCCTGATAAGTCATGTAAATACTGAGCAATATCAGTGTTCCCCATCGCATGTGTTGCTACTTTTAAATAAGCATTGATATTTTTCCCAGAAAACGTATTTGGTATCCAAACTTTGATCAGGGAAGAAACGAAAGCATGCCCTAATTTTTAATTTCTTTTTTTTGTGCAGTGAAAACAAACTTTTAGAAAAAAGAATATCTAAGGTTAAATTAAAAATTGTGCATTGCTTTTATTTACAATTTCGTTATTCCGTGTACTAAATAAATTATTTCCCGTAATTTTCTGTTTGTGTTCTGTGTTGAAATAGTTCTCATAATTTAAGTTGACAGTCTCGCAATATTTCGGGTAATCCGTGACAAAATCACCATCTATTTATAAAAACAATCTGACCAATTGTGCTCCTCTCTCACATAATAATAATAATATCCCGTACCAGAGAATTCTCATACACCTCTTCGAATGTTTGTTTTTCTGACGTAATCTCGCACGACACAAAAGCATTTCGCAAGCAGTAAAATAAACAACAAATACATAAAATTGCCTGGAAAACAGTTTTTTACATATATTTTTCCGATGTCAAGTAGGCCGACAAAATGAACTAAGTTTCTTAATAAGTTAGAGTCAAAATTAGCTGGAAAAACTATTTGTACAAAAAAAAAAATTAAATACACATTGTGTAACTTTGGCATGACAATTAATTTTGACCATTTTGAATATGACTCCATTAGTTCTCGACATCAGCAAGTATGTGGCCAGGGTCAACAAACCTAGCTCGCAAGCACTTGATTTGAGGGACTGACTAACTGACCAAATGACTGCCCGACTGACTAAGTGACTAACTGGCCGACTGCTTGGCTATTGGCCTGGCTACTTGACACCACACAGATCGTGTATCTCGTAGGTGTTTTCACTTGTAATTATTTACCCATAAGCTTCGCTTTGGCGTTTTTAAGGCCCGCAGCGTAACCTAAATTCAGTTTTTTTTTTCTTCTCTCTTTTGTTTTTTTTTTTTTTTTGTTTAATGCGCACAAAAATTGATTAAAGCCATGTTGGGGCGAGCCACAGAACGCTGCGAAACGAATAAGCAATAAGGCAATAACACTTTGAATAAGACAAATATGTATTCAATTTACAAAGTTCCCCAAACCCAAACACATCGGATTCACAATCGTAGCAATTGCGAAACGCAATTCGAACTCGAAAGAACTTGAACTTACTGTAATTCTATATGGACATAAACTTATATATAATATTTATATATATGCTTTGCTTATTGTGAAATAAGTTTTTCCTTAGAATATTTTCTGTTGCTTTAATTACTTTTATTGCGCTGAAGTTTTCCTAGTATTTTGATGTGTGGGCTTAATGAAAGCAACATGCCGGAAATGCGGGTTGGAGTTTGTTTAAACTGCCAGCAATTGTTGAACAGCCACAAAACCTAAAATATATATACAGAAAATTAATTATCAAAGCAAACAGTATGTTGTCAAGAGAGGTTTACATTTTGATGTTTTCTCAAAGCACATATTTACTTCATTTGTTGAAAACCATATGTAAAAATTAAATTAAATTAAAACAGTGCCAAAAAGTTTGTTAAGCTGTATTTAATGTATGTATGAGATAAATATTATCCTGTATATTATGTGAACAAATGGAATTTCTATGTATGCATATATCAGTAGTCTATTAGTGCCTGATTTTGATTAATAGACTCAGTTGTCAGCCAGCACATTAATTGCTGTCTCCATTCTTTTTTTTTTTTTTTGCTTATTTATTGATTTTTGTTTAGACTGCTGATTAATTTAAAGGTATTCAAGTTCATTTAAAACGAATAATATAATCTATTCAAATGCGCAAAAATAGGAATTCGTGCCCAAAAATTAGCAAGCCATTTAAGTTTAATCGATAAGTTATAGAACACGATATTGCGGCGTCAATCAATCATGATTGAGGTGTGAAACAATCATTGAAAATCAATTGCCGTTGAAAAGTGCTTAAATTGCCAAACAAAACCTTTTGCGTTGTTCGATTTTTATTGTATTCCTATTGGTATTTTTATTATTATTGAGATTTATAAGTATTTATGGAAATTTTCTTAGTTTTTTTTTTTTTTTTTTTTTTGTAGTCTGCGATTGTGGAAGCTTGGGGTTATCAGCTGTTTTGTTGCATACACTGTTGATGTAATGCGGCAGCTGCTGTCATTCACATATAATATGCATAATTTATTGTAATGTCTATCTGATAAGCTGACACATGAAAAATATCAGTAGTAAGCAGTATTAATAGACCTAAGGTCTAACTAAGCCTATTCTATAATTATCTGCGTGTATTCCTAGGGTGTTTAGGTATTCCCACTAAAAACTCGCTTCGACTATGGCTGTTGTTTATTTAGTTTTTTTTTATATATTTTTTTTATCTCATGCCGCCGCCAAACCATAAACATTTGCATACACAAAGACCGATATTTGTTTGTTTTTATTTGTAGACCCCGCATTACTGGATTTCAGTTTTAGCATAACAGCGTCACATTTCCCTTTTCAATATAAACAGCAAGAGTTTCCCTTATGGAAACTCGTATGAATGAATTCCAAATTTCAAAATCTGGCATCAAGCATCACGTTCTCATTGCTGTCTGACCACAGTCTCTTTATCTTTCTCCACCTCCCTCTCCCTCTTTCCAAATATCCGTCTGCATGTGAGCTGTAACTGGTTTTCAATATGGGTTAAGTCCACGCTCGATTTGGCCTTTTTGACTTAATGAACTCATTTTTAATGCCTTATCATATTTATTTCTCCACACCTCTACACGATATACACTTTTATGGTTCTTTTTTTCTATTCCTTCATCATTCTCTCTCTTTCTCTCTGCTTTCCCACTTCTCTTTCCATTTGCATTTCATTTGTTTATTTGTATTCTGTTTATGCAAATCTCTGCTCAGTTTTTTCCCCTTTTGATAGTAAAAGTTTTAACACAAGTTTTTGGTTTAATGTTTCGTTTTTATCTTCTGGATTCCATTTCAATCAAAATAAGTGCCACAAACCGCAGTCTGCAGTCATTAGCCCAATTTGGAACACTGCGCAGCAGTATAAAAGTATTATTCATATAAAGCCCATAAAGGCGCACAAATGTTTTAATGATGCGAAAACTTACATCGCAGTTGAACACAAAAAAAGAAAATCCAAAAATGTTTTGGCAGTCATTCAAAATCACTCGGAGAATATCACACGAGAGCAGCAGGCGTGAAGAATTTAGACAAAACGGAACCAACCCAAAAAAAAAACAAAAACAATAAAAAAAAACCCAAACTAAATTTTGAATCTATTTTTATAGTTGTTTGTGAACTGTGCGACTTTTAGATTAGTTTTATAAATAATACGGATGCTTAAAATTTGTTATGATGATTGCTACATTATAATCTAATCTGACGAATATTATAATAAATACATACTTTTTTACTTATTAGACTATTATTGGTAATTATATTCCATACCGGATATTTTAAAGACAATCATTTTTATTTGTTATGCTCCTAATGCTTAATGAACTCTATTTTCCAAGACCAATACCATAAATGTATTAAGCTATTAATAATTAATTAAGCGTCTGAAGTAATTTTATATGAATTAGCATAACATTTTTGCTTCAAGCCTTGCTAGGCGCCAAACCAAAAATATTTGTATCAAATCTGGTCAATCGTCGTCGTCGTAAAAGGTCTTAACGGCAATTGCGCCACTTTTTGATTTTGTGGCACGTTATTTGCATGTTGCCATAAATGGACAGCAGGGGGCACAATACAAACAAACACACACGCAAACTTATACACAATCAATGTGCCATAAAAGACACCAAACCACACTTTAGGGCGCCCCCTGGCGTTCAGATTTGGTTATACTTAAAAAACAATTAAGTGGAAGCTGTCGTTACAGATTTGTTCATTTTTTTTATTGAATTATTTTTATTTTTTTGAGCTACGCAGTGGTTGCTTTTGCCGGTTATTTTGGAGTATTCGTTATATGGATGGCTCATCAAATTAGCATTTTTCTAATTGGCTCGTGTTTCGTCTCTTTTAACAAAGTACAACCAAATTTGATTAACTACAATTGATTGGAATTACAATACAAATTAAATTAAATTAAATATTTTGTATACGCTTTTGACAAAATTTATTAATATTTCTTACTAGCTGTTTAATATTTGTAAATTCATGTTAATTTTGTGGGTTTGATAACAATCTAAAAACAAACTTTTTTGTCAGCTGCTCAGTTTTTGTTTTCTTTCTGTAAAATAAAATTATTAATAAGCTTTGATATTGGTATGTTAAATAAATCGTTAAAAGTTATAAACATTTTTCCAATGGAATAAACATATTAAGGTAAAGAAACTAACTTTGGCTTATGAATATAGAGATCAAGTATGAAATTAAAATGTATTTCTATGGTTTTTAGGATCTTTTTTATATATTTAAATATATATTGTTTTTGTTATTTGTTCAAAACCCCTTTTTATAAACCTTAGCTGAAACATCAGCCTCACTTTACGCTTTTGCTAAGATATTTATAAACTTTTTTAAAAGCTGACATTTTGACATGTTAAAAATATGAAATGCTTTTACTCTGTGTAATGTTTATATATTTAAATGTATATATATATATATATATATATATATTTATATATATATATACATATATATATATAGAACGGCCTTGTAGCATTTTTAATAGCAGCCAAACACAAAAAAAAGAACAAAAAAAGGGAAGCATATTTATGTCTCAATTCACCCATATTTCGTAGCCCAAAAAAATAGCAAAAAAAAAAAAAAACAAATACCAAAAATGTCAATGGCAACAGGGACAACCCGAACCTGGCACCAATGGCCCAATTGTGGCTGCTGTTATTTGAGCCCACGCACAATACAGTTAGGAAAAGTTCATTTTCCAATATGGAGTTGAAATCAAATTGGCAAACTGCATTTTTTTGTGGCATGTGGCAAGCGAAATATGTGCAACACACACAAAAACAAAACAGCAAAATTCCCGCATCTAAAAAAAATAAATTGTGTTCCAAACGTTAACCAAAAATAACAATGGTTGTTCAGTTTTGCTGAGTTATGCGTTCACTTCTCAGCTATTGCTATCTTTTTCACACCATTCAATTGGTCTCATTATATGTGTGCCAGTGTGCGTGTGCATGTGCGTGTGTGTGTGTGTCAGTGTGTTAGGTTGTTTGTGTGTGTTTGTGGCGAAATCCGATACCAGATTTACTTAAGAGTCATAAGCAATTATGAAACTGACGTTTAACTTGTCACTCGCATGTCGAGTCGACAACAAAAATATATACAAAGAGAGAGAGAGAGAATGAGTGAGACTGAGAGAGAAGAGAGAGAGGTAGCATGCCCCCAAGAACGGGTCGCATAGTAAGTAATATGAGACAGTTGAAGCCAAATAGGTTGGGCAGGGTTTTTTTTTATCTCTGTTTGGTGGGTTTTTTGTTTGTTTTTTTTTTTTTTTTTGTGCCTAATACCGGAAATTGCCTTACATCGGGCCTAATTGTGCAGATCCGTTGGCCTAGTGGTTAGGATAATGCAAACCATTACGATGGCCCGTTGACATGATATGATAGTATTTATGTGGAGCATTTATTCAGTTCTCAGGCGTTGCACTGATTACTGCGCGGTTCATGCCTCATAGATCAAAACATCGCTTAACTTTTGTACCAACTGGGACAGCTGGGAAAACTTACTTTGCATAGGAAAGTCATCTGAGGAATTCTCGCATTTCCCAAAGATAAAAACGACAACAAGTTGAAAGCCATTTGAACGTTGGCTTCTTTCTAACTGTGGGTAGATTAGAGTATGTGAGTGCTGCCTTTATTATTATTGCTTGCCACATCTAACAACAACAATAGCTTTGCATAAGTATAATGTTGAAATGCCCGCAACAACAACAAAAAATTAACTACAAAAAAAAACTAAAAACATGCAACACGTTGCATGCACACGGCAATTGCTGGGTAGCTACGAAAAATTGTAACAACATTGTAACTGTCGACAGACGCCACAGTTTTTACCACCCGCCCACCAACATTCCCCTCGCCCACACACTAACTGCTGACTGTTCAGCGTTGCGGAAACTTCCGGGATGGGGCACCACACTGCATATTTTCACATGTATTCAACTCAACTCCACTTGCCATTTTGACAACATATTTGATTTGATTCAATTTAACCCTTGCTTTCGTTCTTCTGCCTGTTGGCTAATACGTTGTGAAAGGAAATGTGACTAGCCTCAAATTAGAGAGCCCCCCTTCTCCTCTCCCTCTTTTTACCTGAGAACCCCAACGATCATGCTAACAAACGCGACCAATTTGGACTGAAAATTGTTTTTAGAAATGCACCACGAATCAATTAACTTCAACTGACCAATTTGTTCAATTTGTCCACAACGGGCCTCAAATTACAAATTAAAATTGGCATTTACCACAAACATAAACAAATTAGATTAAAAAAATGTTTTGAACTCATTACCAAATTTCAGATTTATATGGACTAATTTTAAATTAATTTAAACATTATTTCGCAAGCTCATTATTTATATTAATGCAGGCAAGTTGTAAACATCCCACCATCCACGCAAATATACAAATACTAAATTACCTGAAAACACTTAATTATAATAAAAAAAAAAAACAAAAACAAAAAGCAGTTTAGATTTCACATCCAAATATTTGTCTGGCTATTGTTGATTTTCAGAGCAAAAGAACAATATTTGTAATACATTTTTCCCACTCAGAAATTCTGCTTAAAATATTTTCCCGGAATTTGTTCAACTTAAAATTATAAAGAATTTGCCAATTTACTTAACTGTCCAAGAAAATACATTAAAGAGAGATTTAATAGTTGGTCACATATTAAATATATAGTTAAATAGTTTTCGTTTAGATAATTCGTTCAATCAAAAAATGTTAACGAAGTGTAATTTTCAATTGTCCTTTTTTTGTTAACAAAGTTTGGGCAGCTAAAAGCTTATTTGTTTTGTGACTGCTTTCATCAATCTTCCTCACTGACAAATTATTTTGCTTTGCATTTTTCCCAGCCACGTCTATAAACTATGAGCACATATGTTTCTATATAAATATCAGTCAAAAAGGTTTTCTGATAAGCTGTCAGGTTACACATTAAAGAGTGTGGGTGTGTGTGTGTGTGTTGGTGGGTGCGTGTGTGTGTGTGTGTAGTTCGAAATGTCTCGCACGTCACACAGAAAAGTCAAATGTCAGAGAAGTATTCATATTACATGCATTACACATTAATTTAATTAACACAGATACGTGGGCAAAGCTGCAGAAAAGTGGAATGTAAGCAATTATTCCTTTTGCTGTTCTCATGCCAAATCTTGGCCATAGATAAGAGCAGCAGAACAGCTCCAGCCGCAACAAGCAGCATGAATCACAGCCAGGGCTTATGGGCTTTTAGTCAGAGCCAGGTCAGAGCAGAGGAGTTGCCTCTCCTTCACACTCCCCCACAATCCCCCACTCTTTCCAACTCTCTCTTTCTGTGTGCGGTGCTGATGGTCTGAGTCATAGGTACGGGAATAACAAAATGCCTTTAGGCCAAAACGAGCATTAATAACTGGAATTCGAATTGAAACTGGGAGCATGGGTATCGAGTGGGTCTTTTGTATGACGCATCAGATACAATTACATAATAAAACATTTAATTCAATTACAAAATGAACAGACATCAATTGATAAACACATATAAATATATATATATATATATTTGTATCTATATATGTGTATTTTTAAACATGTGTGGATTTATTTCAATGACCAATTTCTGTCTGCTCTCAATTACAGCAACGCCAATTAATTGTGGTTGCTGTTGCAAGTTCAATAAACGCTGCATTTATACTAATAAACCTCCAACTACCACCAACAACAACAACAACTACAACAACAATAAAAATAACAACTGCAATATGCAGTGTGGCCTGGAACAAATGAACGATTGCGAACGCTCGCCGAATCGAACAAATCTGCGCGTCAACTTCAATGAGAAGGGCAAGGAGGTTAAGGAGCGACGGGAGAAGTTCCTCACAGCCAAATACGGTTCACATCAGATGAGCCTGATCAGGAAGCGACTGGCCGTCGAAATGTGGCTTTACGATGAGCTGCAGAAGCTCTTTGATCCTCCTGTAAGTGTCTAATTTATATTCTTTTCGTATATTGTCTCTCCTACAAATTGGTTGCTTTATCTTTTACAGAGCGAGGCCATCGATGTGGACATTGATGAGATTTTGGATATGGACACAGACGATATAAGAAGATCTCATCTTAGTGTACGGTTTTCTGCGTTATTTTCATACTCATCTATAATTCTAAATACAAATTTTTTATTCTCTTTATTCAGAGATTACTGTCAGTTTGCAAACGCCCGCCCTCGGACATATCAAAATTCATCAGTGATCTTTTGGATCGAGCAAAAACGCTGTAAATCGCTGGTTCTTTAACAAAAAAACATAAAACAAAATAAAATTAAATCATATATAAAAAAAAAATGAAAATATAACATACAAAATACATACATATTTACTAACTAAAATATGCAAGCGAAATACAATTAATATATAAGTTTAGCTGCTTTAAGATCCACACAAGAACAAAGAATAAAAGTTATACACTTGAATTATAGTTTTGAAGAAATCCTCTTTTTTTATTAGGTTTTAATTTGTATCTGCATTGCTAATTTCAAAGTTTAGTATTAATTTAAACCCACACCGATAAAATGCATCGTTAGCCATAAGAAAATTTAAATCATAATTTCATCAATTTTGTGATGATATTTCATAAATAAATAAATATACATTATGTTTATAATAAATGACACAAAGCTGAAATGAAATTGATTAGTAATAATGCAAGCTGAGTTTTCCGAAAGCAAAGGTAGTTGAAACTTTAAAAAACGGAATTCATAAATAATAATGATTAAATAGAAGAAACTCTGGTTGTTTGCTAATAATTTGTTTTGCATATGTGTTCTTAAATATATTTATTTTATACAAATCATTATACATTTACTATCGTAATATATAAATCTATGTTCTCATCGTGTGCTTAAATATTGTAGCGACCTTAAAATGATTTAAATAAAATTGTGTAAAAGATATTTAAAGGAAATTTTTGTGTAAAATAAATTGTTCACGAAAACGAAAAAGAAAGCTCAGGTTCACTGCCAAAACGTGGAGTAGGAATTATGCGAATGAAACTGATAATAACTAAAATATACAGTAAAAAAAAGTATCTGAATGGAAAATACAAAATATTGTTCAAGAAAGTAACAAAATATGTAAGCCTGGCAATAAAATCGAATACATTTTAATAAATATTTCACACTTAAATAGTTTTAGTTTTTTGGTTTTTTTTATTTTTACGGAACTTTTGCTTTAGATGTTCCAGTGAGCCGAAAGTTGCAATATTACAGTAAATACATAATTAATAAAAGCACAAAGAATTTCATGATTCATATTACAAATAGCAACAGAAATGTAAAGAAAGTGTCAAGCAAATATTAAAAAGTTCAACAACAATTCATGAAACGAACATTTAACAAATCCTAAACAAATTATTTGTAAATACCTTGAAGTTCTTCAAGTTCTTCGCTCCACGATACTCTATATAGTAGATAGTAGTACTTTCTAGCAATTGACGTCTAACAAACAAGTATTTTAAATTTGCTCAATATGGCAAAAGTAAAACACAAAACAATACATACATTTTATATGCAGTTTAAGCACATTAATAAGTGAACTTAATTCTCCATTGAAAGGAACGGATAATGCACTCTTCTACGACACTCTATTCTATAATCTGAATTATGCCTACACTTAATATAAGAAATTATAATTAAATAAAAAAAAACACATAAATCATTTTAGGTGCTCATTTAGCCAAACACGCAAAATTAATTGAACAATATATAGCTCCAAATTTAAACATTATACATTATACTTAATCATGCACTTAACTCTCATTTAATAAAAAAAATTAAAACTACAAAAAAAATGGAAATATAAAAGAAAATACACACTTCACACACAATGGCATATGGAAATGATGAAAGGTATGCTGAAGGTATTTATAAATGGCAAAAAGTTTACAATAAAATAAAATTGCTTTAGACAAACAAAAATGCAGTCGTTTTATTTGCAGCTGGTTTAAAAATATAAATACAAAGCGCTTTGCGTAGCACAATCTTATCGATAGCTATCGTAATTACTTTAGAAATAGTTATGTGTTATCGATATATAGTTAACTTATTGTGCCATCTCGATTTGTTTATGTTTGTTTTTGTTGATTTAATAGCCGCGTGCGAGTAATGGGCTTTGCAGAATATTACACATGGATATACCCGGACGTACCCGAGGATGTGGAGTGAGTGTTTCTCAAATCTTATAATCGTAATCTACTCTCAAAAAGCAAAACTTAATAGGCCCCTGCTGTTGGAGCTGAAGAACTCGCTGGTTGTGGTTGGCGTTGTGGGTCGCTCGAATTGTCCGCTGGCCAACAAGATGAGCGCCTTTGACATGGAGCCCGAGGAGACGCATGTGCCGGTGAATGGGCAAATTATGTGCTACTACAAGCCGGGCACGAGCACATTGCTGCTTCACTTTGAAAGCACCCAAGATGAGGCGATTCTGGGCCAGAAGCTGCTGGAGCAAACTTCAATTGACTTTGACGGCTTCTATTGGAATATGCGCAGTCAGTTTGTGCGTATGATGCTGCTAGCATTGCACGTCTGCCACATTGTCGTCTATGTGGAAACGGGCCAGACATTTGACCCAGCACTGTTGACCATTTGCCAGCTGTTGAAGTATGCTCGGGAGCAGCATTTGCTGAAATTTCTCCCTCAATTGCTGAGCGAAACAGCTGCTGGTGATCTACTTGGGGATCGAGCGCGTCTCTGCACGCCGCGTATTTTGTTTATCTTTGAAAACTATCCAGTAGATGAGGAGAAGACACACGAATGCATCTCCGCCCATGAGTTCGAAATGGAGGACACAATTTACGAACAGCTACGCCAATATAATATAGTCACCCACTGTGCCAATAACTCGTTGCTGGCGCTTCCCAACAATAAACAATTTGTTTTCTATAATGCGCATGAGATGCTACATCCGGATCGGCTACTACTTGCCATTGATGCGCTCAACGAGGCCATGTACAAGCCGGATGTCAAGGAGGAGGAGGAGGATTTGGAAATCATTGCCCTGGCGCCATTCGAGGGATTTGTCAAGCCCTTTGGCGATGACTATACTACGCACAAAACCGAAGAGGAGGTCTTCGCCGAGAGTCACACAGCTTGGTCTTTCCTGCTGCGGCATGTGCAAGACGCTCTAGATGGCTGCTTCGACGAGGGCTCCTTCAAGCAGCTGTCGCAGTCGCTACCGTTTCCGCTGTTGAACTTTAAGGCGTGGCAAATGTGCATGGACAGCATACATAAATTGCTCGTGCTCAACTATGTCTCAACGAATGCAGATTATGTACGTAATCCCTACCAAATCAAAGCTGTGTCAACTGAAGATAATTCCTTATCCACAGGTTGCGTATCTGGAGAACTTTACCAAGAGTCTTAACTTTGAGGAAAGGTTTGTAATTAAATCACTGTCGGAACACAATTTTAAGTGGATTTTCTTTGACAGATTCTGGTACCATCTGAGTGAGATGGGCTTGAAGAAGGGCATCTCGGCCTATACGCATGCAGCTACCGTCACTTATGGCAGCGCCGCTCACAAGGAGATGCTAGCGAATGCCATACTGGTCTTCGAGGAGGAAGGACGCGGACCATATGCGGAACAGGCGCTGGCCAAGCTCAACCATGTGTGTCTTAAGTATTGGAAGGATGGCAGGCAGCAGTGCGAGTTTCTCAGCATGCGTGGACATCCCTGCATCCTGCCGAAAGATGTGCCGCATGATAAGCATAGCAGCGGCGTCGTTCACATCTCCAGTTGCAATTGTGGTCACACTCAGGGCAGGCGTGAGGATCCGTACACGTTGCGACAGGCAAATTATGATTACTTCGAGCACATGGCAGTCATGTGCAATCTGTGTGTGAAAGTCAAAAGATTTCAGTTTCCCGTTTTTACGCCATCCATCAGCGATTATCGCGCGGCAGCCTTTGAGGCGGCATTTCCCCTATTGCTGCAGGCGCCCAAGAATCGTGCTGAGCCTCAAGTGGAGGAGGACTGCGATCAGGAAGCGAGTGCAGCTGGCGAACCCTATTCACAGGCAGCAAACATAGGGAAGCCGGAACCCGAGAAGCAAGAATCGGTCAATGAGTGCTCGCAACCCATGTCGGCCACCTACGGCTCCGATTTGAACATGTCCATTGCGGGCTTTGGTGCCTCCCTCAAAGAGGGCTGTGCGGAGGTGGAGGCAGAGGTGGATATAGAGGCAGAGGTGGAGGCGGACGCCGAGGTAGATGCAGAGGCGGAGGCGGATGTAGATGCAGAGGCGGAGGCAGAGCCGGAAGTAACAGAGGCCTGTGATAAGTGCAGTCAGGGTAGCAACAGCAACAGCAGCAGCAGCGACATCTCCAGTGGCAACACTGAGATTGAAATGGATCTACAGACAATTGGGCAAAGCGCCCAGCTGGCAAACAAAATTGTGTCCAGAGACAGTTTGTCCAAAGCAGATAGGAATGTGACGCATCAAGCGGAGTTGATATCCACAACGGAATATCTACCGGGACTGGTGCACATGAGCAGCGGCTTGGAATTGTTGCCGCTCTTCTCCAGCTGGTCGCTCGCGTGCGTTGGTCCCAGTTCCATTTACAGTCACAACACCGGTTTGCAGGAGCACTTTCAGAGCGGTTTTCTATCCGGCGCTAACTTTTTACTGCCCTGGGATGTGCAAATGCGTCTCGTCCAGCCGCAAAACAAGCAGCAGCAGCAACAGCAACAGCAGATGGGCAAGAGGAATCAACGATTTCGCAAACAGCGCGATCGCGTCAAGATCTTCATTGGGTTTGAGTACGAGTGCTCGCGTGGACATCGCTTCATGATGTGCAGTCCGGAGCGGGTGCTCCGTGGTGGTGCGGACATCCAGCGCGACACCAGTACCAAGATGCTCAACAACAACATGCCCCTCTATTTCCCGTGTCCATGTCGAGCACAGAAAACGTACCTGGCGCAACTGATGCGAATTCATGTCGTTACGCCCAAGGCGCCCGTTAATATCATTCTCGATCCCAAAGTGCTTGTCGGCAAATACACTTTCAAACTGGGCTGCTCCAATTTGCCGCTGCTATCGCAGAGCGCCTACTGGATCCTGCGCCTACCCTTTGTCTATCAGGGCGACAATGAGGTCATTGCACCACCTGAAAAAATCGAGTCCACTAATAGATTGGCCGGCGGCTGCATCCTTCCCGGCTTGTTTGGCATTGCCGAGAAGGTGCCCATGGAACTCAAGGAACAGCGCATCACCTCAATGACATTTACTCGACTCCAGAATTATGGATACAAATAATAATTCTTTGTGCATATAAATCAATAAAATTGAATTCTTATTCTGTTAAAAATAGCTGAGGACTTTTTGTGGAGTCCTAGATTAATAATACCTATATATAAAAAATGTAGTTTCATTTATGAAGATGTACTTCCCAATAAAGTATACAACATATTGAAATTGTGAACAAAAAAAATACTAGATAAAGATGCGGATAAATGAAAAACAGTTTTTTTTTTTTAAGGTAACGATTAATGTAATCTCTTCAGAATCCTTACAACAAGGAACAGGAATATATATAGAGAAAAAAATAAGCCCACAATAAATTGTGGTAAATGAGCAGCATACAGTGAAGAGCTTAATACTAAAAAATACTATTTTAAATGGTACAATTCGAATGGGGAAACTTTGGCTCAGAACTCTAAGGGGGATTACCTAATGAGATACTAGAGAGAGAGATGATATGCCAGTCGTGAAAGTAAAAGTAATACTTGAATAGTGGAAAACTTAAAAATATACAAGTCTATAAAACATTAAAGATTAGAGTTCAACCTTGCAGATGATATAATATTTAAATAACTTCAGACCATTATAATATAAAGTTCACATTGGAACAATCGGTCAATTACTTTTTCAAATGTATTTGTAAATTTAGTTGTGATCTGCAAGCGTTGTTAATGAATAATTATAAATCATAAGTAGTAAAACTATGGCCAAAAAACAATGCTTAAACTTTTAGATTCAGTTTGTAAATGTTTTGCATAAATTGTTCACATAAACTTCATCAAATAAAATGTAAACAATTTATACAAATTTAAAATGCTTATGCAGAACATAATAATAAATTGAATATACATTTCGAATTGTATATTATGGGTGAGGTGGATTAGATGTCCTCGGTGTAGACCTCCTCCTCGGCAGCATAATCGTCGTTCTCAATAAAATCGGCGCACACCTCCTCCTCACAGCCCACTTCCATGTCGGCAAAATCACCGGGCATATCGTAATACATATCCGCATCTGTAACTAGCTGCTGTCCCACGTCATTATCATCATCATCATCATCGTCATCATCATCATCATCATCATCATCATCATCAACAACATCTTCAACAACATCATCATCTTCATCAACAACATCGTCTTCCTCAATGTCGTCGTCAACATTCTCATCATCGATCTCTTCGTCTTCGTCGTCGTCTTCATCTTCATCGTCCTCATCATCGTCGTCATCATCATCATCATCATTATTGCCATCAGTTTGCAATTGCTGCGCCTCGATCTGCCCGCTGGGCTCTACATCATCATCCCCATCGTCCAGCTCATCGTCGTCCAGTTCCTCCTCATCTTCGCCGGCAGAGTCCATGGCTGGCATTTGCTGTTGCTGTTGATTCATTTGCTGCAGCATCGATTGCACCCGCTGCATATACGCCTGCTGCTGTGCTTGTCGCTCCACCGCGCTGCATTTGCCCGCCATCGACGCATTGGGAACTGCTGGCATTGTTGCCTGCTTTATGTTGTCCAGCAGCGCTGTGTGCTCCCGCGTCACATGCAACGCCAAAGCAGTGGCATCCGCATGCAGGGCACCGCACACAATGCACACGAGCGTCTCCTTCTGAGCGGCATTGATGACGGGTGTAGTAAATGGAGCACACGGAGCAGGAGGGGCAGGTGTAAGAGTTGGAAGGGGTGCCGCTTGTCGCAGCACTGGTGGTGGTGTCGCATCCATTGCATGCGCCTGAATGTGCTTGTTGAGATAGGCCTGCTGGCTGTAGGCCTTGCCGCAGATGTAGCACGGGAATGGCTTCTCGCCCGCATGGATCTTCATGTGGACACTCAAACTGGACGCTTGGGTGAAGCACTTGTCGCACAGCTTGCACTGAAAGGGCTTCTCGCCCGTATGGATGCGCATATGGATGTTAAGGCTGCCGGATTGCGTGAACGAGCGATCGCAGAGGGAACAGGTAAATGGCTTCTCGCCCATGTGACACTTCATGTGCTGCACCAGCTCCGAGCTGGCGCGGAACGCCTGCCGACAAATGGCGCACTGATACACCAGCTCCTGGGTATGCATGCGCATGTGCTCATCGAGCAGCGCTTCCGCCTTGAACTCCCGCTCGCACTCCGGACACACAAAACTCTCGACGGGCGCCGCATGCGATTTCTGGTGCAGCAGCAGCGAACTGTAATTGATAAAACCCTTATCGCACTGGAGACACTGATGTGGCTTGCGCACCGCATGGGATCGCATGTGGACCATCAGGCTGCTGGACTGGGTGAAGGCCTTGGGGCAGAGTTCACATTTGTACGGCTTCTCGCCGCTGTGGATGCGTATGTGTGTATTGAGACTGCCGATGTGCGTGAAGGTCTTCTGGCAGATGGAGCACTGGAACGGCTTGTTGGAGATATGGGAACGCACATGCTTGGACAGATCGCCGGCATTGGGAAACGAGGCCTCACAGTGTGTGCACTGAAAACACTTCTGGCCATTTGCGCCCAACTGGGCGACAGCTGCCGCCGCCGCACAATGACTATCCGTCACCACATTCGCCTTGCTCCGGCGACCACGTCGTCGTTTAATCATCGGCGACTCCATGTGAAGTGTAGGCGGCAGAAGTTGAGTGGCGAGTGCTGCTGCTGTTGGCTGTAATACGGACAGTGGTGCGGGTGCGGATGCGGGTGCTGTTGCTGCTGTCACTGGCGTTATGCTCAACGTTGGTCTTAGCAGTATAATGGATGTGGATTCGAGGGGATCGGCTGTCGGCAACTGATACTCATTGGGCAGCAAAGTGCGCATGGGCTGAGTTGATGTCACCTCCACGTAGGCGCCATTATCCAGACTCAGCTGGGTGTTTGAGTTGCTGTTGTGTCCGTTTGTGGTGGTGTTGGTGGTAGTGGTGCTGCTGGAACTGCTGCTGCTGCTGCTATTGCTGCTGTTGCTGCTGCTGCTGTCGCTGTCATCGTTATCGCTATCCGCATCGCTGCCCTCCTCCGCCGCCCCATCTTCCGTATTGGAGTCGCTCTCCTCATCGCTGCGCGAAGCCATCGCATCGGCAGCAACTTCCAGCTCACACACCGGCTCAAATATCCAGCTATAATCGGTGCTATCATCCTCAGCCAATTGTTGCTCCTCGAGCAGCTGCTGATGCTGCTGCTGTTGTTGTTGCTGCGGCGTCGTCTCATTGGGATGCCTGCTGTTCATGTGCTGGTAGAGTGCCAGGGGATGCACAAAGTATTCCGCACAGCACATGCAATGAAACGTCAAATCTGGCGGCTCCGCCTTCAATGGCATCGGCGTCGGTGATGGCGTCAGCAGCGGCTGGCAGAGAATAGGAGTTATTGTCAGCGGCAAATGATGATACGCATTTTTCAGTTGCACGGCCATCTTTTCGTTGTTGTTGTTTTTGTTGTTGCAGTCACTTGTTTATTGCTTATTGGGTTTTAAGGCTATAAGTATGAAATTGAAATTTAAATTAAAATGTGATTTAGGAAAAATTATTAGAATGTTGATTGTTAATGTAGAAAAATGAGCAGTATTTATATTTCCGAGATAAACCTTTAAACCTTCAAAAGTTTTTATCTAATCTTAATTTTATAAAATATTAATAATAGAATTATACTAAGTGTTTGTTAATACTTATTGCTAAGTCGGAATTTTGTGAAAATAAATAAATTAAAGTATATGACAGTCATAATTCCTTTTAACTTTTTAACGGATTCGTAGAAAACTGTTCATTCGCATTTGGATTCCAAATTCACTTCAAAAAATCTCTTTAAAGTGTCACAAATTCAATGGAAGTCTTGCCGACTAATTAGATTATATGGAATTCAACTTCCTGCGAAATTCTGTGTGGGGACGATATATATACATAATGTAAACTGGCACAAAACCATATATAGTAAACACTAAAATAAACGATTAAACAAAATCTGTTCAGTTCATATGTAAAATTATAATAAATTTTGCACTATTTTTACCTGCTCTTCAAGAGATTTCTGGCAGGTAATCGATTTTAAATAAAATATTTATTTTTGTTAGATACATAAAAACATGCGTACATACATAGGTATATGTAAATAAGTATATACATAATTACACATATCATATTATACTGATGTGTGTGTATGTATGTTTTTATGTGCATACATAAATAGAATGTATGTATGTTAAGTATGTGGGTAAAAATCAATTTCCGGTTCTTACCTTTTGTTGTATTGTTACTGGTTGTTGCTTGTTAAAATATTATTGAATTATGTTGTTTTATGTATTAACAATTGTAGCTGGTTTGCATTTAAATACTCTCGGTTTTTCATATAAACTATTAATGTGATTATTTAACACTTCAACTGATGCACTACGGTAAAAAATCAGGTTTACAGTTGTAATAACTTTATTTACAAATTGTTCCACAGTCTGTGTATTTAACAATATGGCCTGTAATTTGCCATAGTTTTCTTTTAGTTTCTTATTTATATTTTCGATTAACCATACATCTGGGCATTGCCAGTGTGTAAATGAAGAGCATCACATTACGGTGAAAAAAGTCCTTTTAATTGTTGCAACAAAATAATAAAAGCGACGCTTACTTTTATTTAGAGGTACATACACGTTCAAGCCTAACTGAAATACACTATTTGCTTGACAGTCGGGTTGATTCTTAAGGCGCGTATGCTGGTTCTGTGGATAAGTATATATATATTCATTTATAAATATTTAAATTGTTCATAATTAGTTTAAACCACATTTAATATATATCACTTATAATTTAAAAATTTGTTATTTATTATAAAATGTCATTCTTTATGCTTGGAAATATGTGGAATGTGCACACTGCGAACAGTGCTGCAAAATGACACGAAAACAGTGTTCAGTAAGCTGACAAAATAGACTCCCGGCATTTTTGTCGCGTGCGGAAAGCAGTCTATATATTTCTTGGGATAAAAATTTAAGAGTAAATTGATAGCTTAAACACAATGGAGAGTCCGTTCCAACACAGACGCGCCAGCATGCTCCGTCCGCCGCTAAG
This sequence comes from Drosophila melanosoma, assembly GCA_035042045.1. Classification (NCBI taxonomy): domain Eukaryota; kingdom Metazoa; phylum Arthropoda; class Insecta; order Diptera; family Drosophilidae; genus Drosophila; species Drosophila melanosoma. Next base: position 1,260,630 of record JAWNLY010000203.1, on the reverse strand, counting down.
CAGCACGCAAAATAACCTATCGATAACGCTGCTGCCCGAGGAACAGGAGATGCTGAGAAACACCAGCGCCGGAGCTTTGAGACTCCTGAGTCGTAACCAGAATCGAACAGCACACAATGCCAACGAAATAAGCCGCCTAAGCGTCACAGATGGCGACACCTTTGCTGGGGCAATGGATGACTTCAACGATGATGCGGATTTTGGGCGAGGCAAAGCGGACATTCTGTTTGCGCACTTCTACGAGATTCACCACACGCACACCAATGCCAACGATACGCTGGATGTCGTGCAGCAGTTGGTGCAGGCCTGCCAGCAGATTGTCGATCAGCTCCAGCTAGAAATTGAACGTGGCGTTGGCGGCAATACGGGCACCAAGCAGCGCGAGGCAAACGTCAGTTGGCTCAAACAGGAGATCAATACGTGGCGTCTGCTCTATGGACTCTATCATGACCGCCTGTTGCTGCAGGCCGATGCGCATGCGGAGGATGACCTGATGATGCAAGATGGTCCCATGCTGGGCGCCAGCGAAAAGGAGGTAAGTAAACAATCAATCTTCTACTTTGTAGTAGTTTAAATTACATATTTATTCTGCATTGGCCAGGTGATCCAGCAGCTGTTCTCGATCAATGCCCAGTTGCGAGAGTATCAGCTGGTTATCGATTGGCTGGAAAAGTGCCATGAGCAGAGCGAGCAGTCAAATGCGTTACAGAGTCACGATCGCATGATGGCCTGGGAGAATACACTGTTTCAGCTGGAGAATCTGCAGGGTGCCGCCTTTGGCCGGGGCAACGAGATATGCCGGCAACTGGATCCGGATGCACCGGTCCGCGAAGGCCAGCCGTTGCACGCGCTTGACATGGAGGACAATGGGCGCTTGAGTCGCGCCATTTTCGCTTCCATACGTAGCGGGCACATCGACGAGGCTCTGAAGCTATGCAAGCATTATGGGCAGACGTGGAGAGCGGCCATATTGGAGGGTTGGCGACTGCACGAGGATCCCAATTGTGCGCGACATGTTGGCGGCCAGGCGAACGAGAAGCTGCCCATTGAGGGTAATCCTCGTCGTGACATTTGGAAGCTATGCGCCTGGCTGCTGGCCAATTCCACCAAATACGATGAATATACGCGAGCCACGGCCGGTGTCTTCTGTGGCCATTTGAATGCATTGAAATCGCTGCTGCACAACAGTTGGCAGGATTTGCTCTGGGCATATCTCAAGGTGCAGATCGACATACGGGTGGAGAGCGAGATTAGGGGCTGTTGCCTGAAACGGTATCAGCCAATGCCTGATGAATATTGGAATGGCAAAATGACGCTCGAGCAGATCTTCGATGAGCTGAGCGTTGCCAAGGATTTGGCGGTGCGTGATTATGCGCAGAGTCAACTCGGTGTCATTCAGCAGCATCTCATCCTGGACACGGCCGGTGAGCTGTTGAAGCACATGTGCCGCTGGCTGGACGCGGCGCCTAAGGAGTCGCATTTGCCCCCACATCAACTCCGTTTTATGGCACACATTGTGCTGTTTATGCGGCGTATTGGACGACTGGATCCGCAGCCGCAGCAGCAGCAGGCGGATCGCATCATTGCCGCTTATGTGGATGCACTAATCAAACGTGGCGATCCACAGCCCATTGCCTACTATTCCGCTGGTTTGCCCAACAAACTGCAAGTGCAGCTCTATGCAAAGTTTCTCACTCAAATCCATGAGAAGCGACCTCGGGAGCTGGCACTGGATGCGGCCATTCAGGCGGGCCTCGATGTAGAGAAAATAACGCTCCACACGGTGGAGAGCATACGTGAGGATGGCGAACTGGTCAGCGCCATGGGAGAACCGCATACGGGTGAAATTTCTGCGACAGACAAGCGCAAGATTCAATCGCTGGAGTATCTAATTTATTTGGTGGAGCAGCGAGGTGAGCTGCTGTGGCAGGCGAATGCGATGATGCGCCATTATTTGGCCAGCAACAAGATCGAGTGTGTGCGTCGTGTGTTTTCCATGGTGCCAGACGATGTTACCGCTGAACTGATTAAGATTTATGGTGCACCCGACAATTTTCCGCCGCGCGAGGAGTGCAGTCTGCGGGAATACCTCTGCTTTCGCATATATCTGGCTGGTTCCGATAGCTTCAATGACTGGACACAGTTGCAGCACAAGCGGCCTCAGCCACCGCAGTCGGGCGCACCGAAATCCGCTAATAGTCACAACACGCAGGACAACTTTACGGAGCGCGTGAATGCCCAGCAGAAGGAGAAGATCTATCTCAACGATCTATCCCGCTGGAAACAGAAGCTCAAGGAGCAATCAAAGAGTAAGAGATGTCTTATATAATTCTTCCTATTTATTTTTTATGTTATTCTCCTCAAGATACGACGGAGGCGCTTTTTAATGTGCTGCTGTTTCCGGAGAAGGGTTGGCTCAACGATCCCTTCATTGCCAAGAAGCCGGAGAATGCATCGCTGCTGCACTGGGAGCAGCGCCTGGTGCAGATGGAAAAACTGCGCACCATTTGCCTGCCCGAGATTGTGCTCCTCCTGCACGAAGTGATGAAGAAGTCCAAAGATTTTGCCGGCTGTGTTCGGTTGGCCGATGAAATCGCGGACGAGGGCCGCCAGCTGTATAAGGTGTATACCAAGCACAAGCTGGCTGATGTTCTAGCCAAGATTGCGGACTCCTCGCTGCAGCTGCTCAATATTAAACTGGATCCCTGGGGTTATCCCATAACTGCCTAAGTCGGGCTTTCCGCTTATACATACTATTTTTTAAGTGAAACTGGTGCGCAAATTGCGATTTATTAGAATTATTTGATGTAATTTTTAAAACATTTATTAAGGACTTTTTCACTTATAGAGCTAGACAAACGCAAGGGTGGGACAAGGACTGTATCTGGGCAGAGAAGGGGGATGGGAATCTTATATCGAAGTTGTGCCGGCATCATTGGCAACTGGCTCCTCGCAGCCATTGCTATGTTTCAGCAGATACGAGGCAAGAAATTGTATGGGATCCGTTGGACGTTCCCTTGCCAGTGCCTGCAGGCCGTGCAGCAAAACCGGTGCCACCGTCTGATCCAAATATTGGCGTGTGGGCAGCGCACTCGGATCGGATCGCGCGGATTGCGACGGATTTGGCTTCTTTGCCGGCGGCGGTTGCTGCTGCGTACTGCTAGCTGCTATTGTGGACACAGTTGCTGCGCCTGTTGCTACTCCTACATTAGAGCTGCTGGAATTATTGCTGGCTGTTGCTGTCGCCTGTGCTGATGACGCTACTGTTACTGATACTGTTGCTGCTCCAGCGGCGGCAGCTGCTGAGGTTCCCGCTGAAGTTGTTGCCTGTGCAGTGTTGCTGTTGGCAGCGGTTACGGTGCCGGTGGCTTCCTTGGCAGCCTCTGCGGCTGGTAGAGGATTCGTTGGTGTTGCCGGCGAATCGACTTTGGCCTCCATTGCTGCAAACTTTAATTGATCGGCGAGAAATTCTTACTGGCGTCGCAGGAGGCGATTATTTGACTTGGTCATATGTTGAACCAATTATGTAAATTCAAATGGTCACACTGTATTCAGTGCGCCAGAATATAGGGTGCCGATAACAAATTTCATACATTTTTTTTTAATATGCCATCTAAATTAAATAACCCGAATTCATTATGCTTAAATATTCGGTTGCAATACATAACGGATCAATGTAATTGTCACTTATCAAAACGGACTCAAATATCCAAGATGTGTGAATACTGCGCTAAAGCATCGATACTATAAAGATAGTCGATATAACGATATTTATTTGTTGACATTGGCTACTATTTGTTTACGATAGTTTTCCACGGACACCAGTAAAATCATTTGATTGTTCTGTTAACAAACGGATTAAACAATGAGCGCTCGAAGTTTACGCGAGCGTCCACAACGAAAAGAAACAACTGACGACAACAATGCCACCGAAGCCGAAAAGAAGCGAAAAGGCAAAAAGAAAGCTTGCTATTACACAAAGAATAGCGCCTACGACCTGTACGGAAACATTAGATGCAGCGGTTTGGATGTGTGCGATTGCATGAACGATGAGTGCAGTGGATGCTGGTATGAGTGCCGCATTTGTGGCTCAACCAGATGTGGTCCACAGTGTCGCACTAATCGAAAGTTCTTCTATGAAACCATTGTGTATGATGGTAAGGATCTGACCATATCCAATAAACACCAGCCTGGAAAAATGTAATGCATTTATTTAAGTGTACGAGGGTAGAGTTTTTAACAGTGTATGTAATTGTAATAAAAGGAAATGTTTAAACAAATCAAATTTTTGTAGTGGTTAGCTTAATATCATAAATATCGATACCGATAACCAACTAAGTAGATTGTAAAGCTGTTACTTTGTTTAAACACAAAGCAATCTTTGGTTTTAATTTACAAAGTAGTTCTTTAAATCAAAATTTGATTGAAAGTTGAACTTAAATAAATTAAATATGCGGGAATTGCTTCTCGATCCAGATATACGCGTTTGGGTATTCCTGCCCATCGTGTTTATCACATTTCTTTTGGGCATCGTGCGCCACTACGTGTACATTCTTCAATCCACACAGAAGAAGGCAGAGATGCCCGAAATCATTGACAGGTCAGTCATTTATTCATGTAAAACATGTATTCAAAAACTATTAAAACTGTGCCCAGCCAAGCCATTATTCGTGCCCGTTTGCTGCGCGAGAACGGCAAGTATCTGAATGCCCAGGCCTTCTCCATGCGCAAGAACTTCTTCAACAGCTATTTCAAGACCCAAAAACGTGCTATATTTGCACAAAGCCCATCCGCCGTGCTGACGAACATGGTTAATCGTTTTTTTATTAATATTCTGCCCATGTTCTGTATCAATTTGATGTTTTCTGGTTTTGTTACCACCATAGTTCCATTTTCAGTGACCAAGGGTTTCAAGATGATCCTGCTGTACGGCGTGGAACTGGCCCCTTTAGACGCCGCCTGGGTATCGTCTTTATCATGGTATTTCCTCAATGAATTTGGCTTGCGATCCATTTACACTCTGGTGCTGGGCGAGAACAATCATACACTAGCACAGGCAGATGCAATAACAGTCGACATGCTGACATTTCCCCAGTCGGTATTAAATGCAGAAGCAAAGTGAACACAGCTCCGCTCCAAGAACCGCAAACTTCAGAAGTCTAGAAGCTTCTTTTCAATTAATTAAAAAATCAAGTTGTCAATAGTTTTGAATTTAATAAGCTACGCATTACATTTATTACTAATTTAGTTGTCACGTCTCCTGCTCCTGCTGCCTGCACACATTTAACGGAATTCAAACAAATAAAATAAAAAGAAACATTTTTATAAGGAAGCCTCGGTCTGTGTAGCTGGCTCCTCAGAGGCGTCCGGCGGTGGTTCCGTTTCAACGGTTTCGTGCAACGCTTGCTTCTCATCCAGTTCCATTTCTTTTTCGGTCTCTTGGATCTGAGTAACCTCTTCGGTTTCTACAGTGATTTCGGCACGGCCCGTATTTAATGGTGATGGTGGACGCGCCGTGGGCGGAGCCTTAAATTGTTTCTCCTTCTTCAGATCCTTTGGCTTGCCCATTAGCTTATAATCATTGGGCAGTTCGGCTTCCGTGTACAGTTTATCAGTGAAATATATGCGACGTATGCGCACATTCGCATGCACCTGAACCGAAACAGTCTCCAAATAATTCGAGCCATAGGCGCGTCGTGTAAAATCAGCCAAATTGAATTGAATCTGATTCCAACCAGGTGACATGCCCATCGGCATAGCCGTACAAAATGGCTTGACGGACGTCTTCTTCTGAAAATTGGAGACGCGAAAGCGACGCATAAAGCGTTGGTCGTCTTGAATCTGCGACGAGTTAACCAATCCAAATTAAGCCAAACACTCAAAATTCACTCACCTTAACTTCAAAGCAAAAATATTTGTGCATATTCTTAATGAGAAGCACTAGGAAAGGCAGCTTGATCCCCAGCTCCGCCTTGCAATCGACGGGGCAGTGTATGAATGCGGTTGACACATTGGAGCCCATAATCTCCAACACCAATGACTTGATGTCTTCATCGTATATACGTTTTATATAACCATTTTTAGTCTGCGCATGAGAATTCTGAATAGCTACGCTCAAAATGTTTTATTTTACTTACATGTGTCGACCATTTGTCCAGCGGGGAGCTGCCCACGCTGTAAAGTATGGTTAGGAATCCCTTCTGATATGAAGCTCGATACATGTTAAAATATCTGTTGTGTATTTTATATCTGTTTATATTTATACAATTCAAAATCTCATACTAAAGTCTAGCAGTAGAACTAAACGAATATCATGATTTCAAACGTACAGCATGCTATATAATAGATAATGCTTGGGATTTAGAATGATTCGGCATCGGTTCAATTGTTACATTTATATTCTGCTTGTAAAAGATTTGTTTTAAATTATATAGCAATTGATTTAAATAAACAACTAATTGTTGATAAAAGGAAGAACTTTATAATCTTTATCCTTGCGAGATCTAATTTCGAATGTACTAGCCTAATTGTAGAAAGGATTGTAGGTAATCCAGTGAGCGCGTTCCTGTTCCTTGTTCGTTTTGTGGGTGGTAAACAAGGATTTGTACACATCGGTTGCCTTGGGATCTTTGGCCACGCTGAAATCGGTTTTAAGTCGCTTCATCTCCGGGTCTTGCATGGCGTTTACAGCTCCCAAACGTTTTGGATTCGCTATCATTTTCAATTTGGTGCCATTGGTGGCACCGCTGCTGGTCGAGGGCTTTTCCTCTTTGCTGGGTGCGGGAGCCGCTTCATCGGCCGGCTCTGATTTTACAGAGATTTCCGATTTCTTGGCATCCTTCTTGTCCTTTTTGGCAGACTTACGCTTTGCAGCACGCATTTCACATTTCACTTTCATCAGCTCCAAGTCATCGTCGTTGCCATTAAGCACAATGACATCCTCCACGCTGTACGGCTGCAGGCAGAGTGGACAAGTGCTGGCTGTGTTGCCTTTGATCTGTTTTAGTGCGCGCTCCGAGAGTACGCAGCCGCAGCTCCAAAGTGCAACAAAGCGAAACTTGCCCGACATCTCCAGGCCAATCAATTTGCATATGTACGGCGCATGGCGAGTGTCCAGCAGACCCTCTGTTTTGTCCTCTTCCGTAAATGCGGGATTTGGCGTAGGCTGCAATGTTTTAATGTCCTTCAAACTGCGTACGTGCGCCACAGAATCGGGCATTTTCTCCTTCTCGAGCAAACGTTCGATGACGCTCTGCTTGGAGTATAGACGTCCCATTGTACACATCGCAATTGGCTCCTGCAAACGTTGCTGGGTCAGCGCACAGTGGAGCCAACGAAATTCGCGTTCAGCATCTTTGTCTTTCTGCAAGTGAAGGCAGTGAAGAAATAAGACTTAATAATAAGACTAATAACACGTTAAAATAATTACCTGCTCTGGCTTTTGCTTGACGCGCACAAGCTCATCACGCCTAGGAATAGTGCCTCCATCGCATCCCATTTTGCTTTAATATTAAATTTAAAGTGATTTGATTATTATTGTTTTCCAAAGTTAAGTTCTTCTTCTTGCTCAGTGTTTTTCCTAATGATTTCCAACACTTTATGACTCTTCGTTACAGATGGACTACAGTACCACTCAGAATCGATATTTCAGCCATTACCTATGTATATCGATATATAAATTATTTTAATAGCATACATGTATCGATGTTTCATTCAGCACTAGCGCTATCACTCAGCCCGGCATGTGTTTTGGTTGCTGTTTGTCGGAATGAACGACTTAAGTCTGCGCGTGGCGGCAATAAAGTTGTCGGCGCATCCAAAGCGTTTCACAGAGATGCGCGATTCAATTGTGGAATTGCCACTGAAATGGCAAAATTGTAAGTATACCAGATGCCACCAGCAATATTATTATATTAACAGCAACTCGTTTCATTGAAAATAGCACATGCTGGCTACGTGGAGCAGTTTGGGGCAGCTACGAATTCAGCCGAGCAACTGGTAATTGTGAAAGAGATTTTCAATCATAGTAAATCCATAAACTTTCTGGCCGATTTGCTCTTCGCATGTCCCCCGAGACATCCTCTGCGCAATCTACTGACCAGGTATGAAAGTCATATAGACTGCAATAAAAACAACCCAAATTAAACACAATTTCCTTTCATTCTTTTTGCTAGACTCTTTTCGAGCAATGAATCCATCAGAAGTGGCCAGAATACTCACTCTAAGGAATTTCTAATCATGGCTTTGCGTGCTGCGCTACGTGACTTGGTATCGAGTGTCATTAGCAATGCGCCCAGCGACATGCTGAACCAAGTGATCGTTACCATTTCCGGCTGTCTCCAAAATTTTCCCTATGGACGCGATGCACTTGCTGATGAGATACACTGTCTTATACCACTGCTGCCAAGGCTATTGAATTTATACTGGTCGACTATTTGGTAAATACGCCACAAGTTTTCCAATGCTGAGAATGCATAAATATTTTTTATATTTTAGTGACGAACAACTGTCAGACTTATCGCCAACGCGACGCAATGATTATTATATGTATATACAGATTCTGTTGCGCTTCCATGTCAATTGTATGTCCGAGTACAAGCTAGAGCTGGGTGCTCAGCATTGCCAGTATTTGTTGTCCATTGATGAATTGGCTGTGGCAGTGGCCAGACACGGGGATACACCCTGGGATGTGCGCTCTATAGCTGGTTTATCCATCGGCCACAATGCGCGCTTTTCCGAAAACTTTGGTGAATATCTGGTCAAATGTCAGCAGATGGACGAGTTTGATGAGTTGCCAATTAAGGCAGCAGCGCTGTTGGTGCTCAAAAAGAGCGATTATAGTGTCCATGGAAAACATGCGTTGGATATATTGAAGCAAATTCTGTGCCGCACCAACGACAATCGCAATATATCAAACTTGCTGGTGTATATGTCAAAGCATTTGCACACATATTCCAAATCGCTTGCCTCTGTACATCTTGAGGATGAGCCTCTGATCGTCTACAACCAGATACTGATCGAACTAATGCGCTTTTCCATTGAGCACATCTCAAGCTGCATTGACACAATTCGCCATATGTGCGCCAACATTTTGCGGCAGGTTCTGCAGCATGCCAATGCCATAGAAGAGAATGCGGTTATCAATGAATTATATGAACACTACAATCGCTCCTGCATGTCCATTCCCGCACTCTGCCTCATGTTGCAACAGATGGTCGAGGTATATGGCACGGAAAAGGTACTCCATAATTGTCCCAGCATCCACGATAAATTGTTTTCTGAGCATCTGGGTCGGGAGGATAGTGTAAATGCCTTATTCAAGTGTGAGTCTATTACAAATATTTATATAATATTTATATATACTAGACATTTGAATATTAATAATTTATATTATCTCCTGAAGGTATGATGACCATTGCGCACAAGGAAGAAGCCTTCCAGGACTGGCACAGCGTATGGTGCATGCATCTAGTGAGTGCTGCCAACTTGTTCAGCGGTGTTACGAAGGGCCTTGAAGATGTGATAAGTGCGGCCGTTAAACTGGACACACAGGTGCTGAGCGTGTTGCTGGAGCAGCCAAAGGTGCCGTTTAATTTCAAATTGATGGCCATGCTGGTGGCACGACGGATTGGCCAGGAGCGTGTCGTGAATAAGGCGTTAGCAAATAACTTGGAGGATTTACGTCTGGCCGCCATGAGCGAGAATGATGATTGGCGTATTCTTGCGCTCACCTTTGTTGTGGACACACCGCGTCTTAGCGAACCGTTTACACAATTTGATATTGAGCTAATCTCTGCGTTTTTGAAGCACAACGCCAACAATCCCAAAGCTCATTTTCGACAACGTACCTATGGCCAATTGAAGAAGATGTGCAAGCGATTGGAACTTAATATCGCCCAGGAGATGAAATTGACGAAAACCCTGAAAGAGGATCACATTTTAAATAGATTTGTGAACACATTGTTTGAGATGCTGTCGCTTAATTTGTTCCCCAGCGCCAATTATGGACGTATTTGGCTATCGTTGCGCCTGCTGCGCGATCTCATTGATATGATGGAACGTCTGGCTTTGCGCTGGCATCACAGATTGCATCCGCAGGTGTATGTCGATCTGGATCGCTGTCTATACGACAGCTATGAGCATAACAAGGAACGAGCTGTTCAGCTTCTGGGTAAACTGAAGAAATGCACAACCCAAAAGCCGAGGGAAATATTCCAACGCTTGGTATCGGCTCGACCGCCGGACTCTGCCACGGGTGCCTATCAGCTACTGGTTTATTGTCAGGCGACGGAAGTGGAGACACCGCTGATAGTCAAGCAACCAGCCGAGCTGCCCAACAACAGTCAACGCTACTTTACCGCCCTAATGGAGTGCATGGCACATCTACAAACTGGCATCAATGGTGCACTTAAAGACTTAATACAAGCAGCCAAATCAAATCCATTGTATGGTCTGCTATTTGCCAGTCGCCTATTACTGCAGCAGCTGAACCTAAAGCATCTGGCTGCGGAGCAAGTGTGGCGTGATTATATCAACCAGTTGCTCAATTGCTGTTTGGATATCATTAACATTATGTTGCCAGTGGTGGCCAGCGAATCGCCTGAAGGACATTTGCCAGCTGCGTCAACTGAAGCGGAGCCGAAACAGGAAGTGAAATCGGGTAAGGAACCGAAGCATGAACAGGTGGTGTTGCTATGTGCGTGGCGGAGCATCAAAGAGATTTCACTCATAATGGGCGAGTTGTCTACGCGTGCTCCACTGGAGCCGGAGAACGAGGAGCGATATCTGCTCAGTCGCCAGCAGCTGGCAGTGATTGGCGATCGCTTTGTGCAGATGCTGGGCGAGATCAAGCACCGCGGTGCCTTCGAACAGGCTTATGTGGGTTTTGCGATGTACTGTCACCGATTCTGGCATAGCGATGTGCCGGAATTGAACGCACAGCCGCCAATTTGGCTGGCGGATGCCATGAAAATGATTGATGGCCATGGGGATTATGTGCCGTGTGCGACACGACGCAGTGCTGGCATGCCGTACATGGTGCAGGCGCTCATCTGCACCGAACTCCAACTGGGCACCCACAAAATGTTCAGCGATAGCATGAGTCGGCTGCTGGAGGTGTGCGAACGCCGTGCGCCCGGACCAGAGGCTGTCATTGCCCGCAATCATGCGTTTAACATAATGCGTGCTCTATTCCGCTGCAGCGAACTGGGCAACCTGGTGGATGAGTTCGTTGGACGGGGCATTCAGTGCGCCTTAGACAGTCTCGTTGCCATCGACTATGCGGAATGCAACTCGGCCAGCCTAATGCTGTCCGCCTTAATGGTGCGCATCTTTGGCGTGGAGCGTGCACGCAGCAATGATGGTCGACTGCATGTGCGCAATCGGATGACGGGACGCATCTTCTTCACCTGCTATCCCAAACTATTTGACTACCTGCACGATGGACTGCAGCGTGCCGCAGTGCATATGGAGCAGTCAAAGGGTGGCCAAACGTTGCAACTGGAGGCGATGCTACTACTGCTCAGCCGTCTCTATCCATCCGCTCTGGAGGGTGCCGAATCCAGTTTGAATGTAAGTAAATGCAGTTTTCTTTTGTTGTTTTTTATTGTTTAATTTACTTATTTGCTCATTGACAGCTCGATAAATTTGTGCCTTTCCTCGACAAAATCTGCTACGTTCACGACAAGATGTCTCGGCGACGGGCCTGCCACGTTTTGGCCAATTTCTTAAGTGCCACCCAAGCAAAAGAACGTTTACGCAACCTGTGCATGTCACTCTGCGCACTGAAATATAATTTGGACCGGGTAAGATGAAAAGAGATTTAAATATAGGGGTTTGTTATAGATGTTTTATATAAGATAAGTAGATAATATTTATTTTTGACCAGCTGAGAAGTTTATATGATGAAACTAGCAGTTATCCGTATTCTAGCCAAATCAGTCAGATCGGATTACAATATTATCAAAATTGTAGAACTTTAGAATAGTTATTTTATTTTCTTAATCCTTGTAGTTTATCTCTTAAGTTGTTTACCTTAACAACTTATTGATCCTCTTGTCTTGTTTACAGAATAATTCCGCGTGGGATACAAATGCATTGCACGGTCAGATGCACCAAGCATTGGAACTGTTTCGCATTATACGCTGGGAGGATTCTGAGCTGATTCGCAGCTTAGTCTTCCTTTTGGCCTCCATCGCTGTGAAGATATATAATATCAATGTGGATGATATATGTATATTTAGATCGATTCTAAACACGCTTGTTGCCATTACACAGGATACACATCAGACTAAATACTTGAATACTGAGCTGGCCGTAGTTCTAGCCAAGATCTATCAGCTGGATCACAAGGGCATTCAAGAACGTTGTCTGAAGGCTGGCATATCATCCAAATTCTATTTAGTATTTGTGCTGCATTTGCAGCGCCTAACGCTGGAGCCGGAGAACCTATTGCCGTCCATGAACAGGCTGCTGGTGCAGTCGGCAGCACAGGATGAATTGCCCTCGGATCTGCATCAGTTCACAATCGATCTGTGGCTATATGTGCTGATGCACCATGAAAATGAAGCGACGGCTGCGCGTTGCTTCTTTTCCAGCAACGAATTGAAATACTTCAAGTTCGATCCAAATATGGCTATTTATTACGAAGCTTTGACGCCCGTTCAACGTGAATCGCTTTCGATGCAGTTAAGTCAATCGGAGGCTGTGCGGGAACATGTGATGACACTCGCCAAGCAGGTAGAGCGTGGCCCAAAATGGAGTCCAGAGATGCTTAGCAGCTTGTACGCTCTTATGGCCTTCCTTGACAAATTGGAGCCGTCCGCCGAGGAGCTCCTGGACCACAGCGTCGTAGTCCTTGATGCAGAGCCGGGAATGTCCATTTGTATATTACGACAAATCCAACAGTTAAGCAACTGGCAGCAAATTCAGCCGCTGTGCTTGCGATTGCTGCGCTATGCCGTGGAAATTAGTTCACCTACGCAGAGTATACATTTGCGCTGGAAGGCGGCACATCTGGTTGATTGCCTCACCGTTCACGTGTTGCAGCTGCTCCAGTCGAATGATGCAGAGATCGTAGGCATCTATATACAAATTGTGCTTCAGCTGCTGGTTGACGAATCTGACATGGTGAGGAGCACCATATCCCAAATGGTATCCAAGTGCGTTGCACTCATTTTAGCGGATAGCGGAGCAGTTAAACTGCACAATCTTTTGCCCATGGCAGCTGAGGAGATATTTTTGATGGCTGTGCTTCAAAACATGCAGATGTACAGTGAAAATTGCAATTTCCTGATAAGCGTCTTTAATAGTATTGTGGAGCCATTCGTTGGCGACGAACTGCAGCTTGATAATCCCAAATTATCGGATGAGGCTGAGGACGATGGAGATGTTTTCGACAAGCACGAGGTAAATCTCTACTGTGAGGGATTGCGTGTTGTGTCGGAAGTTGCCAAAGCATTTAAGGCAACATTTAAAAATAATGAACAACTTTTAACTGCCGTCAATGCATTATTGTCATTGTGCAACATGTAGTTAATTTATGACACGCTAAAATTAACAAACTTAGTTCAATTTATTCTTAAGAAAAGACCAAAAGAGGCGTTTGCATTTAACAATTTAATTAAATAACATAGGTTATGTTTTTACCTAATAAATATAAACATTGCCACATATATTGCTTCAAGTGTGTATATTTTTTTGGTTGGCCAACAATTTTGAAAGTTATATAAACATTTAGTTTTATTTTAAATTGATAAACATAAATTAAATTAAGTAAACAATTAGTTTTATTTTTAATTGATAAACATTTTTTAGTTTTTAGTGATTTCTTTCTATTATTTTAATATGTTTTTCGCTCGCTGCAGGATAAGTGTTATTTATTTCGATTTTTAATATACTAGTTGATCGGTGATCTGTGGATCAGGGGACGGATCTATTTTGTGTCCTATTCAAATTGAAAGGAGTGTTTAGTGACAGTATTTAGTTGGAATCAATACTTTTGAGTGTGTTAATAATTAATAAAACATTTATACTATTTTTTTAATCCATTACATTTTATTATTTCTAACTAAACTTAGCAGTAAACGTAAAACTGAAAAATATGACTATGTCTTCTAATCCGTAAAGGGACAGTTCTTAGCGTAGGGTACATCTATGCAAACGCAGCCCCTTGCTCTGAAAACAAACCAGTTCAAAATTTGCAGTATTTTAGTTGGACATTTTTTCAAAACTTACTCGTCTGGAGCATCGTTTCCAATTTTATAGTCTCGCAGCAGTGAAAAAAACGTTAACGGATTTATTTTGCTATTAATTGGCAGTCGTTTTGGTCCTGACAAGTTGACACATCCATTTGGGCAGGGTATGCCCACAAATTTGGAGAGCTTTGAGGTGGCCATGGCCAAATAACAAATGCTCAGAAAATGTGAACATCGATAGCGTCCTATATAGAAACGGCAAATGGAGAAAATGAAAATGTAAAAAGATTTTCAGGTCTGTCCTTACTGATCGGATTTCCTTTACAATATGGCTGAATGCGACCGCCATTTACACAATAATTGAGATGACCAGTGTTATCCTCCTGGCCGAGATAGCCGGCATTTGTGTGGAGCACCTGTATGACACTCGCATCATCCTGGGACAAACGGAATCGATTGCTCTTCTTGCGCTCGATCAACGGACGCGCCGGATCGAGCCCAATGATGCGATACTGTTTCTTGGTCAAATGATTGCTAATCATGCCACAGATATGGGCGCCCAGTGAGTGCCCAACGCAAGTGATCTTCTCCCTTGCGGCACCATAGTGCGTCAGAAAGGAGTACATCTGAGCCGAACACTGTGCCGTCAAACGGGTATTGATCAACGCGTGCAGATAGCAAGGATATCGTGTCAATGGTCGCCAGTCCACAGTTATCACATTAAAGTCACGCATCAAATATGCTAAAATTATACACATGTGGGAGGATTCATCTTCCAGGCATTCGATTGAGGTTGGAGTTTTCTGGTGCATACTCACTAACCATCCCGCAGAAACTGTAGGTGGATATCGATGGCAGTCCCATTGAAGCCATGCACTATGAAGACCGTCTCGCGCTGTTTGCTGAAACCGCCCTTGTAGAGGGTCAACGGATTATGGATATTCAGCGGCAGCCCATTCCGCGGACCATTGCTGCAAGAAAGTTGAAATTGTTTTCAACTTATGTAAAACTGTGTACAATATAATTGATAACATGCATCAGTGAATCAAGCTCTAAGCAGCAGTTAAATGTCAAATATTTTTATGCTTGTGCATATTTGATTTCTAATTTTACAGCATATAATCGAAAGCTAATTTAAATATATAGATATAGCATAGCTATAGATTTCACCCTTTTCTACACTCAGCAAAAAGACATGGGATAAATTTAATTCATTCTATATATATAAAAAAAAACTATTATAGGGGTTTTCCTAATTTTAGCAAATGTGTTAATTGATAAAAAAAAAGTAGAAATGCAAACTATTATTTAAAAAAAACTCTTTTTTGAAAATCAAGATATTGTAACAAATGCTTTGCTATCTTTTTATAGGCCGTAAAATGTTAGTTTTTAGAAAAAAACTAATGTTTAATAATAAATATAAGCAGCACAAATGGTAATCTTAGAGTTTTTCGTACTGATTACACTTAAAAAAAAAACAGTTTGGAAATTAGACATCCTTTCTCTAAAACATGAAATATTTGTTGTCGTCAAAAGTATGCCAATTAAAAAAAATACTTTTACTATTAAAGAGGAGGTATTTGCACTCCCATTTAAATTGAGTACATTCTAGATTGTACTTTTTTTTTTAGAATATTCGTTAGAACATCAATGAGCACGAAATAACAAGTTTTTTGATTTCACATATGAAAGTAGTATTTCAAGATGAATAAAAATAAAAATAAAACCTACGCACAAAAATATTCTCTGTTAGTTTAATGCATGTGAGCATTAAAATTAATAAAACAATAAATATAAACTTATTCTTTTTTTTTTTTAGTAATACTTGGGTTAAATAAATATCGATTGTCATGTAATATCTAATTGACTGGCCATTTAAGGAAAACGATTTCGCTTAATCAGAACATAGAGTGACTTGAACTTGGTCCAGATAGATAAGTTAACAGGTCTAACGGCTAGACAAGTTAAATAACTCGGCAAAGCGGCAAACTTTAATGGTTGCATTTACAATTGCGATTTGATGTCATCTTCGACCGCTTTTATTGGCCGCGCTGAAAAGCTGCTTGCCCCACGGGACTAAAAGCGTCATAGTTATTTTTTTTTTTGTTAATTGGGTCAATGTGGCTGCATTGAAAAAAAAACAAGTTACTCTTCCAATAATTTCATTGGTTGCACCAAATTTATTTTTTTCTGGTATTGACACACTGACCAAGTGGATTCCATTACCAAACCGTTGCATCTGCCTACTTCCCACATACTTTCTCTCGAAATGGCTAGCAATTAAATAGGTTGATAAATGGATCGAGGAGCAGAGTGCATGAGTTAGACATCTTATCCAGGCTATCGCACAGCTTTAATTAAGTGTCGTCATTTGTCATGGAGTCGCGTCTGACACACGAACTTACGGTGCATAGAGGCGATGCTGAATATAGGGACTGGGGCAGAAGTTTTTGTCCCGCATAAAGCAGCGCATAACATTCAAATCCAAGGCTCCACTCTTGAGCAGATTCTTCCAATCCATTTGGTTGAGCAGCATCTGCGCATCTGCAAAAGTTGATGGCGAATTGTAAGCGAAACACTTGTCAACATTTCCAATTGGAGTTTTCATTTGATTGTACCTTTGGGCATTAGCGTTAGCAAGCATATCGCAATTATATATTTCATTTTCACTATTGCACAAATTACTGATAATTGCTATAATATGTGACAATGCTTCACTTCTTGATTCGTTGAACTTCAGATATAATTTGTACACGCAGTTAATTTGTGCATTGTTGTAGATATATCATTTATTTTTGATTTAAGTTCATTTTTTTGTTATTTGATTTATTTACTTTGTTTATATTATTTTAAATTAATTGTTAATTTTCACCAAAATATTATGCGAATTTAGCTTTATATATATTTTCTCTTTAATTATAAAAATTTAAATTACATTTTATATCAATTTACGAGAATTTTTCTCGAATATATTAAATTGTTTATTTAACATTTCTTTTATTGATTTCGTTTGAGAAAATATTTTTTTATTTTTGTTGAAATCGTAACTTAAAAAAAACCTTCTTAACATTTTTTTAAAAGAAAAAACCAGCTAATCCTTTTTATCATTTTTAACATTTTTTTTTATTTATTTATTAATAATTTTAAAAATTTATTTTATTTATGTATTATTAATTTTGAATTATTTATTTTATTTTTGAATTGTTGATTTTTAATTATTTATTTTATTTATGTATTTATGCGTAATTTTAAGTTTGAATCAAAATTAAATTTTTCATAAGCGAGTTTGAATCCGTTTAGCCGTTGGAAAATCACGTCTTGTCAATTCGCGCAAAGCACATCGAATGCGGTAAGTGCAATGAAAATTCGACCGCGCCAAAGTTGCCAAATAGGCGAAGAATTTTGCTGCCACCATCGCTGCCGCTGCTGCTGCTGTCGTTGTTGCTGCCTCAGTTGCGCCAGCCACTTGTTGCCTTGACTTTGCTTTCGGCTGACTTTGTTTGAAAACTCGTTGCAAAATAGATCGCTCACGCAACACTGCACCGATATTGCTTAACCATTAAGAAGTTGGGTATGTAGCCAGATTCATTTGGTATGTTTACAATTTAATACAATTCGAATTTTGTTTGTTAAAAATGTTTTGATATCATTTTTAACCAAATATAAAGTTTCTTCTTTTTTAAATTTACATTAAAGTTCTCAATTTGTGACTGCATCTCTAAAATAATTCTTTAATTTTGAGTCAAAGTTAAACTATAAATTTTAACCAATTTAATCTTCCACTATAATTACAGAGTATTTAGAGTTGATCACTCTGACAAATCAATTATCTTTTTGTTTTGATTTTGGTTTCGTTTTTTTTTCCATAATCACCGTTATTGCCGTCTATCGTCTTTGTATCTTATCATTTTCAGTTGGGGCAGTAAATTATATTTCTTGGCAATTTTTCATTTTTCTCGCTAAATGTTATGTAAATTCAAATTGCTATAGATATATTTTAATGCGTACACTCACATTGTGGTTATTCGATAAAAAATCAAAACGAAAGTGTTAAACAATATGTTTACGAATATAAAATTCGTTGCATATGTTATTGGATTATTTAATACACTTGATATATAACAACCTATTAGTTAATTCGCGTTTAATTAAAGCTATTAAACACAGTTTGGCTGATAAAATTAAAATATTTTGAAAGCCAATTCGTGCACTTTGAGTCATGTTTATCAAGCCAATCTTTGGCATTGAAGCCATTTCATGCTGTGCACTAAATAAGTGGCTTTTCTCTTTTACGGGGCCTATGTAAAAATTTGCTGAATTGCCATACCCAATGCTCTTTAACAGAGGAAAAAAAATTTGTTTTTGACAATATTACCAAACCCTATACTGAGCAAGGAGGGCACAAAAAAGTGAAAGATTGGCTTAGTTTAAGTTTAAGTTGTAGACATTAGACTGTGATTTATTGGTAAAAGTAGTAAACTGCAGAAAAGCCCGCAAAAATGAAAGTAGATTAAACTACAAAAACTGAAAAATTAGGACAATTTACATATTATCTAAACGTCGATTTGTTGTGCAAGTAAAAGGCTATTGTTTTTATCCGTATAGCAGTAAAAACTAAGCATACAATATAAATCCATCCCGTCAAATCGAATAAAAACTGGCTGCATAACAAATCTGTCAGCCAGTATTCAAAGTCTTTTTTTTCGATTGCGTATATATTAAATGCTTAGTGGTAATAGCATTACATGTACTGTTAAATTCCAATTCCAAGTGGCAAAAGATTCGCAATTTTAAAATATTTTATAACCAACCAAAAACTAGATCTGTTAACATAAAAATAGGAGTCAATCTATGATCATCACTCTGTCAAAGATTATAAAAATGTAACAATCAAATTTTAACACATAAAATTTAATTTGGGTTTCCTGTTCTATTCCTATTCTTTTTAAATAGTTTTAAATGGATTGAATTTTGATAGTGATACTTGTGTTTATTTGCTCTGTTGCTCTGTCACTGCCCACCCCCAGCAGGAGAAGGTTAAACATTTTAAGGGTCCGTTCTTATAAGACTTATCAAAATTCTTTTATAATAACTGGCTTTGTGCATTTAAGCATCGGGGTGAAAAACAGTGTCTGTAAATTAGTAATTCACATATACTGCTGGGTATATAGAATAAGGCGATACAAATTAGATATTAGACAACACATAGAGCCAAATTAAAGCTCAATTGGGTCGGTGGTGGAGTCTTTTTCTGCCCCAAAAACAACCTTTAAGTTTAACTAGGTTCGATTTTTCTAGGTTCAAAAGCAATCAATTATATCATGAATATTATATGTTCTACTAATTTCAAAACGTTTTAAAATTAAATAAAAAATATTCGGAGAACTTTTTTTTATATTTATTTATTATTAATATATATATAATTTGCTGCTTAAGTCGCTTTTAACTCACCTCGTGAACAAGTGAAAGCCAATATACTCCTTGGGACACGTATCCCACACCAATAGATGGCAATTAAGTGGATTAATATCGAAGTTGCCGTTGCGCAACAAGAATTGCAATGCCTCCCAGCTGAATGTGGCTATTAAAATAAAGATGCGATCATAAACAATTAAACACATGTTGATATTACCAGTGATAAGAACTTAGCCACAACCTTTTTCACGTTTAGCTAGGGAAAGTAAACACCACAGCGACAACAACAATATGAAAACACTGCACATTTTATTAAAAGTGCAAAGAATTTGCATTTTGATCACGTGTTGAGCACCGACTATGAATAGAAGACGAGCCACTTGTAACGCGTGTGGTTATTTGAATGAGCTAGTTGCTGCTGCTGTAAACGGCTAAATGCTAAAAAACTGCCTTGACTAATGCTTTGACACAAACCAACATGGCCCCCGACCTCAGTCCCCCGGTCGTCTCAACCCCGGCCCGCTTGACATTGCATTGCTCAGAGTGCTTAAGCAAATCTTTATATTTACTCATAGTTTAGTTTTGATTTTTTTTTGCTTATGCAGAGACTTTGTTGCGTGTCAACGAAACCCCATTTCCAAATGGCTGCTCAGGCTACGCTGGGTTTCACAATGCAACACAAGCTTAGACAAAAAAAATAAATAAACAAAATAAAATTATCTTAGACACCTGCGTTGACTGTTGCCTAATTGCAAACAAATCATTTCCACGGACCACCTGCAACTTCTTCCTCGCATTTGAAAAAGACTCTGTTCTTTAACTAGTCAAGCCGATAAATGCTAACGATGAATGAATATGGAAAATTTGGAATATTTTGAGTAAGAATATAAATATTTCATATAGATTCAAATGTTAATTTAAAAATGTATATCATTAAAATAATAATATTGATGAAGATAAGATAAGTAAAATTTTGATCGACACTCCATATGTGATTTTTTTGGTTATTCTAGTTGGCCGGTTTTTACATGTCTCTCAAACCTTGATAATTACAACAACTAATGCGATATTTAAACACACTAATTATTAAATATGAAACCATATGATTTGATTGAAACAACTTCAACTTACTATAAAAAAAACTTTAAATGTGTCTGCAATTATATACTCGACTATCTAGCAAATACTCGACTGCAATTACTAAATCTGTGCAAGACAAAACGTGTCTCAAGAGACCTGAATAAAGGTTAACCCGACTACCGGCAACATAATTAACAGCACTTTTATTGTAATTTTCCAACTAGTTGAACGAGCGCACAAGGTAAACCCATAATCTGAGGGCCCCTAATGTAGCTTAAAATGAATGAATCCGCCCCCTGTCACTTTGCCTTGGGTTTGCACATTACGCCAAGAAAATAGGGTCTAATTGAAATGGAGCTGATAAAACGCTTGAGTTTTTGATACAAACTGCGGAAATAGAAATGCAAGCGAAACTAAAATTTAGTGAGAAGAAAAGAAAAGTGTCCACAATAACAGCCCAATTTTCCGATGAATTCAACTGTTGCGGTTTTACTCTAGAGCAAAATGAATTTATACTTTGTCATTGAGCATGCAACATAAATAAAATAAATTATCTTATGTTTATAATGTGAATTTAAGTTAAGTTTAAGTTAATTGGAATTATTATTACACAGAGACCATATAGTTAGAAAAAACACATTATAAAAAACCTTATTAAATTAATATGAAATTAAAGTTTTAAGGTTACCCAGTTAGTGTACGCAAATGTTCGCCTTGTCGAGGTGAAGTATTTTTTCTGGTTTGTTTACAACTTGTTATGGTGGCAGATTGCAGCCAATCTGTTGCAGCATGACTACCTCAACATTTTCACTTGGCTTTTGCATTTTGCTGTTGGTTTCATTGTAATAGAAGGTTGCATAAGCTTCGCTCGAAACTGCGTCAAAGTTCAATGAAATTGATTTAGTTTATTTGCAATTTGTTTTTAAGCCAATTTATTGTATTTGTGACCGATTGAATTTAACTAGTATTGGCATAATTAACAGCTTTTCTTATCCCGTTGGCTTATTCCCTTATCAATTCATAGAATGTTGCCTGAATATTAATCTTATTATATTTTCTCTTACTTTAATTAAATATTTTCTTATTTTTCTATGATTCATAAATTTAATTAATTCAGCAACTAAATTATGCAATTGGTTTTTCCATGTATACAGCAACATATGCAGCAGCTAATTACATACTTTGTTAGCAAATTAATATACCATGACCGCTTTTTAATTAAAGTATTAGTTTAATAGATGTTGTGCATCAATTTTCAGTTTAGTGTGCTTTTTTTTGGTTACCTTGAAAAGAAAGCAAAAGTGAAGCGCAAGCAGCGAAAGGGGTGAACAGAGCTGTTATTTTGAATGTACTTTATAGTTGAGCCTTCTGGCAATAGATGGCGCCTGCGTAGATTTGTGAAATGTAAGCTAACAGCTCAAAGTTAGTTAGCAGAAAGCTTTTAGCCAACGGCTGCTTTTGGTTTAATATTTATTTATTTAACTAGATTTCCAATTGTTTATTATAAAATATATAATAAAAAAACATATATATATAATATATAAAAACAATTTGGTTCAAAGGTCTGTATAACGTTATCAAATGGTAATACTAACTTTTAAATTGTTTCAAAAATAAACATATCGGGTATTTAACACATCTTTAAATTGATGTCCAATTTCAAATCGAATTTTACAAATCAATTGCTTGTTACTGAGCCAATGAAATTAGAATTAATTATTTAATTCTCTTTTATAGTACAACATTTCTTTAGCAATTGAAAGACTAGAAAAAACTTCAACTCAATTGAATTGAATTTTATACGTAATCAAAGCGCTAGGCGAAATACAAAGCAAAAATTGAAAGCAAATTGATTGGTCCACGAATCACTTTCATTACTTATGCAATTTCCAATCAATTTTCAATTTGACGGCGAACAGTGGCAATGAACACATCCGTCAGAAAGCTAAGCTATTTAGTTAGTTTGAGCAAGGTCTGAACTTCTAAGATTCTCTTTTTAACGCGTCTAATCAGAAAATGACCATAAATTCCTGCAGTGTTGAGAATTGCGACAGCTTTTCTTTGCTTTGTCGGCGTTGCCAACTTTACTAATTAATTGTGCACTTGAGAATTTTTGAGCGGCAGCGCGCACAAAGCAAACTGCAAACTTGCCTCGCTACGCATAAAAAAAACTTGGCAAAAGGAAGTGCAAAGTAAAGTCAGGGAAAATAAGTGGTAGCTGTGGGAGAGGGGGTGGAGCGTGTGCAATGAGAATATGTGCATTAGGTATGGGAAACTGACAAAGTTGATGGGTAAATAAACTAACAATTTTTCCTACTTAATTAACAAAATTGTTTTAATGCGCTGCCGACGTCAACGGCGCTGCCAAGTGTGGCGCCCTCAACACTGACAGACTGACAGACAGACCTAGCAAAATGACTAAGCAAACAGGAGAAGAGTGTATAGAGAACAGCATCAAAATGGCGGCAGTGCAGCTCAATAATTAAACTTGTCGCCAGTAGATGGCGCAGATGTGTGGGTGAAGTGGTTGCGCGGGGTTCAGTTGAAAGTTTTATTACATCAGAAGGAGCGGAATGATGATTAGGACATGCTCGAGAGAATGCTCGGTAATTTACATATGACTCAATTTTCTTTGACACAGTTTCTGTGCACAATTTGCGTAGATAGTAGTATGCAAAACTGAAATAATTGACATTAGCTTTTATTTTTAAGTCGTATCTTTTAAAAAATTAATTAAGCAATATAAATTAAAGTAAGCGTAGAAAAGAAAAAAGGAAAGAAATAAAAATGCATTGCTCGAAAGTTGAGTTTATGATTAGGTTTTTTTTTTTTAAATATATTGAAAATCTTTAAATAATATTTTTTTAATTTTAAATAATGCATTTCAAATAAAATGAATTTTGAACGTAAGTTATATGTAAGTGAAGAATAATTATATTTATTATTAACTACTTGCAGCATTGCATTCAGTTTCATTTTGTTGTCAATGACAAATGACTGCTGATTAACATATAAAGCCGTTTTCCAAACCGCCAGGAGGCAATATTCAAGTTTGTCCTTTTGTGTTTGCCATTTATTTGCGAGCATTGACAACTCTGCGGCGCAATAAATTGCAACTCTGCATTGCTGCTGCTGCTGCTGTTGCTGCTGCTGTTGCTGCTGCTGCACCCTTGCAACGTTGTGGCTTATGAATTGCATTACAAATTCGCATAAATTTCGCGCCAAAGTATGCGCAACAAATCGTTTGTGGTAAGCGCATTTATCATCAAAAAAGACGCATCCATTGCAGAAATTCAATCTAAAGGGAACCGCGAGAATTATGAGCTGAGTGTGGCAGCAACTCTTACCCCAAACCTTACTCCTTACTCCTACGGCTAAGGAAAGAGATTTGCTGATGCTGCTCTGACGGGCTTTGGCAACGTTTTGTGAATTGACTTTTAAATGGCTCCAGTTGCATTGATTCATTTTATGGAATTGCTATTTAAGCTGCATCCTGGAAATTATTCATGGCAATTTGAAAATCACTATTCAATTGGCATCAAAAATGCATTTGATTTTGGTTTGATTCGCATAAAACATAAGTAAACGCATCCTTAAGATGGCTAGTAATAATCTCAATATTAAATTATCTGACTGAAATTCTTATATTTAATTTGTTAAAGTGCAGAAAACACTTTCGTCTGGTGTTAAAATAAGTCGCTCGTTCAGAGAGTCACAGCAAGAAACCGATTATGGTTTGAACTTTTCCTTGACATAAGGATTAAATACTGTGGCAATTTAGCTTCTTGTCATATTTTATAGAAAAACAAAACTTTTAACTACACATAAGATGAATATAAATAAAGAGGTAATAAACCTTTTTGATAAACTCGTGTTTTACTACTTAATAACACTTCAATATTGAGTTGTTGCCAAACAAGTTAAGTCAACTAACCCTTAAATTTTAAGCTTCTCTCAGTTTATTAGCGCTTTATTTATACATGTTAATTAACACGTTCTTTAGCCAAAAAACAATGTTGTCAAGCATTGCATTGAGGATGGGATGCTTCTGCAACGGGGAGATTGGGTGAGAGACATATGGACGGATGGTTTTACCTATGTCAACAGGCAGACAAAAAGCGCAATTAAACCCTTTGAAAAGGCGCAGACAAAGCAGCAAATACAAACAATACCAAATACCGAATGAGGGGAAAGGCTATGAAGGTCAAGCCAGAGACACACACAGAGACACCCCCTCCCCCCAACCCCCTGGCCTGAACTAAGGCCCTGGGCCAACAGTAGATTTATTGGATATTGTCGCATAAAGTCACATGGATTTTGCACAACATTTTATCGCCAGACGCTGAGATAAACGCCATAAACAATTGTCTGCTAGTAGCAGAAATTGCTGGCAATAAAGTCGAGGCCTCTGCCGAAAGAGAAAGGGGTAGGTGAAAAGGGGTAACGTTGAGGGAGGGATGTCCTGGCCAAACATATTTAGACTTTTCTTAAGTAAATTATTGCAAAAATCGACAGAGCCAGCGACGGAAGCTCAAATGGGCGCAAAAATGTCATTAAAAGCCAGCCAGAACATTGGATTCTTGCTGGAGGGCGAGCAAGTTGTTGTTTCCGTTTCCGTCATGTTGAGGTCCTTTTGAAATGTTGACGACAGTCAACAACAACAACAACGACGACGACAGCAGCCGTCGAGCGGCGACATTTCTTCCCAGCCAATCCCATTATACTCATCCCGAGATTTAAACGTTCCATCCACAACTTTTGTATTGGAGCATGGCAGTTGCCTTCGTCTCATTTGTGTGATTTGTGATTGGGGAGCTGCAGCTGCAAATATTTGCTCAGTCCTTTTGCACCCGTCCAACGATTACCAGCGAGCAGCAATGGGTTTGGCTCAGCTATTTGTTTATTTTGCTTCGACTTTTGTCTAGCTATAGATATGGGGTGCTTAACCCTTTTAATGTCAACGTCATCAGTAAGTATATATTTAAACTAAAAGGTGCGTTAAAATAAAAATTAAATTTTAATATATTTAAATTTGATTTCATTGAACAAATAGTGATTTGAAATAATTACTACGTTAAATTCATAAGAAATAAATTCACACAATTAACCAACAATTAACATTAATATTTGCTTAAGTTCTAAACATTATCAATAGCATTTTATTGGACAAATTTAAAATACAAATACTTTAATTAAACGTTCCCTTTAAAATAAGTTTTAGCCAAATACAAAAAAACTTTTAAGCTAAATTTTAAGTAATTGTCCTTAAATTTTAGATTCATCTTGTAAACTTATTCAGCTGCTGAAAGTATAAACTTTTCTCAATGGTTTCTAAGCGATCAAGTTTGAATTTTTTTACTGACATTTTTATTAGGCAAATATCGTACTTGGAAATTTCGTTCAAATATTTATTCGAAAATGTTGTATTCAATTTGTATAATTCTTTTGCTGATTTTGCCGCTTAATTCGTCACCTGCAAGCACAGAGCCACCAGTTCCGCAATCATCACCAACACCAATTGTATCAGAGATCACAAAGTCCAATTTCAATCTTACATTGCAATCGCATAAATTGGTCTTCATAAATTTCTATGCGGATTGGTGTCACTTCAGCAATCGACTGACACCAATTTTTGAGGAGGCAGCTGTGCGACTGGCTGAGGATCTGCCGCCGGAGGCAAGTGTTCGTCTGGCACGTGTGGATTGCATGCGTGAAGTGGAGTTGGCCAATCTCTGCAGCATTACCAAGTTTCCCACTCTACGTTTGTATTATCGTGGTCAACCGTTGCGGCAGGAGTATCGTGGAAAGCGTTCTGCTGAGGCACTGATCTCCTATGTGCAGCAGCAGCTGCGATTGTCGATTAAAACATTCAAATATGAAAAACAATTAAATATGATCGATGTGAAGAGGCGCACTGTGATTGGCTTCTTTGAGAGCCGCAAGGAGGCCGATGCAGGAATCTTTGAGCTGCTGGCGGAGCATTATAAAAACGATTGTGATTTCTATGTAAGAATCGGTGGAAAGCTGGACAAAATGACGTATACGCATCATATGCCAACGATTGTCTATCGTCCGGATGTGGAGCGCACCCATGCCGTGGATGAGCTCTTTACGGGTAATCACTCATCTCCGACAGAGCTGGAGGAGTGGCTGTTCAAGATGTGTCTGCCGCTGGTTCGCGAGGTGGATTTCAGCAATGTGGAGGAGATAATCGAGCAAGGACTGCCACTGCTGGTGCTCTTCCACCTACCCAACGATGTGGACTCCGTGAAGGATTTCAAGTCTATTGTGGAGATGCAATTGGTGGGCTGCTCGGATTGTGGACTTTTCAATTTTGTCACCGTCGACGGCTTGCAGTTTCAGCATTCGGTACAGCGCATGGGCAAAACAGTCCAAGATCTACCACTCATCGCCATCGATTCGCTAAAGTTTATGTTTCCCTATTCCAACGCTAAGGAAATGTATATACCGGGTCATCTCAAGCAATTCCTTCAAAGCTTCAGCAGTCATCAATTGCAGCACAAATTGCTTCATGCCAATAAACAAGATACGAACTTGCCACCGATATCCACCTTTAAGGAACTGGGACCCTCGAAACACCGCTATACTCTGGTCGGACACGATGAGCTCTGAGCGATGGTTTTTCTTCCCTACTTTTAGTAAATAAAATACTTTTCATTGCTGGCAACTTAATAAGCTATTTCTCTCCGCAATTTGATGGTAACTTGAAGTATAACACTGCGCAGCAAGGTTTGGGTTTGACAGTGCGTATTAGAAATCAAAATAGAATGGTAAATTAATTAGGGATAGTTAATATATGATTAATACATAATACCAACTCAACCTAAAAATATGTAAATATTCCCAACAATGGATTTATTCACTTTTGCGTTGAGTTCTTTCTATTCTCTCAACTTATATAAACTGGGTAAAAAGAATTAAATAATATTGTATTTTACCAAAATTTTATTTAAATTGTAATTTTAGCATATTCTTTTTGCACTTCACTTAGTAACCTATATCTTTTATATCTCCTTTTGCTCGCTTTTAAATATTTTATCTCATTCAATGTTTTTTTTTTATATTGTGTTTCAATTTGACTGTAACCAGGACAGAGTTGCCCAGTGTAGCATCTCATGCATTTAAAATGCCCGTTTCGGGTTTCTTGTTAGTTCGCATTCTGGGGAACATGGTAAAAACAAATTGCCTGCAACTAAACATAATGGTTACACAGACACCTGCTCAAGGCACACACACTCAAGGAAAATCACTTGAGCGCCGCTGTGCTCTTATCGTATAGGACACAACGAAGCCATTTGCTTGAACTGCATTCGTGGCCTCCGCATCCAGCTCTCAACATAATTTGCTGTGGTTTTGCATTTACTTTGCATCTCAAGCATGCTTGAGCCTTTCGCCTGCTGCAGCCGGCAGCATTAGCCCGATTCCACAGCGTGGCTATCCGAGCTATTCCAGCATCCTTGAGCCTTGTCTTGGTGCTGCCTGGCACTTCCGATTCCGGCAGCAGCAACTACACTCCAGCTCAATCCTGTGTTAAGTATTCGTCCCGTTTGTTGGTTTTAGTTTTATGCGTTGCATTTTGCGCCCTGTTCGCAATCACTCCAGTTCCGTGGTCGTCCTTGCGGTGACTCAGACCCTAAGCTACTCCTCCAGAACCAGAGCAGTTGGAAAGCAGTCGCACCAGATGCAGCTGAAGATGCAGTTGGATTCTCCTTCATTTTTTGTGTGTGGTTTTGCTGCATTAAGTGTTGCTTGTTTTTTAAGCTGTTTGGCATTGCCCTAACATATGCGCATATATAATATGCAATTGTTTTTCGTGGCTACAGATTTGCATGCTTTAAATACACCGCAAGTAATCGGGGTCATTTCAGTAAAACTGTTTAGCTTCACAAGTTAAATATGTTAAGGTTTTTGCATTTAATATGTTTTTTTTTATAGTAATATAAATAAACGAGGTATTTCTTAAACTACAATATCATATGAACAAAATATTTTAGGGATAAGAGAATACTTTTTATACACTAAATATATAAAAAAAAGGTTAAAAATGGATTTATGGATATGTGCAAAAGTAGCAGGCATTAAACTGTAAACCCATAAAATAGATATATTCTCGATCTAACTTGACTCAGTGCAACCATCATTTTTGTCGATTTAGACTAAATTTCATTTAAGCACTTAATTAAGTGTGAAAATGGAGAATTGCGAATTGTACTAGAATTAAATATTTAACAGCTGAGTACACTGAATCTTTAAGTCGACCTCATTCAGCCAAAGCATACCCACTTTCTAAATTTTTTCAACTTCATTGAAATTCACATGCACATTTTTTGCAGTGCACACTGATATCAAAAGTGGAGTAGAGTTGGGCGCACATACTTAAAGCCTGTGGCTGCAGCATCCCTTCAGCATCCCCTTGTCTGACTTAAAGCACACACACTATTTGCACAACAAATTTCAGCTCATTTACACGCAAAGAACACAAGCAGAGAGCAAAGAAAAAGACGAAGAAAAAGTTGAAAGTTTCCAGGGCTGACTTTTAAGGCAAGTGCAAAACTATTTCGTTTGCTTCGTAATTTAATTAGCACCCAATTTGTATGTGTGCCTCTCTCTTTGTGTGTGTGTCTGTGTGTGTGTGTGTGTGTGCAAGTTTGTGATGGAAAAACAATTTTCAACATTTACGCCGCTCATTTGTTGCAGGAACTTTTGTGCTGATTCCTAGTTAAACGCATTAAATTATTTACATTGCCAGCAAGTTGGTTAATTACATGCAAATTTAAGAACAAACTATTCCTTGAAAGAATAATATTATTAATATTTAAATATATTTTTGTTTTTACCAAATAGAATACAAAATTAAATATATTTTCGAGTGTTACGAAAAACATTCAAATGGAAAAAAAATTAGTTATTCTGTGTTACAACATAAGACTTTTTGCATTTTATTTCCTATGGCTAAGTCCCTATCTAGATGTATCTCATTAGAGGGGTTTTATGAGAGCATTAACCTATCTTCGAATTATCTTTACATATAAATAATTTGTATTTGTATTTATTGTATTTTTAAATTATATAATAAATAATTCGTATTACACACCACGAAAATAAGGTATTTTTTAGTCGAACAAACTTTTTTAGGGCAGTCTTTTTGCTTTATTAACATGCTGTAGGGAAATGTTGCTATTTTTATTAATTAAGCGCACTTCATTAATTGCTATGTCGCCTCCGTGTGCCGCCTCTGTGTGTCGCCTCTGTGTGTCGCCTCAGTGTGTCGCCTGTGTGTGTGTGTGTGTGTGTGTGTGTGTGAAGGCATTGAACTCGGTGGCCTAGAAATCCCTTGCGGCGAGTAGATTTATCAAGACTTGAGCATGACTTTAGCATTTAGATTGAAATCGGGAGCCAAGCTGCATGATTGATAGTCTTTGGGTCATCCTGCCTTATCCTGGCTGTCACCATTCCATTATTGCACACCAAGCAACCCCCTTTGGAGCACTTTGGGGCTGCTCAGGTCTCAGGTCTTTTGTGACTGTTGACACAGGTGTTGCTTTATTTTAATTGTAATTGGTCAACGCTGGCAATTTTTCTGCATGAATATTGCATTACGCTGACAAATGAAAGAAACGTGGCCAATTGCAAACCCCCAGAGGAAATCGAAACAAACTCCACAAGTCATTTTCATTTTATTTGCAGACATGAATTTCAGTAACAATTGCCATCATTTATATGACTTGACTATTTTTCTATATAACCAAATATATTTGCTGCAGCTCTAATTCTTACTCTTTATACAGAGCCTTTGCCTTTGACTCTGTTTTAAATGAAGACCGAGTTATTAATATTTTTGTTGGCCTTTGGCAACGTTCGTTGACTGTTTGAAAATTCGATAAATGCCATAAATTGCCAAACATGACTTATGATATCTCTGCATTGTCTACCCTTTTTTTTTCTCAATGTCAACACAATTTTTTATGGCAAAATCCGAAAATCGTTTGAGGCGTAAATAGTACTGCAAAGAGTAAAAAATAAATCGATAGAATGGCAAACACAACAAGCAGGAGCAGAATTGGACTAAAAATACCCTGTTAAAAAATAGTTCATAAATATGAAGATATAAATAAATTTGAACATAAAATATAAATTATTAATTTTGCTTTAGTTAGTATCTTTAATTATTTACAGTTACAATCATATTCATAAAAAATGGTTACTTTCTCAAAACTAACCATTTTTCAAAGGAAATTTTCGAGAACCAAATAATCTATAATTTTTTTTTTAATATTTATTTAATAATGAAATAAACTAAGCAGGCTGCAAATACGATGTAAACAATTTAATTGAGCTCTCAAGGTAAATTAAAAATATGGAAGAAATATGTTTTTCAACTGCAAACCAGCTGGGAGACTAGCAGAATTCAGAAAATTGAATAAAATAAAATATGTGTTTTAATGCAAAACTTTTATATTTTTGTTTTTTTTTTTTTGTAGTACTTATTAAAAAAATAACGTCTCGGTCTGGGTATTTATTTTCTTTTCGAATGCTCTTTTTGAAATCGAACATCGTTTTGTGCGATTGAACTCTGAAAAGTCAGAAACAAATGGAATTAAAAGGGAGAAAAAATAATAAGTGTGTTATTATACCAAACAACGTTCATTGACTTTTGTGCAACTATTGGCAAAGTTGGCACAATTCTCAAATGCAGTAGACCGCATTACGGCATTACGGGATTACAAGTGTAGTCCTTGACTGGCAGCCGGGAAGTACAGCGCCTTACACACTGCAGGGCAGAACCTGCCATTCAAATTATTGAAATGCCAATTAAAAAATACTGAAAAGCAGCTGCAACCATGGCAATAAGTTGAGTTGTGTGACTGCCGTGGTGCTGGCCATGTATAATAGTTTAATCTATTGCGCTGTAATCGTACTTAATCTGGTCCAGGATAACAGCAATCATAAAACTTTCGATGCTGTGCAACAACAACAATATTAATGGAATTTTAAAAAAGTATGAGATATTTAAAATTAATTTTATTTAACAGAAGCTGCTTGTTTAATGCTCTGCAAATTTAATTATGTGATTGAATGTTGATTTTGATAACAAAAACAAGTAGAAAACTTCACTTTTTACTTTAATTTAAATATATTTTTAAACTGCACTGGAAAGTAAAAACCCGTTAAACTCTAAGCGTAGCGTGTTTTGAGCTCATATCTTTGCCGCATGTTGATGTCATTTCTTTGGAACTGCCTTTATACCGTTGTATTCCAGTTCTAGGACAAAAAAAACCCATCACAAACATGCACTGCGAGTACTAACGAACCTAACATGGCCTGCCGTTGAATGATAACAGTCCGCCTCAATGAAAAACATAGCAAAATGCGAGAAAGAGTATGGCATATAAGGGAGGGGAAGGGGGAATGGGGAAAGCAGTGGCAATTAATCTTTACAATGCCATACATGCGAGATGGAGTTCATAAATTTCAAGTGACGCCACACAAGTCAGAAATGGCGTGGAGCGAGTTTCACTCCTGCAACGCTTGTAGTGCTTCGAGTGTGGACCAACAAAGTTTAAATTAGCCTCGGGTTCTGGATATCTGAGGCAAATTATGGGCCACATCTACAGGTAAACAGATGCCACAGCGACAGTTACCATATGAGATAGTCGGCAAATTTTACAGCCACTTTGTGTGTGGCGCACAATTCCAATTAGCCAAGTGTTATTTGAGTTAGTAAAGTAGTTTAATTTTGTTTATGAACCAACTACACAACAACTTTCAATTATCCGAATTATACGGAGTTACTAGTTAAAATAATAAAGTGTTTTTTTTTATGTCAGTAATGTTGTCTTATATGCAAAATAGCAATCATTCCACCAAATTCACTTCATACAAATTTTAAATTTAAAAGTAACCCTTTCCACTGTTTTTATAAAATTTCTTATAAATTGATAAATGTGGACTTATGCGCATAAAAGAGTACAACAAATATGCTGGGAAAGCTTAATGCCTTGATATATGCATATATATATATATATATTACAGGTTCTGGGGGATTGCGCACAGTGCGTATGAGTAATAATGCGCAAGTAAATTTATGGTAAATGGCATTGAGAGCAATGGCTAAGCCATGGAAATGGCCGAGTATCGCTTGTTTGCGCTTATGTCTGTATAAAAATGCATATAAATTTCACATTTGTGCAATTTATTACGGACAGAACGGCGACGCTGTCAAGGACCTTATCCTTTCTGGCTGAAAATTAGCTCGTTTGTCTTGGCCTTATGCGGCCAACAAAGAATGTGGCTCAAAGCTTGCTGGCTTTAAAATGCTAACGAGAAGCAGATCGCAAATAACTAACATTATGTGGCCACAATCCCTTTGAATAAATCAACAGGCGTTTTATATCTGAACTCCCTCTACCTCTCTTCCTCTCGACCCCTTCCGACAACCACATACAAAGTATTTTGCCCACATTTGCTGTCTACGCCGCTTTTCAATGGCCTGTTGAATTTATTGGGGTCAGCCCGACGATGGTGTCTGTGTCGGAGGTGTTAGAGTCTGGTCCAAAATGTGGGTTGGGCCGAATACAAATTTCATCTAATGTTCGGCTCGGCTCAAAATCACAACTGATAATTGGCCTGGACTAAAACGGCAGCTGAGGTTGGCGCGTGAATTGAATTTAAATGGTTGATTAGTTGGTCGAATGCGAGTAATTCAGGCTCTCACAAATGTGGTGAAAATTGGAAAATATAAATGAATATTTGATTGGAATTTCTGAAAAACATTAAACATATAATAAAAAAATATACATTTTAAAATCATTATGCATATTTAGCGAAAGCACAAATAATATTGTAAAATTAAATGTGATAAGACTGAAAAATATATTTGTATAAAATTACATTTTTAATAAATACATCATTCTCTTTAAATAGGAGGAAATTAAATTTAAATGCTGCATTCAAGCCTAGAGAAAATATTTTAATCAAATTAATTACACACTTAAAACTTAACTCACTGATTGTTCAAAATGTTGGGCACATTACGCTTTGCTTAGCCTGCTAGAAAAATATGCGTCTGCAGTGCAAACAACTGGAAGTTGGCAAGAGAAACTTAATTTCAGGCAACTCGTCCGGCAACTGCTTGCAGTTCGCATTTCTTGGGCTGTCGTCCAAAATGGCATAAAAATGTTGACGACGTCTACGAGTTTTGAACTTTAGTTGCTGCCACATCCGGGTACACACACACGCACCCCTCCCCCCCCCCACCATCCGTTTGGGCAATAAACAGTTGGTGTACATAGTTTTTAGCACATTTTTAGCATTTCATAGTTTACGTCTTCTTAACTCGATTTGCCGCAGGATAAAGTTTACCAGTTTTTTCTACATATTTTTTTTTATGTATATTTTTACGGAACTTGTTAATTTTCCGCTGCAAATCTGTCAACTTTGTGAGAACAGAAAAATTCAATAACAAGTGGCAAACTTTGCGCAAAAAAACTTTGCATACTTGTAGGCGCAGTGCCTATTCCAATTAAAAGTCTAGACTCAGTTCGAACTTGTGTCTGTGTGAGTGTGTGTGTGTGTTGTGGCTCACATATGGAGGAAGCTCATTGTTGATTGTCAGTTCAGATGATCTGCCCCCATTAACCGCAATTTCCAATTAATCAACTGGCGGGCATTACCCACAACAGCAACAACATAATTTCCCACAGGGACAAAAACAATGCCAATGCACCTGAGCCTGGTAAATGTTATAAAGTTAATTGCCATCTATTTTACTGTTACTCCTGGCAATGACTGCATCAGAATACATGCATATTTATATACATGTATGGGGAAGAGAAGCATCAGGAATCGAAGGGTCAGCAATGTTTATTGTTGTTTGAGATATTCAAGATACTAAAAAATTGTCTGATTGAGATTTTTTATTGTCCGTTGGGGAAAAGTTGCATTAAAGCTGCTCATAAAAATTATATAATAATAAATGACATTTTTTCTGTAAACCAATGTTAAGTTAAATCTACTAACATCCCTTTAATATTAATAGTCAAAGTCAACTAGATTCAGTCCACTCTTAATTAATACATTACGAAAGAAACTTTAAAAATAAGTAAAATTTTACGATTGATTACCTGAACGAGGCCATTCACACGGAAATTGTTCATCTTTCAGTTATGAAACTTGAAACCCTTAAAAGTGAATCTCAAATTTAAATTTTGTGAGTTGTTGAATATTATTGCGCTTGCAAAAGTTTCCATCAGCCACAGTTGTTGCCATGCTTAATATGCTCTTGGTTGCAATTCCGTTGATTTAAGCACTTAGCCAACACACACACACATTGGCATACTCACATTCATCAAAAGGTATTTAGCTACACACACACACATTGGCAGGAAAAGGTCCATTGGAATGGCCCTTCACAAGCTGCAAAATAATATTGAAATTGTTAATGAAGTTAGGAAAGCTTGAGTCAGGTAACCAGCGGCAATGTACAGCATTGATCAATAGACAGCATGAAAAACGAGCAGCATACACAGATACGGATACAGTGAGAGATACTACATTCCCGGCAAAGTGGCAGCAACTTGAAAAATGCAGCAAGAGCAGAGGCAGCAAGAGCAGAGGCAGCAACAGCAGCAACAACGGCAATGCCAACAAACACACACTCGATTTTTGCACGGTAATTAAAATTTAATCATTGGACATTAGTATTCACACA
This sequence comes from Drosophila melanosoma, assembly GCA_035042045.1. Lineage (NCBI taxonomy): Eukaryota > Metazoa > Arthropoda > Insecta > Diptera > Drosophilidae > Drosophila > Drosophila melanosoma. The sequence continues at coordinate 1,225,209 of JAWNLY010000203.1, read as the reverse complement.
TACAAGCACACATACTTACACTCGAACACACACACACACAAATTCAGATACCCATTCAGGTTGCAATGAGTGATGAGTTTTTGTGGCTCAATACGAATGGTGGCATCGATATCGTTGCGGAGCTTTGTATAATGAAAGGGCACTCGATTGTGGGTGGGATGGGATGGGATAAATAAGCTGGCAGGCTTTTGGCTCGTTTTGTGCACTTGGCTGCATATTTTGGGCACGGACTATGTTGCCAGACAACAAACAGTTATCTACGTGGCATGTAAACTCGTTTATTGCACTAAACATAAATGTTTTGACATTTGTTTGGGTTAAGCGTTTGTGGTTTTGTGTTTTGAGTTTCGTTTTCATCGAATTTGCGATAATCACATGCAATTAATTGGTGTTTTTAATACCTAAAACCGCAGAAATTTGAGCGTTTAATAATAGCATAATAATTTCCTCTGGTGTGTTTAGCTGAAATGAAATTGTCGGTTAAATTACAAATACAAATATAAACAGCAGCTGAATTTTGATTTATTTGAAAGAAGCTCATAGATATCTAATTAAAAAATATATTTTTAAATTTATAAATGAAATAAAAGTACACAATTTCAAAATATGCTGCAATTTTGATATATTACATATCACATGGTACTTATTTGGTTAGCTTGTAAATAGTTAATAAATTCCCAATTACTTAATTAAATGGTCTTAAACTAAAAATTTAATGTTATACATATAGAGTACAACTTTTAAGTATAAAATGTAAAGATAATTACTATTTCAGATTGCTTCCGTTTGCTTTTCAGGTCGTTGCTGCAGTTAAGAACAAAATTTACAAATGTTATGTTGAGCTTCAAACTGATTTTCTATTAGCTTTTGCTGCCATGTATTACACAACATTAATTTGCCTTATTTATTAAAGACGTACTTCACAGCCCAAGCACACATTTGGCCAAATTGCCAACATATCCTGCATTTATTTGCTCGAACTTGTTCGAATTTTGTGTCTGTGTTTTACACATAGAACATAAAAGCCGAAATTCTACTTGTGCATATTAAATGGCTGTGATGGGTGAAGTCAATTTTTCGTGCTGGACACGACTAACTGATTTGGCTGACTCTCTGGCCGACCGGTTGTTTGTGGCCTCTATAAATCAAGCGGAATTAAGTCATCAATAATAAAAAAAACATAAGGCAGTCAACAGAGTGCAAGCTGAAACTCAATTGAGCTGAACTAAAAATAGAAAAATAAGATAACAAAATAAAAAAATATTAAACACGTTTAAGGGACATCAAGAGAGGCATATGGGGTTGATGGTGTCAATATGTTAAACAATAAAAAATATAAAGTTAAACAATATATATAAAAGAATCTTGGGAAGCAGAAACTAAATTATTTATTTATTCTGTTTGCTATTAATTCCGAATCAGCTATGGTTATAATAATAGTAAAATTAGAATTTAGCCGGAATTGTTATTAATATTGATTAGGCAAATAAGTTGCTATGATAGAAATTGTACTATAATATAAATTCTAATACAAGTACAAATTACAAATTTTGGTAAAGCTCAACAAAATTTGAATTTTTATTGAATTCTCGCAACTAGTTTTCCGATATACCTTAGAACCCACTAACTTCTAGCACAGACATATCATTACTTCTAGTATAATAACAATTTCTCCAAAGTTAATTTAAATTTATATGTTTCTAGGTACAAAACCCGGATTGGCAACAATAGGCAGTAATCAAAACCGGCTGGAATTAATTGTATAACTCGCTGGCAAAATATGTAAATTGTTGTTTCTAGAAATCTGAGTAGTTGTGGTAATTGAAAAACTGCGCTTAATATGAGCTCACATAAATTATTGCAGCGAACCGAACATTTTTTAACTGTTTGTGAAAAAAATGATAAATTGTTATAGGATAGAAAGAAATGCTGATAGTGCGACAAGCCCAAAAGCCGCAAAATGAATTGCTAATCCATCTGTAAACTCAGCACGTTTCACAATTGATATCTATTATTTAACTTAAAACTCATCTCACATATCATATGATAATGCCGAAATTCACACCACAAATGTAATTAAAAAATGCAATTAAATATTATTATTCTTTGGGCTTTGCGTGTGGAGCTTTATGGGTTTTTAATTAGAACGCCAACTGATGAACAAAACAGAATAATTCCAGTTGTGAGCTCTGATTGAAGCAATCAGTGCCTTCAGCAATGATGACTCATCATTGTTTGCATCCACTGTCATGACTTTGATCAAGATAAATTTGCCACATTTTTTTTTTTTTTGTGCTGTTTTGATTTCTGTGTTTTCTGTTTTTATACCAGAAAGTTGTGTCGATTATGTAACAGCCCGTCAGCATTTTTAAAGTTGTTTGCTTTAACATTGAAGTCAACGTCTCAGAGATAATTTATTTAACATCAGATTAATTTTTTTCTTTAAATTCAAATAATTGATATATAGTTTAGTGTACTTCCAGCTCAATTATTGGGCATCTCCTAGTCTCGTCTAGCTTGCTGTTTTATTCTACTCTCCGCTGAAAGACAAATTCATAAATATTTTAATTAAAATCGAGTGATTGTCGACAACATTGTTCTAAGTAAAAAGTTTTTTTTTACAAAGTTGCAACTTCTCTGTCATTAACAGCAATGCGGAAACCGGTCGACAACGTCATCAGAAACGCATAACATTCAAAAAATCATCGAAATGGAAGCTGCTGTGGAAAACAGCATAAAAAGTTTTTGGCGCAAGTTCAGCGAAAGTTTTGCAGCAAGACAAAATTTAACTAATTCCATTATGTACACAAGAAGCTGAAGAAGAACTACAGGAATAAAGGAACAATGAAAAAAAGAAGAAAGAGAATTGAAATTTGAAAATTGTTAAACAAAAATGTGAAAACTTTGCCCTTGTTTCTGATGCTCAGAACTTGGCTTTTAAGTCTTTAACTTTACATGAAAATTTCCGCATATGTTTATTTAAAAGGCGCACTTAATTCAATGGGACACCTCATGACCAGTATTGGGGCCATCGCTGATGCCCATTAGCACCAGAGTCAACATTTGGGACGCCTGTTTACCATCGGCTCAAGTGATGAATGTCAAATAGCGATCTAATCGATGGTGAGAGAGTTGAGTGCTTTGTTGATTGCCTGTCACAAGACTGACAGGGACTTAGTCTACTAAAATATGTATCACAAGGGAGGCCTTAAGTTTTATGCCAATATTAGCAGAATTTTAGTAAAATTGTAAGCTTCTTGTTTAGACATATAATTGCTGTACATATAAAATTTCGGAATACGTTTTCTGATGTTTAATGATTGTCCCTTATGGTAAAATTTTAAGGCAACCGTGTTTAAGTTTTGGTATTTAATAATGTGAGAAATGTTGGGTTTCTAAAATCGGGCTCTAAAACTACTCGTTAAAGTACTCTTTTTAATGACTACTCTTGTTAATGAGAGAAGTCATATTACCCGATGATATGAACACTTCAAGTTTCAAATGTGCCTTCTCGTAATTATTTAATTACAATTTTTATGGAAGTATAAAAAGAATAATGAAAGTCGAACTTGTTTTTAAATGACATCATAGAATTGAGTTATTAATTGCAGCTTTTAAAAATTCTATACCTTGTTTAATTTATGTCTCTGCATTAAATTAGGAAATTGTACAAATAGCAACCATTAATCATGCAATGATTATTTTGACTTTTATTGCGGACAGGACAAGTCTACAAGTCTAAGAAGCCCTCAAGTTCTATATTAACTTAGTATTATTTCCACAAAAATCCTATTTATAACAAAATGAAATCATTAAGCGGCGTTTACTGTCAACAAATGGCACGCAAACATTTCAAAAGCAATCACATCAAACCATAGGAAATAATAAAAAATCATATAGGCGAAAAACCACCTCGCATTTATATAGCAAAAAAAAAAAAAAAAAATACAAAAAAATACAAACTCCCCAACAAGTTGTCGACTTGCCGTGCAATTGAGTTGAAAGACAAACAAAGCGAGAGCTTTGCATGCCTACCTTTCGATGGTGAGTTGGGGTACTGAGGGGTTGTGGTTTTTGTCTGTTGTGGGTGTGTGTGTGTTTGTGTGTGTGGGTGGGAGTCGCTCTGTTGGGTGGCCAGAATAAACGCCGCTATTCATTCAGTCAGTTCGTCAGTTACATTGATTTCGTGCATTTGGTGCGCGGTTTGTTTGCATTTTTGCCAGTCAAGTATCCCATTTTATTCACCACAGACTATACCTGAATGAAAAGCGTTTGATTTGATGGAAAAAGGCATATTCAAGTATTTTTTGATTGAAGGCTTTTTGTAGTCATAAAATATATTATACTAAATAAATATTTTTTTCTATTTAAAGTTCATGATATAGATTGTAGATAGCATATTAATTGGTAAACAATTTGTTTGAAAATATATCCTTTTACCATTATCCTTTTGTACCACAAGTAAAATCAAACTGCAATCTAAATGTCAAGTTAATATTTTGTGTCTAGGGTAGCTATTATGTCGTTCACACTCACGTTTCCTATTTACTTGTTATTTTTGTCACCCGGCTGCGGAAAAGGAAACGTCGCCGTCGCCGTCGCCATCGCCATTGTCAGCAGTGACAACTTCGACAGACAGCAGCTTGGAACATTTTGATTTCTCTGTCTGTCTCTTATTTAATAATACAAAGTGTATCTCTTTCTCATTTCTTTTCTTTTCATTTGATACTCCTACTCGTCCTCGTCCTACCTGTTTTTTTTTTGTGTTATTATTTTCGACTGTTTCCGCCGCCTCAGCAACAATAACAACAACAAATGCCACTGATTGACTTTGACTGTGCACAATTTCCATTATTATTTTTTTAGTTCGTGTGGTTTGTTGTGGTGAATTCCTTACTTTTGTTGTTTATTCTATTCTATTGACTTTGACGTAATGTTTTTTGCTATCAGACGCTTAACATCGAAATTATTGTTATTCCCACTCGTTTCACCTTAGCAGAGTTATTGACATTTCGCCTGTGCTTCCATTAAATGTCAAACAAAAACACAGCACAGATTTGGCGAATTTTATTTTCCACATGTTTAATGAAGCGTAAAAAAAGTCATTTTAGTACACAAAAATCAGAAATAGATAAATATTGTTGCATGATGTCATAATCTACATACGAACTAGAAATTTAAAGACTTCGAATTATTATTAGGCAAAAATTCGCATTGGTTCTGAAAATATTTTAATTATTTTTATTTATAAGCTGAATGATAGAACTGTGTTCAAAATGCAAAAAAGCTTAAAATTAAGCTTTAATAAAATAAATTACATTATGCCAAAGTCCACAAAATACGTTTCACAATTAATCGCTGGGTGTTGGGCCTATCATATACTGAGTAATACTGTTATGATTATTTAATATAAAGTGTTCTGAAACCCGACTCTGGAATACTTTGTAATCAGCTCCGAAATATCCGGCAATATTTGCTCTTCTTTTGCTCACCTTTAATTGGTTTATTATCGAAAAAATAAGATAATCTTGTGCGGTATTCAGAATTTGTCTGCAGTGTTTTTATTACAGCAATTTTATTCCTTTGACTGGGTACACGTTATGTAAAAAAGTGAAAAAAATTCCGTCTGCTTCAATGTGGAGAATTATGAATTCCAACACAAACATAAACGAAGCACTCAGATGCAGTCGGCAATTGCAATTGCATATTTACTTATCGCCAGGGAGATAACAATTGACTGTCTGAAAAAAATCCCTGTGAACTTTATTAAAATTATGAAAAAAAAAGAAAAAAAGAAGAGAAAATAAAATAAAAATAAATGTGAAAGAAGCCAAAAGCAATCGCCAAATTAAATGGGAAACACAAAAGTGTGTGGATGGGTGTAGGTAAAGCCAACAGCCTGACTGTGGCAACAAAGGACATGCATTGGCGGCCACACAACAAAAAAAAAATAAAAAATATGGGCCTTGCTGTGGCATATGCTGGTCAGATCAGCTGGAGCAGGAGCAACTGGCTCATGTGCAGCCAAGAGGATGCAAAAGTGCAGTCGATTAACGGAAGCCCGCCCCAAAAGCGACTCCTTTCTCTGCATCTGTGACTGACTCCAAATGGCAACGACGTGGGCATGTTTGTAAGTGGGCGTGGTGTGTCTACTGGCATGTGCATTTTTATTAAATTTAATAAAGCTGCAATTAAACAATTTACGTTTGTTGCATTTGTCGCGCCAAACGAAATCTGAAATTAATTTCATTGTGGTTACAGCCCAACGAGACGTGCAAAAAAAAAAAAACTGACATATTTGTGTGGCAAAATATACTCGACGGTTTGGTACTGTATAAAACTTATATTTATATTCCAATTATTTTAGATTTGTAGAATTATAATTACTATTTATATATATATATGTCAATTGGGATAATCCTACTTTAATTTCGTTAAATTCAAAGACAAGCCTAGACAGTCAGAGCAACTATGTTTTGTTAAGAGCAGAGTATGTAAATTCTGAATTTATGAAGTTCTGTTCAGAGAAGTGTAGATGAACAGGATTGGAATTGGAATACAGCAGTTTAAATGCCAACGCTTTGAAGCGAAGCCAAATACAAAATATTAAATTAAAAATTTACACTGTGCGGTCAGAATTTTAATTGAAATATATTCAGACCACATTTGCTAATTTAGAACAGTAAAAAGCGCTTGAAGTATTCATCTAGAAGCAAAATCAAAAAAATACTGACTTAATTTTGACGAAGTGTTCAAAATCTGGAATTATTTTATTTTATTAATTTAATATGGTCTAAAAGCAATGTGGTATTAAAATATGTTTAAATAAATATAAATTTTATAGAAAGTTTTAAATCAAATCAGCAAATTAAATTATATAATATTAAATATTAAATTTAGAAATTGCATAAATTTACTTGGATTTATTTTTTGGAGTTAAATTGAAATGTTGCTGTTGCTAAGCATTTCGAATCTTTTGTTAGACTGTGTTTGCGGCATCAAAGCGAGAAGATTATCAGCTGGTGTGGCAATTAGGTAGCACCAATGTCAAAAGTGTTTGTCAGTGTAGACTAGCCAGTCCAGCAGTCTGCCTGGTGAAATGTGTGAATTTGGCAGGTTGACGAGCTGCATCATTGTCGTTGTCATTGGTCTGACCGGTGGCCAGTCGGAGGAGCGTTACAAATGGACGACGGTAAGCTGATGGATGATAGGTTGGGGATCAAGTGGAGATTAGGCTGAGTCTTGTCTGCTTGCAGCTGGACTGGTTGCAACAGCTGAACTACAGCCACGAGGTGCACAATGTGACCAGCGCCGATGGCTATCAGCTGCAGCTGCAGCGACTGCCCCGGGTTGGGGCACGTCCCGTGCTGCTGGTGCATGGTCTGCTGGGCTCCTCGCTGGGCTGGCTGTGCCTGGGGCCCGGCAAGAGTTTGGGTAAGCACTAAAACTCATTGTCTTAATGTGTGAACTGTCCAAAATTTGATGTAGAATTCAATTTCTTGTCATATTATTTGAATACTATTTTTGTAATGAATTCAAATAAATTCCTTTTATATTTAGGCATCTTATGAGTTTGAAGTACCTTCCTACAAAAATCTAATTATGTATGAAAAAATCCCTTTTTTAAATAAAATGACAAATATACAGTTCCATTTAACTATAGTTTTAAAATTGATTAAAATTAAAAATGCATTGAACATAAATCTGTTTTCTGCATTCTTCATTTAATTTTTTGTTCATATAATTTTTTTTTACTGTGTATTGATGCAGGCTTCCAGCTATATCAGCGCAACTACGATGTTTGGCTGGCGAATTTGCGCGGCTCGTCTCCCTATGGCAGACATCACATGGAGCTAACTGATGTCATGCCGGAGTTTTGGAGCTATAGTTTTCACGAGCATGGCGCATACGATTTGGCCGCCATAATTGACCACATTGTCGAGTTCACAAAGCAGGAGGCGCAGCCCGTGGATGAGAAGGAGAGCGGGGCAGCTGTTGATGCTGGGACAGATGCGGCGACACAGTTGCAGCAAGCACATCAAGTACTGCTAATTGGACATTCGCAGGTGAGCGACAAGGGAATCCTTGGAACGGGTCACTGAATACCTCAAAACGATGTTGATTCATGGCTTACTTTAGGCTTTTAATGCGTTCCTCGTGCTCTGCGCACTGCATCCACGTTTCAATGAGCAGATTCTGCTCATGCAAGCGTTGGCCCCTTTGGCCCGGCTGCATCGGCAGGTCAGCTTCGATGCCAAAATGGTGCGGGCAATAATGAAGTTTGTCAAGGTAATTACTATTTTTGAGAACAACCTAATTACTGGCTATATGTGATAAATTTGAGCATGGGTTTTGAAGACTACAATTTAGCCTAATTTAAATATAGAAATATATATATATAATTTATTATATATATATATAATTTATTTGCCATCTCAAATTATGATTCCGAATTAAGAAAATATTTACAATAAATGCAAGGTAGAATTATTACTCATTAGATCTTCACTCTTTTACTCCTCCACAAAACACACGTCACTCCAAAGAATTATTTTTAAAATCCATATAACAGATATTATATAAAGAAAAGAAAAGAATCTAAATTCTGATCAAATCTTAGCTGCATTATTTCAATTAATTCCGCAATTTCTTAAATATGCAGCGAAAATTCTAAAATTTTCTCACACTCAAATCACATTACCAAAATTCAAAGACAAAGAATTTGATTAGACTTAAACTTTTCCAACTTATTTTATTGCTTGGGTTTATTGTAGTAGTTGGCTTTAACGAAGGGCATTTTGGTCACTTCGGCCTCGTAGAATTTGTCGCGCACTTTGAGCTCCAGTTGGGTGCCGGGCACCTTCAGCTGCTCGGCGACGTAGCCCATGGCAATGTTGCGTCCAGTGGTGGGACTGGGGCAACCACTGGTCAGCTGACCCACCTGCTTGCCACCACTGTAGATGGCTACGCCGGCACGTGCCGGTGGCGGTTTGGCGCCCAGCATTTGTAATCCAATGCGGCGACGCTGCACGCCCTCCTTCAATTGCTGGAGTATCAGCTGAGCACCTGGGAAGTCGCAGGTGCTGCGCCGACGCTTGGCCACCAGCCAGGCAAGTGCTGCCTCCACGGGCGTGGTCCTTGCATCGATGTCGCTGCCATAAAGACACAAGCCAGCCTCCAGACGCAGTGAGTCTCTTGCGCCGAGGCCAGCCAGCTTCAGTTGCCCAGCAGCGAGCAGTGTCTCAGTCAAAGACTCCACCTTTGTGGAGGGCACGGAGATTTCAACGCCATCCTCGCCCGTGTAACCACAGCGCGTAATGCGCACATCTTTAATGCCCGCCAGCTCGAAGATGCCGGAATGCATGAAATACAGTTGATCCAATGATTTTGGCTCTGGCAGCAGCTTGGACAGTTCCTGGGCCACCTGTGGTCCCTGCACAGCAATCAATGATTGATCGGCGGGGCTCAAGAACTCAATGGAGACATCCTTGCCTTGGGATTTGAAGCGGGACTGCAGATTAAATGTGATTGTTAGTGGAATAATAGGAACAGATGTGGAAAATTGGAGCTGAAAGTTGGCATAAAAATGGAGGAACAGACTCGCATTGCTGCCACAACTGATGATTCCATTGATTATGATGATTTACTCACCACAGCGGAGCTCATGATGTCAGCATCCTGTTGTTTCATGGCTGCATTGGAGACCACATAGAGCTCTTTGTCGCTAACTTTGTTCACAATCAGATCATCCAAAATGCCACCTTGCTCATTGGTGAAAACTGTTAGACTGCCGGCACCCGGCAGCATGCCGAGAATGTCAGCGGTGCATATGGATTCGAGACAGGCAGCGGCATCCTTGCCACGCACATAAGTCTGCAGCATGTGCGACACATCGAATATGGAACCCACGCGGCGTGTGTAGTTGTGGGAGCCAATGATGCTCTGATCCGCATACTGCACGGGCAGCGCATATCCGCCAAAGTTCACAATTTTGCCGCTCTTACGCACATGGAAGTCGTACAGTGCTGTACGCTCCCCTTCTCCGCCCGAGCAAGAGGAGGAGGCGTGCCGTAATCCCTGCCAGCCCAGTGACAGTAGGCGATTATGCGATTGCAGGCGGCTGCTTAGCTTGAACATCATTGCTAGACTGAAGACCAAGCAGCAAATGGACTAAACATCTCCGATTACCAGCTGATGATAAGCCGCATGACATCGCCTGACATGGTGAGGGAGCGCCTCTGAGCAGACCTGTTAAATGTGGATTTCAGCTCTAATCGCGACCAAGTTCAAACATAACTGATAACCTCCCGCAGAGCGCACTCCAAATGTGATTAGCGTTGATCGAGAGCTGAATCAGCTGTGCCCAGTTCCGGAGAGCATTCTGAATAGTTTTCTTGAGCGAATGAGCTAAATAATGCATTTTGTAAAATCAGAATTATATTATTAAATAAGAGAAAGTATTAAAAATCTAAATATCTCTTTTTAAATTACACTCAACAATTACATGAGGGAGGTTTTTAAACTTTTCAGAAATTTAAATTCATCATTTTGATGATTATCAATAATAAAAAATTCGTTAGTATTACAAATAATATTTCTCTTTTCTTTAGCTTATCTCTGTTTTATAATTATAAGAGCTAAAATGTAGGTAAATATATTTTTAAATTTATTTATTTTATGTCACTTTATATGCATTTTGATTCTATATTAGTTAAAGTCTTAAGTAAAGGAAAATTGATTAAACTATATAAATTTTGATAATCTACCTTAAAAACTGCTTATCTTAGCGAATTTATTTACACTTATATTTTACTCAAATTTCTGCTTAAATTTTATAAATTATTTTACTAATTTCTAACAGAAACGCGAAAAGGCAAAAAAGTTAGAAATATTTTCACCTGGCCAGCAGCGTAAAATGTGCGACAAAAAGCGCGAACAATGTGAATTTTATACCAAGAATTTAGCAGGCAGTTCTCAAAGTAATAAAAAGGTAAATTTGTATTAAATACTTAATCAGTTCACAACTAATAAAATATTCGTTCCAGTTACTTGAGATCTTCAATTATGATCATCTTCTGCAGGGAGGCTCCACGCGGGAGCTGCGGCACCTGCAGCAGATTTGGAAATCCGGGGATTTCATCTCATACGACTATGGACACATTAAAAATTTGCAGGTATATCACAGCGTGGAGGCCATCAACTATAATTTGAGTGGGATTAGTGTGCCTATTATACTGTACTTTGGACAAACGGATGCAATTGCCACACCTGAGGGAGTCCATGCTATCTATGCCAAAATGCTGAATTCCGTTCGCAGTGTGAGACGCATTGCATCAGCGAAATTTAATCATTTCGATTTCCTCGTCTCGGGAGAGGTCAAAACTCTTGTTAACGATAAACTGATCGAGTCAATGGAAAAGTTTCTCGACGGCAAATTACCCTACGTTATTGAATGAGTCTTGAGGTGGTGGAGCTAAGTAATTGTCTGCCCAAAAGCTGTCATCAAAGGCGCCAATTGAGGCACATTAAAAGCGCGTGTTTTATTTGCCACGGCAACCGGCCAAATGGTCAAGTGGCAATTATGTAATCGGTTGGCCGTTGTCCAAAGCATAAAAAATCAAAGAAGAGAAAAAAAACGAAACACTAAAAATAAAACAACAAAACAAAATGTGACAAATTGCCATGGGCTGAACACTTTTACTTTCTTTTGATTGCCCACTCAAAAGGCAAACGGACAAAAATGATATTTGTTTCTTTTGCGCTGTCTTTTTTTGTATTTGACCTAAAATAGATGCCGTCGCAGCGCCAAAAACAACCGTGGCAACGATAGCTTAGCCAAAAAGGTTATTAAGCCATTTCGCTTGTAACTTTGCCAAAAGCATGAGCAAACAAAAATCAAAATGGAAATTTGGTCCCCAAAATGTTCGCTCTAACAGTTTAACAAAATTCGATTGACTTTAATGGCACCTTTTTAAATAATTTTAAATTTAAATATTGTTGTGTATATTGTTGATAAATATGATACTAAATAAATTAATATTAAGGGTGTATTAACTCGTGTACTCTCAAACTTTTAAATACCTTTTTTTAATAGCAATCATCACATTAAATTTTATAGGCAAAGTATATATTTTTTTAAGAAAAACTAATAAATTTTGGTTCCCGAATAAATTTTATGAAAAACATTTTAAATAAAAACATTTCTTATAAATTGATCAAATTTGGACTTTAGTTCTTTTTTAAGTAAAATGTGAATCTTTAGAGCCGTGTTTAATACAATTTTGAAAACTCTGCTAAAGTCATTTTCATATTTAATATTTTTTAATTATTTCGAAAGAAACGCGATCCATTTATCGACACAATTTTTGTTGGCAAGAAAATTACAAAATAAAAAAGATAATCGGAACAAATTGACCCAAATAAAATGTAGGACAACTTCAATTGAAAAATACGCACCTGTTATTCAATTTCACATGAAATTCTTAATTGATAGCAATGCACTACGCATCCAAAATTTTTCTGTCTTTTTACATTGTTTTAATCAGCCTTTCTCTCTCTGTCAATTTTATTACCTGTCACAAAATATAGCAAGCAGAAAACAAATAAGATCGAGATAAGTTGTGCGACTAAAAAATACCCTTTTTTATTTTTATTTTAATACGTTTATAAACTAAGTATCAACAAAAATGTTTTACAACATATAAATATAAATTGATATAGGATACTAGAAGTGGAAAGTGTTTTAGCTATAGTTTAATAAAATGTATAATTTTAATATAATTGTAATTTTTAAATATATTTAAGCAGATACCTAAATTAAAGGAAACTCTTTATAAAATTTTTTTTTTTATAATTTGAAAATTCAAAGCTAAGTTTGTACAACATTTAAGATATTTTTATGAATCGCGGCACACTTTTTTGGATACAGGGTATGTTCGAGGCAGTTACAAGAAGTTACACCACACACAACATAAACAAAAACACGTCACTACGCATATTGTTATAATGATTGTTGTTGTTGTTGTTGTCGCTGTTGCTGATCGAAAGTTTTCGGCATTCTTTGTAAGCGCGGAAGTTCGAAATGCGTCGCCGGGTTTTTGGTTTCAGTTTCAGTTGAGGCCGCGTCGCGAAGTGTTCAAGTTGACTAACAAGTGAAGAGTCCAACAAACCCAAACCATAAACGAAACATTAAATAAACGAAAATAAAACCGAATTTCACTTTTGCATTAAAGTAAAGCGCTGCCTGCAATTAAATTATAATGCAATGTCGTTTGATTTTAGCATTGGTTTTGTGTCTGCTCATCAGCAGGACGCAGGCGCAGCTCATTGGCGGCGAGGAGGATGAGGAGGAAGATGAGGAGCAGGAGGAAGAGGAGGAGGAGGAAAGCATTGAAGATGAGACGCTCGAAGAGAAGCTGCAGCGCAAGAACATCAAGCAGGACTCCAACCTAACAGTAGTACGAAGATAAATGACCAAATTGCAATCCATGTGCTTCCATCATCAACTGCAACTGCAACCATTTATACATTTCATCAACAGGATAAATTAATTGCAAAATATGGCTACCAGGCGGAAGTGCATCATGTGACCACAGACGATGGCTACATTCTAACAATGCATCGCATCCGTAAAAAGGGCGCCCAACCCTTTCTGCTCCAGCATGGACTCGTTGATAGCTCAGCGGGCTTCGTTGTCATGGGTCCCAATGTAAGTCTGGGTGAGTGTATGTTCCATGTCCAGCGTGATTAATGTGCAACCAAGTTGGCCAAGTGATTACCATGGCATAATTTCATCTGCTCCCCTTGTGCAGGCTATTTGCTGTCTGACCACAACTATGACGTTTGGCTGGGTAATGCTCGGGGCAATCGGTACTCGAGAAATCACACATCGCTTGATCCGGATGAATCAAAATTTTGGGATTTTAGTTGGCACGAAATTGGCATGTATGATCTGCCAGCTATGATCGATCATGTGCTCAAGATCACCGGCTATAAGAAACTCCACTATGGTGGCCATTCCCAAGGCTGCACCGCGTTCTTTGTGATGTGCTCAATGCGACCGGCTTACAATAAGAAACTCATCTCCATGCAGGCCATGGCACCAGCTGTCTATGCCAAGGAAACCGAAGATCATCCTTATATACGTGCCATCAGTATATACTTTAATGTAAGTAGGAGCAATTAAAATGGGTTTATTGATGAGTTTCTTACTCTAAAAAATAGTAAAAAACTCTGGCTTAAATTTAAAATGAATAAAGTTTAAATTTAATGTGGAAAGTATTGTAATTAATGTCAGATTGTTATTGTAGTTTACAAACCTATCGTTAATTTAATAACCAATATTTCACTCTCATAATTAACCACATTTTTTAATTCTAGACCCTAGTTGGCAGTTCGATAACTGAAATGTTTAACGGGGAATTTCGTTTTCTGTGCCGTATGACCGAGGAGACGGAGCGACTCTGCATTGAGGCAGTCTTTGGCATTGTGGGACGCAATTGGAATGAGTTCAACAGGGTATGCCATAAAACGAAACTCATTAAAATTTTGCAAGAAATAATGATAATTATTTAATTTCGTAGAAAATGTTTCCCGTTGTTTTGGGCCATTATCCCGCTGGCGTTGCGGCCAAGCAGGTCAAGCACTTTATACAGATTATCAAGAATGGCAGATTTGCGCCCTACAGCTACAGTTCGAGCAAGAATATGTTGCTATACAGGGAACATGTACCGCCACGATATAATCTCAGTCTGGTGACTGTGCCGACCTTTGTTTATTACTCGACCAACGATCTGCTGTGTCATCCGCACGATGTGGAGTCCATGTGCGATGACTTGGGCAATGTGGCTGGCAAGTATCTGGTGCCGCTCAAGGATTTTAATCACATGGACTTCCTTTGGGCTGTCGATGTGCGAAAGCTGCTCTACAATCGCATGCTCCAAGTGCTGGGCAAGCAGCCGCTGGCCAAGGATGCTGTTGGCGAGGGCAAAGCAGGACTAAGGATGCGAGGGCGACTGCCTGGACGCATGTAGTATCTATATTATTAAGCTTAGTATTTAATATTTATTATTTATTTGTTTGCCTTCATTGTTGTGTCGCTTTAGATATGGAATTGATATTTGCATAAAGCTGGACGATTTTAAATATGTAGCAGCCGTGTTTTTCTTCGACCGGAAACGGAAGTCGAGTCATTTTCTTTTTGTTTCTTTTTTGAGGATAACAATGACTTGGCCCACAAACTGTAGCAGATTTGCTTAGACACCAAAAGCAGCAGCAGTAGCAGCAGCTACTACATGCATTTCTAAACAGATTTCCTTGAGGAAAATTTGTATTTTCTATTTTCTTATGCACATGCCATTTTCTCAACAGCTGCTGCGGATGCTGTTGCTGTTGTTGTTGCTGTTGTTGTTGTTGTTGCCTGTTGTTATTGTGGTTGTTATTGTTGTGTCTGCTGGCATTGTGGTTGTTGTTTTGTGACTGACTTCCTTGAGCTGCTTATGCTTTCAGGCTACCAGATCCTGACATTTGCATCTCACTTTACCCGGCCATCCAACTAAGTGAAAAGCTGTGTACATGGCGTGTGAAAACTATGCTTTCACAAGCACCACAAATACTGCACCCGAAATGAACCCAACATTAAGTTCAGAATAAAGAAAAAGTTTTTGTTTTCCATTAGAATATGCTCAATGCACTTAACACTTGTATAATAAACAATACAGAATGCCGAATGTTTTATAAATATATATTTATTTATATGCTGAAATTGACTGCATCACAGTCTCATCATAAATGTCAATACTCGAACTTGAGCTAAAAACGCATTTACAATTAAACTAAAAGCAGCAGATTAAGTCGACTAGATTAAAATAGTTGAAATTGTTAAAATACTATATAAAAAAAAACACAAATGTTACCTCGAATTTCAGTATTAATTTTAATCGCTTTTTAATCTCTTCTAATAGAGTGGAATACCCAATGGGGTCACTTAGTTTCATAATCATCAAGTATTCCTAATACTAAGTAATACGAATTTTAGTCTCGTAATGTGAAGACAGCGCTGCTATTTCCGATCTAAATGACGTCGAACCTTTGATTTATATAAACCAGTTATGTGAGAAAAAGAAAAAATTTAAAGAAAATCAACGAATTTTAAATGCTCTGCCTGTAACTGAATTTTAATTGTTGAATTCATAGTTAAAAGTTGAGTTTTTTCTATTGGAATTTCCCTTTTAATTTATTCCATTTCATTTTTATTTTGAGTAAATGATTAATATTGTTTTTAAATTTTAACTCAAAACTTCTTTGGAAAGCAATGAAAAAAAATATTAATATGTGTGTAAATTTCTATTTCTAAGTTGATTAATTATTATTTTCGTTGCCTTTTTGTTGGTATAATTTAAATTATTCGCAAAAAATAGCTTGATTGCAAAAAATTTTTAATGACCACATTTATTATTAGGGAAACCCATTAATATACATATGTTTTCTCCCACATCTGGCATCTAATTTGTGTTTTATTTGTATTTTTTGTAATTATTTGTATTCTAATTTATTGGTTTGAGAATAATTAGCCAGTATTGTAGACAATGTATAATATTTAAATGATGATAAATGCCTAATTGTTTATCTGGCTAATATCGTGTTACTCTTCTCTCTCCCCTTTCCATGGGTTAATAATCATTGTCTTGCTCCGACTGACCCGGCATCGATCCCGGTTTTCAGAACGTGACTTGAGTTTTGTATTTGCTTATTAATCGTAGCCCAGGTTCCCAGTTTTTTCTTGATTGTATTTTGTTTTCTAGTTACACTTTTTGTTTTTTATTTTTATTTATTTTGTTTGGTTTTGTTTTCTGTTTTCTGTTTGTAGTTTAAGGTTCTTTTTATTTATTTTGTTTTTGCCATTTATTGTAATTTGTATTTTTTCGCATCGCACTTCGGCTTCTTATAAAAGCTGAGCGATCTCTACCCAGCACACTCAGTTGGTTCCAGTCAAAAGATCCGATGAGATTGTTTATTGTTTTAAGTGTTTGCGTTGCGTTAGTCTCCGCTGGCTATGGTGGTGATAGTGGTGCCTCTGCTTCAGCATCGGCATCCGCTTCGGCCAGCTCTAGCCTCGGATTGGGACTAGGCGGCAAGCCTGCCGGTGGCGGTGGTAGCTACGGTGGAGGTGGCCCTGGATTTGGAGGCGGTGGTCATGGAGGCGGTGGCCATGGAGGCGGTGGAATCGGTGGTGGCCTTGGAGGCGGTGGTTTTGCTGGTGGATCTGCCGGCAGTGGTCATGGAGGCGGTGTTCTGGGAGGCGGAGGTTATACTGGCGGATTACCTGGCGGTGGCCCTGGAGTCGGTGGTGGCCATGGAGGCGGTGGTGGCCATGGAGGTGGTGGATCACTTGGCGGTGGCCATGGAGGCGGAGGTTTTGCTGGAGGATCAGCTAGTAGTGGCTCTGCTGGAGGATCGGCTGGCGGTGGCCATGGAGGCGGTGGTGGCCATGGAGGAGGCGGTGGTGCCCATGGAGGTGGTGGATTACTTGGCGGTGGCCATGGGGGCGGAGGCTTTGCTGGAGGATCAGCTGGTAGTGGCTTTGCTGGAGGATCGGCTGGCGGTGGCCATGGAGGAGGCGGTGGTGGCCATGGAGGTGGTGGATCACTTGGCGGCGGCCATGGAGGCGGAGGTTTTACTGGAGGATCAGCTGGTAGTGGCTTTGCTGGAGGATCGGCTGGTGGTGGCCATGGAGGAGACGGTGGTGGCCATGGAGGTGGTGGATCACTTGGCGGTGGCCATGGAGGCGGAGGTTTGGCTGGAGGATCAGCTGGCGGTGGCTTTGCTGGAGGATCGGCTGGCGGTGGCCATGGAGCAGGTGGTGGCAGTGGAGGCGGTGGTGGCCATGGAGCAGGTGGTGGCCATGGAGGCGGAGGTTTTGCTGGAGGATCAGCTGGCGGTGGCTTTGCTGGAGGATCGGCTGGCGGTGGCCATGGAGCAGGTGGTGGCAATGGAGGTGGTGGATCACTGGGTGGTGGCTATGGAGGCGGAGGATCAGCTGGCGGTGGCCATGGAGGCGGTGGTTTTGCTGGAGGATCTGCTGGCGGTGGCCATGGAGGCGGTGGTGGACATGGAGGTGGTGGATCACTTGCCGGTGGCCATGGAGGCGGTGGTTTTGCTGGAGGATCAGCTAGTGGCGGTCATGGAGGCGGAGGACTCGGCGGTGGTCATGGAGCTGGTCACTTGGGCGGTGGGGGCGGCGGACTTGGACTTGGTGGCGGAATTGGAGGAGGCAGTGCAGATGCCTCAGCGAGTTCCAGTGCATCTGCAGGAGGCGGAGGTAAGCCAGGTGGCGGCTTCGGTCCCGGATTTGGAGGTCAAGGAGGTCCTGGCGGCGCCCATGGAGGCGGTGCATTATTTGGTGGACCGTTTATTGGTGGTTCGCTCGGCGGCAAGCACAAAGGCGGCAGCTACGGCGGTGGTGGCAAGCACGGTGGTGGAGGCGGCGGGGGTTTCGGCGGTGGTGGCGGCTACGGCAAAGGTGGTGGCCAGGTGGCCAGCGCCTCAGCTTCCGCCTCAGCCTTTTCCTCTGCAGGTCGTTAATTTTAAGCTGTCAGCTTCCCAATTTGTACCAACTACACATCAAAAGAGTATTTCCCATGCGATATTGATAAATTCAATAAATTTTTCTATTAAAACAATTTGTTCAAAAGTGTTTTTCGAATTCTTTGCTTGGGCCAACAATTAGTTGGGTTAAGTGCATCTTATGAAAGGGGTTATTTATATTATAAAACCCTTAGGGGGATCAATAATAATGGTTAGTACTTAAGGTAATTAAAAGTTGTCTAACTGAATACATTAAAATAAGAGAGGCAATGGCGATTCTAAAGTTGTACATGGGATATATATAGAACAGATCATGGCTGCATATATATAAAATGTAGATAATTTTGCATTTATGAATATAATATTCTATTAGAGCTTAAAACATTTGATTTGCTCCAGCAAAGCAGCTTTAAGATGATTATAGAATATTGATGATTCTTCAGTAATTCGTTTCGTTAAGTCGAAATGACAACTCCAAAAGTATTTATTTTGTTTAATTTATTTACTTTTTAAAAAAGATTTATCAGCATGTGTCTAATTTATCTATTAGTAAATCATATTTATCGTAAAACACGTAAAATTTCAATTACTCATTCAGCTAAAGTATTATTAAAAAAATAATTTTGAAATAAAAACATTCAAAATCTTATATGGAGAAATACACATTATTTATGGATAACGAATGCATTGAAAATAATAATTAATAATTTTCCCACAACAATTGATGATTTTTAGTAGATTTAAATCATTTTTATTGATTTTCAGTGTTGCTGCTTTTTTTTATGCAACAACAAATTCACAGGCAAAAGTATGCCTAAAAGTATGCGTACATTTTTAGAATGCCTGCAAGCAAAATCAGAATTTTAATTAAAATTAAATAATTCAAAATTTATCGCATATCGGTTGACGTTGCTTTGTTCATTAGCCAAGCCCCGCATAATTGAAAAATGTGCGTTGTTGCCAACTAGGCAGCCAATTCAATTGGACCACCGGATATATATTTAGTAAATGCCAATAACAATATTCGCAAATATATAAAACATTTTCGTATGTATGTAAGTGAGGCAACAATTGATTTTCCAGATTTATAAATCCCGTTGTTGAGTTTACATAATTAACACGACGGTATTTGACATGTTGGCATTTGGGTACATGGGCCTCTCACTTGGCACGGCGGTTGCCTTGGCTGGTAATGTGATAAAATTACTACCATAAATTATTTGAATTTTATTGCTTTTAATATGTAAATATTTTCTATTAAATTTAGTGGCATGTCTGATTAGTATATTAGCTATTATCGCTATTTCAATTTAATTTAATTACATTTTTTGCAGCATCCAAACCAAAATGTGTCATTAACAATTTACACTTGAAAAGTTTTCACTTCAAAAAAACTTATTTATCTGTGAACTTTATTTAGAAAATTATATAAATTTATTCTATTCTCTTTTTATAACATATATTTGAATAATGTTAATTTAATTTAGCTACATTACCGGGGTGCCAGGATCATCTGTCAGTAGCCATGCATATTTAAATTTATTGCTCATTATGATTACGACATCCAAATAATATAAATAGTTTTGGAATTCAGCTAATGAAAATTTGACATGCATATTTAAATTTATAAATTTTATGTTCATTGAAAAATACCGAGTGCGTTGTTTAAAGGACTTAAGAAATTGATAACATTGTTGGAAAAATAATTTCGAAGAATGGCGCAGAGCAAAACCACGATTTCATTGCCGTCTGTGGCATTTAGAAAACATTTATCATTAGGAGGCAAAGTTGCCACGCAGGGGCAATTTTACTATTGCAAATTGTTGCACACAATGCGACGGCAGCTTCCAGCAACAAATTGAAATCTTAAGCAAACTTTGTGCAGCCTCAAAGAGCAGTTTTATGGCTCCAGACCGCATCTCATACAGCTGCAGCGACAGAGAGAGAGGGAGAGAGAGAGAGTGAGATAGAGTGGAGAGAGGGAGGGAGGGACAGAGAGAGAAAGAGATATGGTGTAAGCAAGAGACAAGAGTAGCTGAGTTGGAGCAGCTGTTGGTCGAACAACGTCTGTTGCAAACAGCCATTGGCAATAAACTCAGACCAATTTGCACAAGGACATTGAACCCCTGTGGTGCACTTTGCAGCATAAAGCGAAAGAGCACGCGCTGATTGAGGGGTCGGAAGCCGGAGGGACAATGACAGTGGCAGCCATGAGCTCACCCAGGGATAGTGCAACAACTGCGGCTCCTGCTGTTCCTGTTCCTCTGGCAGTTCCTGGCGGCTGGTCTCTTTGTGTTGTTGCTTGTTGCTGTTGCACTGTGATGGCAACAGTTGCTGTTGCCGCTGTTCGACATTACATCGTTGTCGAATTGACAATATTGCCATTCTCTGTTTGCCGCAATTTATGTTAGGCAATAAAATAAATGTAAATACGGACATTTGCAAATCGTTTTTTTTTGGTAAAGTTTTTTTTCCTTATTTTTTTTAGTTTTAACTGTGTTTCAACTCCACTGATGTATCCTGTCCAAAGTTAGCAAGAGCATGGGATAAGTTTACAAAAATATATGAG
Source organism: Drosophila melanosoma (assembly GCA_035042045.1). Lineage (NCBI taxonomy): Eukaryota > Metazoa > Arthropoda > Insecta > Diptera > Drosophilidae > Drosophila > Drosophila melanosoma. The sequence goes on along the minus strand of JAWNLY010000203.1, from coordinate 1,204,055 downwards.
TTTAGTTTTAAGCAACTTTCGGATTCGTTGTCATTTAAGAAATTTAAGGTAGAAGCTTTTCTTCTGGCATTAAGTTAATAAGAAATGAAGAGCGCGCAGAGGAGATTTGAGAGAAATATATAAATTTAAATTAGTTTATATATACAACTTTTCAAAGAGATATACATACTTATATGTATAATTTAGATATAATACTTATAATTATATACATAATATAATTTAAAGAGTTATACTAATTTGCAGTATTTTTGCTTCTGTAATGCAAAAATCAATTCGCATGTAAAGAACTCATTATTATTTTGAGCTGCCTCAAAGTAGGCACTTATTTTTAGTTATTTGCCTGCAATCAATATCGTAATTTTAATTAAAATTAAATAATTCAAAATTTATGGCATATAGCATATGTCGGTTGACGTTGCTTTGTTTATAACCCAAGCGGAGCATAATTAAAAGTTTGCACCGCTGCTAAATAGGCGGGAAATTCAATTAGGCAACCAAAGAGATGGTCAAAAAAAGGCCAATAACAATATACGCAAATGAAATATACATTATACATACATTATACATATGCACAAAATTCTAATTCCTATTGTTGAGTTTACATAATTAACTCGACGCTATTTAGTTGGCATTTGGGTACATGGGCCTTTCATTTGGCACGACGGTTGCCTTGGCTGGTAATGTGATAGAATTACTACCATAAATTATTTAAATTTGATTGTTTTTAATATGTAATTTTCCATTTAACACAGTGGCATACCATATTTATTATGACCGCAGATTAAATTAAATTTAATTGAATTGAATTACTACTTCTAATACAAAATGTGTCACTTACTAATAATTCTTGAAAGTTTTAACTTCAAAATAATATTTTTATCTAAGCACTTTACGTTTATGAACGAGGCTTAAGTCACATACCCATTTTAAATCTCATTTGTCATGCAATGCGTATATACTCCCATACATTAATTTACGAAAATCAATATATAATTACTTAATCTCTTATTTTTTTTTAATAAAATTTGTCTAATGATTATTGATTTGATTATATTTAAAATTACTGAACGATGTTCAAGCATATTTTCACATCGTAGTTTTTGAACCGATAATATAATTAATCATGTGTAGAACTAACAAGTCTACAAAACTAAAACGAAAAAAATGTTAAACACGCTTATATAAAAAAAAAAAATTAACATAAGATAAAAAACATCATCATTTGAGAAAAATGCAAAAATTAAAGAAAGATTGGCAAACCGGATTGTTGTATGAATAGTTTGTGCAAGACTTCAACACGTTTTGGCTTCAGTTTTGCATAAATGTTTAGTGATACATTTGAAAGGAGAGAAATTAGCCAAACTTTTGATTCCATTTTCGATTAATATCTCTTTGAATATACATTGAATATAAATTAAGTGCATTTATCATACAACATTTTAAGCAAAGATTTGGAAAGGTCGACATTATATGCTTTTCTCCGGACTTCCCCTGAACTTTAGTGCTAATTATATGAATACATGTATATTCATTTATATCACATTAGATGAAAAAAAAATCACAAAATTCTAAACTATTTTGATCAAATGAAAAACCCTGGGATTAGCTGAGTAATACTATATAACTGGTTTAACCAACTGATTCGATACTAAAATATATTATTGCTCGCTCATGTTGCTATTTGTTAATTAACAATCGAGTAATAAACACTTTTCAAACTTATATTATTTTTTTAGCCCCTTTAAGTCTGTACGTCTCGATAGTATTGTAGAAAGTAAACAAAAGACGTTACGATACATACATACCCTGTAAAACTGAATGTAGATTCTAGAGTGATGTATGAAATAATAGAATACATATTGATTAAATTCTTCGATGACCAACTTCTTATGTTTATTTTACATGACATTTACGGCTTGGTTTCTTCAACGTATTTAAAAGTGTTTCCCCTTTAATAATAATTCATAATTAAATCGGCATATAAATCACTAGTTTTATACTCAACAATACGCCATACAATATTCGCTTCAAATTTAAATTATGCATTATCTATGTCCATTAACATCTATTATTGATGGTTGATGTAATAAAAATACAAATCTTTGAGAACGATAATGAACACAATTATATTTGCATACTACTGAGATTAATACTATATATACTATATATTGTTGATTAATATTGTATCCGATAGCTATATTTACATACTACTAAAAGTAATACTATATATGGTTGATTAATACTGTATCCGATAGTCGTCCATGAATGAGTGTACAATACTCAAAACAATCACGAATCAAGTTATTAGTGCACAAAATGATAATGATTGAAATATCAAACAAAAGATTAATTTATATTGATACAATTAAAATAACAGATGCGCCTAACTATTTATGGAAGTCGTCATTAATATAATTATAATAATTATAATTTAATTATCATGTACAATTTGATATGTTTAGTGCGTCATAGCATATAGTAAGTATTTGGCAAACATGTTTAATAATAATCTTACACATTGTTAGACGGCAATCAAAGCGAACTGACTACAAAACGATATTATCAAAACTAAATTCGCGTTTTTATTTTTGTTTTTTTTTTTGCTTTTGTAACGACGCCATAAAAACCGCTTTGGTAGTCAAAGGCGAATAAACTCTTCAAGATGAACTTGCCACTTGACTAGAATATCGCATATATTATATATACGTGTAGGAGGGGGGAATTCCAGAGACCAGGAAGATCAAATCATTATTGACTGCAAGCAATCAATTAGCTAAGTGTAAACAATTATATAAGCTAAAGTCCCTGACTGGACACTTTGGATAGAATTAATGTTCATACATAATTATGTATTTAAATTGGATGTTGCTGTAGTTGTTATTGAGTTGGGATTCACCCGGTCAAGTGACAGACAAGAGGCCGTTCACAAAATAAAGCCGATATGATGATGATCTTGATGCTCATCATGTAGCCAAAGTCGATAATTAGAAATAAAAGCAAAGAAAACCGGTAAATGATTTGGCGGAGCTGAGCGAACCTCCCAGCTCTGTGTTCCATTTAACACATACAGTTCGATAGAAATACGTTCACGCACCATGTACTATAAATATTTGCGAATTTCGGCATTGGTTCATCAGTTGGATATCTACCTGCTTAGAGCAAACACTATATCTTTCTAGCGAATCGAGCAATATGAAGACGCTGATTGTGTTCGCTTTGATGATTTGTGCCGCGGCGGCACTGCCGCAATTTGGTTTTGGCGGTGGACGCCCTGGTTTTGGAGGTGGATTTAACCCTGGCTTTGGCGGTGGGCCTGGATTTGGTGGTGGCCCTGGATTTGGTGGCGGATATAACCCTGGCTTTGGGGGCCGCCCAGGATTTGGCGGCGGATATAACCCTGGTTTTGGCGGTGGTCCTGGTTTCGGAGGCGGTGGCTTTGGACGCCCTGGTTTCGGAGGTGGCTACTACCCAGGTGGCGGCGGCTTCCGCGGTGGTGGCGGTGGTGGTGGCGGTGAATCCTCCTCTGCCTCAGCCTCATCCAGTGCATCGTCAGGTGGTGGCAACGGTGCTTCTTCAGCATCTGCCTCGTCGTCTGCTTCTGCCTCAGGTGGCGGACGTTTCCGTGGCTAAAGTGCCAGTGTTCGTGCCAAGTGCACCGACACGAGATTACAAAATGTTTCATTAGGTATCCATAAGTTAAATTAAAAAGTCTGAAAATTAAATATAAAAAAAGAAAAAAGAATTTATATTTGTGTTTTATTTCACGACTCGTTGAAAGTTGTATTTAGTTCTTCATTAGAGAAAACTAATTGTGCTGATCTGGTCTGAAGCTAATCAATAAGGGCCTTTTTTCCAAAGCGGATCTGGTTAATGTCAATGTCACTCGATTGCACTCACGGGCTATATTAATAAATATCGAATTGATACGTATCATTAGAAAAATACTCGATTAGTCAATTAATTTGTTTCATTCTCTTGAGCTCTTTAGAAACAACAGCTGAGGAAAGGCGGCGCCTAGCGTGAAACCGGTAAACATTTTTTATACTCTGCAACTATTATGATGCTGTCAAGTAGTTGGTAATTCAGATATTATATTAAATTAATATTTATTATTATTATTATTGTTATTATTTTTATTATGTATACTATATTCAAAGTCGACTGAACAGAGCTTTTTCAACGTAATAAAACATTATAGAGAATTATTTTTAAATCAATCATTTGAATTCTTATTGTAATATATATATGGATGATACTAGTGAAGGGAATCGGTAATTCGATCATTGTTTATCTAAAAGTTTTAGTTGATATTGCTGATGACGCTAATGCATGAGATGCTATTTCCTATAATTATAGCATGGAAAGCAGGTGAATAACTCAAGATGTTGGAACAGGGAACACGGGTTTTTATTCATCATTGCCAATTGTTCACCTCGATCATCTTACGCTAACCGTATAAATAGTTGGGGACGTTCAGCCATAATCATTCAGTTTACTTTTTAGCCGTTTAGCGTCAACACAAGTTCTACTTATCGATTCCAGCAAAATGAAGTTCTTTCTTCTGTTTATCTTGCTGATTGCTGTCGTCTCTGCAGTGCCTCAGTTTGGACATGGACGCTCTCGAGGTGGATTCCGCAAGGGCGGATTCGGCGGTGGCGGATTTGGCGGTGGCGGTGGCGGTGGTTCCTCCGCTGCCTCCGCCGCGGCCAGTTCTTCATCATCTGGCAAAGGATCTTCTTCATCTGCTGCCTCTGCGTCTTCTTCTGCTTCAGGTGGCAATCGTTTCCGTGGATAAAATAAAAATACCCAAGCTCTTATTGCTTTATTCTAAAATAAAATTAAAAAAAAAATATGTTAAAAAAATCCTACAAATTACCATAATACTCAATCTTAAAGATTAAAAATATTCTTTGTGTTCGTAAAGAAAGATATTAAATCTTTTTCATTAAATTTAAAGTGCAGTAAAAGATTTATCGCATCTAACAATGAATAAATGAGTTTTATGTGCCTGTTACACACATTAACATTTTGGGACAATATTTAAATAAACTTGCTAAAAAAAAGATCATTTTTTAAAAATGTAAAACAAAAATGTGTCAATAATTGAGAAACGGATAAAACAAGGAAAACTTGATCTGCGCCGGATATATAAGAGCGTATATTTCAAATGTCTCCAGCTCTTATAGTCTCTGAGATCCGAGAGTTGATACAGACAGACGAACTGACAGACATACGGACATGATTATATCAGCCGAGACGATATTCATCCTGATCAAGATGTATGGAGACGGAGATGATCTCTTCCAATTTTTTACCCATTGCCAATGGGTTCTGGGTATAATATTATTATGTGCAAACATTTTAGTTTTATTAAAAACCAGTATTGCAAAATTAAGTGTTGTATATTTTTGGGAGCATTTACTAAACATCATTTTTGTGCGACCTTAAAAGTATACTTGAAGGTTTGATTTGGCAACGAGGGAAATAAAAATGAATACGTTTTAAAAGTCTAAATTAGGAAGAGCAATAGATTTGAAAATGTTGATAGATATGAAAAAATGTGTAGACCTTTGTAATGTCAATGCAAACCAATAATAAGCTGAATTAACTAAATCAAAACATACAAAAAAAAATATATATACAAGGCAGAAGGGAAAATACCTATCGATTCATTTGGTGATGTTTGTCATTAACATTTCTACTTGATGGTGTCTCCTTTAATGTCATGACAAATGTGCCTTTACAAAAGTTTAAAAAACAATTGATGAAGAACAAAAAATAATAGATCAATTTGATTTTATATATTTTTTATTTATCAGTTTCAATATTAAAAAAAAAACAATTCTAGAAATCGCTGCGCTATTTTGTTTATTAATCTAGAAAAATAACAATAATATTTGTTTTATTACGACTATTGCTATCATTATTACTTCAATTGAATTTACTTAATACACCTAAGTTTTTAAGCTATCCTTAATTGTAATTAATATTTTGAATAATTTTTTCTTATAATTGAATCATTTAATTACACATTTTAAGCTGATGTGTGAGGCCATCCTCTGTTTACATACTTCTAATTATACATGTATATTTTTAAGACATTTGATATTTAATAACTTGATATAAGGCCGAATTACGTGATTCAGATTATTATTGGTTTTGATTTTGAAACTGGGTAAGTGGCTCGAGCAGGGGGGATGGGGGTGAAAATGATAATGAGGCAATAGATTAATACAAAGCTGTTTACTAACTGGTTATTAAGTCTGATTAGCCTAGAGTAGGGTATATAAATGTGTCATTACTAATTTGTTCTAAAAATCATTTAATATTTCAATTCGACTTACTTACTGACAAATATTGAATTGAATACCAGAACTTGAAGTAGAACGAATAAACTCTCAAATTGCTTGTTATGTTCAATTTAATATTGCGCTTTTGTTCTTAATTTCTTTTTTTTGTCTTTGCATCCCGACTCAGAGCTGTATAAAAGCCGCTGCATGTCGAGCACTTAGTCAAGTTTGTGAAGCAATCTGGAAGCCTCATGATGAAACTGATTATTACTCTGTGCGTGCTGGTGGCTGTTGCCTCGGCGATTCCTCAATATTATGGCGGCGGCAACGCCAACGCCAACGCCGCAGCTTCAGCTCAAAGTAGCGGCGGTGGATACGGCGGTGGATTCAATCCAGGATACGGAGGTGGATACGGTGGAGGTCCAGGATATGGCGGTGGTGGTCGCCGACACGGCGGTGGACATCATCGCGGTGGATACGGTGGCGGACCAGGATATGGCGGCGGTGGCGGTCCAGGATATGGCGGCGGTGGCGGATATGGCGCCGCCAATGCTCTCGCTAGTGCCAACGCCGGTGCCTCTGGTGGTGGTGGTGGATTCTATTAAGCCTGCCAAGGTGAAACTCAGTTTTTTTAAATTATTAACATTCGTCAAATGTGAAAAATAAAATCCCAAGTGAAACTTATTTGAAGAAGAGTTTATTTATTTTGATATGGAAAGTTCTCCGTTATACAACTTGTATTGACTAAATGGAAACGAATTGAAGCACGATTATGTCCATTCATAAGTGCTAGGATAAAATTAAGTAGGTTCAAAAATAATAGTTAATATTTATGTGAAGAATTATGTAAAGTATTTCAAAAGGTTATATGAATTTTGAGTGAGTAAGTTTCGAGAAGAGCCATCTAACTTTTTATCGCTGTCACTTTCTGAAAATTTTTATTGTGTATTTTTTATTTCTTTTTATACTAATTACATTTACTTAAACACACAATTCACTGAATATAATTTTAAAAACATATATCGAAAATATATGTTTGAAGAAAGCGCGATTAATATTTAACTTGAATTTGATTAGATTAGTCTAAGTTGAATTGAATTCTAATACAGCAACAAGTCAAACGAGCGACGATGACATCAATTCCATTATATATATATATATATATATATATCAAAACAGTTGAGCCACTCCAATACGTGATAGTATTGTAAATATGAACATATCATTTGTTATATCATTATTACATCAATTGAATTTCCAAAATATTGAATCAGTACCCAAGATATCCTATAATGTATTCAATATTTTTAAGACATTATTTTAAAAACAAATTTTAAGCTATTTATGCCGAAAAAAAGCATGAAGCAGTTCATGTTATGATTTTGGTGAAGATGGTTCTAAAAATAATAAATAGACAAACACAAAAATTGCGTAATATGCCTCACAAGACGGGAGTAGGGGATTTTTTTTTGTGACATTATTAATTCGCTGTGACGCTCATTAAGTGACTGACGAACATGGAATCTGCGTTATGATATTGCATTGAATTAATAAGATCTTAAATTTACTTGTGAGTCTTTAGTTCGGTACTTCCCCAAACAGCATTCTATTTTTTATCTTCTTTAATTTAGCATCGCAAATGTGACCTGGTTAAAGCCGGCACATGTTGATCGCTTTTGTTAAGTTTTTGAAACATTCACTTTATGGCTTAGGACTTAAAACAATATCCAATATTTTCACTTTATTTAAATAGAAAAAATAATATGTCGAGTAGAGCAATAATCGAAAACGTATGTTCGATAACTCTTCAGGAATAAACTGCTTACATTAAATTGGCTTTTATAAGACTTTACGAATTTCAAATGGAGGCAGCCAGACAATAACACGTCAAACGAGCAACGGCATCATCAATAATCATATGAATATAAATTTGCATATATACGCAAAAACATTTGAGAAACTATATTATGACTAAATAAGGGACCCGATTAATGCCACCGGCTAATAAATAGATATTGTTTTGGAACTCAAGAAAGTATGTATATTAGACGATTTAGATTCAAGCTAAATTTCTCTTAAACCGGTTATTGGATACATACATATATATATTCTTCTGATAATCTCGGTCTACTCATATCATATACATATAATGTTGATTATGAGGGGGATTTGTTTGTTCTGTAATTGATGTCCTTTGATATATTAAGAAAGCACTTCACTTAGGGTATTTTTATTTATTGATTGATGTAAAAGGAAATCTAAGAATTCTACTAAGGTTATCAAATATATAAGGCCACGCCCACTTTGACTTACTGAACCAATACACCTGTTAGTGTAAATATATCTCAAAGAATCTGAAAGTTAGAGTCACCAAACGGTCATTGCTAGTAACACCCTTAAAATATCCGGTAAAATAATTTAGAACCACGCCCATTACCAACATAAAAAAATGATAAAAGCTTATATTTACCGCAGTTTAAGAGCTATATTTACCAAACTTGGAAGGTAAATTAGTATGAACCTTTTTCATAATTTTTTTCGGCAACACACACTCCTGCCTCCAAATAATTCCCCATATCTCGTAATTTAATACCCACAATTTGAAACGCATAGTTATACATAATTTCTTGGCAACACCCATCACTGGTCTTGATACCTGGTACTTGCCCACTTATGGTATCAAAGTATTTCGCAGTCGGCTATGCCCGACTTCAACATTATTACCTACTGCTTCTATTGCGTTTTACTAAAGTTTCTTGATAGTTCGACACTTGATATCCAAATTTAGTTCGTTTCGTTTAAAATGCGGAAAAAAGAGGGATTTGTGGACGTCTCCAAGTTATGGCATTGATGATGATGAGGATGAAAATAAAAAAGAAGCGATAGATTCAAAAAAAAGCTGATAACTAACCGGTTTTTGTGTCTGACCAGAGGGAGTAGAGCATATTTAATTGAATTTACTAAATCGTTGTGACGATCATTTAGTGTTTTAAGTTATTGTTGTTAGTGGCGAATATGGAATCAAATCTGAGAATAATAAGCTCTCAAAACTCAAAACTCGATCATGATCTCTCTTTTGACAGATTTTTTTATTCAGTCATCTGATAGACGGGGTTGCCGACTCTGAGATGTATAAAAGCCGCTGCCTGTCGATTGCCTAGTTAAGTTTGTGAAGACTACTTAAAGCTTCGCGATGAAACTGTTTCTTGCTCTGTCCGTGCTGTTGGCTGTTGCCTCGGCCTTGCCTCAATATGGCGGTAACGCCAACGCCAATGCTAATGCCAACGCCCAAGCTGAAGGTGGCGGATACAATGGCGGTGGTCACCGTGGTCACCATGGTCACCATGGTCACCATGGCGGTGGTGGTGGTGGGTTCGAAGGCGGATACGGCGGTCCTCGTGAACAATACGGTGGCGGTGAATACGGTAACCGAGGCGGATACGGACAGGGTGGCGGCTCTGCCAGTGCTTCAGCGTCATCCAGCGCCAGTGCCAGCGGTGGTGGTCGCGGAGGTGGTAATGCCAACGCCAACGCTGAATCAAACGCCAATGCCTACTACCGCTGATAAACCTGTCAAGATGAAATTTAAGCTTGTGAAATAACTGAAACTCTATGGATTATGAATAAAAATAAAAGATATGAATATAGGGAAATTGACAATCTGTGTCTTAATCCAGTTAGGGTAACGAGTGATAGGTGTTCGGATGTTGGACTCAACCAAACCCTACAAAAACGGTAATCGTTCTCTTTTGACAGTATGATAAAACAAATGTATAAAATCAATATTAAACTGTTTCGGGGCGTTTTATAGATGTCATAGCATTGCCGGGAAGTCATGGGTTACATCACCGAAGATCGTAAGAAGGCTATACCTAATGGTAGTAAAGCCCATGATGACCTATTGAGTGGATAGGTCTTGGTTGATCACCTTGAAGAGACAACTGCAAAAATATAACAGGAGTAATGCGCACCTGCCAAGGAATGGTCTTGGAAGCTTTAATGAAGCACACGTAACTCCACCAAGCTACGCTTATCATGATATCCATACTTTTTTCAGATGAACTCCCCTACTGTTGCATCCTGGGGATTAAATGGTAGCTGAATATATATTCGAGCTAATTTCATATGAGTAGCAAAATGGAGAACACCGATGGATCACTCAAATAATCAGGGCACTGTTCTTGGAGTTGTGGACCCTCGAATGTTCTATTATGAATCCCTGGGGTGCACTCCAGTATGTTTCAAGCTGAGGTGTGGGCGCAGCTTAGCTTTACAAGTAACTTTCGAATATATCCAGCCTATCTGAGAATTAAGCAGCAAAAAAAGCTATAAGGGGGACAATAATAACATTAAAAGTAGTCCATAAGGTATGATCAAAGCTAGACCAACTCGGGACACACCATAACCTTACCCTTAAACCCTTAGATGGATCCCTGGCCACAGAAACATAGCGGACAGCGAAGCGACTGAAGAGCAAGCAAGAATGGGAGCAGAGAAGCCCCTTATAGGGTCAGAGCAGATTTGTTGCATAGGAAGAAACACAATACGACTGCAACATAGAAACGAAAAAGACAGAGACAACAATGGATCTGGGCAGAGACACCAGGACTCCGAAAATCCAGGTGACTTATATCCATGGGAAAGGATAGGCATAGGATATTGGGTATTTCTAGAAGGAATCCTTATGAGCTTCTAGGACATAGATACCCCCAACCAAAAAAATTCAATTATTCGTGCAGGAGCTCAAAAGGGCACATCGAAAAGCGATTTTATTTATTCAAATTAAGTTTTAATTTTAAATAATTATTATTTTAAAATAAAATAATGGATTTGCTATATTTATACTATAAATTTTATAACGCTTGAAAAATACAAATGTTTGAATGTTAAACAAATTTAAAAAGGCAATAATGGCGATCAGCACGATTATAGTACTTATTTAATTAGTAACGAGTTTTGATTTTTAGACCTCGAACCCAACCAGTTTCTGTAATTGTCCCAGCCATTTTTCTACCTTACAAATATGTGAATACAATAATTTTAAAATGCTATTTGATTAAGAGTTGTAATTTAGATAAATATAAAGACTGGATACTCTAAACACACATACTGGTCTGTGCGTGCGTCAGTAAAAGTCTCAAAACGCACTAGAAGGCTAGTAAATCGATCTAATCGATAATTGCAAATGGATATAGCTAAAGACACCAAATTTATTTGATAGCTTGTAGAAGATGTCCTATAAAGATCGGCATTGACCACTTTGCTTCTTTTTTTTTAAGTACTCCCCAAAGAAATAGATGAAAAAGTGAATATTATACTTAGTGTAAATCGATAAAACTGTATGAGAACTCGAAAAATAATTTTTCGATATTTTGATAAATTGAGAATGGACTGAAAGAGAAGTTACATAGCTTCCTTCGGCAACGATTTATACATTTCCTATTTATGGAGGAAATTACAAATTTGAATATATTTTTGTAAAAAATTACGGAAGAGTTTTTGTGTCTCAAGTGGATATAAAACTTAATTATTTTTTGTTGGTTTTGTGCTGTTCCCTGTATTAACCAAATTACGTGAAAAACCGGTGATACAGCTAATTTATTAAGCAAACAATAAAATGCTAATCTCTTCATAGCAATACTATAGATAGGATGGTAAAAGTTATGATCAAAACGCAAATTCACATACGTAAATATTTTATCACCTTGGCAGAATTGTTCATATTATACAGAAATAAATATATAAAAATTACCAGCTAAATATACAGAACAAACAAGTCCTACTCAGCCTTTGTGCAATATTATTGTTATTATTATTATTATTATTATGAGTAGAGCGAAATGTCAGAAAAGTATAAATTTGTTTGTAGCCGGCTTAAGATAAATTTAGCTTGGATATAAGTCGTATGACTTACCAACTTTTGTTAGTCCCACCACAATGTTAATTGATTAGCCTGTGTCATTATTATAATTTTGGCTGCCTTTTTGTTTTTTGTCTAATTGTTAATTATTGTCGCTGGAAGTGTTGCAGTATGGGTAATTTCAGACAACATTTAGTCCTATAAAAAGCAATATGTTTTGCTCAGATCAAATAGTTTGTTTGTTGATTTCACACAGTTTGGACAAGCAGAAAGCAGAAAGCAGAAAGCAGAAGCAGAAATCATGAAATTCATTTTTGTCATTGTTGTACTCAGCATTATGTTGGCTATAGCTACAGCTGCACCACTTCTTGGCAATGCTGATGCCAATGCTGGTGCCGCTGTCCAGGCTGAGGGAGGCGGTGGAGGCCACGGTGGAATCGGAGGCGGCAGTGTCAATGCCGATGCTAGTTCCACCGCCGAAGCAAACGGTGGAGGTCGTCATGTGCCCAGTTGGCTAGTTCGCGCAGCTGGAAAATAAATGACAGGATTTCCAAATAATTTTTTTGAGTAATTCAATTTGCATAATATTTCAAAATAAATACATGAATTAAAACGATGAAGGATAATGTTTTTTTTTTTTAAAGAGGGTATTTTTGTTGGTTTCAATTTGCAATTAATATTTCTTATAATGCAGCGCGGCTTTACTGTGTTGTCTCCACTGTCTGTATATATATATTTATATATATATATATATATATATATATATATATATATATATATTTATATATACATATATATATTTATATATAAACATCTATATGTTAATTGATGTCGTCATCACTCGTTTGACTTTTGGTTGTCTGGCTGACTTCGGGCCTTAAGTGTGTCATTTTAAATGAGAGATCTGTTAAAAAAATAAATTTGTAAACTGATTTCACTCAGTACAGCAACGGCTACAATGATTTTGGGGGCGGTAGTCCGAGATTCACAGGTAATGGTGGTTACGGGGGAAATGCCCATGTCGGTTAAAAGTTAAATAGTTTCATTTAGCCAGCTTAAAAGCTATATTTACCAAACTTGGAAGATAATTTAGTATTAACCTTCTTTTATAATTTTTTTCGGCAACACACACTCCTGCCTCCAAATAATTCCCCATCTCTCTTATACATAATTTCTTGGCAACACCCATCACTGGTCTTGATACTTGGTAATTGCCCACTTATGGTATCAAAGTATTTCGCAGTCGGCTATGCCCGACTTCAACATTATTACCTACTGCTTCTATTGCGTTTTACTAAAGTTACAAATTTGGTTAGTTTCGTTTAAAATGCGGAAAAAACAGGGATTTGTGGACGTCTATATAAAAAGAAGCGATAGATTCACAAAAAATCTGATAACTAACCGGTTTTTGTGTCTGACCAGAGGGAGTAGAGCATATTTAATTGATTTTACTAAATCGTTGTGACGATCATTTAGTGTTTTAAGTTATTGTTGTTAGTATAATAATATATATATATATATATATATATATATATATATAATATATAATATATAATATATTTTATTCAGTCATCTGATAGACGGGGTGGCCGACTCTGAGCTGTATAAAAGCCGCTGCCTGTCGATTGCCTAGTTAAGTTTGTGAAGACTACTTAAAGCTTCGCGATGAAACTGTTTCTTGCTCTGTCCGTGCTGTTGGCTGTTGCCTCGGCCTTGCCTCAATATGGCGGTGACGCCAACGCCAACGCTAATGCCAACGCACAAGCTGAAGGTGGCGGCGACGGATTTGGCGGATACAATGGCGGTGATGGATTCGACGGCGGATACGGCGCTCCTTTTGGACAATACGGTGGCGGTGACTACGGTAACCGAGGCGGTGAATACGGTAACCGTGGCGGTTACGGAGAGGGTGGCGACTCTGCCAGTGCTTCAGCGTCATCCAGCGCCAGTGCCAGCGGTGGTGGTTATGCCAACGCCAACGCTGAATCAAACGCCAATGCCTACTACCGCTGATAAACCTGTCAAGATGAAATTTAAGCTTGTGAAATAACTGAAACTCTATGGATTATGAATAAAAATAAAAGATATGAATATAGGGAAATTGACAATCTGTGGCTTAATCCAGTTAGGGTTGAAAATAACGAGTGACAGGTGTTCGGATGTTGGACTCAACCAAACCCTACAAAAACGGTAATCGTTCTCTTTTGACAATAGGATAAAAAATATGTATAAAATCAATATTAAACTGTTTCGGGGCGTTTTATAGATGTCATAGCATTGCCGGGAAGTCATGGGTTTCATCACCGAAGATCGTAAGAAGGCTATACCTAATGGTAGAAGAAGAGACAACTGCAAAAATATAACAGGAGTAATGCGCACCTGCCAAGGAATGGTCTTGGAAGCTTTAATGAAGCACACGTAACTCCACCAAGCTACGCTTATCATGATATCCATACTTTTTTCAGATGAACTCCCCTACTGTTGCATCCTGGGGATTAAATGGTAGCTGAATATATATTCGAGCTAATTTCATATGAGTAGCAAAATGGAGAACACCGATGGATCACTCAAATAATCAGGGCACTGTTCTTGGAGTTGTGGACCCTCGAATGTTCTATTATGAATCCCTGGGGTGCACTCCAGTATGTTTCAAGCTGAGGTGTGGGCGCAGCTTAGCTTTACAAGTAACTTTCGAATATATCCAACCTATCTGAGAATTAAGCAGCAAAAAAAGCTATAAGGGGGACAATAATAACATTAAAAGTAGTCCATAAGGTACGATCAAAGCTAGACCAACTCGGGACACACCATAACCTTACCCTTAGACTCTTAGATGGATCCCTGGCCACAGGAACATAGCGGACAGCGAAGCGACTGAAGAGCAAGCAAGAATGGGAGCAGAGATGCCCCTAATAGGGTCAGAGCAGATTTGTTGCATAGGAAGAAACACAATACGACTGCAACATAGAAACGAAAAAGACAGAGACAACAATGGATCTGGGCAGAGACACCAGGACTCCGAAAATCCAGGTGACTTATATCCATGGGAAAGGATAGGCATAGGATATTGGGTATTTCTAGAAGGAATCCTTATGAGCTTCTAGGACATAGATACCCCCAACCCAAAAAATTCTATTATTCGTGCAGGAGCTCAAAAGGGCACATCGAAAAGCGATTTTATTTATTCAAATTAAGTTTTAATTTTAAATAATTATTATTTTAAAATAAAATAATGGATTTGCTATATTTATACTATAAATTTTATAACGCTTGAAAAATACAAATGTTTGAATGTTAAACAAATTCAAAAAAGCAATAATGGCGATCAGCACGATTATAGTACTTATTTAATTAGTAACGAGTTTTGATTTTTAGACCTCGAACCCAACCAGTTTCTGTAATTGTCCCTGCCATTTTTCTACATTATAAATATGTGAATACAATAATTTTAAAATGCTATTTGATTAAGAGTTGTAATTTAGATAAATATAAAGACTGGATACTCTAAACACACATACTGGTCTGTGCGTGCGTCAGTAAAAGTCTCAAAACGCACTAGAAGGCTAGTAAATCGATCTAATCGATAATTGCAAATGGATATAGCCACATATATCTTAACTTTTTAAAGCTAAAGACACCAAATTTTATGATAGCTTGTAGAAGATGTCCTATAAAGATCGGCATTGACCACTTTGCTTCTTTTTTTTTTAAAGTACTCCCCAAAGAAGTGGATGAAAAAGTGAATCTTATAGTTAGTGTAAATCGATAAAACTGTATGAGAACTCGAAAAATAATTTTTCGATATTTTGATAAATTGAGAATGTACTGAAAGAGAAGTTACATTGCTTAGATTAATATACAAATACACAAATATAAATGGCGGCAACGATTTATACATTTCCTATTTTTGGAGGAAATTACAAATTTGAATATATTTTTGTAAAAGAATACGGAAGAGTTTTTGTGTCGCAAGTGAATATAATTATTTTTGTTGGTTTTATGTTGTTCCCTGTATTAACCAAATTACGCGAAAAACCGGTGATACAGCTAATTTATTAAGCGAACAATAAAATGCTAATCTCTTCATAGCAACATTATAGATAGGATGGTAAAAAGTTATGATCAAAACGCAAATGCACATACGTAAATATTTGATCACCTTGGCAGAATTGTTCATATTATACAGAAATAAATATATAAAAATGACCCATGTGAAGTACCAGCTAAATAACCAGAAGAAAACAAGTCCTACTCAGCCTTTTTATGTGCAATTTTACTATTATTATTATTAGTATTATGAGTAGAGCGAAATTTCAGAAAACTATAAATTTGTTTGTAGCCGGTTAACCGGTTTAAGAGAAATTTAGCTTGGATATAAGTCGTGTGATTTACCAACTTTCCTTAGTCCCACCACATTGTGAATTGATTAGCCTGTGCCATTATCATAATTTAGCGACTGAACTGTTTGGCTGCCTTTTTGATTTTTGTCTAAGTGTGTACATATAAATATTTATATGCTAATTGTTGTCGCTGAAGTGTTGCAGTATGGGTAACTTCAGACAACATTTAGTCTTATAAAAAGCGAGATGTTTTGCTCAGATCAAATAGTTTGTTTGTTGATTTCACACAGTTCGGACAAGCAGAAGCAGAAATCATGAAATTCATTTTTGTCATTGTTGTACTCAGCATTATGTTGGCTATAGCTGCGGCTGCACCACAGTTTGGCAATGCTAATGCCAATGCTGGTGCCGCTGCCCAGGCTGAGGGAGGCGGCGGAGGCAGATTTCCAGGCGCCGGCAAACGCAGACCCGGAGGCTACGGTGGAATAGGAGGCGGCAGTGCCAATGCCGATGCTAGTTCCACAGCCAATGCAAACGGTGGTGGTGGTCGTTTTGGTGGTGGCAATGCTAGTGCCAGCTCTTCATCCACTGCCAATGCCAGTGGCGGTGGTTTCCGTGGTGGCAATGCCAATGCTTCATCCAGCTCCAACGCGTCATCTCACGGTAACGGTATAGCTAGTGCCACATCCAATGCAAGTGCCGCAGCTGGAAAATAAATACCACGATTTCCGAATGATTTCCTTGAGTGATACAATTTACATATTATTTCAAAATAAATACATGAATTAAAACGATGAAGGATAATGTTTTTTGTTTTTTATTTTAATAGTTGCTTTCAATTTGCAATTTATATTTCTTATAATGCAGCGGCTTTACTGTGTTGTCTCCGTTGTCTATATATATATATATATATATATATATATATATATATATCTATATGTTAATTGATGACGTCATCACTCGTTTGACTTTTAGTCTGGCTGACTTTGGGCCTTAAATGTGTCATTTTAAATGAGAGATCTGTTAAAAAAATAAATTTGTAAACTGATTTCACTCAGTACAGCAACGGCTACAATGATTTTGGGGGCGGTAGTCCTAGATTCACAGGTAATGGTGGTTACGAGGGAAATGCCCAAGTCTGTGGTGGCAAATTCAAATGGTGACCGTGCCAAAGCCAAATAGCTTAATTTAGCCAGGTCCATATTCAATGAATCCGCATTTGCCAAGGCTGGAAAATAATAGATTCGATTCCTTAATAGTTTTGATTTGTTTATTTAAAATATTATTTTTAGATCATTTACAATAAATCAAACAAAATATATTAAAGTTATTTTTATATATAGAGGGTTTTGGTGTAGATTTCGATTTGCAATTACTTTTGTTTAGAATTGTTTTTTTTCTCAACTAGTGCCAAATAAACGTTGATTAGCAATGTTGTGTGAATTTCATCATACAACTGCTTTTGAAACTGCCAAATTTAATTTGAAATTCAACCAGCTGCTAGGAATATTCAGTTCGTGGAAATTTGAGTTTAATAGAAGGTTATTTTATTATTTGTTAATAAACAAATTAGTAAACATAAAATCCACCTACATTAATTTATATTATTGCACTCGAACTTAAATATATTATTTATTATAATTATTTATTTTATTGTTCATACATTTATGTTCTCATTGTTCTACAGAATGTATAAGATTTCTAAAACTATAGTTTTGTTTTAAGCTGGCATAATTAAGAAAATAATAGGAATATAAAATATCAAAAACAAAATAATAATTTTTGTCGGTAAATTCCAAATACAAATGCTGCTCATAAAACAAGTTTCAATATTAATATTGACTATTAATATTTTAAGCTTGGCGTATTTCTACAGACACATGCGGCTTAATTATAATAAATACTAAAATATAAATTTAATTCGCCATAACTTTGATTTTGATTTTTTAATTTACTTCTTGTTTTTCAACAATTTTCAGATTAGATTTATTTCAAGATGTTAAAATCATGACTAAAAACTTCTCAATATCTTGTTCTATTCTTTATCGAAAGCTGCTGATGTTTGTTTTAAAGATGCAAATTATGCAAATTTCTTAATCAAATCTAAGCAACAAATTTAAATAAAAACTGGTTGTGCAGAAAATTCTAATTTGTTTTTTGGCTACCGCACAATATTTTTACAATTGCTTTTGTCTATAAGCTTCAATCGCGTCACACTTGATAAAACCCGAAATATATTTGATTAGCGCTTAGGTTGGGCAAGCTTTGCTTGTCGAATATTTTTAAGAAATCAACAACTAATAGAAATTCTGTTCCTAATTAATAATGAGTTTGTGCTATACTCTACTATGAACTAATTTATGTAAATCATTTGGATTTTATTTTTTGACAAAAGGTAAACATAGGAAATAGGAAGCTGTTCAATCATTAATTTGAGCATTGAACGAGTTATTCTCTGCATCTGTATCTAAAAGAGGCTTTACAACTCTGATAAAAATTCTAATATTAAACTAAAGTAAATAGGGTATTATAATATTTTTAATAGTTTCTTTGTTCAGTTTGGTTTTAGTTCATGTATAAAAACACAAAGTTCGTCAAATATTAAATACAAATTTTGTTTACATAGCATTTTTCATGCAAACATATAAAATAGTATAGTTTATTCATTTATATATTTAACTAATATTATAGAAAAATAGTTGGTTCAAGTTTAGAAATGCGGAAAACTGCTTCCCTTATTAGAAAATTCTTAAACTAAATATTTGGAACAAAATTATGATATAGATCTAAAATTATGGCTCTATAATTATAAGTGTGCAATTTCACTGACTCGCATTTGGCCTAATATTCGACAGTAACTTTCTCGTTAGAGCTTCAAATTACTTTTGATAACTAAATTAAGCAATCTATAAAGAAAAACTCAATGAAATTCAGGAAAAACTATCTATGATTAATGGAATAGTGACCAAAGCCTTGCCAGAGATCGTTGCCAGAATAAATCTAACATTCGCTGCTTGGCATTAAATAACTAAATTATATGGCAACACTGCAAATAAATTATAAACTGGTCTACCAATTGTAAGTCATACTTCAAAAAGCTTTTGCTTGAGGATTGAAGTATTTTGAAGCACACTTTTGGGTGTAGCAGACATTGTTGAAAATCTGCGAAAGCTACAAAAGTTTTTGAAAGCTTTAAAGCAAATGTTTAAAATAAATAAAAACGAATAATTTAAGACTTAGAGAATTATTTACTTGCAAGGCGACGAGAAGAATGAAATTGATGGAAAAAAGAGATAATCATTGGAACAGAACAAGATCGGAAAATTACATTCCTATATTAAAAAATGTGTTGACCGTATCTTAACCAGTTTACACGTGATTAATAGCCAAGTGTGAACTGATATCACAAACTGTTCAGTTAGTCAGCGAATAGGAAAAGAAAAAAAAAACCCGCATCGGTAGAAAACCTTCAATCGCACATTCTTCTTCTTCTTCTGATTCCATATAGCCCGTATTCAACATGCATTTTAACGCCTTTCCCAAGTTCAAATGGTAATAAGAGCGTTTTGTTTATTTTATTGCTCACTCTTTCGAATCGCAACGTGATAATCATTGCTAAACACAAAACCCTATTGATATATATTTATACTATATATATATATATATATATGTGTATTTCATATATTTATTGCAACGACATCGATGAATGAATAACCGCAGTCAGTCGGTTGTTGCCAAACCAGATCGGTAGCTTCAATTTCATGGACCAGTCACCATCCACGTGTCTGCAATCGAGTCTCTATCGGAATCCGCGTCTGTGTCTCAGCTTGCGTCTGTTAATGCCGGAACATATAAGCCAAAAAAATGTATGCCGATTACTTTGGCAAATGCCGGTTTTCAACACAGGTGGGCAGCATACATTTTTCGCTAGTGGGTTGACGCACAGCGATTCCCAAAGTTGTTTAGCTAAACATTTTTGAACTACCCTTTAATATTAAAAATATAAAAAAAAACCGGGGATTTGTGATTCACGAAAAATATTTATAAAAAATGTGAAAATCAAATTAACTTAATGACCCTCTAAAACCAAATGAGAGTATTGTATTTTCCCGCATAGATATCCTCTGTAAGTAATAATATCTATTTATAATATGTAGTAAAAGTTTTAGGTATTTAAAAAAAATAAAATTTCAAGTTAATTTTGAGATTTTTTATTGAGTGTTCTAAGTTTTGAGAGAGTTCGCGCTGAGCAGCTCCAGGAAATTACAAGTAAACTTTAATTCATTAGATTATTATTAGTATTAGCTCAAATGAGCATTCGAATGATACTCATAAATCTTGAGTGGTTTGGACTGGTTGCCACTCCTCCAAGCGGTATAAATTTACATATTTGGTTTACTGCTCTCAGCCCTTGAATATTAACTTTGAGAGCTTAACAGCATAGCATATTTAATCTACCACTTTAACCGATTCTCTCTCCGATATTATGCCATTTGATATTTACAAACAGCAATGCAAACGCAAAACCAAATTAATTTGTGGATTAACAAATCAACAATACTTCACTTGTATATGTATTTGGTATATATATTTATATATTATATATATTTATATATATATTATTCTCTTCTCTGTTTATTCGACATATTTCAAGCTTTATTTATAATTTATAAAATCGTTTCTCTAGCAACACAATAATTCGTTCAATATTATTTGTGTATCGTTTATGGTTTTTTTTTCTCTTCTTCTCATTTATCACAATATTCATATTTTAATATTTAGCTCGTTTAGAATTTGGAAAATCTACGACAATGTTGCGTTGTATGGCAAGTTGACCTTGACAAGGTAATATTTGGTAATTTTAAGATCTATTCGTGCGCACCACCGATGAGTAACCATAGAGCACCTCAACACCATCCGTATTAAAGATGCGCTCGATGCGTGGTTCTCGCGTTGACTGTGCTCTCACTTCTGTGGTGGGAATCGGATTTGACTCTGTGGTTGTTGTACTCGGAATAGACTCTGTAGTGGTGCTACTGGTAGTTGGAAGTGGAACTGACTCTGTAGTGGTGCTACTTGTAGTTGGAAGATGAATGAATTCTGTGGTGCTACTGGTGGTTGAACTGGGAAGTGACTCTGTAGTGGTGCTACTAATAGTTGGAACTAAAGCTGAGTCACTAAAGGTGCTGCTGATGGTTGGAATCTGAATTGATTCTGTGATAATTGGAATCAGAACTGACTCTGTAGTGGTGCTACTGGGAGTTGGAAGCGGAACTAATTCTGTAGTGGTGCTACTGGGAGTTGGAAGCGGAACTGCCTCAGTTGTGGTTGGTATTGGAACTGACTCCGAAGCGATGCTACTGGTGGTTGGATTCGGAGTTGACTCTGTAGTGCTGCTACTGGTGGTTGGAATCGGAATGGCTTCTGTGGTGCTACTGGTGGTTGAGCTCGGAAATGATTCGGGAGTGGTGCTACTAATAGTTGGAATTAAAGCTGAGTCAGTAAAGGTGCTGCTGATTGTTGGAATCGGAATTGATTCTGTGATAATAGGAATCAGAACTGACTCTGTAGTGGTGGTTGGAACCGGAACCGGCTCTGAAGTGGTGCTACTGGTAGTTGGAATCAGAACTGACTCTGTAGTGGTGGTTGGAACCGGAACCGACTCTGAAGTGGTGCTACTGGTAGTTGGAATCAGAACTGACTCTGTAGTGGTGCTGGTTGATGAGGTTGTTATGGGTTCAGGAGCTCTTTCAGTTGTCATCAAAATGGTGGTCAGCATAGACTGTTCTCTGGGTGGATCAATTGTTGTTTCAGGCACCATTTCAGTTATGTGTATGGTGGTACTTTCTGGTGGTGCGCTGGCTTCAGTTGTTTCAGGCACTACTTCTGTGGTGCTACTCTCTGGTAGACCACTGCCAGTTGTTAACTCCATCTTGGCCTCTTCGTCGTTGCTAAATTGAGTTTCTGACTCAATTTTGGGTAATTCGGCAACCGCATTTGAGCTCATCACGCTGAGTAAGTGCATTAGTGTCTTTTGGATGGGGTCGTCGTTGCTTTCAGTGAATCTACTTGTAACAACCTCCGACCTTGTCTCGGGTTCGGGAGTTGTCTTAAAATTTATCGAATCAATTTCTGTAGTAGATGCAACGAAATCCCAATTGTTAGGCATCAAAGTGGTTTCCACCAGACCAATCGAATCGGTGCCAGATGAGGAGGATTCAAACGGAATGGGTTGAGTAGTGCTGGATTCCGCTTGCTGAGGTTCCTTATAGGTGGTCTCATCAACACTATCAATCGACTTGGCTGGCTCGGCAATTGTAGCTGTCTCTTCTGTTTTGAAATGGGCTTCCAGATGGTTAATAGGATTGGTTATATCTGGCAGAATTGTTGCTGTTTCTATGTAGGCTGCAAGCTTCTCCGTTTCCTTAAGTAAATCTTCCTGCACCTGCAGATAATCACGATATTGTGCCAATTCTGCAGATCTCTCTGTGTTTGCTGCTGATATTTGTTCTGTTTCTGTTGTGGTCAAATTGGTTGGAATATTTAAATCTGGTGTTGATTCCGTTTCTGTAGTACTGCGAAGTTCCTGATCTGCCCGCTCTGGTACCAACTGCTGCCTCTCCGATTCGAGCAGTGGTTTCTCCGTTGCCGTTTGCCCTTTATCCGGCATGTGGGTGAACATCTGTGTGTCCTTCTCGGTGGAGGAATCCACTTCGTTGGTAGCCGTATTTGTTTCTAGATGGCCTGCATATGTTGTATCCTCTTCCGGTGGAGTCATCTCTGTGACACCCGTTATTCCGGCTGCTCTGCCAAAGATTTGCATCGGCATCGTCGTCAGCAGCAGCATTAGGAGCAGAGGCGTCGCTGTGACTGCGTTCATTGGCATGCGCTTCATTTTGGCTTGGAATGCGATTGTAGCGTTGACAATGAATTAGTTGTTGTAGTTTTTTGTTGTTGCTATTGAATGTTATATATTAACAACAACAAAAGGAATGTTATATTATAACAATAAAAACAAATAAAAGACCGCCAAACAAGTTGTACGTTCACTTTGCCCCCGTTGGCCTTTTCGTTTCGTTTCGTTTCGTTTTGTGGAGAAAACTTGCTCCTGTTAAAGAGCTCCGGTTCGCTCCCAACTGGTTAACTGGTTAACTGATCAACTTGTTAGCTGCTTGCTGATCGACTAATTGTCTGCTTCCGCTCTGGGCCGCACTGTTGTGACTAGTTATGTTTACGGCGAGGAACTAAGCAGCTTGTAGCCCCAACTCGAGCTTATAAATCGCCAAAACAACACACGGCTAACACACACAGCGAAGCGGTTAGTCTCTGACTCTGGCTCTGACTCTCAGTCCCAGTCTCAGTCCCAGTCTCAGTCTCAGTCTCAGTCTCAGTCTCAGTGTGACTCTGGCTTTGGGTTTCTTTCTCAGTTGGTTTGTATTTCTCGTAACTTGGCTGCGTTCGCGTTGCCAACTGTTTTCTTGGCACTGGGCCTGCAACTGAACTTGAATGAATTACAATCATTTTTAATATTGATTAGTTTCTGTCTTATTTGTTTTTACTTTTGTATTTTGCACACTTGGCCCAGTTTGGCAGACGAACAAAACAAAAAAAATATCAATTTTTAATAGCGCTTCCCGGTCAGTAAATTTCACTTTCAACCTGCTATTGATTACAAACCTCTTGGAAACCGGCTTTTAATGCCAATATTTTTGACTCGTTACTCATTACTTGTCATTATTTAATTTTTTGCTGTCTGCGATTTGTTTTTATTGATTGGCATTCGATCGCCGGCACTTTAAGTACATTTATCAACATGTTTTTTTTTTATAAGTATTGCTTTACTTTCGGCTTATGAAATAAAATTGACACTATTATCAAAAGTATTGATTACAAAATGTAAACAAAAATAACTTTTGCTTAAAAAATGACTATAAATATATGTTTGCCAAATGTGTTTCAGATTGCAATAAAACTGTAGATAAATTATTAACAAGCGGAAATTTAAAGTAATAAAGTAAAAGAAATATGTTTAAATATTTCAAGCTAATATTAACTAAAAAGCGATAATAAGCCAAATGACATTTAGAAATTAAATAAAGACACTGAAAAAAAAACACAATTTTTTTTTTGGTTGTGCAATAAATGTGAGAAAATTATTTCCGTAAGTGTCAACTTTTAAATGCATTTTTCCTTGAGTGCGCAATTAATTTCTAGAGTATTTCTGAGTATTTCTATAATTGAATTTTTTTTTACGTGTTCTCTGACTAACACAGATTCTAAATAGATTTTTAAATGACAATTCAATATAAATTAAGTATTTTACAAAATGCGAATGGAATTTAATAAATGCTTTCCATGGTATGCGCAATTCTCTAATGTGACACATGATTTTTATCGAATGTTGGTTTATTTATATTATATATATATAGATTTCAGTTTGTCAGAACTTCCATTCCCAATTCCAATCCGGATACCATTTCCATTTCCATTGAAAGTAATTTGTAGCAAATGCCAATTGAAGCGACGATAATCGTTAAGCAATAAAGTGCCACGCCCACTCATCAGCCCAGATGTGGAGAAGGCGACGTCAGTTCAAAGCTGGCGATGAGAGTTCGCATATTGAAAATTACATTTTAAGCCAAAAACAAATTTGCATACGAAGTGCTTTGGCTCAATATTGGCCTAATGAATTTCCAAGCCATAAAACTAAGGCCAGAAGTGAGTGAATGGCTAAGTAGTTGGCAGTTGACGTCCCCCGCAATCGAAATTGCTTACTTCTACCCCAAAATGTCGACCACTTCAAAATGCCAATTGATGATCAACGCAAAAGTGGCGCCAAAGGGCACTCGGTCTCCAAAATTTCTATTCAAATTACATTTCGCTTGGATAAATTGGAAATGTTTTCACTGATTTTGCCTGCTACTTAAATGTTTCCCCATTTTACATTTTACATTTTCCATTTTTCACTTGCAACGCTTTTAATGAGCTTGGGATGAGTGCGGCTGGCGTGGCAAGTTGCGTATGATTAATATTTTGTTTACACTTAATGGCGCCCAACTGAAAGTCCTTTCTGTCAGTAGTGCCAAAATTTGCTTAAATATCTCCAAATTTACAAAATTCTAAAGGTATCCTTCCTGGACTCGGTTTCTGCTCCTGCTGCTGCTGCTGGGTTTCGAGCAGCTCCTTCAGTTTTGACAAACTAATTTGCTTGCCAAAGTCCTTTTGGACGTTTTATAAGTCATATTTATGTTGGCTGACTGCCAAGTGGTAAGTGTCCTGCCAGCTACTACTGCCTGCTCAATTTAAGTGAGTGCCCCCCCTCCCCCCTACAGATCCCCTTTGTCTGTGCATTTTAATGATGTTATTGAAGTTTTTGTCGTTGACTGAAAGGTGTTGACTGTATTTACACTGTCAGCCACCTGAGCGATGTAGCCATTGTTGCAGGACTCTTGCAGGACTCTTCATTAGGGGTGATTACGCGCCCAATTTCTTGCAACTTTTCGCGTTAGTCCTTATCGCCAGCCTCGTAAAAATCAACGAGCGCCAGCGTAAAATTCAACTTCTCTTTGTGTATTAATCATATCGCCTAATGTACCCTGGCCACGCCCACTACACACACACGCTCGCCTAGAACATTTCATGGGTTATTTTATTTGGTTTTTTTTTTCTAGCTGCAAATTTTGTGCTGACCTCAACAGAAAAAGTCAAACACAAATGTCGTCCGATAGTTGCTTTAGCTATTATTACTGTTATGATTATTATAGTATTTCTGTTTGTTTTTCTTTTTGTTTTTGTTTTTGTTTTTGTTGGTTTTGGCTAATATTATTAGCTGTGGCAATGGTCAAACATTTTCTGTTGAGTTGACAAAAAAAAAAAAACATTTGTGTACTTTGCTGCTCAATATTATTTACGTTGTTGTTCAAGTTTTAATGGCAACTGCTTTTGGTCAGTTTTGTGGTCAGATATCAGCTAATTATTGTACTTAAAGAAAAGTTGAAAACTTTTCTGTTAACCATGTCAAAAAAGTCTGATTTAGATAAAACAATCTTTATATCATAAATTGACTATCATAAGTTATTTTAATTTGCAAAATGTTTTAACCAAAAGTAATCTCTTCAAAATTATAAACAGACTAAAACAATTGAAACACAAATAAATTTTAAAATCAATATTTAAATTCATATTCAAGTGGCTTAACAAATTCATTATATGTAATCTGTAAATGTTTTCTATGATTTTAGCAATAACATTTGCTTTACTGGATGAATAATCTGCTTTCTATTTAAATGAAAACAATTCAAATAATCTTCTGTTATCTGATGAATGCATATTATTGTTTAATTTAAAGTTTGCTTACAGTGCCTGCAACACTTTCGTTCTGTGTAATGTGTAATGTGTGTTTTGCATAATTGAACTGTTATTATTTAAGTCTCTTAATCGCAGAAAGCTGAGAACATATTTTAGTTTAGATTTTGCAATTTAACTTTTGCAACTAACCTGCACAATTTTGGAGTGGAATTCATTAAAACTTCGGCATGTAAATAGCTGCAGAAACACATAAATAGCTAAGGTAAACTTTAAACAGAAAATGTATGTTTACACAATTCTATTCATCTGTAGAGAAAAATCGAGGTTGAGTTTTATAAGCCCTTAAAGTAATAATATCGGGTATTAAATTCAGCTTAAAAATGTTTCAATCAACATTTTCTCGAATAAAAACAAGTTTTTTTTCGAGTAGGTTGGAACTTTTAAATCGCCCTCCAATCGCTAGTCATTTCAGTGGATAAGTGCACTCATTAAACTCTGTATTTTCCTAAAGGACACTTCAACAACAATTGTTTTTCTGGCTCAATGAAGATTATTGAAAAACAATTGGCTGCCCCTGAAGCATTGTCCTTTTCTGCATTGTCATGGTCGTGCAACAAATTTGCTCAACCACTTGAAACTTGCAACTGTTTCTAAAAATAATTTTCAGCTGCCACTTGAAAAAAGTTTATTGTTGCATTGAAAATGCATATATAAAAACAAATACATATAAGGGGAGAATAATTGTGCTATTGTTTAAGTAATTCAATTATCGCAAAAAATTGAATTGTTGACAGGGATGCGAAGGTAAAAATTCAAGTAAATAAATTAATCTGCGATTAAAATGCTGTGTCAATGGAAATGTTGTTCGGAAAATGTAAGTGGCTTAATTTTAATGGGCTTTGCACTTAATCTTTCGAGTTTGCCATCAACAAGTCACACGTAACTAAATGTAAAGTGTTTATGATGTGCAACACAGTAGTTGCAAGTGTAACTGTATCTAAGAGAAGTGCAACAGGAGATGCACAACAGCATCATAAGCCAAATTAAGTCAATGAGGACTAAAAGCCAGGCCAAGGACTACCAATATGGCACGACAAGGACCTCTAATTGACTTTAATTATTTTGTTGTAGTTAATGTCTTGTTTACACAGACTGCCAAGCAACTGGAGGAGTAGATGGAGTGATAAAGATATTGAGTTAGAAAGAGAGAGCAGCAAGATGGCGTCGTGGGCGTGGCAGTGACAAATTAAAAGTACTTGTGACACTTGTGCAGAGCATGTAATGTGGGCCCACAATATGTGGGCAAAATACGGAAACAAAAGAGGGAAGAAAGCCGAGGGGTAAAGCAAAGGAGAAGAAGAACAAACAAGCAGAGAGAGTGAAGGAGAGAGAGAGAGAGAGAGAGAGATGACTGCAAAAGTTAGTTAAAGCTAATGTGCAAACATGTGGGCCGCATTCAGTGGCAACTTGGCAACTCCGCCAACTGCAACACAAATATTCAACTTGTGTTTCTGTCAGTTGCCATTTGTTATCCTTCTCTTTGTTATCCTTGAGATCTAACTTTAAACGCCATATAAACAGATATATATATATTTAAGCTACCAAGACCACTAATTCTCAAACAATACCAAACAGATTAAAAACAATTGCAAATTAATTTCCTTTTTAATTGTATATGATAATTTTAGATTGAAAGTGGAAAACTATTCTGTTTTCCCAATTGTGAGCCACCACAAAACCGAATCTTTTCTGAAATATGGAAAATTTATCTATTTTTCTTAGCAATTAAATTGCATTAAAATTCATTAAGAGTTTTACATAATTAAATAAACGCAAAGCTAAATAATTTTTTAAAGCTAGTGAGAAAAAGAGCTAAATGCATATTTTAAATATTTTTATATGGCCAAAAAATGTGTCCTTCAATGAAATATATGAAATATATTTTGATTGTGCAACTTTTTTAATTTTGAAGGCATAAGGAAGCAATTCGAAGCCGCATTGCTGTCGCAACCCACGCAAACTATCGCAAAAGCAATCAAGAAGGCCGCAGAGTCAATGTTTTCCTATTTGGCTGCTGTCGGGGATTCTGGTCCGCAGATGAGGATGGAACGAATTGAGTTGAGAGTCCCTTTGCAGGTGAGCAATGCTCGTTGTTTGCCTGTTTATTTAGCAACAGTGCGCGAGATAAGTTTGCTTACCACAGCGTTCGCATCCGGGATGGGCCTGCTGCATTTCTTTGGCGACTCGTAAATGACGCCCAGAGGACGACGACAAATGATGGCAATTCATTTGCCATGCGGCTTAAACTTGTCGCTTGAAGTGCGCAACTATTGCAGCCAGAACAGAAACGAAACGGAACAGAAGCAAGAGCAGCAGGAGTTGCGGCTGCAGCGACTGCCTGTGGCGCCACCAGCTGCGATGGATAAACTTTTCGCGCTGCCTGTCGCAATGAGTTGCGTTTTAAGTTGCAATTAAGTGTCGAGCTGTCTCATTGCTATTGAATTGTCTGCGGTTTGCAACACGCAGCGACAGCCGCCATACGCGACTTGCTGCACGCGGTTTTAAACGCGCCAAAACAGTCGCATTATTTTTGTTGCCTACTTTCAGGCGGCAGCTTTTTTTGCCTGCACATAAATTGCTATATTTTGTCACAAGCAAATCGATAAAAGTAAAAAATTATACTCATTGAAAAAATAAAAAGTGATATTAATTAAAAATTAAAAAGAATTTAAACTGTTTTTTACACTGAATAAATGATGATGATGAAGTTGTTGGGAGTAATTGAAAACTGCAAAATCAAATCCAAAATAACTTCAAGTGAAATGCATATCAAAGTGTTAAAATAGATTATTTAACTTTCAGAATTACTTATTAAAGAGGATTTGCATTATTTTCATCATTTGTACCATAAATGTGTTTTTCCTAATGTTTGTAAAAATAAACTATAAATGAAAGCTTGGCAAATCAACTTAAATATATCTTTATTATTAAGAGTTACATAAAAATTACATAAATTTGTACACATACATAAATAACGTAAAACATTTGAAATGTGGGTAACGTGGAGTGGAGAATACTTAGGGTTATTGGATGAGGAGGGGTTTCATGTGTGCGCGGAGTGAAGAAAATAATGATAATAATAATGTGTATATTGTGTGGATGCTGGGCGTGCCTGAGTTGGTGTTGTTGCATCTGCAGCCTGCAGACGCTGGGATCAGAGCGTATATTTTGTTAAAATGTCATCACAGTCAAATGAAATTACACAAGAGAGAACCTTGCCCGCTGCATATCGTTGCTCCGAGTCAGATAAGTCACGCCACGTCCAATGCGGATGTGGTTGTGGCGGCATCCACAACATCCTCCATCGCTGCTGCCGTTGCCTCTATCGACGCTGTTGCTGTTGTTGTTGTTGTTGTCGCTGGTGTTGTTGTTGGTATTGTTGTGGCAGCTGGCATAGGTAACTCCTCGTCCAGTCTGTGGGGCAAGTGAACATTGGGCGGCAGAGCTGTTTGGAGCGTTGTCTGCATTTGTATTTGATTCTGGAACTGCTGTCGCTGCAGCTGCATGGCTAGGAAATTGGCCAAATTGGCTGTCAACTTGGCCCTGTGGTTCTCAACGCGTCGTAAATTGCGCACCAGACGATTGTAAACCAGCGGCTTCACATCGATTGCCCACAGAAAGTCCAAATGGTTGAAGCGCTCCATCGGCACCAGATACTTTTCTATCACATTGGGCAACTCCCTCGCCAGCCGATCCACGCCCGTCGTCGACACGAGCAGATCATTCACGGAGTAATACAATGCGACCGGCACCTTGACACGTGACAGATCGTAATCCGGCGGCGTCATGCGATTGTATTCCAGCTGATTCCTCAAATAGCCTCGATCGAATTTACGAAAGTGTCCCGACTTCATCAGTTGACCAAAGTGCTCCAATTGCTTAATCGACGCACCAGATGGAGTATGGCTAAGCATTACAGGCAGCATTGTCTAAAATTGATGGATAATAATAATATTATTAAATTATTTATAATAAAAGTCGAAGTTCTCTAAAGAGATAGCGGAGATGCTAACTAAAATCATGTTGAGGGATGGCTTCAAATTCTACACTGCCCTAATTTAGAATACGTCTTAAGAATATTTATATATCAAATTAATTTATAGATCATGTTTCTAATTTTAAACTCAAATGTAAAATCTAAAGTGTAGTTTTGGAGAAGTCATGGCAAAGGAAAACTTGGGACAGAATATGTTCATAAATTTGCAGATGAAATTCCGATTCAAAATATTATTTTTAATAATGACTCAAAGTTGCTCAAAATACCTTTTTTTAATCTATTCATTTTAGTAATTTACTGTGATTTGTTATGAAAAGTGAACGATTAACGTATTTATATCAATGATTTTTAGTTCTGCATCCCTTGACAGAATTTAAATTGAATCTGCTAAAACAATTTTATTCGCTTTGAAAATGCATCGTTCGCCCAAAACTATTCAGTTCTCTGAATATGCAAGCCCCCAACTTTATCCCTTCTGGGGCGAACCATTTAAGTATAGCTTTTGTGTCACACAACCATGTTACGTATACGCAGTGTGAACACTTGACAATGCTGGCCTACCTCTTCCATCTAACGCCACCCCCGCAAATAGCTAGGGTTAAAAGGGGTTGCAACGTGGATAATTTGCATAGATTGTCGGTTATTTGCTGTTTCATCGTTTTGCTGTTTGCCTGTGCCAGTTAATTATGTTAAATTCCCAGCTCCTCCCCCCCCCACACAAAACAGGAGCAACAACAAGGGGCGAAGTGTAGCCACCCAATTGCAGTGTTGATAATAACATTGTTGCACAAACCATTCACCTGCTGTTCATGTTGTGCATGTAATTTAGGCACGCACCCATTGCACCCATTTGTGGGTCATAATTTCAAATCTGCGGGTGTTCAAATTGCTTATTTGTAGTCAACAAGTAACTATCAAATTTGGACTAGTTAATGAACGCTTTCGACCAGAACCAATAGAGCGAGCTAAAGCAGAACGAAAAGTAAGTTTAGTTTATATAGGATTCTGATTCTTCTAGAATATCAATTTATAAATGCAGTAGTTCAGATAAGTTTATTTAAATCTAAAATGCACTTTTTGGCTAACTAGCCGCCTTTGGTTGCCAATGTGTTTGCCAACTGATCTCTACGGTTTTCCAGTTGTTTGACGGATTAACCATATAAGCAATTCAAATAGTTACAAAATTGCCACTTCAATGGCCTGTCCATCACATTCTTAGAGTAGGTTAACATACTCCATGTGGTTACCCTAATTAAGTGGCTACTTAATGAAGACATTTGCATGAATCAGAAACTGAACAAACTGACCACAATTGCAACAGCAACGATGGGTAATCGAATGTGAAAATGAAAAATTCCAAATGCTTGCCCAAAAACATTTTAGACAAAACACGGAAAATGCCTGAAACGAGTGCGGCAGCTGGTGGTTTTTGGCAACATTACCTTGTTCAGCTGTTCGGAATTGTAGCCAGCGACCAGGAACAGGATATTCGAGCAGACATCCTGCGTCATGGCATTGTCGTGGCACACAACCTGACTGTGGTCCACAAGGAATTTCGTGTTGGGCATGAATTCCGTGATGCGCAACATTCGCGTCGCTGCCTGCAACAATAATCCCAAACACAAAAATCCATTTAAATCGCAACGTGGGGAATGCAAAATATTCACCACTTACCGTTAGGAAATCCAGGAATAAAACAAGTGTTCGGAACAGCGGACTCTTCATATCGTGGATATAAGCAATGGGCGCCAATGCGTGCATGGAAGTGATTTTCTGCGAATAAGCCGGCTGCTCGGAGCACAACACCCAAAAGATGGCGGTGCCCTGAGAGTGACCAATATAATGGAGCTGCTCGTAGCCAGTTTTGCTCAGTATATAGTCAATGTTAGCGGGTAAATCATATTTGCCCATCTCGTGGAACGTAAAGTCCCAGAACTCCTGGTAGTCACTGTTGAGGCTCGTGTGATTCTTTGAGTAGCGATTGCCACGCGAATTACCCATCCACACATCATAGCCCAGATCGGAGAGCATATAACCTGAAAAGTTAAACTCATTACAAAAATACTTCAACTTTCATTTAGCTTTTAACTTGTTTTCAAAAGTATTTGGAATTTATTGAAGTTATATGCAATATTTAGTTTGCTTCACTCACCCAATCCCGACTTTGGTCCCATTAGCACCCAGGTAGCTGAGGTATCCAGTATGCCGTGCATGAGCAGCACTGGCTGAGCTCCTTTCTTCGGTATGCGATGCATTTCCAGTATGTATCCATCCTTGGTAACCACTGTGTGCGTCTCCGATGGATACCCGTATTTGCGTATTAATTTCGGCTGTCCAAAGAGACCAACGACGAAAGAAAAAAAAAATCGAGAAATCCAAACAAGAAAAATTCCATTAGAATCGCAAGTGCAAGTCATGGCAGTGTGAAATTGAGTTGCTGCAGATCTGCCCTTCCCACTCATTCCCACCCAACACTAGCTTTTTTTCAGCTTTTCCAATTTGCATAACTCTGCCGAGCAGGTGGAGCTGTTGGCGGTGCCAGCAGCGACATCGTCTGGGCCTCAACCACAGCAATTTGGGCTAATGAATTTTAATTTGCAGCATCAACAAGTTAAACAAGCCGCAGACTCTGCCAGACACTGCCTACTATTGTCAGGCTGGTTAATCTTTATAAAGACTGTTTAAACTTAAATATGATTTACTTATTAAAAGAGTAAAAACAATTTTGATATGATGAAAATAAACAGACACAATGTACACATGAGATTATTAGGCAGCAATCGACAACTTTGCGGCTCAAAATTTATTCCAAATAAATTTTTAGATAAACTCGTATTTATTTAAAGTTAAAATGAGCTTAAATAGCAAGCAAGTTGCACTTTAAAGTATTGTAGCACTTTAGAAGTAGCTCTTTAAATTTAAAGTTCTATGTCGGTGTTTTATTTTTTTCTGTTAATCTGCAGCGCAATTTTAAAGTGTACTTTTACAAACGTTTAACATTTAATTACGTTTTCCAAGAATAATTTCTTGATATTAACAAAAATCAAATTCAGTTCCTAGATGTCATAATAAATTTGTTCAATCTATCAAATATCAGAAATATCATTAAGTATTCAGCATAAGAATTCTAATCGAGGTGACGCACCAAGCAGAAAAGTCACGTATTACGCATACGCCGGGTATGACAACACACATTTAAACTTGTGCCTCTCTTTTCCGCCAGTGCATAATGTCTATAGACTTTTAATGTTTCGTGATAAATTTGATAAGTCTGTGCAGAGTTATACAATCGTTGGAGTGCTTCAGTTTATTTTTTTAG
Source organism: Drosophila melanosoma (assembly GCA_035042045.1). Lineage (NCBI taxonomy): Eukaryota > Metazoa > Arthropoda > Insecta > Diptera > Drosophilidae > Drosophila > Drosophila melanosoma. Next base: position 1,169,881 of record JAWNLY010000203.1, on the reverse strand, counting down.
TCTTCGAGGGGTGCCGAAATAATTGTTGGCTTATAAAACAATAGTTAAAAAATTTATGAAACACGCGATTACACAAAAAAAAAGCCACAGATCGAAAGACAGAGAGAGAGAGAGAAGAGAGAGAGAGAGAGAGAGAGAGAGATAGCAGCAGAGTGAGAGAGTAAGAAAGAAAATTCAAACAGTTGAAGCTGTTTGGCATTTTAATTAACCTTGGCAGCGAATCGGAATAGCCACTGCTGAGCAGCAACAACAACAATAACAACAACAACAACAACAATAACAAAAACAAGAAAACGCTCTTTTAATAAGTAAGTATTAACAATTGCATTGGCCAACTGACTTTGCCGGCTGGTTGGCCAACACGAGGAAGTGGTACCAAAAAACTGAGCCACTGAAATATTTCTTTCCTTTTGCATGCTCTTGCTAATGTTGGGGCATATATTTTAGGTGTTTTTTTCTATCTTTTATTTTTTTTTGGCAATTTCCTAGCGTCTTTGTTATGCAATAACTTTTGAAGTTTCTTTTCAAAAATATGCATACAAAGAATAAAAGGCCGCAGCTGCATTATTTCAACCGCTGGCCACATTAAAGGCCTTTGTTTTTCTTGGCAAATAGCCGCTTTACACACTTTGCGTGCTGGCCAAAATGGCACAGACAATATTTGCTGAAGCCACAAGGCGTTGGTTGGTAAAGTTGGTAAACTGGGCAAACACTGCCAAGTTGCAGTCGCATCTCACAAGTAGCTGGGATGAGATGATGGCGATCTCTTCTCCCCACCCATTGGCCAACCGGGGCATGGTGTTGGGAAATTTTAAGAGCTGTTGAAATCTACGCAAAATGTGTGGCAATCAAAAAGCAACAACTTGCAGTAATTTTTTTTTTTTTTTTTGCTTACATGTAAAATTATTGAATTGCTAATAATAAATCGCATTATGTATGTTAAAAGTGTTGGTAATTGTTGTACAAATTTGTATTTATTTTATTTTTAGTCTTTAAGAAATATTATAAGCAGCTTTGCTAAATTTGGACAACGTATTTATTATTATGTATAAAGTGACGCATTTTTTATTTAACTTTACTATCAACAAATTTAAATCTAATTTATTATTATAATTAAACGATTTTGCTGGAATTAAATTGTAATAACAACTTCTAAAATTAAATAAAAGTTTTTATTATGCATAAACAAATCGCTAGCAATTCATTTAAAAACTGACTCTAAAAAGTTCTCTAAAAATATTGCATACATATTCAAATATTTATTTTAGTTCCGATTTGAAAGCATTAAAAACTGTGACCTACCACATAAAAAAAATAAAAGTAAGCGAGAGCAATGTAAACAAATAAAAAGTCTGAGTCAAAAACTATAATTAAATAAATGTGAATACGAGGAAAGTGTCAGACAATTCACTGCGACAAATGTCAATATGAATATTATTTCAAACTTTTTCTACGTATAATTTTCGTCGTTGATGTTTTATGGCATTTGCCGTTCATCTAATTGAACTAAGTGTTTTTTAGCGAAAAATGAAAAAAATTATTATCACCTTTTGGTCGCATCATGACCCACTTTATTTTAGTGTGTTGTTGTTGTGGTTTGTGTCCATGCTAATTGCCAATGTGTGTTTGCTGTGCGGCTTTGAGGCGGGGCTGTTAGCTTTATGTTTATACACGCATTCGATTTGTTGTTGTTGTTGTTGTTATTATTATTGTTTATCCAAGCCTTTGACGAGCCAATGCATATTTATGATTGTATATGGTGTTTGTTGAAGTGTTTTATGGGCTGAGCACATTTGCATAAAACACTTTTGATTTCTAGTGATGCGTTGCGACTTGCCGTAAGGAAACCGAGCCACATTTGGATTCGATATTGAATCTTCGCATTGCTGATTTTGTAACTGACCTTGATATTGACTTGTCTTTTTATGTGTGTCTGTCGTGCACATCGGCATCATCATAATAATCTTTGTCATTATAATTGCCCGGCAGCTATTTGAAAACGTCTCGACACGATCTCAACCAGTTTGTCTTGGATGTATATTTTTATATATATATGTTTAAATTTATATGTTAAAATATTTCTGATCTCGAATTTGCCATGGTTTGCATTTGCTATGCTTTGGTGGCCTGACATCAATTTAATGACATCAAAACACAAAGGTTAATCACATTTGAACTTTTATGTTAAACTCAATCTGGCTAAATATCTTAGTCTTTTAGCGTGCAAAACACTGTTATTTTAATGAATCAGGTTTTAAGTAAAATACATCTATTAAAGAATGGTTTTTAGTTTATTAAAGATATTTGAGATTCTGTTTCAATACACTTTAATTTTATTTATCATTTCAAATTGATTTTATTCTGCTCATATTTTCTACGAATTTACCAATATATTTATGATTTCGTTAATATAAAGTATATGAACAGGCTTCCCAATTTTAAAGATTATTGATATTTTAAAATATACTACTTTGATATGATTAAATAGTTTCATCTGCCTAAATATAATTAGTTTTGTTTATCTTTTGTGATTGCTATTATTTTGCAGAAGTATAAAAATTTCTACAACTGTCAAAAAAATGTTAAGTAACCATAAGATATATATTTTTGTAAACAACTTTTAAGAGCATTGTTAAGTTTTAAACTTCGAATTGTGTACATTACCTGCACATGTGTATTTGGGAAGATTGTATAATTAACAGATTATGCGTGCTAAATGCCATTTTAAACTCTGATTACTTTTCTTTATTACGGCCATAATGCCAGACACATTTCAACTGTCCATTTGTGAAACGACGTAATCAAGTTGATGACAACCATTTACAAATCTGTTCGTATTTGGCATGCAAAAACTATGCGGAAACTCTTTAAATTCAAATTAAGACGCTGCCAAAACCTAAAAAAAGCAGAGAAGAAAAACAAAGGCAAATGCCCAAAGTAAATCAAACCCAACAACAGCAAAATTATAATAGAAACGAATAAAGAAAAAACAAAAAGCAAAAAAAAAAACAACTGTTGCAATCGCATTTCCTTATTGTTGTGATGTGTAGAGCACAAAGTGCTGACTTTCCTAAACAATGGAGACCAGAAACATGGGCCGGAGACATTGTCCCCGAGCTGGGCACGGAAAGTACGGTACGGTAAGTGTTGGGCACGTGAAACGAGGTCTCCTAACCCATATTTCAAAGTCAGTCAGCCAGTCGACAGGTTAGCCTAATTGCATGTTGATTATTATGTATATGTGTGTGTGTGAATGTGTGTCTGTGTGTGTGTGTGTTTGGGTGTACACAGTTGACAATTTCCAATTTGTTATTGCTGCCATTAAAAGGTGTCTCTCACTGCCCACTCCCCACGCCCCACTTCAAGACGGTTATGCAATTGGCAACGTGCAGAAATTGTTGAAGAGGTTGTTGGGCTTTTGCCTTTTTAGTTCGCCAAGCTTGTTGTTCGCATTTGAAAGCCCAGCCATGACTTTGCATAAGATTCAGTTTCAGTTTCAGTTTCTGTTTCGATTCAAGACTTTTATATATATATCGTTACCCCGGTGACAATGCTGGCATATCTATCTCCCTGTCAGCTTTAAAACGCACGTAAATCGCATAATGCACGTTACATTATAACGTAACTTCACCCCTTCCCACCACCTCTTACACCCTCCTGGCCTATACTATTTGGTAATATGACTTGTTGCTGTTGTTGTTGTTGTCGCTGCTGTTTGGCATGTGGTTAATAATTTTGTGTTTGTCCAGTTTATTGGCTTTGTCAATTTTCGTCTGCTGTGATTATTGAGCACATTATTGAAATTGATGACAACATGGTAACCCCACCTTTAAAACTTGTTTGGTAATCCTCGGTAATATTTGCAGACTTAAACATGTGCTCGTACCCTTGATGTTTAACTGCCACAAAAAAATAATAACAATAAACACCGAAATTTTTTGTATTTTTAAGTGCATTTTTTTTAATTCCCACGAAATGCAAATTTCATTTTAATTTCAGCGTGACCTTAAATAAAACGCAAGAAAAAATAAACAATTGCATTTAAAATAATAATATTTAGCAAAACCCAACTTAAATGATCTAATTGCAGCTAATTAAACTAGGTTAGCTAACGGTAAATGGGGCTTTCAGGTCAAGAGCCACAAGAGATTAATTAAATAATATTCAATAAATATATATATATTTATTTATTTTTTTTAATATCCATTTTTTCTCACATTTGTCTTTAATTTAGAGATTATTTTTCTGGCTCTGGCAAGAGTGAATCTGAGAAAATATAAATCTGTCTTCAATATATTTTTTTCTAGCAACTGTTCTATAAAAAGTACCCCACAAAAGTCTCAAGATTCATAATAAAAGTGTATAATAAAAAACGTAGTATTTGAACCAATTCCAGTAGTCGTAAACAAAGTGGAACTCAATGAAAAAGAACTGGCAAACGGCAACTGTCTGAAGACAATAAATCGATTGTGAGTGCTTCACGTGATTGGAGATGATTACAAAGACATCTGGCGGAGCAGTAGTAATAAAGTTCTGACACTGAAACCCATGTAAACAATGGGCGCAACAGAAGAAGTCAATGAACTGCAGAAACTATAAATACGAAAATGAAGAAACTTTCTTTCTTAAACGAAAAGTGTGATGCGAGAAGTGAAAAAAAAATATATATACACAAGTGTAAATTTATTTAACATAGAAAAACAGTTCAGACAAAATCATAACTGAAATATCAAGTTGGTACCTGCTGGAAAAGGTAAAGGTACAACAAAACCTCAACCGGTAACACTTAGGGTAACAGCAGCAGCAACAACAACAACAACAACAATAAGTGTAATAACAATAACAATAACAAGTGTCAATGCTAACAACTTGGCTTTAGTTGAGTTGAAGTTGGCTCATGTTGCAACCGAGTGGTTTTTTTTTCGGGTACTTACAGTTATCAGCGAGGCATCTTCGAGCACATCGGACTTCAGGCTGCGACCGCCACCAGCCAAATTGGCATTGCTCGAGAGCAGGACGCTGTTGAGCAGATTCTTGAAGCTCAGCGAGCTGTAGCTGAAGGGCGAGAGTATTGTGAAGGCGCCGGCGCTGCCGCAGACCAATAATGCCGCAAGGCTGTGCAACAGCAGCGCCGTTGGCCATGGCCCAAACCCATACGCGCTATTTGTCCCCATCTGACAGAGTCACAGAGAGAGAGAGAGAGCAACAGCCACAGATCGAGGGAGAGAGAGGGAGAGAGAATGTCTCTTTTTACACACACAGGCACACAACACACTCACTCGAATTAAATTGGCAATGCAACAGTTGCTTGCACCAAAGCGTAACGATTACGTCGCTTTATAGCTGATTAACCAAAAAACTTCACTTGCAAAACTATTTTTTTTAAAACTTAATTATGACAGCTGGGAATTTGTTGAATTGGTGTGCATCCTTCGCGAAATCAAGAATATGAATTGTTAATTTGTTAATGCAATTAATATATATATATAAATAATATTATTCGAGTGATCTACGCGCACGCGCTTCGAGCAAATTTCACCTGCCAACCGATTTGCTGAAGCTTCGTTTCTCAACTGACTTGAAGCGTTCGCCATGAGCAGCCAGGCGAGCTTGGTTTGAACCACAACAACAGCTGCAGCAAGCTCGATGCCAACTTGTTGCAACGTGATGGGAAGTGATCAGCTTTGTTATTGTTAGTTGCTCATTTTTTGTTCGACTGATAGCTGCTAGTAATAAAAATTGTAAATATTCACAGTCTTTTTGATTCTCAATTAGCGCACAGACAGAAAAAACAATTTTGCATTAATAATAATAATAATAAAAATTGGCAATTAATAATAATAATAAAAAATAATATCTTAAGCAAATATGTTACTACTCAATTATTTGACATTAAATAGTAACACTTAAACTATTTCACATTTATTTCCACTGATGTTTCATGGCCATATAAAGTCCATGATCTACAGCTGCCGATCAGCATGTGGCTGACCTAAGTCAATGAATTGGCCCCCATTGGATGCATAAAAAATGTAAAGTGTAAATTTCAGATCAAACATGTTCGACACCCCCATGCAACACACACACAAACCGATCGAGCTAGTTTGCTTTATATCGTTCAGGCAACAAAACACATATCTTTTATATTATCAAGTTGTACGTTTGTTTTGTCTGCTGGCGACGCGATGTGACGTTTGTTGTTGTTGTTGTTAATGTTGTTGTTTTTTTGTTTTGTTGTGCAGCGCGTGCCAAGCAAGTTTTTTGCCTAAGTCTTTCGTTTTTCGCACTCAGACCGCTTCGTGTGGGCTTTTTCGGTTCGTGCCGTTATTCGCTGATTGGTGTTGTTATTGTTGTTGCTGTTGCTGTTGCTGTCTTACTGACTCGGTTTCAGTGTTTGGTGTTACGTTTACAGCCGCTGCCAAGGTAATTGCATTTGCACAAACCTCAAGCTCCTCCACATCCACAACACGCCCCACTGCACCCGCAAAGCCAGCGTCTGTCGAAATAGGTTGAAATATCTGTCTATCTGCCCGCATCAGCCGCCAGCAGTTGGCAGCGCTTGCCTGTCTGCAATTGGGATTCAGATCGAGTCTAGTTGTTGGTTACGTTTTCATTTCACAGAAATATGCAGGCGAAATGTCGATTTTAGTCTCTGATTCATTGTTTATTTTTGAAGTCAACTTTATTTTTCGGATCATTTGGGCAAAGTCAATTGCATCTTTTGTCAACGCAGGCACGTAAGGGCATTCCCACATTTTGCAACAATCATTATTATGATGCAGATAATGGTGATTATTTTCTGGTTATGATCCGTTACTGCTATTGCTGTTGGCCTTGGCCTGAGCCATTTTGTCAGGGCTGCATTCGAGTGCTGTTCAATGACAGACAGCCACTAAACCCATGATCATAAAACTAAATCACCATTATTACATGTATTCTTACAAAATCGGGATGCAGAGGTATTGCAATATGCATATTTAATTTTGACAGCATTTAGACTAACATAATTGACCATATCTTATAATTGCCCTCTAGAATGTCATGACCACGGACTACCACCACCCCATTCGGTTGCCAGGCGCAAGGCCAGCAACTGTGGCTATAAATATTGGCACGCCTACTCAGCCAATTTGTTGCTGCTTTAATTGTTTTTGGTGTAATTGCACTTAATGCAATTAAATCAATTGCTTGTTTGCTGTGTCTGCATTTGATACCCTTGAATTATACAACGCATAAAATGCCTATGATTAACTAAAACATTTATCCAGCTGAGTTAGTTTATATATTAAGTGGGTAACTAATGTTACTTCTATGAGTTTGACAGATAAAAAGATTAATATTGAATATATAATAGATATATAATCCGGAATAAATCATTCAATAGGGTATCTAAAAGACGACTATTATTTTTAGCGCATTGCGGATGTTCTTGCAACATTTTGGGTATTAAGTTTTGGCGTCAAACTTGCCAAAAACTACAACAAAAAAAAATTGCCAGCTGTTGCGAGGTTTTTTTTAAAAAAAAAACCTAAAAAAAACTGTTGCAATTTAATGCCTCGACTCAAGGTCAGTAGGCGCAAAGTGTTGTTGGTTTTGTTGTAGCTGTAACTGATTTATTGTATGCTGCTGTGGCAACTTTTGACTGTATTGCTTATGTTAACGTCTGTGTTTTTTTTTTTGTGGCATACTTGCTGCTTGACACTGAAATTATTTGTAAGAGTAAGTGTGTGAAAGAGGGTGAGAGAGAGAGAGACAGATAGGGGGGACGAGGTACATGTGGGGCAAGTTGTTTTTTTTAAGCTTGTTTTATTTATGTCTGACTCTTGACACGCAGATGCTGCCAGCAAATCGTCTCTTGGCCTTGTCAGGATGTGATTTACGCAGCGATTTTTTTGTTTGCCTCTTTTCCGCTGACACATTTTGTTGTTGGGTGCCTCATTTCCATATCCAGTTGTTTGAGTGTCGAAACTGACGAGCTGTACAGCAAACTGATGACGCTGACTTCTCAACACTCAACAAAGCTTAATATTTACAGAGCAATACTACACTGAAACAATACCAAAAATTTACCACCTAAACCTAATAAGCCTTGAGCTCAGACAAATATAAATATTTATGTGAATTGACAATTTTGTTTATTTGTAGGAAAACATTTCCAAATAGTATTATTTAATAAAAAAAGTTTAGTTTTTAGCAAGCACATTTTTTTATTGGTTTTTAAATTTTAAATGTAATAATGTTGCAACCATTAAATAAACATGTTATAGGGTAAGAAAAATAATATGATTTGATATAATTTATTTTTTTTTTCGTTTCAATATTTGTAGTATAAGAAGTTAGCTAGCTGCAACATAGCAGAGAAAGCCGCACATAATGTGAATTTGTCTATTTTGCAATAAGTGTCACACTCGACACATGTTTCGCCTACACCAGCTAAGCAACGACTATAATCAAGCAGCTACAACAAATAATAATAATAATAATAATAATAATAATTACCACAACAACAACTGCGTATTTTGCGGCTCCGTAATGCGGTAGTTTTGGCTTTATTGCTGAGGAGCAGCGAAATTATGTGTTGATTGTTATGTGGCATGTGAGCCAACGGCAGCCTCCAACTTAGCGTATACTTTATGTTGATTATATACAAATAAAATATTTCTTAATGTGCGCTTAGAAACATGGCTGCTGTTGCACAAACTTGGTTTGATATTTGGCAAGAAATTCCATTCAATGAGCGCATGCACCTCCTTCCATTATGCATCTGCAACTGCCTCTTTGCCGCTCTTTCTATCTCTATCTCTCTCTGTCTACAGCTCTTTATCTGTATCTCACAATTTGCAATACTCTCTGACAAATATTATATAATCATCTAGCCTAGTCGGCGCCGCATTTTTCTTTTCGTGATTCAACCACAAATGTTTTTTTCCAAGCCAAAAATAAAAAGGAAAAAGAAATATCTGCTAATGGTGCAGTAGGCGACATCGAAAGTGGTTTTCGATGCCATTCGATTGGGGGTATTACAACTTGGTAAGACGATCTGTGCACACCCTATTAAAATGCCTGTTCATGTAACTTAAATTGTCTGCGGTTAGTAAAATGTTTCAGTTTTAGGTAATAAAGAGCAGTAAGCACATATATACCTTAAAAGATTTAAAAGTATAATTTCAATTTTGTTTATTTCTACGTTCTTTAAAAATATGAAGTGTCAACATGCGCTGGAACTGATTAATGTAAAAATGTATTTATTACTTAAAAACAAAAATAAAGTCAATGCAACACATAATAAATAATTAAGCAACTAAGTAGTGCTCAAATTATAATTCTTATATAGATAGAAATCATTTACTTACATTTTGCTTAAATTAAAGTTTAAAATTAACTATAATTTAGAGGCTTTTGTTTTATCTTCCAAAAAAAATATGCTAGAGTAATAAATTGAATTAATATGAGAGAATCCATAGATATTATCAACGCTGACTGTAATTTTGGCTTAGTATTTTAGTTTAAAATGCATTAAAATTTAGAGACATATTTTTTAATTTCATCTAGCTAAAGTAAAAGTTTTGCTTTTACGATAAATTTTATTGAATATATATAAGCCAGAGTATTAAATTTTCTTCATTTTAATTATATATTTTTTATGGGGAAAACCTATAGTCGAAAAAAGCACGAGACCAGAAACAGCAGCTGAGCCGCTGGCGTTGTTTATGTATTTGGTTTTCCAGGCAACAGCAACAGCAGTAGCAGCAACAATGACAACAACCACAACAACATCAACAACAACACAACGGGGCTTGCCACAAAAAATTCAACAATATTTGTCATTCAAAGCATTGGCCAAAAGCAACAACTAAATGTTGGTAAATGTGTCATGGAGGCGTTTCGTGTTGATGTTGTTGTTGCCACTCGTTGTTGCGAGCTCTGTTCCTGTTTACATTTGTTGCAATATAAGCAGAAATATTAAAAACATTTCTCGAGCCAGTTTCGATATATATATTTTTTCAGTTATTGCTGCTCCAATCGGCCGATTGACATATATTCCAAAAGGCTGTTTATCGACGATTGTTGTGTTTGCTGCTGCTGCTGTTTGTTTGTTGTCATATGTTGCTCTCATTGGATATTTTGTTGTCGCTTCTGTTTTTATTTGTTTTTGTATTTCTATTTCTGTTTGTATTTATATTTGTTTTCGTATTGATGTTGCAGCCGGCTCCAACTGGCAAATTCTTAGCAACGTCTTCAGCTCAGTTTTTCCGCTATGTTTTCTTTTCGTTTATTTTTTCTCTGTATGTTTACTATTTGGATGATGTGGCAAAAAAAATGTGGGTGAGTCCCAGATTTGGCTGAAATAAAAAGTGGATGTGATTTCGTTCAGGGCCAATGACTCGAAAGTTGGTGAAAACAACGAAATTAGTCTGCAACCTACTTAAGCTGGGCAAATTTTTACTTTTTATTTTTGTTTAATATTTTTTTAAGCCACTTGGCAATAAGTGTCCTTGAAAACCAATCAATAAGTGCTTACAAAAAATAATGATTTGTAGTAAAAATCTTAATATTAAGCTCCAGAAACCCAATGGTGAAATTTTTATTTTGCCATTTCAGCACCAGATGAATTTTTGTCTCAGGCTAAACGTAATTTAAGTAGACTTAAGTACATGCAATATTAGCTTAAATGTATTTCAACCTTTGCCATAAAAACCAGGTTCTAATGGCCCACACCAATTTAAACGACCTGCACGAGCTGCAGTTAACAAAATTTAAACAGATTCGATGTTTAACTATGAACGCACTTGGGTAGTACAAACACGTTCAAGTGACATACAAAATACAAAATACAAAAAAAAAAAACCGACAACAGTAATAATAAATAATGCTAAGACGTAACAATTAAAAGCGCTAATAGTTTTTTATATAATATTTCGCATTATGTGCGATAAATAAAAAAAAAAAGAGACAATTCACACGCCTTAAACATTTTAGGAGCCACACACCCAAACTGGCTGAATTATAAAATTATTTACATATTTTATATATATATATATGTATGTATATATCTACATTTACATTATACATTCGAAATTGTCATAAGTGAGAGTTAAAAAGAAATGCTTATTGGACAGATGATAATTTTTTTTGCAAAACTGAACCAAAATGATTTAGAAAATTAAAAAAGTACAACGAATTAGAAATTATTAGCATTATGTGGCATGTAATACTAAAGGCGCCACAAAAAGTTGCATGATAATTATTTGAAAATGATGCCTGAGTGAATGTTTGCCAAAATTATGTTAATTATTTACACAAGCGCTCAGTGCATTTCCATCTGTATCTGTATTTGTGTCTGTGTCTGTGCTGAGCAGCTGGCCGTGTTGGCTATGCAAATGGGTGTTTTGTGGCAAGCGAGCGCCTGCAGGATGTATTTTGGCTTGCCACGCATAAATTTTCTTCAGGCTGAGTGCGTCAAGCGATTATTTTTTTGGCAAATGTTAAAATCACTGAGCGATATGAGCTGGGTGTGTGTAGCGTGGGTGTGTGTAGCTTGGGTGTGTGTAGCTTGGATGTGTGTAGATTGGGTGTGTGAAGCTTGGGTGTGTGTGTGGGAGCACATCACAGAGTTGCATAATTAATTTGTGTACACAGTTGTAAACAAACTCAGCGCCGAGCAATTAAATTTGGGTCGCTCAAAACTGGGAAGAGTCGCTAATAGAAAAACATGTAAATGCAAAATTACATGTATACAAATGTGCATATATTAAGCTACTGAAAAAAAGCATATTAGAATATCATTATACCACTAGAATGAAAACAAAGTATCATTTATATGAGGCTACCATAAATAATAATAGTAAAACTCATTTTTATATATTTCAGGTTAATCTAAAGTTTACATATTGATTTAAACTCACATTTCGCAAAAAATTAAAATTAAAAATAATAAATTTGAAGCCACCTTTAAAGACGTTGTATTATCGTTATTATTATTTAAATTTCCCCCATATCATTAATATTATCATCGATAAAATGTCATTTCCCGTCAATTTATTTATTTTGCGACATTTTTCCTTCAATTTCCACATGCATTTTTCAAAAAGCTGCTCAGTTTTATTATTATTGTTGTGGTGCTGCTGCTGCTGTTGCTGCTGCATGTTGGTGTTGACTGTTTATACATTTCCTGGCTACACAGCAACAATAACATCAACATCAACAACAACTAAAGCAACAACAATGGCGTCAAATGTTTTACTGCAGATAAGAAGTTTAATTTATGCGAAAACATGTTTTGAGCCAGCCAGAAGCGACAGCCAGACAGCCAGATAAACATATATAGCTATATAGCAGGAGTCGGATATGCATATATATATATACAGTTGGATGTGTTGTGTTGGCCTGCAGCTGACTAGGCTGACTGGCCATGCCCACAATTTCACACGCTCATCGGCCCAGCTATTGACCTTCATTGGACATGTGTGCAACATACTTTTTACTTCACACACGCCCAAATCGTGGCCATAAATTGTTCGCGTCTCTTCCGTTTCTGCGGTTTTGTCGATGCGCTGAAATTGTTGTTTTATTTTCTGTTGTTGTTGTTGCTGCTGCGATTTATTTATTTATTTAATGCCATGTTTTGTCTAGACGCCGACTAAATTGAGCCGGGGGGGGCTCTTCTGATATTTACCCAACGATAACTCCGTTTTTATGGTCCTCGCATTGTCTCCGCCTGGCGACGACTCCTGCGCAGATTTTATGCGATTCCCGTCTGGACGCCCAGGCAAATGGCAAATGGCAAATGGCTACTGGGTAATGGCAAATGGCAAATGGCGAATTGCAAATGGCAACGGGCAACGGGCAGACGCATTGGGGCAACGTGTTCCTGCATAAGCAGGCGGGCAATTAAAAGCAAGCAACATAAGAACATAACATGAAAAGTGTGGCATGCAACGTTTGCGGCGAGTGCCACATCATTAATGAAGCCAAAAGTGCTACGAGCTTACCCAAATATAATTAGTGTAATTATTGTTTTAAATATGTTATTTACACTTATACCCATATGAAAATTACAATCTTAACTTTGACGAGCGATCTTTAACTTATATTAAACCCGAGTTTTCGTTGATTACATGGAAATCCACAACAAAATCTTAAGAAAACGCCAAATCCCTAACATGTTTTTGGTTTAAGGCAAGATAAAGTTGTCCATTTAAGAAGATATGTTTAAGGAATACTATCAAAGTAAGTAGAATTTGTATATTATTAATAAGGCATGTAGTTTTAAGACTTATTAAGTTATTGCTTAAGTAAAGTATTTTATTTTTAAAGATACAAATTAGACTCCTTATATTTTATCTTATTGCCGAAAAATATACATAAATTATATATAATCAAATTGGTTGTTTTTAATTATGTATACAATATTTGGAACAGTTAATTTTCTGCTTAAGTGTTGCATTATATAATGTATTTGCATGAAAAAAGTTAAGACTAATACTATTATATTATCTTATAATTTAAATCTAAACATAAACACTTTGCAACTAAGATAAAATTAAGCGAAAAAGTTTATGTTCTCAGATATCCTTATAATCACTTAATGCTGTCATATTAAGTAGATCCTTACGATGAACTCAAATTGTACTTTAAAAACCTGCAGAGATATGTCCGATTTATAGCTATTGACCTGATGAATTAAGGCCCTTTTCTCATCGAAGTTGTGGTCCTAAAAGTATTCCACATTTTTAATCGAATTTTACTTAGTCAATACTCCAACCTTATTTTTTATGCTACCTTAAATATCAACCTAATAAGAAAACGATGGAGTTTAACAATATTTTACATTATGTTTTTCTACATGATATGATAGGATAATTATGGAATTTTTAATATTGGTATATAAACAAATAGATATGTACATAAGAATTGCATATTGTTGATATATTGCAACTTTAATTTGGCAGCAGAAACGCTTTAGCAACATAAAACTTGTACATAGCAACATGCGTGCTTAGCAACATTGGTGATTGGCAACATATTGAAGCTCAGCATTTTTGACAGCCTAATTGAATATTTTCTGTGTAGCAAAAACTATACATATTTTTTTAATATATAAAAATCTTGCTATTAATAAAAGCTCAAATGATGAATAAATTTGAATTGCATGACAAAATGTGAAATTGATATGTTCCATATTAGCCGCAGAAATACGCATTGTTCAACGTGCATACAAATATATATATATACATATATATATATATATATATATATACATATTCATATACATATTATATATTTTATTATATTAAAATGCTATTGAAAAACATATAAAATGTTACATAGTTAAAATATATAAATTATAAGTAATACGGCACAACACATGGCCCGTTCGGCTGCCATGTTGGGGCTGAGATCGGTCAGATATTTAAATGCATACAGTTCCAGTTCCATGTTTATTCCTCTCCAGTTTCCTATTGTGTGCCCGTCCCGCCACGTGCTGCTGAGCCGACTTCTTGTGATTGAGCATCTTATCGCACAGCTCGCAATAATAGTCGGTATGCACATCTTCCAGCATGTGAATATCGCGCTTGTTGCGACCAGCGTACATGTAGGTGCCAAGTGGATTTACAGGCACCAATGTACCATTCCCCGTGATTCGGAGGATGAAGCTGCCATCGAACGTGTCCGTCGAGGAGGAGCCCCAGTTGCATTTTTCACGCTTGCGGTGCCGCAGTCCTGCCATGTGCAGATCCATCTGCGACTCCGAGGTGACGACTACATCGCACAGATGGCACATCAGCCATTTGTCGTTGGTACGCACCCAGTTGCCCGTGTTGTCATAGTAGCCCTCACCATTCGGCCTGGAAATCCGACGCTCTACTAGTTGATGGCGTCGACCACAGAAGTGCTGCCAGGCGTGCAGAATCGAGGACAGCCTCAGATCGCACAGATCGCAGTGCAAAATGGCGGGGCCCGAGGTGCGCAGACCGCGCAGCATCTCCGTGGACAGGTTGCCCATGGCAAATTTGTTCCGGATTAGCCAGGTGTCCACGCGACGCAGATGGCTGCGCGACAAGTAGTGATCCAGGGCATTGCGCTTCGATGTCATTGCCGTGTGGCACAGGCGACAGCTGCCCCATTGGAATAGTGACTGCAACTCTTGCGGCACCTGCGATTTAAGCTGGGCATCTGGGAATGCACCAACGAGGAGTCAAACTTTACAAACAATATTCAAGCAGTTACAGGATTGGTGGAACTCACCGTTGTGGACCTGTTGGTCGATTAACTTCTGATGTCCCATATCCAGATCTCGTTTTGCTCTCAATTGCAGCTCCCGCTCCAGCTCGATGTGTTCACCATAATTTTCGACGCGCGGCAGTAATCCATAACATGGTTGCATCTCCGCAATCCAAAACTTGTAAGGATTGGCATTGGGCAGAGAAGCGCATTCCGGCATCGGATCCAATTGCTCATCACGATTATCGCTTCGATTACGGCTGATCATCGATGTTGGTATCGATAAGCCATTCGATAGTTGCATCTGTGGTGGCGATGATGCAACTGCCGCCACAGTTGATAGTTGATCGCCATTTCCAGCTCTCTTCTTCTTATTGTAAATTATTCCGTTATTTATTTTATGAAACTTGTTAAATTTGTACCCATTGCGAAGCTTTACAGGTGGCCGCTGCCCAGTTCTTGGACTTTTTTCAATTTTCAATTTTAATTGTGGATGACCCGGTGGTTCAATCATGTTGTCGCCATTGTTGGCCGAAGGCAGCTGTAGCTGCCCCTCTCTATCGAAGAACATCCTGGACGCCAGTGGGTTGGCCTCCAGTTGATTGAGTGCAGCCATGAAACGATTTTGTGTCCATTGGGTGGCTTCACTGACATATGGTGAGTTGTGGAATGTTAAAAAGTCATCATTGACGCCCGGCTGGTTGTCAACGTTACGTTCCCGATTGGGCACCTCATGCACCGCCTCCTGCAACATGATCATTATATTTTTAGCCCCCGAAACGTGCTCCTTGGTGCAGCCGTGCACGAGGCAGGGCAGTTGATGCTGCTGGCAGAGTCCAGCCACCTCGGCGGCATTTATCTGCTGGGGCTCAGGCTCAAGGTAGCTAGCAGGCAAATTGACCTGATAGCGATGGACGACATCCTCGTCGCTGCGACGCAACTCCACCAGCACGGGCAGCTCGCCAAAGCGGTTGCGCGGCTTCGGCAACGAGGCAGCCAACTTGCTGATGTTCAGAGCGCACTTGAGGGCGATCTGCTCGTGGACCAGCGGCATCCTTGGACTCAGTTCGTAGTTGCGTGCAAGCATTTTCGATTCACTTACTCGTATTGGTCGTTTTCGCCGGCAAAGTGTAGGAGACAGTTGGCCCACGCTAGAAAATAAAAGAAATGGCTTGCACACACTTTTGGGCCACGTTCAATTTGTTTAAAGAGTGTTTAACACTTAACACTTAAAAGTACATTTGAATTTGTTGAAACTGGAGTTGAAAATGTGTTAAATATTTCGTTTCACACGGCTTGCTAGGCATCTGTCAAAGCTAGGAATGATTGTGCTTTTCTATCGATAGATTTGGTAACAGTTGCATTTCGTTTCGGGTTTGTTAGTATTTAGTATTTAACACACTAATAGAAAAAATATTAAAATAATTTTAATTACAATTTTTATTTGTATTTCCAACTGCAAAGCCTTTCATAAAATATGTTGTGTGCTTTCAAATTTTTGGCTCTGACATAATTTGCCGCTCACTTTGATAATGTGGAAACTAGGCTAACAATTTTGAATAAATTTAATAAAATGAGTTTTAACTTTTCATTCGAAAATATTTCACATTTTTCAACTTTGAATATCTTTGCTGGTGTTCCTTATTATGGGCCAGGGTCTTTGCGCATCCCATCACTTATTGAGCGTGTTTATTCTTCAACTTTAACCATCTGGCGCCATAATTTAGCACCATTTCAAATCGGAAGGATCTCCTCAAGGATGCCCCCCGCTGTTGGGCTGGCAATCTGCACGCCTCAGAGCCGAATTTGGCATTTATAAATGTCAGTTGTGGCAGCGCGAGGGCCCAAGAGGCACCACTCCTTGAGGAGTTGCCAGGAAATGCGGAGAGTAATGGGGCAGAGCTTTAAATATTTTCGACAGACTGCTTTATAGAGTGTGTGGAACACATACGTATACCATATATACATATGTGAATGCCTGCCTGGAGCATTAAAATAATGTTTAGCGCGTGATTTTGGCGCCAAGCTTGTTCCGCTGGCATCTTCTGGCATCAATTGTCAGCGTTTAGCTGCCGGCCAGGTTTATCGAGTCGCAAGACGCACAGGTGCCACAGTGCTTGGATGGTTGAGTGGAGGGATGGTTGGGTGGTTGGGTGGTTAACGGAGACTGCCAACATCAATAACACTAATGGGAAAAGGATAAAGATAAGCATTAAATAACACACGTACGCATGGCATTTTGAGGCTTATGGCGAGGCCCATGACGTTGATAGCCCCCAGATATGGGCGGTGAATAAAGAACGTAACTAAAGACATAAATGTGTGTGTGTGCGGGTGTGGGTGTGTGTGTGTGTGTGTCTGTGTGTGTGTGTGTGCGCAGGGCGATTCTGTTGTTGTGTGTGTGTGTGTGCTTTCCAAATTGTTTGCCCCGCGGTTCTGACGTGGGCGTGGCAGTGCGTACGTGCCAGCTGTTAAGCGCCACGTTGCCTACAGCCTCTCTACGTCTCTCTCTCTCTCTCGCACATACTCTCCCCCTTTCCATCTTTATCTCTATCTCCCTCTCTCTCCCTTTCACTCAACTGTTTTGTTCGCTGTGCGATTTTTTCACATTTGCGCTTCCGCTTCCGTCATTGTCGTTGGCTCCTTTGCCAACTGTCCCAAATTGTGTCACACACGTGAGCAATTTAAAGTGGGAAGGCTCTTTTGGTCCTTGGTACTTGGTCCTTGGTCCTTTTGCTTCTCCTGCGCCCCATTTCAATTGTAAACTTAATTTAAAGCAGAGCCTTGTGGCGTGTAAATATGCGTTTCGCATCTTAAATTTATGAATCGAGTATGCAAATTTATAAATGCATTGATTTTTCCAAAGTAAATTACAAAAATATATATATAACAAAAGACTGTAGCCCCAAGAAAGCCTTAAAAATGTAAATTAAAAAAATTAAACGCATTTTTAAGTTAGGTTAAGAATCCAATATCGTAAAAAACACAAGCTTAAAAGTTTTGTTCAATGACAAAATCGAATTTATATGATTTGATGCATCATATACATTTGCTAAATAATCGTAACTGAAAACATCTAAAACTTATCTGAACAAAGATTAGCACAATAGATGAAGTGAAGTCAATTTTCCCAATTTAATTTATATATTAAAATTAAATCAGTTATCCCATATAAAGTAGGCTTCTCATGGACTTGCGAATGTGTAAATAAAAATGATAATTTTTTCTAATGCTTGGGATTTTTTACGACATTAAATTCTTAACCTAACTTAAAAATGCTCTCAATTATTTAAATTTAAATTTCTGCAGTCCATGCATTCTTTTTTTATAAATAATTTTTTTTTTTTTTGAATATCATTTTTTTTATTTTCTTTTCTCTCGTTTATTTTATATTGAGTGAGCTTGAAGCATTTTTAATATCGATTCGCAACCTTCACTGGAGTTTTGCTGCTCAGACGGTTGAGTGAAATGAAGCAACAATACTGCAACATAATGTTAAATGATGCTGGATATGATCCGAGTTGGTGCTGCGATATCTTTCTACGTCAACTGTTTGCCGAACTGGAGTTGGAAGAAACGAGCAGAAGTTGGAGTGCAGATGCCTCGGGGCAATCAGTTTGCAAACTATGACACTTTCCTTAAGATCCGATTCAATCGCTAAATGATATCAAAGTGGATGGGTATATCAAGGATATAATGCCAAGTGTTCAGACAGGTGCAACCAAAGCACGATATGACAAACTGCTGGAACCAATGAAGCGCTCCTCAATTTACTTTGTGGTCGCTCCAACGATTTGGCGAATCGGCATCTTGGCGAGTAGCTCTCTCGACTTTGGTGCCATACAGCTCAGTGATTTGCCTTACAAGATATTCGACTGGTCCATGGATTGGCTCTTCAGAGCCGCCAGGCTGGCCAACGATATGCTGACTCGAAAGAAAAGCTGAGATGAGCTGAATCAGACCAAGTATATTGTTCTGCTGGAATTATTTCGCAGCTATAAATATTTATAATACTGTGACACATAAAACTAATGATCAAACTTAAGCGAAGCGGAGCTTACTGATAAATTTGAACACTGGGGCATTCAGATAGTCTTCGCCAAAAATCGCTTGCAAACGGCTCAGCATCAACAGAGGAAGATCTAGAAGAAAATAGACTTTATGCGTCGATAGATTGTGGAAGTTCAGAAACTGATGGAGGCAGCAGAACAATTGAAAATCTATCAATGGTAAGCTAAGTAGTTAAATTCAAATGTAAAAACTATTTAGTTACAGGTTCATAAGAATATGAAAGCCACTTTAACCAGATGGTAGAGAGATCGAAATGTGACATTTCTGAAAACTATTTCTAATCAGATAACTTTTAAGGGAGCTAACTGATAAGAAATGGTTTTCTTTGGAAAATAGAACTTATAACAAAGCTTTTGCCCTATTTTACTAATTAGTGACAAAATCTATTCAAAAGTTTACTGTTTTCAGAACGGATTGTTTAAATAGAGTTTTTCAGCAGGAATTAAAAATAAACTTAATGAATTAAGTCAAACAATAAAATTAAAAATTGAGCATACAACTTAACTGATAAATATTTAATTATGATTTTTACATTAGATCGTTTGACATATGCTCATTTAAAGATTTAATGAGTTTTAAGAAATTCATAGCAAAGATATCCTAAAACCTATTTACCCTTCTGCATGTTAATGGTGCAAGTGTCGCCTTGTGCAATGTCCTGTTGTCATTTGAAAGCTTGTTGGACTCCTGTTGCTGGCGCTGCCTGCTTGGGCAAATTCGATTATGACAATAAGCGGAGAGTGCCCCAAGTGGCAACAGAGAGCAAAGAAGCATAGAGCAAAAAGTATAAAAGCGAGAAAAGGATAAGGCCATGTCGCCGCATTAACGCGTTTGTCTTTGCTGTAAGGGACGGGTTGCAGGACGTCGGAAGTATAAGTCGGGTAGAGTAGAGTTAAAGGCAGTCAAGTTGCCAGTTCCGGCTGCGGTAGGTTCTGCGTTGGCTGCGTTGTGTGCAGCAAGCTGGGAAATTGGTTTGGGCTCCTTGCTGATTAAAGCTGTTCAGTTTTTTTTTTTTTTTTTCTTGTTTGCCAACTTTTGTGGTGATTCGTAACTTTTTTTTTAAGCATATCATTAGGATGCAGTGCAGCCGGCATCTGAGCCATGCACAAATGGCATATTAAGCTACACCGACAGTCGCGTTTATTGCGCAACCCGAAGCCAGAACCAGAATGCCGCCCAACAAGCAAAGCAGGAGGAGTTGTCATGCCACATATTAAATTTCATTTCACTGGCTTCTGGAATAGGGCGTCTAATGAAGGTTAAGCAACTTTTAATGTCCTCCCGTGCTCGCCCTTAGCCTGCCATTGGCCATTTTGCAGACCATTAAATGTTTTGCCTGGCAATATGCCATATGTTTTGACATGGACATCTCCTGCTCTGGGGGTTATGCTCGGTTTATGTTAGAAAAACTTTTCTTATCATTTGCGAGAAAGTCATAAAGACATGTGAGTGTGTCTGTGTGTTGATATGACGACGACAGAAAATGGTAATGATGAAGCCGGATCACATACAAGTATATATATATAAATATATATATAAACATATGCTGGGCTTAACATTACAACGTCTGAAATCTGTCCTAAAGGGCAATTTACACACAAATGGCATATGATGTTACACCCTTTGCATAAATCCCCAACTGACATTGACACTAATCGTTCCATGATTGAATGATATTTGCTTGCAACTTTATCTTTCCTCATATTGCATTGCATCTATGTAATTACATTTCTGATATATAGTAAAAATGTGTTGAAAATTATTAAAAGCGTATTATACTCAAAAAACAAAAAATATTTTTTTTTTTTCAATTATCTTTTTGATGATATCAAATCTCTATTTATTTTCAATATATTAAATATTTGTTCATATATTTTTTTTTAGCGCCTAATGAATAATTAATATATATTTTATTACTCGCACGTTACGCAAATTGTTTTAGATTTAATGTTCAAATTCAAAGCAAATAGTTTTTGTCACGCTTCAAGTATGTTTCTCCTAGCACCCCTCCTCCCTGATGGCTTTCCTGGTGTCAAAACATCATGGAAGACATGCTCTGAAGCGTTTTTTTACAACTCTATCCGTTCCCAAGACCAAGAGCAAAGTCCCCTTCCTACTCGACCAGGCGGAACGGTGCGACTGAATCAAAAACTTCAACTTGAACTTTGCCTTAGACATTTATTGTTATCAACATTTACATGTGCCTTGCCGCACCACGTCTTCTCTGTTGTAATTTTACGGTCCATTGAGTGCGGAAATCGCCACACAATCAAATTACCCAGTTCCCAGTTCAGAGTGGGCGCACCCAAAACTGTGTCGCCTTCTTCGAAATGCTTTAAGTTTTCCAATTAAAACAAATGTATCAAATGCGATACAACAAAAGAATTTGGTCAACAATTTTGTTGTGCTATTTTTCTGGAATTCTGGCATTTTTTAACTGGCCAAATTTATGCGTGGAATATTTCGTAGGAGTCGTAAATTTCAACATTGCGACAAGAACGCAGCCGAACTCGACTTTCGATTGGACTTTGGACCGTGGCTTTTGTTTTGCCCGGTTATTTATGCAGTTGACTTTTGCAACACTATCTGGCAATTGTTGTTGTTATTGTTGTTGTTGTTTTTGGAGCTGGCCACTGCAGTCATAGCCACTTGTCTCCACCCCACCATTTTTTACCAAGACGAAAAGGGAGTCTACCAACATTTTCTCTCTTCTTATGTTTTCCTCCTTTTTTTGTATGTCTCGACTCCCAACACGAGAAGTCCATTTTGAAATTTATGTACACACAAATTGAAAGCGCGCTGCAAGTGAAAGAAAGCGCCAAACTGAGAATGCTATAAAATGAAGCAGTGCAAAAGAACATAAAAAATGACTCGACACTCGCTGAAAACTTAGCTGCATTGCACAAATTGCAAAAAACACAATATATAAAAATAGTTAAAAAAAAAGAAAAGAAAAAACAACTAACGAAAATGCACTTGACTCGTCGCTTTGTACAGCTGTATCCAAGAAGTGGTTGCCTAACAAAATGTCCTGCCAAAAACAGCAACGATTGTTCTGATGCCACCAAGTGTTGACTTTGAGGAGGGTTGTGGTAAGATGTTGAGCTGAGTGATGTAATCAAAGTCAGAGATGGAGCAAAAAAAAAAATGGAACAACCAAAAATGACACCGATCTAAAAGATATGATAAATTGGGTAAGCAAATCCATGTTTAAGTTTGTTTATATGATGGATTATAGATAAAATGTAAATTCAAATATCGCGGAAAAGTTTTGATCTGAAAAGCATTACAAATATGTTTGGATTGTGCAATTAATTAAAATTAAATTTTTAAATATGTTGTCTAAATATGTTAAGCTTTGCAAATGATTAGAAATTGGCTCAGTTTTAACAAAGTTTGTTATTTTAATTGAGATCTCTTATCTAGTTCATATTTTAAATATGTCAAAATATTTTGTACCCATTTTAAAATATATTTTACTCTATTTCAAGTATATCTAAACTCGTTTTGTTTTGAGCTGAAGTAAGCTCATTTGCATAGTTTGTTGCACTTTGAACTCTTGAATACAGTTCTCATTTGTAAGGAGTCAAAGGCTGAACCGCAACATTGGCATTGCCATTGGCACTTGGCATAAATTAAATGAAAGATTCTCTACTGAAAATAGGTTGCCTGACTGGGGCCAGTCCCGGAGCAATGCACTCAGCCAATGACACAATAGGAACCATTAGCCAGGTATGCACAAGCCTGGGTTCACCTACATTAGCCCGAGGAGGAGCTGCCCCGATTCATTTCCATTACCATTGTTGCAACTTCTAGTTGCAGTCTCAGTTGCAGAGTCACTGGCAATTCGACTAAGCTAATGAAGCTGTGCAACGCTTCCTGTGTCGACTCCTGCAACTAGACTCAATGTCAGTTGTTGCTTTAAAAATCATTTAATTTAAAGTTAATGAATGCAGCGTGACCCAAGTTTGATCCCCTCGCTTTCTCCCCTCTTTCTCTCTTTCTCTGTCTTTTTCTCTGTCTATGCTAATTTTATTACAATGGTCTGTGCGGGCCTGTTTTCACACATTTCTATTACCAGTTGCCTTTGTGGTAGGTCCTCGCTTCTCTATGAATTATGATGGACGTTGTCGTGAAAGCGCGAACAGAGGGGCTTAACGGGGTAAAGAACGAAGTGCTTTGGTTAGGCTGCCTGTGCGTGTTGGCCATGTTTATCTCTGGTCAACGTGTACTTAGCACATGGTATCAATGAAAGGCGAAGGGTGATTGGGGAATGAAGGAACAGAAGTTTATTGCTGGTTTGGCGCTTTTGCATGCCACGCCCACAGCAGTAGCTGTGGCACACACATACACACACACACACTCGCACACACATGATACGATAAATGGCTGGAAAACGGGTAAATGAAGTGCTTAGCGCTCGGGCATTGTGCCAGGGAGGACTTTGGTCGTGCCACTTCATTATAAACATTTCTCAATTGATTATCGTTAGTATGTGCTGTGTGTGTGGTTGTGCGAGTGTGTGTGTGCATGTGTGTGATAATGCTATAATTATGCCTTTGCCTTTCTTGGCGTGTATGAGCTATCGGAGGTTTGGCGGGTTTGCGCCTTGCCCATTTTGCGGCTTATGGCCGGGTGCTTATTTTTGCACGCATGTCCTTAATGTGTACACATGTGTGTGTGTGTGTGTGTGTGTGTGTGCATGCTCCTGTCATGGGGTTTTACACCATGTTTATGGCGTCATGTGGAGAGGGCTAGTGGCAGCCACTTTTGCATGCTGCTCTCACATTTAAGCAAGTAATCCACATAAACTGCTCTTGAAATATTTCATTATCGTAATGAAAAGGGCTTAAATACATTTATTTTTTGCCAGCTGGAAGCCGATTTGATGTGTGTGTTTACGTATGTATGTGTGTGTGTGTGTGGATATGTACAGTTTCCTCATTGATAATAAAAGTAGAATCGGGCTTACAATTTGGTCATGCAATGCGAAAATGTAAAAGCTTTGTTCTCATCAAGCGTAAACACTTATGACCAAGTTTTATGTGGTAGTGCTCCGAAAAGGGATCACTGAAACTCTTAATGGATCTCAGTGAGGTAAAAGGCAAATTAAGGTTTAAGCTCGAGACAATAGAAGTGGTAAGAGTTTAGTAAAAGTAACAGTTAACAATCATAAGTCTTAAATATAATCATTTGAGGATTAAGTATAATACAAATACAGAGAGTTAAAAAAAAATTGCTGATGTAAAGTTGAATAATATTAATAACGTATATCTAAAAGAATTTGAACTAAACCTAATAGAAGAGAAAACTTAAAAAAATCTTTTGTCTATTATATTATTTAAAAAAAATTAATGATAAAATTGGATTAATTTGTGAATGCAAACAGATAAAGTTAGTAATTGAATATAATTTAACTTAATAATTAATATGTGTTCATTGCAAATGATTTGCAAAGCAGCTTACAAATGTAAACAAGAGCTTTCATTAATTAAACCATTAATTTCAAAATAATTTAATTTTTTCCGACAGAGAGACAGACATTGATGAAATGCTGTTTAATTCAATAAATTCATTGTCAGCAATGAACAAAAAGCGATATCAAATTAAATAACGATGCGTCTTTATCAGTGTAATTCCTTTACACTGCACATCAAAGTTCAGATTAATGCAGTGAACTTACTAATAAAAATAAATAAAAGTAATAGTAAAGCAGATAAGTACTAATTTGTGGATAATATAATTTAATTTAATATTTATTGCCAACGTTTTTTTTTTTCGTTCACATATTAAATGTGTTAGTGCAATATTTTGTAGTACAGTGAAAAGAATTAAGTACTACTGCCACACGCAGGTGAATGTCTTCCCATGTGACATAAATTAATCATATCAGATATTGCCACCGCCATTTGCCTTAATCCTTTATTTAATGATGGACAGCAATGAGCTGGGGCAGCCACAAGGATTTTGCCCCGCACAGTATTAAGAACGCGTTGCACAAAAGGCATCTCTGTCTGACACTAGAATCACAGATAATTCCTGAACAGCTACGCATTGCATCCGCGACAATACGCAAATAATGACGTAATTAATAAAAGCGAATGAAAATTTTTTTTTTTTTTCCTTCATCGTTTTTCTTTTCATCGATTGTATTTACGGTCTGTCTGCACGTCACTCGCTGAGCCATGAGAATTTTTAAAAATTGCGAAGCATTTCTTATTATCGTTTTTAATTTGCTGCTAGTTAAATGCACTCTTCTGCGGTGTGAGATATTGAATTAAATATTTGAAAATTAATTAACTTAAATGTTATTATTATCGTCGTTTTATTATTTTAAATTGCCGTTTGTTTGTCTGCTACATGCAATTGTTTATTGCCAAATGAAAATATATTTTTATACCCTGTTGTAAAGGCAGAACAAAGAATCTGCGTTTGTTTAAAGTATATAGAATTTTAGTCATGTCCATTTAAATTCAAAATCATATACCAAACGCAAGTAAAATAAAGATTTTCAAAGCAGAAATTAAATTAATATTATTTATTACTGTAAGAATACAATTAATATTGGATGTGTAAAAAGTAATATAAATAAAATAAATTAAATACATTAAATGATGTAAAAATTTCAGTTTAGGTATAAAAACGTTAGCTGACTTAAATTTTAGATTGAGAAAACTGGTACCTTTTTTATTTAAATCCAGCATTTAACAACTTGTTTAAGGGTATCAGAAGTCCAACTCTGTCGAGTGGAGCACTTTTAAAGCTAGGCAGATGTTATTCCCCTGACCCTGAACTTGGTCAAAGCTACTTTGGCTCTGCCCACACAGAATGTGCCACGTGCACACAAAGCGAGCCCAAAGTAATTACAACAAAATGCAAAAAGGCCAGGCAGCTGGGCGTGGCAGTAGAAAGTGGCAATGCGGCAAAGTGGTAGCTGAAGCTGGAGCTGTTTCCATTGAATGAGCCTGACAGCAACGGTCCGACCCGTTGCCAGAAACGCATTGTAATTGGCATTGGGCGAGCCCGTAAGCATAATAATATAACTCCAACTCCGTGTCCGAATCCGAGTCCATGTCCTTGGCGCAGGCGACGGCCATTTGGCTCGGAGTCAAGTCCTTGCTACGACTGTCGTCTCTCTATCTGAATCGAATGCAATATGGCTGCTTCCAGGACGTCCAGACAAGAACTTGAAAAGGTTAAAGCCGCGCAGCCGGGTAGACAAAACGGCTTCAGCTGGGCAAGGCCAAAGAAGTTGGAGGTTTCCAGGAGGAATGGAGCAGGGGAACAGGGGAACATAGGTCTTCAAAACATCAGCCAAGTCGTAAAGTTCGTCCACGCCTAGCAGTTTAAGCAGCGCAAACTTTTGGATTTCTTCCAAGGCCTCAACTTCAACTTTTACAACTAGTTTGGTGTAATGCACACAAAAAAAAAACTCTCGTTTTGACTTCCGATTAAGAATTGAAAAAAAAAATGTTAATCTTGAAACCTAAATGCTCTAATAAATTAACATTATGTTTGTGGGATTAATAAATATTTAAATATTATAAACTAATTTAAAAAAAAAAACAGTAAATAAATTTGTTTACTATAACAAAACATAAATTTTAAATTATATTATTTAATGACACAATCTGTTTACATTTAATATTTATTGACAAATAAAAGGAGTGTGCAATAGAAATAGAAAGAAAAGCAGATAAACTGACTACAAAATGTATAATGTACGATCTTTAAAGAGTATATATATATATATGTATATATATATATATATAAAGGTTACTTATAATGAGCTAGGCAAAGTCAAAGTTGCGAAAGATATAAGCCAGTTCAGCGCCTCTATAAATTTACCAGGCGGAGTTATTTGGTTTTTTTTTTTGGTTTAGCTTTATTTTATTTTTGTGGGTTGTCTCTGATTTTGCCAGAAATTTTATGCGCGCGTGATTAAAAGTCACGTGCGTGGCTAATGTTAGTGAAGCAGAGTCAGAGATGCTGGCCAGATACTAATGGCCAAGTAGCAGACAAAATGCTGCAACTAAACAATGCTGATCATAATCGGCCAACAACAACAGATGCTGCTCACAGTAGACTGACTCGCAGACTCTTTAACGAGCTGAACTCTGCACCAAATCGAGGGAACTAGGTCTCTAGGAGACTGGGAGAGTCACTTAAAGAGCAACAGCTCCTCTTATTGAACAACAATGGCAATGCAAGGAAGGTCTGGCCAATTGATTGGTCTCGTTTTTAATAGCCGCACACTTTAGCGCTTAAGGACTGAACTGGTTTTTTATTTTTTTTTTTTATTTTGGCTAGTCTGCTGCAAACACTGTGTGGCAACATTCTGTGGCAACATCGTGTAGTCAACGCTGATTGTCGTCTGATTGGCACTGGCTCTCAAAATAGAGACCAGCTAATTGTTGGAACACGCGCCAAGCTTCAAAGTGACGTTGATTGCCTTGCAGGGCAAAAGGGAATTACCTAATTCACCTCCACTGCACCCACTCCCCCCAACACTCTCTTCTACAAAGTGTAATTTGTTCACTTACCACAAAGTAGGTCAAAAGTGCATTGGATAACTGGCATAAATTTGATGTTGCAAGCTTAATTCTTTTATTGGCAATCAAAAACAATGAAAAAAGTATTTCAACAAAAACTAAATTGACTTGACAAATTTAATCAGCAATATAAATTAATATAAAAAATGCCAATACCTATGCAAAAGATAAAAATATTCATTTAATAAACAAATAATATTTCAAATATATATTTAAAAAATAAATAAAAATATTTATTGAGCAAGTTATGTATTTTTAAATAAAATTATTGCAATAGCTTTAAAAGTTTGTCAGAAATTTGGAACAAAAAAAGGAATTTAAACTTTATCTAAAGAGTTTAAATAGTTTCAACAATTAAACAAAGTTCCTCTGAATTCAGTTACATAAGCAATAATATGACTTTTAACTTATGAAAGACTTTAAAAGCTTATTTTTTAAATATATATATAAAATCTTAAACTCAATTTTAAGCTGACTGTAAAATTCATTTAAACTATAGCAAACCCATCGAGAGTGGGTCTGGTCTGCTTGGTCAGCTGCTGTCGCTGCCAACATGTGGTGACAACGTCGAATTAAGTTATTTGTCAAATGTCGAAACGTTGGTCAGTCAACTCGAACCCAAATTGAAACTCAGTTTCGTCCTCTGCCTCACTGCCAGATCCTACGAGCCAAGTGAAAATTGGACGACGTTTTGTGCGACTGTCAATCAGTTACTGTGTGACAGCAGTTGGCGCAAATAAAGGCACCCAAATATTTTATGCAAAAGCTAAAATCAATTTTTACCAATCAATTGTAAAACTCGATGACATAGGCATTGAAATGAGCTGCCTTCCACCCAACCCCACATTCAGCAATTGTAACGAAAGCGATTCAAATATTTGCTTAATGGAGAGCAGCCAAAAACAAGTGAGAAATCCTCCTAAAAAGTTGAAGCCCAACTTCGAAGATACTCTTTAAAAAATTTTACATTATTCTTTTACACATTGCGACAATGTACAATTTTAAGCTAATCATATAAGAAAAAATAAAGTATTTTTCCACAAAAGTATATACAAAAATTTTAGTTGTTTAGTCCCAATAAAATTATTATTATTTTATTGCTACAGGGTACAAAGAGGGCGACTATTTGTGGCGCCTCAAGCTTTGGTCGACTGGTAGTCTGCTTTGCAGAGAGTACGGGCCACAACTGAATTAAAAATTTAATTTTTCAATCAAGCCGGCAAACAGTTTGAAAAGCCAGTGTTATATTTGATTAGCCGAATTTAAGTTTCAATTTTCTGTTTCAACTCCAGTTCTATTTCCATTTTAATGGCAATTTGACTGCCACTTTCAGATTTACTAACTAATGGGTTGATAGAATGATTCTGGCTTTAAAGCAATTGCTAAACTGAACGATTGGCTCATTAACATTTAGACAATTGTCACTTGTGCAATGAATATTTTTATAAAAAAAAATATATAATTTTCCACAACAAGCTGATTTATTAAAAAATCAAACTGCTTTCAGTTTAACTAACATATTATAATATAAATAATAATATTATATTGTGTAAGCCCTGAGTATTGTCATTATATAAAATGAAAGCTGGAGTAATAATCGCTGATTTCAATGTAAATACTTTTTTAATTGTTAAATTTGATTTAAAATGCGATACTTGTCCGGTAAGCTGAGAGAGCATTAAGCTGAATGTTGGCGCAACTAATTACTCCTCTCTTTGGGAGTGATTAACATACTAAAAATCAGCTCAGTTTACTGAATTTCATACGCCATGCAACACGCAAACATCCGATGGAAATATTTATTCAGACTACTCTGTCTGATTGGCGAAATGTGGGCTACAAGTAATGCCAGTTATCAGGAGGAAACTTATCCGGCAAGCGTGATCGAAGATGCGCATCTGACTACGGTGAATGTGGCTTGAGAAGAGAAATAATAAATTAAAGAATATTTATATTAAATTGCAGCTGCAATTGTTAAGCAAGTACAAATATCCCGGTGAGGTGCACACTGCCACCACCGAGGACAAGTATCTGCTGGACGTGCATCGTATTGCCCGACCTGGAGCGAAGCCTGTGCTGCTGATCCATGGACTCTTGGATAGCTCAGCGACGTGGATAATAATGGGTCCGCACAGCGGACTTGGTTACTATCTGTATGACGCCGGCTACGATGTCTGGATGGGAAATGTGCGTGGAAATCGCTATGCACGTGCTCATGTCAAACTGAACCCAGATACGGACAAGGCCTTTTGGAGCTTCTCTTGGCACGAGATTGGCATGTACGATCTTCCCGCCATGATTGATATGGTTCTCAACAAAACTGGCTACATGAAGTTGAGCTACTTCGGTCACTCCCAGGGAACTACCACCTTTTTTGTGATGGCCTCCAGTCGGCCGGAGTACAATGCCAAGGTGCATGTGATGAACGCCCTCGCTCCGGTTGCTTACATGGGCAACGCAAAGTCTCCAGCAATGGCCATGGCAAAAGATTGGTTTAGAGTGGTTCCTGATCATTATGAGGTGGTGCGTCACTCATATCTGTTCTATAAACAATGCATAAGCTCAGCACAAAGTATGAATCTATGCATAAACCTCGGATGGGCATGTATTGGGAAGGATGTGGCTGAGATGAACTATGTGTGTAGCAGGAATTATGCTCATCAGTCATTAAAATCTCATTTTTTTTCTGTTCTCTGCCCATTTTAGACAATGTTTCCAACGTTATTGGGTCATATTCCCGCCGGTGCGAATATCAAACAGGCTCATCATTATTTGCAACTGTATCAATCAAATCGGTTTTGTGCCTACAGCTACGCTACGAATGATAACCAACGCATCTATGGGCGTGCCACGCCCCCGGACTATCCTCTTGAGAAAATTACAGCACCGATTGCTCTGTACTATGGCCAAAATGATTATTTGTCTGCTATCGAGGACGTTGAACGCCTGATCCAGCGACTGCCCAATGTTGTGCTCAATTACAAAATGAGCAAGAAATCGAATCACATTGACATGGTTTGGGGCATTCATGCCAGAAGCCTGATTCAGCCACGAATCCTTCAAGTGCTGCAACTCTGGGAAACAGGCGGTCCACAGAAAGACACAAATGTAACCACAGAAAAAGCGACTTCCATAACTGAAACTGAGGCAGATGCCTCGTCTGATATATAGCAGGTTGGATTGTTGAAATTTTCTGAATTATGTTAAAACTTTTAAAACTATTTAAGTATTAAAAATTCTTGGCAGATCTGTGATGATGAAAGAAAGATGGCAACTCTTTTGAAAAGTATTAATTTCAATTTTTAAATATATTTTATATTTTAATTAAATATATATATTAAACTTAAAGCTTAATTCGTCAATTAAAAATTAAAAAATTTCATCTATAATTTTGAATTTAAATATTATATAAGTACTAACAAAACCATGTTTATTTTCCGATTTCCCACGGCTGTCAGTTTCTTATGGGTTTTTGTTTCGACAAGCTTATGGATAAATTTTCTTTTAGCTCCCAATGGAACAATCTGTTAAATTTTGAGTGTGTAACTCGGTCAAAGTTAAGCTGGACGCGTGTTTGCTAACTTAAGATGGATTTTATTAATATGGTTACACTGTGTAGAAGTAAAGTAGCAGCAGCGACAACAACGTGCCACATCCTCAACAGCGGCAAGAAGAGCGATACTGAGAATGTTTGGGGAATTTGTAAACGCAACGAGGCGCGAAAACATTTACTCAACACTTAGCGTCAGTTGGCAGCTTGGGATGTTGCAAGTTTTGTGAGTTGCAGGGTGTCAAGGGGCAGATATACGGGCAACGTTGCAGGCGACGTGCGGCGAAAGTTTTATGATTTATGAAGCGAACGAGCGATGCTGAAAAGCAGCTTCTGTTGCTGCCAGCCCCAACTGCGTCACCACGGACACAACATGGCCGACGAGGGGATGCGACGCGACGGATGCGGATGTGGCCGACACCCCAGAGTCGCTTTGGGCTGAGCTCGGCTCGCCTAGTGCAATCTGCAGCGTCAAGTCTGATGGGTATGCCAACCCGGATATAAAAATTGCACTCTGATGCGTTTTCCCCCAAAGAACTTGCACAAACCAACTACAACTAAAATAGCAAACAATGCTCAGCCAAAATAATAATAAAAGTTGGCTCGCGGTTTTGTTGCGCTGCGCTCATTAAAATCTCGCTTAGAGGTAAAGTTTCTATATGTACAATGCAACCCATACACACAGTGGCAAACAGAATGACGGCTTTTGCATTTGACATGTGCAACATTCTAAGCGTTTTGTGTCTGAATATTATTGTTGTAGTTTCTATATACCCTTGCATTTTTTCATTTTTCGTTTGTTTGTTTGCCTGTAGTTGTGGGCTAAAGTTAAGTGTGTAATTTATAAAAGTGTCTTAGTCAGTGTAAATGCACAAACCAACAAACAAACAAACAAACAAACAGCAGCAATTGTTCATTGCAATTGTTGGCGACACATTTCTCGCATGAACCCACAACAAGGAGAACAACAGTTGAATTTAGCACGACAAACATTCAAAACACATTCACAGAAATTGGCACAACGAACTTTCGCTTGCGACGAGACTTTAGCTAATGGGTAAAAATGTTGAAAATGGCGAAAGTAAAAATGCGTTGCATACTGCACGGTAAATAGAATGAGTGTCTAAAATTCCAGAAACACAAAGTTAAATAGGAATTGTTAACTAAGATATTTCGAGGTGTCTTCCTTGTTGTCAAATAATTAGAGTAGTGGTAGAAATGCGCGCATTTTGTGGAAAAACACATTGTAAGAAAACAGAAATGGAGAAACGATGAAAGTAAAATGCTTTGCTTAGAATTTAACAAGAAAAGGAGTGTCTCGAAATTCTAGGAAATGAAAGTAAACTAGGCAATGTTAACTATGAAATTTGCACGAGTCTTTCTTGTTATCAGAGAACAAAATCAGTAGAAACCACTTATAAGAAAATAAAAAATAGACTTTATTAAGAGCAATACTTACCATTTCTTAACCATTACCTGGCCATAATCCACTGACAGAGGAATCATTTAGTATAATCGTTTTAATGGATTCTGTTGATCCTAATTAAAAATAAAAATTAATTTTAGCTTTAAAAAGCTACAGATTATAAAATTAATTAAAAACTGAATTAATTCGATTAAAATTTTCAAGTCAATGGAATCAGCAGCGTGGAACTGAGCCCGATTTCTTTTAAAAAATCAAAACATTTAGAAATCCTTAGACAGAATTTTATCTAAAGTCACCACTCCCATAGATCAAATACCCAAGGCAATCCAAATCAAAAGCTTTCTGTATTTTAATATGCATATTCAATATTTATTATTAGTTCTTTTCCATATGACATTTTAAATAAACTTCCTTGCTTATTGTTGTGGCTGTGGTTGATTAAGCCATTCAAATATTCCAGGTTTTTTTTTACGGTTGCATATCATAATTTGGGGTCATTTATATTATATTTATGTAAGTATTGTTATTACAATTATAAATATTAAACATGCACAGTAAATATTTACGTTAATTGTAGCTGTTTTTTTTTTCTTGCTCACGTTGTTTGTGGATAGACTTAAATTGAAATATATAAATAATCCCATAGATAGAGTTTTATATTTAAATATTACACATGTAAAACTAGCAAATATTTATGTATAAAGTTTAATATATCTTATAAAAAAACACATTTATAGCCAATGTTTGTAAAGTAATTACATTTAATGGAAATATATACGTAATATAAAGTATGCTAATATTTACACGAAACATAATGTTAAGTTTATTAATTAATATTGATCAATCTATATGTAAATGTGAATTTAATTTTTAAGCAACATAGTTGGCTTTAATTTGCGTTGTTTCGTTCAATATTTTGCGTTTTTTTTTAGACTGTGTTCATGCAATTTTGACGTGTTTTAAATATTTGAAAAATTGCACATTTAACATTGAGAATATTATGTGAGTTTTTGCAGCATTTAGTTTTCTATCTCTAATTCTGTAAAAACTTGCATCCAGTCTATAAGCTAAATATTTGTGGTTGTGGCACTACGCTTTATATATTCAATGCGTATTTTATATAATTTGTATTTGTTGGTTTTTTTTTGCCACGCAGAATATTTGGAATTGTTTAGCTTTCCATTAAACACACATAATTTTTTAAGCATTAACACACTGACACATACAAATGCAATTTCCGTACTACATTAATTTCTAACAGATCTATTTATGGGTTTATTTTGGTTGGTTTGTTTGATGCTTAAATAGATGTAAATTTTAATTGTTTTTGGTGTTTTGCATGGTGCTTGATTTTTTGGCTTTGTGTGTTTTAAGCAACATAGTTTTAGAATTTTCTTTGTAACCATATTTTACATTTTTTCTTTTTGTTTTGAATTATTTTCAATAATTATTTGATTCAAGCAACGTTGTTTAAATAATTTAATTTATTTTTTTCTTTATTTTTCCTTTTTGTTTTTGTGCAGCGTTTTAAAAACGTTGTTTAGATTTTTGATAGATAAATACGAGTAAATTGTAGATATGTCGCTAAACTTTGCCCGAAACTACATCTAGAAGCATAATGATTTTTTTTAAGTAGTTAATTGTTTATGTTATTATAGATTATGCTATAAGCCATGTAGTGTAAGTAGGTATATATGTATATAGACACTGATAACTGCTTAGTGTCAAGCTATATGTACACAATTCGCTACACTCCAACCCACTCTCTCAGCACTCTAAAAGTAATCCATTTTGGGTGCATCCAATGCCGTGTGCATGGTTAATGTAACGCCCCGATTGATGCTCACCGCCGGATAGAAAACACCGTAGAGATCTCGAAAGGCCACCGAACCCTGTGGCATCTCGTTCACCAGAAAACTCAGCGTATGTCGTTCCAAATCCAACAGCACACCAACTGTGCTACCCGTGGTAATGCCGCCCTCCACACGACGCTCGTGCACAGAATTATGCTGGAACCACGATCGCTGTCGATCAATATACATGGCAAATGACTTCTCATCTTTGCCTGTAATGTAAAAAAAAAAACAAGAGCCAAAATTTAACAATATGATATGAATAATATGTTTCTTAGAAACAAATTTATGTCCACAAAGTGCTGAAATAATAATATAATATTAATAATATATTTTCTACTAATACCTCTATTTTTCTCCCTCTGCTTGTTCGAGTTTTATTTTCTTACCATTTTACTTCCACGACTTTCAATACATATTTTTTTTATATTATTAAACTTAAAACTCAACTTAAAAGTTTATTTACCATTGGCGTTTTCTTTCTCTATTTCTCTATTTCACTTTTTTACCCTTACTTTAAGTTTTAGTCCCTTGCCAGATACATTTTTCTTTCGTTGCCAGACTGTCCCTCACTTTTTTTAATAAGACAAGTGGAACAACAACAACAACAACAACAACAACAAAGCATAACAAATCGTAAAATAACTTGGCGAAATTGCATTGTTGGTGTCAGTGTCAGTCGCTTTGGGGCTGCCACCTGTGCGAAAGTTGCACATTTTCGCTCCGAGGCGCTTGCATATGAAAATTTAATTTGAATACTTGTGAGTTGAGTTGCAAGTTGCAACTAACGTTGCGGGCGGGGCGTGGCACGTGTTAAATGGCGCGTGCAAAGCTTTAAATACAAAATTGGCAAAGTCTACGAATAATTTAAGATGGAATGCGAATCCACAAATAAACTTTTGTCACGCGCAAACTTGAAGTGTCGCACTTTTAATTACTTTTGTCTGTCTAACAATCCCATAACCCTTTCCCTTTCCCCCGTTCCCACCCACTTGAATCCTCCATCCCAGACGCATTTTCAATCAATTTGCTTTCAGGCGTCTCGCTTGCTTTTGTTTGTGTTTGTTGGCACCTACCTTCTTCCTACCAGACAGACTAGTTCTAGTTACTTGGATGCCAACGTTTGGTAACTGAAACTTCTTGGCCAAAGTTTCACGCATACGCAACAAGAAACGGCAAAACTTTCTTCGTCACGCCCACCAATCCACATGATGCCTCCCATCTGCCATTCTATATTGGCTAAAGCGAAATGGCAAAGTTTTGAAGCCGCGACGAGTCTCTCTCTCTCTCTCTCTCTATCTATTTCTCTCCCTCTTACTCTGTGTCTCCTTATCGGGGAATTTCAGTCACTTACTTATTAGCTAAAAAGTTTTTCGCATACGATTGGCCTTTTGTCAACGATAGGTGGCACTGCAAATCTATTTGTTGTACCGATTTCAGTTGCACTTTACCAGCTTTTTTCTTTTGGGGATGGGCGCAAAGTTTTTGAAAGCTTTTCAAGTGGTTTCTGTCCCCTCGATTGGGGGCAGTCGTCTTTTTAATTGAATTTCAAATGGACTCAGTAACCCACTGAGAGCATTTTCCATTCTCCTCTTACTCCTCCTTTTATTTTTGTACTTACCCAACATTTTGTTCCTGGCCACATCAATGCGGGCCACACCAAATGCCGGATCCGTGTCCGCCGTATAGTTGTCAATGGTGAATTCCCAGTAGTGGACGCCGCGCGAGAATCCAACAGAGCCGAGGGCAACTCGATGCTCCCAGCCCTCGACAGAGACTGTGGCATTATTTTTGCTAAAGATTAGTCCAGAGCCGGCTCCGCCGCTCAGCACGGGATCAAACGTGAACCAGGCCACTGCAAGAAGAGAAAATCAACCACAACAATAATGACTGAGAACTCAAGAAAGAGAGAAAAACAAAACAACAACAATATAAAAAAAAAAAAAATACGCGGTCTGCGAGGGGGCAGCTGCAACAGCAACTGGATCAGCGTCGGAAAAACAACTGCCACAGAGAACTGCACAGTGGTTCAGCGATGAGAGTGGAGAAGCAACAGACTACCATGATGCACAGTGGTTCACGCTATGTGAAAAACTATTCGCAAAATCAGGCCAACTGTTTCTAGTTCCCTTAAAAATTAACTAATAATTATTTGTTTAAAAATTTATTTATGTTTGAATCGAAAATACAATTATAACATTTCAGCAAATTCAATTTTGTAAAAATTTATAAATTAGTTTTTGTTAATGTTGCAATAATGCAATTGAGTTATTAATGTTTAGGGTATGTTATCTTGTAAAATTTATTATATTTTTACTATCCACTATTTTAGATTATTTTTTTTATTGTTGAACCAATGTGCAGCATTAGACTGCAATGTTCTCTATTGTCAAAGCTCAAGTGGTCTGAACAAGTGGCAAGTGGCAAGTGGCCAAAGGCTGGGAGGAGGGAAAGTCTTGGTGCACAGAGTAGCTCCAGTTGCAGGCATTGACTCCATTTGGAATGGCCGATAGTTTATGCTGCTATGCGCCGCAAAGTATGCCACGAGTAGCGCCAGAGAACGAGTACTTTATTAAATTTACTTTTATTGTTGTGGCGCATTAAGTGGCCAAAGCCAAGTCGCCAAGGGAATGCCACTAAAGCCAACTAAGGCAACTGAAGAATGTTGCTATTGTTCATTATGATCAACATATTGATGATGATGACGTTGCGGCTTGCAACGAGGCCTGCATTGAATAGTTAATGTTTCTTTGAGCAGCTAACCCCGTTTATTTATGGGCCACTCTAGATAATTGTGTGGTCAAAAGCAACTTGGAGTTTATTATTCTGCTCTGCTTAGGACAAAATATGAATTTGTCATGATTAGCAACCAGTTATCAATAGCAAAAAAATTCTTAGAAGCGAGTCTTTAATCTTATAAATGAAGCAGATTATTATTTTTTTTTTTTTTATCAGTTATTTGATAGTTTTAAATTTGCAAATCTATTTAGTATGCGATTGATGGTTTGGGCTTCCATTGAAATTATCAACATATTGGATCACTTTTGACTAGTTAATATTTTACTCAATTATCTATTTTAATTTAATATAATAATGTAAAACTTTCGATATTCTATAATGGCCTTTTGCTTCTCATCGCTGTATTTTATTTAGAATATATATAAAATAGTTCAAATTTATCCATAATTAACAAACGCCTCTAAGTAATTTGAAATAATTTTAATTAGGCGCCTTAAACTCCTAATTCAATTCTACAGAAATGAGTTTTTT
The DNA here is from genome assembly GCA_035042045.1 of Drosophila melanosoma. Lineage (NCBI taxonomy): Eukaryota > Metazoa > Arthropoda > Insecta > Diptera > Drosophilidae > Drosophila > Drosophila melanosoma. Next base: position 1,131,934 of record JAWNLY010000203.1, on the reverse strand, counting down.
TTTTAAGGAGTTTGTAGTTGTCTAACCCAGTTCAATTACCAGAACCCATTAGTAATTTGGATGCCGCACCTTTCCTCATCTGCCACCCAGCGTATAAAGCGTTATGCGTCATTAGGCGCCAACGGTTAACCGTTAATTATTTAGGCATACTCGCGCCCAATGTAAACACTCTATAAAATAACAATTTGCATGGGGCAGCCCGATGTCTTGGGGTGCTCCTTGTGTACAACAGTTTCTGGTCGTTGGCGACCGCAGCAATAATCAATTAAAAGTTGCAAATTAACGTGAAGCAACTAATAAAACGCTTGGATAAAACGGGAAACAGGACACGACAACGATTGCTCTAGCAATTTTATAAATTAAATAACTTGAAGCGTCTGTTTCATTTGCACTGCGGTTGAAGTGTGGGTGAGGTGGCAGAGTCGTGGGGAGCCAAATGGGGAAAGAACGGAGTCGAAGAGGGGGTGTTTTTCAGGTGGCGCATGCATCAATCAAGTGAGAATTGGATTGCGAATGGAGCCGCCTCTGGTCGGCAGGCGCAAAAGGGGTCAATGGCTGTTTGACATGCAAAGCACGACAAACGACAGGGAGTAAAAAACCTAATGGAACTGATGGAGAGGGAAGCGATGGGGCCGGAAGAGTCATCACGGTGCTCGGCGCATGACCGAAAAGGATTAAATTATAAAAGAGTTGGCAAAGTAGCTCAAAACAGAAACGCCACCAGTTTCTGGAACTGAACAGCGATATCGCTTGAAGCTGAGAGAGTTTAATTGAAAAAGCTAGTACCGGATAGTGTGATGGGTGGGTTGGGTAGAGGGGTTGCGAGGGGGATGGGAGGAGGAGGAGATGGGGTGTTGGGATATAGCAAACTCACCTTCCGCTGTTTGCAGTCCAATCAGCTCAGAGTATTCACCCTCGCCGGCGCTGTTGAAGGCTTTCACGCGGGCATTGTACATGGAGTTGAAGTGGAGACCGTCAACGGTGCAAATTGTTTCCTTGCCGCAGTAAACTTCCTGCAAATGCCAAATGTCGAATACACAACAAAGTTAAAGCTGCACTCATTGCACTGCAATCACTAAAACACTCAAGGGCCACTCACTCGAAATTCACCGCCGCTCCCATCGTCCAGCTCGAGGACATATCCTTCGACAAAGCACTGATTATTCGGTGGCTGCCACGCAACGGTAACTGAATTATTCTCCGCTGAACAATCGCTTGGTAATATGCTGGGCGTCGAAGGGGCTGTGCGTGTGTGCGGCAGGGGAAGCGAAAGATAAGTTAAACATAAACATATATAAAGATAACAAACTTTGGTTCTTCTGTGTGTGTGTTAGTAAAATAAATGTAATTTAAAATGATAAGTTTTCTAGAAAGTTTTCAAATGAAACGGGATGAGTTAAAGCAGCCGGCAATAAAAAGCGATGATTATCTTAAGAAAAGTTAATTCAAAGTTTAAATATTATCATTATCTAATTGTGAAAATGTGGTGTATGTGTATGTATATGTATTGTGCATATAAATAATTTAAGATATAAAAATGAATATAGGTGAAAAGCAGCTTCAATTTGAATCTAACTGAATTAATTGAGTGATCAAACAATGAGTGAAAAAAATGACAATGATTGTGGATGTTATAACAAATAAGTAATTATAATATCGACCACAATAAACAGGTAATAATAATATCGACCACTTTTACAGCTTTGTTTAAATCATATTGTATTAATAAAAATCTTAAGAATTAAACATTTAAACGAAGAACAAAACTTGGTAAATTAAACTGAAAGTAAGACTATATTTCATAAGATAGAAAACACAAACTAAATAAAATGAGTGAAAACAGACAAACAAAATAAAAAGGACAACACTGAAGAACCCCTCCGTAAAAATAAAATGTATCTCATTTGCACATAAAACTGAAAGCTTTATACATACATTACTTATATAGTACTTACATATATACTAATTGCACCACGCCCGATAAAATAACAAAAACAATAAAAAACAACGCCTGACAATAAAAATTTATGGCACGAATAACACAAATGAGAGAAAAGGGCAGCAATTTGGCATTGGGGCTTCCCGAAAGTATGCCACAAAATAAGTCTTAAAATGGCGACTGGAGCTGATGTCAAATTAAGAACGCGCCAAGCTGTCAAATGTCAGAAGTTCAGGTAAAAAGTTTTGCATTCGAAATTTATTAGGAAACGTAGAGCGCATAAGGCATTGGGGAGAAGTGGAAAATTTATTTACCATGCATGAGGATAAAGAAGCAGCTAAGCGCTTGCCCAAGGCAAATCAGTCGGACCCCAACAAAAATTTCAGAGAATTCCATAGAAAAGTATATAAAATGAAAGCCAAAATGAAAGCGTAAAAAATAAAGTTGAGAGCGGAGTCAGCGGGGGAATGCGGTGGGCAAAAAGGCAAAAATAATAAAAAATATAAAATAAATGTGCGTATAAAAAAAAATTATGTCACTTCGAGGTTCGCCTGTTGACATATTCTGGTGGAACGCAACGGAAGTGAAAATATTTTGACAGCATTTTCATTTTTATGTTTTTATACATTTTTTATACAGTGCTCCAAAAGAGAAACGAAGTATATCTGCTACAAACCCCCAGAGGGAGGGCAAAAACCGACATCTTCTACGGATTTCCAGTTAAAAATTTAAAATTAGTATTAAAAGGTTTTTATTTTAAGTACTTTGACATTTTGATATGTCTGGAAATTCGGAATGTGTACATTATAATTTATTTTGTGGCATACTTTGGTTGTTGTTGAAATGAATATGTAAAAATGATTACGCGTAGACACAAAAGCAAAAGACAACAAGACAAAAAACATAAAAATACTCCACAAGATGGTCAATCATGAAAATAGCATTAGGTGTGAAAGTGTGTGTGTGTGTGTGTGTGATAGCTTTAGCACCAAAGAAGAAGTTGTTGGTTTTAATATTTGCTTTATTATTAAAAAGTGTTTATCATAAAAGAAAATATGTAAATAGTTGTGAAACTTTTTTGTTTTAAAACGAAAAACAGTTAAAAAATTTGCTTTTTATGTAAATTGTTTTTTTTTTTTTTAATTATTGTTGTTTGTTTGTTGCATTTAGTTGCTCACCTGCCGGACATCTTTCATCCTCATCTTTGACTGCTAATGTAATTTTTTTGTTTTGTTTTTATATGTTTTTTTTTATGAGAGATCAAGCAGCACATAAAAATGTTGGGTAATGTGTGGACAGGAGCGAGATAAAAGAGAAGCACAATAAGTTAACACATTTAAAACAGATCTGATGTGAACATTATATAAGCTATATCAGGTATCATATAATTTATACTCATATTATTATTATGGTGTTCTTTATTATACGAATGAGTTGCGTTCATAAATTAGAGACAGACCCGCATCAAGAAATATATTGAGTTTCAACACTTTCGTTTTAATTGCTGTGCTGTGTGTTATTTTTAGTGTGTGCTATTGTGTGTGTGTGTGTTTGTGTGCGGGCTCTTTCCTTAGAAGTTTGTCAGGCGAAGAAAGGAAACTGCGGTTCGTTTCACTTCACACTTCACACTTTGTCCCCTTCCCTATAATATATATATTCTATATTTAAAATACAATAAAGTCTAGGTGTGTTTTTCTCCTGGGAATACCCTCAAATATCCCAACTATTTTTATACGACTCTCGAGAGCGTACTTGCCACTTTCCACTTAATGAGTGCCACTCTATTGTTTCAACACTTTTGAGTGCGTCGATAATGGAAGTGTGTATGTGTGTGTGTGTGAATGTGAATGGGTGTGTGTTTCTGTGAGAGTGTTGATATTTACATGTGCAAGTTTACCTTATCAATTGACAATTAGTGACAATATTTATTATACGGTCTGGTTAAGCAATACTAATTGAAAATACAAATTTAAACTAATTGGCATTGAACATACTTTGTTACTTGACTCTAATTAGCTCAGAGGCATTCGAATAAAATAGCGTTACCCTAAAGCAAATGTACAACAAGATCTATTTTAGACTACAATTTGATATAGAATTCAAAAATAAATTCAATGTGCAAGTCGATTCAGTTCTGACGAAGTTAATAATACTCTTCTTTAATGACTATTATTTGCACAACTAATACTCGCATCTTAACTAATTTATGTTATTTTTTTGATTATTTACTTTAGCAACTTTGATTGGTTATTGAAAACTATGTAATGTCGTAGAATATTTAAATTTGGATAGTTACGCACCTTTCATTTGAATAAAATTCAGATTGTCAATGGCTCGTGTGATGGCAGCATCGTCAAGGGTCAAGTCGACAATGGGCGAGACACGTGGAGCAGCATTGGTGACCTCCTGGTGCCAGGTCATATCCGTGTTGGCCACGCGATTTATAAGCATGGAGCCGACCTGTTTGACAAAGATTATTTCAATAACATATAGATTAATTATCTAGCTGCAATTGTAACAAACCTGTAGAAAAGCGGCGCTGTCAGTCTCTTTCAATGCCTCAATGCAGAACTGAATGAGTCCCGTTGTCTGTTGCAACTTTCCAGTGCAATTCGATTGCTGATCCTGCAAAAAAAAAAACCCAATAAAGATAAAAGAAAATATTTATTAATGAAATAATGAAAAAAGGTGAGCTTCCTCAAGGTGTATATTACCTTAAGTATTCTGATTTTGGTATCCTTGTCCATGCGTATGGCCTCCAGCAGATACTCGCGCCTTTCATGGATGGCCTGAATCAACGCTTCGCATTGGGCGTGCACCAGACGCTCGAATTCAATGCAGGATTCCTGTTGAAAATAAAATAATTATGCATTTAAAAAAAAAATATATATATATAAAAATATTTCTGCTTTTCACAGTTATGCTCAACGTACCGTTACTTTGTCGCTCATGCCTTTGAGCCGTTGTATGAATTCGGTTGTGGAACGTGCCTTCTCCGACAATTGTTGCAGATTGTGTGAAAGTTCCGTCTGGAATATGCAAAAAAAAAAAATATATAGCAATGACATCAGTCAAGAACATAAACAGAAAGGAAAAAAAATACAATATACAATGGAATAAAATGGAGTAGTGAGAGACGTATAATTTTACAGCTTTTTTATGAAGTGACATGCGGCTGGCTATAGTCACGCCTGCGGAATCGTTTCTTACAAATATACACACAAATACCTATAGCGTGACAAATGTATATATATATATATATATACATTTATGATGATATATATATATTTTTATAGTTTGCAGCTCGTGTCAAAGTCAAGGGCTGGCAGCAGCAAATGAGTAACACGCCCTGCGGCCAACAACAACAACAACAGCAACACAATTCCAATTCCGCCCCAAAGAATGGCCAAAATAATGAAAATTCGCCATGGAAAAACCACAGTTCTATTTTACACCATAATAACGCGACATTGTTGATATTGTTGCGGTGCAACGGTTGCGCCATTTGCACTTGACATTGACATGCGACGAATTTCATATTAATTTGCATTTTAAACAATTAAATTGCGCATTCGCCATGTATACCACAGCCGATGCGTAACAATTTCAATTCATTAGCATTTAAATTTGCCCCGACTTTAGCTTTAGCTTCACCTTCAGCTCGAGCACTCGTTTCCTGTTCCTGCTCTTGGTAATGAGGCATGTCAACTGTTTTGTTGTCCATTGCTGTTGCCCCGCGGCCCACTTGGCATTGAAACGTGCCAAGACCCAGCCTTGCCCCTGTCTGACATCAGCTCCCACAATTATTTTCGCTTCCTGCGACATGAACCCAAACACATTGTCCAGCTGCTTAAGTGTTTGCCAGACGACACAGCACAGCACAGCATAGCAAAGCATCCCTCCTCTCACATAATACCCGCCTCAGGCATTTACATGCTTTTCACTTTTCTACACAAACATCAACAAATGACGAGAAAAGCAGCAGCAGCAGCGGCAGCAACACACTCCTTGAATACTCATTGTTGCCCCTTTGGGTGGCAGTATCTTGTTTTCTCAGACACGGCGTATACTCATTATTTTATTTGTTGCATCTTGTTTGTTGATTATTTTATTGTATTTGTTATTCGTTGCTTTTCTATTTGCTTTTCCCATTCTGCTCTGTCCCATTACGAAACGAAGCAGCAGTGAACATTTGGCTTATGTTACTTAAAGTATTATATATAATTTATATAATATTTATTTCAACATTTCACAATTATTTTTAATATTTTTTTTTCTATTTGTAGAAATTTACAATATAAAGAAATAATAAGTCTTCTAGCTGCATGTTGATTTTATGTCTATTTCAACCATAATACTTAAAAGTTTAAAAATTAATTTAAGATATATGAATATTAATTTTTAAAAAAATCAGAGAAACATTTTGTCTATTTAAATCGAGCTAAAGCTGAATAGTGTTCTATAAATTAACTTCACTTAACTCAATCTGAATAGCAAAAAAATACGGTGAGCAGGATGCTTCCATTAAAAAAGGTTTTATCTAAACCGGCGTTGCATCATTTTATTAAGCCAAACAGAAAAGGAATGTAAATAATTAATACTCCATGCTTTCAAAATATGTTCGCTGTTCGTCAAAAAAAAAAAAAAAAAAACTAATATCACCCAATTACAGGCAAATATTTTGTAGACACCCAACATTCATTAGGAAAACACAGAAATATTATACCCCAATCTATGAATAAGAGGCAGCTTATGGCGATTACATTCATTAACTGACTGCCAGCCGGCAGATCGACTTCCAAGTCCAGAGGGGGATGGACACGACGGGCGGACGTCAGACAGTTTTAGCTGGGCGCTGAAAAGTCGGCAATGGAGAAGATGCAGCCACTTTACAGCACGGTGGATGGGTGGTGCAGCACTGAATCTGGCTAAGTAGTAGACAAGAATGCGCAACGCGCGGCAAACTGTTGAAATTTAATCCCTCAAGGGTTGCTTCAACGCGCCATGAACAATGCAGCAGTGGCGAAAGGGAGCGGGAGCAAAACCAACCAGTTTGATGGATGGGGTTGGGGAAATGGGAAATGGGAAAGGGGAAAAGGGCGTGATTCTGAATACGAAGTGGAAGGTTGAATGCTGTACCCCGTCACCCATCCGACGCGTCGGTCGGCAGCTAATGCCCAGCGTCTGTTTTGCATTGATAAGCTGACGCCACCCACTCAACCTCATCCTCAAATTCAGAAGTCCTTTCAAATATTTGTGTGCGATTCACTTTGCATTTATTTCTTTTGCTTTTGCTTTTGCTTTTGCCCTTTTATGACGCATCATCATAAAAATACGAGTATCAAGTGTGCAGTCCGCGAAATGCCAGCACGGGCTCTGGCCGTGTCTTACTTGTCCGGCTGGGCCATAGCTCTTATCAGACAGTAAAAAATAATATGACATGTTTATGCGCAGCAGACACTGAAGCAGTGGCAGAAGCAGTCGCGACGCCACGCGGCGACAACGAAGACACAACGAGGAGAGTTTGGGAGTTGCCACGCATGCAAATCACGTGGATGATGCATATAAATAATTTAAGAGTCTCCACGAGCAGCTCCTCTCCAATTTGGTCAGCGGTGGCATTTCTTGTGCCTGGCAGCTCAGTCACAGTCTGCCTCAAGTGACATGCCCGTGACACATGTGACAAAACCAGCAAGGGGCATATAAATTATTAAGTTGTTAACCCGGTAAAAAAAAAAAAACAAAAAATAAGCCAACAAACAATTGCCGTCATTTTAATGCAGTTAATAGCGCGTTATCACCCAAAAAATAATGTTTAAGCCACTAAAAAAAATGAATATTTTTAGCTGTGGACAATTGTTATCAACTTACGTAAAAATAAAATTATTAAAAAGTTTTAAATTGTTTTACACTGCTTGTTTAATATTTATTAAGTATTAACATTTTACTTAATAACATCTGAATTTTGTTAGCATTTTCCCGCTTTGCTTATTGTTAGGTTGCCTTTTACATTGTGACATTCTAGATCCCATTTATTATTGTAAGTTTTCCCATTGCTGCCACAGACTGGTTGATAAATTAATGGAATCCCACAAAGCTTAGCTGCGGCACACACAGAGAGCAAACAGAGCACAAAACAAGCGAGAAATTGCATTTTGGTCAAAAGTGGACGATTGATTTGTGAAAACTGAGAACAGAAATTTGTAAACAAGGCTTATATTGGATTAATGTGAAACGAATCACAAATAATTTGATTAAATGCATTACTAAAATTATTTTCTGCTTAATACATTATTTTGTGTGAAATTTTCGGCTGACTGTCTTTCTGTCTAATCGACACTATGACTTTGGTGAATTGAAAAATGTGGATGATGAAAATAAAAAAATTAAGAATCTCCACGAGCAGCTCCTCTCCAATTTAGTGGCATTTATTCTGCCTGGCAGCTCAGTCACAGTCTGCCTCAAGTGACACATATGACAAAATCAGCAAGGAGCAAATAAATTATTAAATTGCTAACCTGGTAAAAAAATAAATAAATAAAAACAGACCAACACACAATATCCGTCATCTTAAAGCAGTTAAAAGCGCGTTATGAGCCAGTAAATAATGTTTAAGCCACTAAAACAGTGAATATTTTTAGCTGTGGAAAATTGTTGGCAACGTACGTAAAAATAAAATTATTGTAAAGTTTTAAATTGTTTTACACTGCTTGTTTAATATTTATTAAATATTAACATCAGGCAACATTTACAATATTCGGCAACATTTTACTTGGTAACATCTGAATTTTGCTAGCATTTTCCCGCTTTGCTCATTGTTAGGTTGCCTTTTACATTGTGACATTCTAGAGCCCATTTATTATCGTAAGTTTTCCCATTGCTGCCACAGACTGGTTGATACATTAATGGAATCCCACAAAGCTTAGCTGCGGCACACACAGAGAGCAAACAGAGCACAAAACAAGCGAGAAATTGCATTTTGGTCAAAAGTGAACGATTGATTTGTGAAAACTGAGAACAGAAATTTGTAAACAAGGCTTATATTGGATTAATGTGAAACGAATCACAAATAATTTGATTAAATGCATTACTAAAAACATTTTCTGATTAATAAATAATATTGGTATTTTAATATTTATTTCTATAGTTTCTGAAGTTATTCTTAAAATTTTATTTACGGACAAATGCATTTAACAAGATGAAATTCGCTCATCAGTACACAGAGAGCTGATTATGCTTGTTTGGCTATGCAACTGCAAAGTGCTGCATATCATTTGGTGGCAAGTAAAATGCAAATGCAGCATGTTGCAGTTGCACACGACAGCGCACAATTTGTAAGCTGAAATATGGCCAAGGAGAGCAGCAAAATAACAACAACAACAACAACAACAACCACTTTGGCAACATAAGGAGGCAAAATACGCGATAAGTTGCCTGGTTACAGATAAAAATCGCAGACTTTGTGGCGACGTGCAACAGCAACAGAAAATCGCCTGGCGCCAGAGCAACAGTTGCCGTTGCATATTGCTGTTGCTGCTGTTCTAAGCTGCTACGCACAAGATTATCAGCATAATGTGGCACATAATTTTTGTTGCTGCCGCTGTCTATAAATAAACTACGCGAAAATGTCGTGCCCAGTTGGCAGCTCATTAAGTGCGTGTTGTGGCCAAAAAAAAAAAAAACAAGCGCCATTTTCACGAATTTAATAGCCAACAATTTTCATAGTTTATGTAGTGCAGAGTTAACGACTTAAACGATTTAAATGCACACAATTAAACAATAAATGGATAGCCAACTACAAAGCTAACAAATATGGCTGTAAACACTTTTAATGCAAGTCAAAATTTAGCCCATATATCATATGAAAATTTATGTTTTTTTTTAGGTAAAACTGAACTTATAACCAACGTAAACAACAACTTTGTTTAAAGTTAGGATAAAACGATTCTTCTGATTGAATTAAATTAAATGAAATAAAAATGAATTATGATTTTCAGCATTCAATCTTTATGGTCTACATAAATTTTATATTTTATTTTTTATAATTGGAATATATTATGGTAACTCAAATAAGGCAACATTTTGAGCTGTACACACGTATGTGGCATTTGAATGTGATCCGGATCGGAGACGTGATAACGACTTCAACGCCTGCCGAACAGGTGGCCCATAGACACTGTGCCTGAATTATAACCCATTTGAGTCATAAAGCCACTGATATATGAGACGACATTGAGGAGCTAGCTGGCCATAAAGCGCTTATGCTGTAACTGGAGGTGTTGAACCACTCAACATAAATATTATTAACAAGAATTTCGTGCCACATGCAACACGTGGCTGGCAATTGAGTTGTTTTTCTAACTGCTGCTGTTCATTGTGCGAGGCCGCCGAAACGGCCCAAGATTTGGCCAGCTATCAAACGGACGACGTGAAGCTGTTTGCGTTAGGGTGACTCAAGATTAAAATGAAAAAAAAATGTTTAAATATTATATAATAAGCATAAACAAATTAAAGTAGATCAAGCTTTCGTTTTGGAAGCTTGCTGATAATATTTATTAATATTTTAATATTTTATTTTTGTTTTATTGGTTCCTTTGTCTATATATTTTTAAATAAATTTAAATCGAAACATATTTATATAAATTTATTGCTGATATTTTAAATATTAACACTTCCTCGATTAAGTCGTTGGGGATTAGTTTGGTCACTTATTATTATGTTTATTTATATAAAATGTTCTCTTAACCTAAACTGTATCCTCTTCGAATGAGTAACCCTAATGAAATGGAGCGCACTAAATCAACTATCTATAAAGAGCCTAAAAACTTGAGAGCAGTAGCGCCATCGATGGGACTGGATTGTGAGTGCCTGTTGGGAACAACTATCGCTATCCCCCCCTCCCCCCTCCCCAGTAAACCATGTCTGGCTCATTGTGAGCTTCATTCACTTGTTTGGCGCTTGGGCTCACAGTCGGGGCATGAGTAATGTGAGGCGCGTCAAAGTCGGCAACTGCAGCCAGTCTTTTCTCTTTTTTCTTTTTTAAGACGATAAAAAGCTTAAAATATAACTTACATTCTGACAAGATATGAATTTTAAATGAATTTCGCTGTGTGTGTTGATTTATGTCGAAGGGAAGCAAGCAAGGAAGCAGAGGAGCAACTTCAATGGTTTTTTAAATTGGATTATGGACGCGACTGTCTTTCGATCTTTCGGGACGGATTTGCATGCCAACTGTCGCTTAGAGTTAATGTTAATGTTGCTGTCGGTGTGAGAGGCGCAAAGGCAACTTTGGACAGTTCGACGTATTAATTAATTAGCGACTTGACAAATATCAATTCCATGCACACAGACAATGTTGCATGGATCGCACAATGATTGTTCTTGCAGCTTAGATAAACAGGGAATGAAATGGTGAATATGTGACTAACCGCAGACGAAACAAGCAAATAGAGTCCATTGATTTGGTGAGTTTGTGGGGGAGAATACTCCAGATAGAATATTTCTCCGCTACGTGTTTGTCAGAGACATGTCAGCCAAACAGACGAGCAAACCGCAGAATCTAATTTAGAAAACGCATGTGGAGCATGTGGCAACAAAATGTAAAGTCAAAGGCAACTGAACAACTGTTATAAAATAATAATACTATGTGTGTTTTTGAACAAAATGAAGGGAGGAAGTGGCAAAAAGAAATTGAAGTGGAAACAAGCAACGCAACAATCAAAATATTTTCATGACAAATTTAAAATAACAGAACCGTGAAGTGGAACACGTTGCAGTCGTGTCCAACAAATGGTCAAAAGAAAAAAAAAAATGTAAAGAAATGGGAAAAAAATAAAGAAATTATGTTCGTTGTGCCGAATATTAAATACCCTTGCGCATATAGATATATGTGAAATAAAAATTATTTCTTTCTTGCAAAGTAATTTTATTTTATTAATAAAATAGTTGATCATACAATTTTGTATTGGTAATTTGTAGGCCAACTACCCTTTCCTGGCCAATAATCATTATGAAACGAATAAATGCCCTCAGCAAGTGTATGAAAAAGAAAAAGAGAACAGTTGCAAGAAATTGGCCTTGTGGCAAGTTTACGGCGTGAAATGAAGTGCAATCAGCCATCCCATGTTGGATATGGGAAACAAAAATACTTTGGGGGAGAAAACATTCGAAAGTGTGAAGCACGAAATGTGAGCAAGTTACTTGTGGCAACGATGCGTCAGCTGAAGTTAAGTCAAGTTCTGGCAGGGAAGGGGTATGGAAAATCCACTTAACTGTATTTTGACTCATTTCGCTGAAAGTATCGGTATATCCGAAGACACGTGGCAGCGTTTACAATTCATTATGAGCGCCTCGAAGTAAAGCCAACATCAAAGCATCACAATCCACACTTAAACCCCTCGAAGACGACTTTCGCTGACCAAAGCCAATTTAACTTGAGTTCGGTTGCACGTTGTCAACCCCCGCCCCACCACTCATGTCTGGAGCGCTCAAAATGCATAACGGCAACTTGGTGGCTGCAACACGCGTCGCACAATGTAAGCCACTTAATCTTAACGTCGAGCTGCGTCTGGCCAAAAGAAATGCCAATGGCAAACTCACAAATGCATTAAGCCAAAGGGGTTCTGGTGAAAGAGAGGGGAAGAGGCAAGAGGAAATAAAAGTCTGCATCACGAACTGCTTCATCATTATTTGCGCATAAATTAGGATTAGAGCAACGCAAGGGACAAACGCAAAAGGCATCCAGACACTTCCCAGGAAATCATAACCAAGCCGCAGTTTTTCTTATATATTTTTTATGTACTTTTTGCCTTTTCGCAATTTTGACCTTATTTGGTCGATTGAATGGAATGTGCTGACCATATAGGGAGGCGCTGCAATTGTTCAGAAATTGGCATCATGCAACTGGCAAACTAAAGGGCACACATTAGGTATAAGATCTGTTGTTATACCTGTTTTTTTTTTCAAATACCAAATGACATGCGCTAAAAGTGCAAATCATGCCAAAAGTAAGTTTTGCACATTTAATTTAATTACCTTAACTTCATCTACTATCAATAAATAATTTATACATTACCGAATTCAATTGTTATTATGTTAAATTTAATTTAACATTTTAATTTTAAGGAAAAGTCTTTTAAATTAAAATAAAAAGAAAAACATGTGAAGAATATAATAATAATAATAATAATAATATATTCTTTAGTAGAATATGTATTCTCTGTACAAACAAGGGATCAGCATTTATAGAGTTACTGTATAAAATTAGTGAACAGCTGACAACTTTAGAATTTTCAAATTTAAAGTAAGCCGCTAAAGAACAACAAATTTAACTGATACACCAAAAACTTCATATTACGAAAAGATGACTCGATGAACTTTAAAAGATTTTCCAATTGATACAACAGATTTGAGTACAAAGAATCTATTTTGTATGCATATATGTAATCAAAAATATTTATAATTGGGATTAAGTTATTTGGCCATGACAACTCATCCATCTAAATCTGTTTGTGACATATTTTGACAGACTACGCCGCCAACTTCAAACATTTGGACAGCATTTTTAAGCCCACATCTTTTTCTAATCTATAAAATATGCAAAAGCCAAAACCTAAATAAAATTGTTTTATTTTTATTTTTGTTTTTGTTTTTTTTTGTATTACGTTATCAACAGTAGCTGATGTTGTGTTTCTCGTTGTGACAGTTGCAAACATTTGGGTTTTTGTTTCGTTTCGGTTTTCGGGTTTTATTTCAAATATTTTTATTTTGATTGTCACAGAAAACAACAACAACAACAGCAACAATAACACAGCTTCTCGCTGCATTGCCAAAACCAGTTCCCATTCGGTTTGTTATGGTTGTGGAGGACGCTGCGGCCGTTGGATGTTGCGCATTGTTGTTGCTGTTGCGGTAGTGCTCTGTTCAACATGTTTGATACGGACTCTCAAGGGGTTCCCCCGATGTCCCATGCAACACCAGTTCCACAACGGTCGCACGTTTATAAATAAGTTCGACTCAACGCGACCCGCAGTATTCTCAACAGTCTGACAAGCTGCCAAAGACAACAACAACAACAGCAACAAAGACAATGATACTTTATTCCCCTCCCTCTCCCTCTCTCTCTCCCTCTCTCTCTCTCTCTCTCTGTGCGCCGGTTGTAAAGTTGACGAGACGAGCTGAACTGAGCTGAGCCACCGGGCTGGCAGTGACAAGCCGCATGCTATACCCATACAGCCTTGCTTCAGTACACACCCAAACACACACACACATACACACACACACACACACACACAGGCAAAACAAACAAATATGTTGACAGTCTGACAAGCCAAAAACGAACGAAGGGCTCAACAAACTGCGTTGAGTAGGAGGGGGACGGGGAAGGGAAATTCTCGCATCTCAAACCTTTTTGGCTCGTTTTAATAATTTAATTTGTATAAATTTACCCAATATGTCAGCAGCACTCAATCATTTTATACTAATTTGGCATTTTGATCAAAGTCCGCAATGTTAATTAGCCAACATTTTTTTATTCCACAAACTTTCTTAACTGACATTGTTTGTGGTGGTGGTTGGTGGTGCCACCCAATGTTGCAACCACAATCGCATTCCAGTTCCATTTACCATTTAAAAATTAATATTTATTACAATTTTTGCACTCTTTTTTATGGCTCCATAATTTGCCTGCTCGCATTTAGAACTAAATGCTCCACAAAGTGGCTGCAGTGGACAAGTCACCACTGTGCTTATTTGGCCTTAAGTGTTATTGGGAGTCGTCCATTTCGTACAGACGGGTTAAGTGCTGCTGCTGCTGTTGCTGCTTCACTCATCAGTTCCATCTCCTCCTGCTGCGACCTCTTGTTGACTAACTGCATCACTCAGAGCTGGTGGTTTTTGAATTGCTTGTTTTACATTTTGCCATACGCTCATAAACTGAGTAAACATGTTAATTGAACTCCGATTTTATGGGGCGTGGCACCATGGAGGGGGGTCTATAGAGCAATAACCTTTCGTATCAAGTATGTCAACAACATGATTTATATTCATGTCTCGATTGCGAATGGAGAAAGGACCAAAAGTTGCGAGTGAATAAATATATTCAAAAGATATCAAAAGTCAGACATTTTCTCCTTTTATTTTTTAAAGAAATTAATTAAGCCACAATTGTAAAGTTAATTAATTTGTAATGAAAGATTCAGAAAATTCATCGATGTGCAAATTAATAGTTGGCTTGAAGGTATATGAACTAAAATTATGAAAGTCTATTCATATGTGGAATATAATTTTACTAGCTTAACTAAAATATTTCTGCCTTAAAAAAAAATAATAATTCCATCACAGTTGACTTCATTCACATAACCAGAACTTTCCCTCATGACTCAGTGCCACACAATCTGATGAGTCCCACTTCCAAGCTGAATGTGTCTGATTAAGCAACTCAGATCTCAGATCTCAGTTCTCAAGCGGTTGCACGTTGATGACAAACTCTCCACGTTGGTGGCAATTCCAGCGAAATTGATGCAACACAATATTTGCGTAGCATATTTTTTTTTAGCACAATCGAACTGTATTAAGGCCTCAATAGGATTTGCTCAGTTGCAAGAACAACAATAACAATAACAATAACAACGTGTTTGAATCCTCTTTTCTATGTCATTGTTGTTGCTGTTGCTATTTGATTGTGCGGCACTTCAACATATTTGTCGTTGGTGGCACGAAATACTTTTCAAATGCCTCTTGAACATTTTGTTGGTATTTTGTTCTCGAGTGCACAATGAGCTGCAAACTTGCCGCTGCTGCTGCTGCAGCAGATGTTGCTGTTGCTGGTGGCAGCTCTTTGCAATTGGAGCCAAGCTAAGCGACCACTTGACATTTTGGCAAATTAGTTGCGCCTCAGTTTTCAATGTTTGCCGCATGAATTGTGTATGAAAGTAAATGCGTTTGAGTTTGAGTGGAATGTGATAGACTTAATCGTGGCAAGTGGCAAGTGCAATGAAGTATCAAGTTTCCCGTTGAAAAAGGACAATGTCAAGGATTGTAACTGTTTACATTTTTTTTTAAAGTAAGATTGAATTTATCAGCAAAAATAAAGTGCTGAGTTTTATGAGTAGCAACTCGAAGTAGAAATGCAAAATCATCTTTTTAAGTTCAGTTTAAATATAATTATTGTTTGCTTTGTATAATTTTTAATTTATTTAGTTCCCATTTCTCACAATAAGTTGTTTACCATGAACGTGATTAGCACATGTCTGTTGCACATATGCAAATCGAGTTTACTCAACTACTTAACTCTCGAGGAATCACAAAGGAGCTGTCCAGCGAAATGCAGCTCGAGTAGCTGAAGCAAAGGTCTTTGACTGCAACTGCGGCAAGGACTGACTTGAGCCGTGTAATAAATGCCAATGCAACGCATCTGCAGCTGCTTGTTGCTGCAACAATGCCAAGCAGCGCGACAATAAACAAGCAATAAATAAAATGCCACCGCTCAGAGCATATGACAATGATAATGATGAGCCAAAGTAGGAGTCGGCGACGAGTTGCCTTTGCCACAGCTGATATTCCATTTTGCCCCATCATAAATTAAAAAGTAGCGCAAATTAAAAGTAACCTTAACTCATGCCACACACACAATTCCCACAGCAGCGCCCCAAAGAAATTGAGGCAACATGCTCGTCTGCACACGTGCTTCCCCCTATCTGGAGGCAGCAGTTGCAGACCTGGCACCTATGGGACGCTATATATATATATATATAAATATTTATATATATATATATATAGCTTTATGTGACGGCATGCCAATGTTGAGTAACGATTTTCGTGTCGATGCTGGGGCTGCAATGCAGCGAAGTAAACATTTTTAATTGCATTTAAATACGACATTTATTTGCATGTAAAATTAACGCATATGCAAATTACTTTGTGCCTCAGCGACTGCCAGAATAAATATCGCCTGTTGGCGACAGGAGGGTTTACTATCCAACGAGGGGAGCAGGCAGCGTAGAATTGTGGCGGCTGAAATGTGCTGGGAGTTTTCTGCCTGCAACGCTGTCTGGATTTGATGTTTCCATTGCGGTTGCGTGGGCAACACCGAATAAAGTCTGATCACAAAATGTGATTAAATGATCAACTCTCAGATACCCTAGTAAAACTGATGAAGCATGTGAAGCAAACTTTTAGATTTGATTATCTTTAAAGCATTTAAATGAGAGAATCTCAAATTCACTGCAATTTCAGTTACACTTTTTTTAAGTTCCTTTCCACTTCGGCTAAATTTCATCTAATTATTTTTTTATTCTTATCTAAGTCTAGCAAGCACTGCACTTAATTTAATATCCACGGTATAATAAGCAAATTTTGGTTTTTAACGCCCGCAGGAAATGTTTGTGACATTTTTGGCTTTGCTATTTTTAATATAATTTTTTTTTTGTGACTTTTTAAAGGTCTATTGTAAGAAAACGTGGCAAGCAGCGTGGGAAAGTTGTGGCAACTAATTGAGCCCTGTCTTGGCCAAGTAGATAAAGATAAAGCTAAAGATGATGACTGATGCTAAAGCAGGCCAAAAGTGTTGGGTGACAAATGTGCAGTGTTTTTTTGTAAATTTAGCTGGCAGCTGCACAAACGAATATCAGGCAAATGCAATTTAATAGCCATAAATTAGCAGCGAAGCGTTGAAATGAAGACAACTCTTTCCCCCCCCCCCCCACGCTTCAGCTGCCTTTTCGTTGACTGACTTTGTTGCAGAACTAGGCCAAGATGCGTGAGATGAGTGTGGAACAAGTTTGTTTTGAATGTGCGCTGGCAGGCAGTAATTATTCGAAATTTGCAAATGCATCAAAATGGCATCAGACAGTTGACTGGCAATTATATAATAATTATTACTCGATCCGACAGTGACTGACAGCTGTCTCACAGCAAACGCTTGTTGTTGCCTGCAACAAAATGTTGCACACACTTATTATTGTTTGGTTTTTGGTTTTTGTTGCTGCTGCTATTGCTGAGTTTTAATTAAAACTTTTGCACGCATCAGCAAACAGCCAACAAGAATCAGCTGTCAAATGGGAAACCACGAAGAAATTTGGCTTACAACAAGGAAGCACCCGCAGCTGATGAAACTGTCAAGATGTTTACTTTCGATCGACCCCCCCTATGGGTGTAGTTTGTGGCATGTTCATGTTTATGCTTATGTTTATATAGGCGCCTTCATCTGACATTTGTTTGGCATGTCGCAATTTTCCATGCCGCATTGTTGCATGTTTCACTCTTGTTGCCTGCTGTGAAGAAAAAACTGAAGCCGTCGCACGACTCTGTTGCAAAAGGAGACGGGGGCACGTGACCCGATCGAACCATATTCAGTTGGCAACATGGAAAACTCAATGCACAGATTTATGTACAGCAATATTTGGAAAGACTTTGATCAAATGGATTTCGGTTAGTTGCCAGATATCTGGCAATATTTTTGATTGCAACATTATATTTGAATTGCAGAACTATTTTTCACTCGTTCTAATTGAATTATAAATTTTTCATTCTGTAACAAAAACTTTCTATTCTTTTTGCTTCCGTTCAGCACTGACAATTTTGACAACTTAACTAATTGCGCTCTTGCACCTTAGCCATATTATTCATATCCCAACCACCAATTTTTCACAATTAACTAAAACCTAAAAAAAAAATACAAAATTCAAATTCTATGCATATGAAAGAAATATTTTCATAATATTTTTCTTGGACGCCACTACATAAATTTCACTAATTGAAAATTTTTACTGGCATCCAATTATATGCTCGGGAACGATGTCGGGCCTCATTAAATATTTCATAACAAGAAGGCCGTAAAATATTTACCTTAGCCATAAAACTATAAATTGGAATTTTTGGGTAGCTACTAAAACATCAGGTTTATAAATATATATAAAAATAATTCGAGAAACAACCCTCGGTGGCAGAAAGTGCAGCGTAATCTAAGTGTTAATGAGACACGCAGAGGAATTATGAGGAAACTAAAATCTTGAGTTGACAAGGGTACACGAGGGGTATGTGCCACTCACGGTGGCAGGCGGGGAGAACCGTTGAAAAATGTGTGGCAGACGTTTTGTCAGCAGCAGCAGTGGCAGCAGTAGCAGTAACCCTCAACACACACACACACACACACACTTGAGCAGTTGCAAGAGGGAGCGCAACACATCTGGGAATCGTCCTCGTGTGCATTACAAAACGGGATAATGTGCAGCAGCCGTCGCTGCCAGCGCTAGCAGCGACGCGTGCGCGCTGCTTATCCTGATCCAGGATGCGACAGATGTTTAGAAAATTGATTAGAATTAAGCGAGAAGCTGAGCGATGCTATTCAATCGAATTGATGTAGGGTTGATAACGAGGAGGGGCAGGGGGCAGGGGGGTTTGGGGGTGTGTTTCGGAAAACCAAAAGTGCACTTTCGCCGGGAAAAGTCTGCTGTTAACGACATATATGAAAAGATTACGAAGATTTGCAAAGATTAAACGTAATTCATAGTTATTAGGCATTATTTTTAATGGCTGGAAAAAGCAATTGTGGTTAGTGCTGTCCAAGCACAGCCAAGCACAGCCAAGTGGTTGAAGTAGCAAGCCAAATCGTATGACAAATGTGTCTAGCCAGGTTGGCAAAAGAAATGGACAAAATATATGCACAACTCGCGAACTCATAGCTCTCAGACTCGGCAGCTCTTAGTGCTCCTAGTCTGAGACTCTTTCAGCATCGCATCTCATTTCAGCAGCTATGCAACATATGGCCACGTTTAGATAACAAAATGTTTTGTACAAGTTTTCACACAACAAAAAAAAAAAAAGAAGCAGAAAGCCATACAAAATGCATATGCGAGTTGCCTTCTTCTGTTTTTTTGAGGAGCTGTTTCCTTGGCTTTCATTTCCTGTCGGGTTTTCTGTGTGATAAAGCGCACGTGTGCTCAAGTACCTTTTCCGTGTCTCTACTTCACTCTCTCTCCCTCTCTCTCTCTCTCTCTCCCTCTCTCTCTCTCTCTCTCTGCTGTTGCTATTAAAAACGATTTATGAATTATGTGTTTTTCATAATTTTCTTTATTATCGTCGTGGCAAGGTATTAATTTTATTCCATTTGTTTGTTCTTTGTACACGCAAAGTTTGTTTGGATATCCAAAACACAAAGATAAGGCACATTTGTTGGGGATTATGTCGGCACAAAGGGCGTCTTCAAACTGGCAATGGATTAACAACAGAGAGAAATATGAAAATGTGGGCTCAGATAAAAAACTCACAAAGTTCTTCAGCTAATTAAAAGGATAGATGAATAATGAGTGTTGGCCAGTTAGCCAGAAAAAATATACTCCTCTGCTATGCTGAGATATATACTTATCTTCATTGTGGTCGAAAATGTGTAAAAGTCTAAGGATTTTTTTTTATAATTAGCTACAGCATTTCAAATTCCAATTTTTTGCTTATTACAACTCACTTTAAGTACTTTCCTGCATTACAAATTTCCGTTTATATAGGATATCTTTTGAGAACTGCCAGTTTTATGTACCTTTAATGGATTCCCACAATTTTTGGCACTATTTTGATAGCCGACTTAAGTCCAATTGTGTTTATCATATCTTCATCTAACAATCTTTTCTTTGCCAAGTTGTTTAAACTGCTAAACTCGTTTTGCTGGCACAACAGAGACCATTAAAGTGATTTAAACTTAACACACACTAAGCACACACAATATGCCGACCTCAAAAACTACGCACAACAATAGAGCACACACACACTTACATACACACACACACACACACATGCCGCATACAATTACGAGTGCATTGTTCGTTTTGTCCGCTCGGACTCATTAGGCGTGAAAGAAAAGCAGAGTAAATAAAGGAAAAAAAAAAACTACTCCAACTGACACTCAAGTGCTATTCAACACTTTTTTTTTTTTTTTTTGCAGCTGTTACCTCAGAGGGGGGGGACCCAGCTGTGAGGGGAGAGGTGTGCGGTGTACTGCAATTAGGCAACGGTGACAATGACACAAAAGCGCGACAAAGCGCGTCCAAATTGTGGGCTAGCTGAGCACAATGCTCAGTGTCCTGGCAAACGGGTAAGTCTTTAACAAGCGTCCTTTGTTATGGCCACATATGGAATAGAGTCAATGGTTCTGCCTATGTTTCAGACAGCAAATAGTATATGGACAGAGTTGTGTGCGGAAAATAAATTGAAATCGCAATGGAAAACTCACTGAAAATGTTTACAAATTTTACAATTTGCATATTTGGCCAGACGTTGCGGCAACGAGTCAAAGGCAAAACAACATAAAAAAAAAAAACTATGCACAAATATCGAGAAAAACCTGGCAACAAACGTTGAGGCTACAACTTTGATTGATGAACATGTGTGGCAAATTTTGTACCGCTCTTTTTTGGCCAACATGAATTTTTAGTTGGAGGCTATAAAAAACAGAAAAAAAACATTCGTTTCAGTTGACATTTTTTTTATAAGAACGGTCTAAAAAAAAGTGGCGAGCGAAAGGGCTAAAACAGGCGACGATCCAGAATTTTGATTACTTTTAACTTTGACCAGGGTGTGTGAGTGTGTGGGTGTGTGTGGGTGTGTGTACTTGTGTGTGAGTGCTTATGTGCTGGAAATTTCAAATAGTTGCAACGTTTAGTTGATTAATAGCCAAAAGCCCTGGGCATGGGGCGGACAGATTTCAGCTTTTAGTTTAAGCCAACTGTGAAGGCTTTTAGCAATTTAACGCACAGCTTAACAACATGGAAGCCCTAAAGTGGGCATTGGGCAAAATGGCAAAAGGATTTCCAGGCTTTTGTTATATGAATTGCCTGTATGTTTACCGCTATAAATACATATGTGTGTGAGAGAATAAATATTGGTATTGCAGGTAACTCGGTTCGTCTGTCAGAGGTTAGACTGTCTGGCACTTACATACGGTACGCACTGTCTGCGAGTCCACAAACTGAGGACACTCAACGTGCGTGAGATGCCTGCCAAGTGACCTGGAAAAAGCCACCTTTTCTAATTTAGATAACATACCTGCAACGAAAAACAAAATTTAGATTTAAATGTTAATGTTGGGTTTAAAGTTGAGATTTATATAGATAAATCAGCGAAAATACTTATATGGAAAATGCAGATACTAGAAAAATAAATGTAACTCTTAATCATAAAATTTTATAAATTGTTTTTTAATTCTGTGTTAGTAGCAGAAAAGTTATATTATATATTACGAAGAGAATTTTAAAAATTTAGTCTTCCATTGTTTTATCTTATTAGTTCATTTTTAATGAAATATAGATTTAAATAGATCATTGCTTGATTAATGTATAATTAATAAGACACTTTTACCTAATATTTCCTTAACGAAAAAAATAAAATTTTGATTTTGTGTTTAATGCTTATTTATTAATACTAATAAATTAATATTAATAATTGATTGATTTATGAAAGTTCAAAATCTATTAAGTTGAATATAATCATAAGTTTATTTATTTGCTTTTTATTCCACAAATTAATTATTCCCTAACGCTAACAATTCATTATCAATGGTTCTCTTATAATTAATTGGTTTTAAATGTATGTAAATCTATTTCATATATTTTTAAAAAATTTGCAATAAACCACTTAAACAGTCGAGTTTCATATTCAACTTATCCTATTCAAATATACAGAGCCTGTTCGTACATTTTCCACTCATCTAATCTCAATTCATGCAATTTTCTGTGCTGCTCTTAGAATCACTCTAAGTTTTTCATTACGGCATAAAATGTTGGGTGGTTGGGGAAGGGGGGGATGGGGGATGGGGGGAGAGGACTCATTCAATTACATCATTTGCCATGACATGCCCAACAGGGCCATCATTTCAATTAACTTTGCCGGCGACAGTGTCGCATCATCTGCAAATCTGAGAGTTTCTTCTAGTATTATTAAAAACGTTGCCCACCCACAAAGCGTAACTGACGACAGCATCCACAAAAAAAAAAAAAAAAATAATAGAAAAAAGTTCATTAAACTGAAAAAAGCATTTACATATATATATATAAATATAGGAAAAAGCAGTCTCAGTTTGTGTGTGCCCGCATCTGTTGCACGCAGCCAGCCAGCCACACCCAGGGCGCAAATCCCGACGCAGTTGGCTTGTTAATCGCTAAACTATGACAGAAATCACGTAACCTTTCATTAATCAACGGGAGTCATAAAAAAAAATAGTCATCGTCTGGCTTGTTCATTTTATTAACTGGCATTTCCGCACTTGGCTGCACTATCATCCTGCCCCATCCACCCACCCAGCGCCCCCTCGCTCGCTCGCAGCGCTGCGCCTTGTAGAATCGTAAATGCAACATTAGTCAAGTCAAGTTGAGGAGTCAGACCGAGTCTGTGTGATAAGCGCGGAGTCGGCTCCGCTGCATTTTGTCTTGAGGCCATTTCGTTTAATTATTTTGACAGACACTCGAAGATAGCAGCGCCAAGAGGCAGGGAAAACTCGAATGATTTTTCATATTTTGCGCCCCGGCTACAAATATTTAAAGTGGCTGCTTGCCGCTGGCTGCTGGCTGCTCAATATGTGTGACAAGGCGTGGCGCGTGTCTGACGCCACAGATGTGGCAGCCACAGCCGCCACAGAGTGACAATATAAGCACACGGAACAGCCAAGCGATGACGACTGCCTGGCGGTGGCAGGAAAGAGATAAAAGATTGCACTCAGAAAAATAAATGCACTCAAAATAAGAAATAATTTTACTTTTTTAATAATTGCTTTTTTAATAAAAAATATAATTTAATCTATTTTTTACACTTCTTTAAGCAGCCAATAAATCAAAAGTATTTAAATTCCCACACAAAAAAAAGTGCAAATTTTCTCAAGTCACGTATTTTTCTCAGTGTGCAGCGTCTGCAGTTGAAAATTGAAGTGCTAGTCAAGCAGCGCCAAAGCCAATTTGATCCCGCATGTTGTCTGGTTGCCCCGCACTCCAAACCACTGCCTCCCAAACGCCACCTCTTCCACTCCCTTTACCCGGCTCTACCCAATCCACGCAGACGCGTAATCAAGAGAAATTAGTTTTTGACGTGCTCGATTGGCTGCTGGCGCATCTTCGTCCGGACTAAGCTCATCGTGTTGGCTAATTTTTGAAAAATTGTTCAGCAAAGTGGATGCTTCGTTTAAAGTTCTTTACCGTTTGAAGAGCTTGGCCAAGTGGATTTTGGCCAACTTTTCATTCTATTCACTGGTCTTGGTCTCGATTGTTGTGCCGTTTGATTAATGCCTCCGATTTTTGGTTGGTGATTTTCCAAGTGCATTTTGACATTTGATGAATTGCATTGCCACACAATGTACCTTCCAATCATTCCTCGCCCCACTCCCCCTCCCATCCATCCTGACTCTATTACCATCTGTTTCCCATTGCTTATCCACAACTTTTCTCTGCACCATTATAATGAGGTTTCAATAACTTCATTTGTCTCTGTCGCTGCCATATTTGCCTTATGCCCCAGAAAACTTCTGACGGGAATTGTCCACGGGTTGAAGGGGCGAGCAAAAGTTATTCTAGTTTTGCGTAAGTGAGGCAAAATGGCAGCGTTTGGAAAATGCATCCAGCGACAAGTGCAGTTAGCAAAATGGAATAAATTGAATAGCAAACTGATACAGATATTCCCAGAGACTTCTGAATTTCTCAATTACTTTTTTTTTTTTGCTAATTCACTGCATCTACTGCTGCATTTCTAGTTAAGATTTCTATATATATTTATTTTATATTTTATTTTTCTATCCACTCTTTTATGTATATAAAAGTAAATGCTTTTTAAACATAATTAATTACAGCTCTTTTTGGACATTTTTGCTAAGAATCAGATTATTTTTTTTTTTCATTTTCTATTGGGTTTATTTATAACATTTGTCAAATGTTTAATTTTTTATGGTAATGCCGGATATTGAATTATACATGCAGCACTAATTAATTAATATTTAATTGATTAATATTCCTCATTTATTTACACCCATCAATTGGCTGTATTAAATGTCAAATTGTGTACAGTGTAGCATGACAACAACGGACACAACAAATTGTTATGCTTGTTCCTTCAAAATACACAAATAGCGAGCACACACACAACATTAGCACACACACACACAGACACACACACACACACACACACGTATACACAACTTGGTCCTTGGTCTGTGGTGCTGCGCCAAACACTTGACATTATAAATGGCAACACATTTTGTCTACAACGGAAACGGATATTAGTTGCAGCCAGTAGCAACAACAATAACAACAACAATAACAACAATAACAACAACAACAATTGCAATAGTAACAACAAAAACAAAGCGCGGCATTTCGATATGTTAGCTGTGGGCAGCTTGTTTGTTGTTTGTTGTTGTTGTTTGTTGTTGTTGTTGTTTGTTGTTGTTATTGTTGTTGTTGTTATTGTTGCTACTGCTGCTGGCAGGATAACAAACGTTTGTCATTCGACGGATATGCAGGCAAGTCCAATACCAACAGCAACAGCAACAGCAACACCAACGCCATATTGCAATTTGGCAACGCCACGTCCGACAAAGGGTGCCACATGCCACATGGCCACATCGCACTTTAATGGCGCATTGATAAACGAGCCCCCGAACCAAATTTCCCAATAATAAAAGCGTAGGATAAATAAGAAGAAAAACTATAAGACGACGGGCAGACTGATAAATGAAGCTTTGGCCTCGAGACTCCAGCAGCAGCAGCAGCAGCAGTTGCATATGTATATATATATGTATATATATGTATATATGTATTTGTAGTTTATAAGTCGGCTGAAACTGCTGACAAGTGGCCAAGAGTGCACTTAATTTATATGGTTGGCAAATGACCAGCAGAGGGCGCCACTCGTATACAAATTTGGACAGCCGTCCAAAATGGCAACAACATTAAGGAAATTATTTTATTGGACGTAATGTTTTTATGGCCAACCCAAATGGCCAACAATGAGACACACAATGGCCATCTCCCCATCGCCCTAACGGCGTCATTAAAGCGTTTCAGGCGCATAATATTTACGCACATTTTTGTGGATATTTAAATAATTTTGTTTCTCTACAATAAAAACATTTGCATAAAATTCATTTGCAAGTGCGAATCAAAAAAAAATAAAAAATGCTGCCTAAAAATGCAAATTTTAATCATTTTGAGGTTGCTCCCTCGCCTGGTACGCTGGCCTAATTGACATTTTGACTGCCACCAACAACATTGACACAAAATCAATTGATTGCTATGGGCTGTTGCACGCATCATTCCCTAATTTGTGTTTAGTAGCATGTGGCATGTTTGTCAATTACTTGCCGCAAATGCTGCACCGCCCCCTTTTGCCACAGGCCCCATTTGGCAAAATATCCGGATACAATTTTCGCACGGCTCACAGTGCGTATGTGTATTATTTCCTGTTACTCTGCATTGGCTACGTGCCACAACTTTTGGGCAATTCTCTTAGAGCTACGTGTACGACATTTTCGAATAGCCAGTGTAATTATATTGATTACCAGACCAACCCAACTGCGAAGAGAAGTCTCTAACAGAGAAATTAATTTTTCTTATTTTCCGCTCAGCGTCTTTTGGCAACGGCAGCCAGTTTTGTGCCTGGCATTTTAAGTGACCCCAATTGAAAGGTGATTGCGAAATTCTCATTGTCTTTGCAGAGTAATAAGAACTTAATAGTTGGTTGTTTGACCTGCATATCAAGAAAGTAGCTAAAAGGAAAGTATTATTGTAAAAAATGCTGGTTGCTTTAAGATTTCTTATAACAGTCACGAACTTTTGACAAATTCACAGCTCTTTCATATATTTTCGATGGCATTACTTAAAAGTATTGATAAACTTGGGATTCTCGTTAAATGCTGTAAAAATGCATTAATCATGGCAAGTTGAACAAAAATTACGATTACCTTAATATACCCCACAATTCGTTTTAATCATTAGTCAATTTTAAGGAATATATATAACTTTTTTAATTTTACTACATTAAAAAAAAACGTTCAATTAAATTTGTTTAAAATTAATGAAGATTGCAGATTTCCCTATTCACAGCCAACAATTTCATTTCTAGATGCACCAGTGAGATCCTCAGATGGGCCAGACAACATCCAACCCAATCCAAAATGGCTATAAATTCGTAACAAAATCACATTTATCCATTTTCCAAAGATGCAGACGACTGATGACATCAATAGGCAGGCATTTTCTTCGTTTTTTATTTTTTTTTTTTTGTGGGAGCAGGCTAATAAATTTTCCACAACATTATTTACAAACTTAAGCGACGTGATGCGATTTTTTAATATCAATATTTGATGTGGGGCGGCGTCTGGCCCCCAAAAAAATGTTGCTTTTCACAAAGTAGGAAAAGTAGCGAAAGTATCAAATAAGCAGAAAATAAATGTCGAACAATTTTCAGTTAAGAACTCAAGATCCCTCGGCCAATTTAGTCAGTGACTGAGCCTGCTAAATGTGTGTGTTTTCTGTTGTTGGCAGGCCTTTATAGGGGGTAGGTGTGGGGGGCGTGGCAAGTCTGCAGGGCTCTCGGCGACAACGACGCTGCTGGCATTACAAATGAAGAATGACTTGGCTCAGCTCAACTCGAGTTGACTTTGACTTTGACGATGCCGCCGAATCAAAGTCGAGGGCGCCTAAACCGTATCCAGAGGAACAAAAAGCACAACAACAACAACAACAACAGTAACAACTCGGAAAAGGCAAGACACATGTGGCGCTTGTTTTTCCCCGTGCCGCAGTTTTCCACTCGTCGCCGTCTGTTTGTTGTCAAATGTGTCGCGGGTTCGTTTTGCCTTGCACGTTTCCATTTTCATTTTCATTTTCATTGATTCATTCGTTTGGTTTTTTCCCCGTGCCGCATTTAGTTCCGCTTTGGCTTTTGGGCCATTGCTCGATTTTCATTTTATTTTCAGATATTCAGCGACCGTCGTCTGCGTCGTCGGCGTCTGAACTTTGGGTCATTTATCAAATTTTCAAAGTCACATTTGGCGTTGTCACGCTTGTGTATTGTAACTGCTACGGTTCTATTCCGACAATAAAATCGAAAAGGCTTTTTAAGGCACCAGCCTGAGAACGGGGAGGGGGGTAAGAAAGCCATGGAATAATGCGTTGCGTGTGGATTTCAATAAAAAAAAATTGAGACGTAATGCATAGGAAAAAAATTGATTAAGGAAGTGGGCAATGGGTGGGTCACATAATGAGTTGTAATTTTCTGACAACAAATAAATGTGTAGAAAAAGGGCAGCAATAAGAAGGTTTTTTTTTTTGAAGGATGGAACAGCCAAATGCAGTAAAAGAATAAACAATGGCTTAGAAAACCAGTTTCTTGTTATTTTTCCGGGTTTTCCTTAAGTGGCGACAGGGCTAAAAGATGAAAATAAATGGATAAATAAAATAGAGTGTACAATATAAGTGAAGAGTGTTTAACAAAAAAAAAAAAATTGGAAAGAGTGTTAGCTATGACATTTTCCATCCAAGTTTGTAGATCAACTATATCATAGCAATTTTTGACTTTCAAATGAAATGATAGAAATCTAGAGTCAAATGTAATCTGGCAACAAATTGGAACTTTTTAGCCCAATCCATAACTGCACCTGCCTCGGCATAAATTTTAATAACCCAAAAGGCATCCTTGATGGCGCTACAATGAGTAATGGAGCCCGGCAATGGCCAACTTTATCACCTGTGAGCGCAATTTACATAAAATGCGCAATAGCAACAGAAAACGGGCATAAATTATACATATAAAATTAAGCTACACTGAACAAAAGCGGCGGTAACATTAAACCCAACAAAGTATGGCAATAATTTTTAATTTATCACAGAATTTTCATAAAAATGACAAACAAGATGGAGCAAAGGAACCTTCAGCAAATTATGTTCGCGTGTCGCCTTCCATGGCACTTTTATGAGCTGCTCTTTCTCGCTGTCACGCATAAATGACACGCGTTAATTACCTGGCGGAGAGGTGGAGAGGCGGAGAGGGGTTGATGGATGGGGGGGGGAAGGTGTGGGACGACAGGAGACAAAGCGAAGCGACGGGATGTCCGCAGTGCTGCTGAGTCCGGATGGACATGAGATAGTAATTAGTTGACAAGTCACGTAATTGTTTTGTGCTAATTTTTATAGGCTATTTTTATGCCATTTTTTGTTTTGGCTGATTTATGAATGGGTGGGAATTCAGGTGACTTACAGATTGAATTAAATATACAAGAATATAAATCGTTGGCTCACATTTCAATTATATTAAACAGAACCAGTCTACATGCTAAATGTTACTCATTAGTTATATTCTTCGACAATCTAAAACATAATCATATCATTTTTCTATTGAGCATATTAAACTTTTCAATCATTAATCAACTGCTGATGAGCCAAGATAATCAGGTTTCTGGCTGACTGCGTTTGGAGCTCATCAAATAACCCATTAAAAGTTAACAGCACTGTCAGCTCAACAAAAATGTAAACATTTGTTAACGCTTTATAGAAAGCATATATCATAACTTAACCATACAAAAAAGAGCTGTTGCACTCAGCCACTTCAAAATGCTGAACGAAAGTGCTATTTGCCTTCCCTTTTTCGCCTGGCAACTAATGCACAGTCCCTCATTTATTCATTCAGTCAGTCAGTCCCTCATTCAGTCAGTCAGTCCGTCAGTCAGTCCGTCAGTCAGTCAGTCCGTCAGTCAGTCAGTCAGTCAGTCATTCAGTCAATCAGCCAGTTAGTCAGCCATGCAGTCAGCCAGCCAAAGCCTGAAGTCTTGTGTCAATATTGACGCACAAAATCCTTTTAATTTTTGAAAATATTCAGATTTTTGGCAAACGCTTACCACGCGATTTCATCTAATGAAAAGCTGCGCAAATAGCTGAAGCAGCAAGAGTATTGGTTGTCTCCCTCTAAACTGATTAAGTTTTGATTGCAATTTGCTTTTATATTTTTTTCAAACTGGGCGTATCCTTATTTTATACTGCCTACTTTGTAAATGAACGTTTTTATTAATAATGTTAGATCATTAATATTTCAATAATACCGTCTGGCTCAGGCAGTCTATAGAATTTTCCCTTGGCTTGCTTTCGCTACGTTTTGCAGTTGTTTGTTGCATAATTGACTTTGTCACTGGATCTGGCTTTGCCTACTTGCCATTATTTCTCAGAACTCAGAACTCTCTCTCAATATATACATATTTTGTATATATTTTACTAGCTTTTTATGAACATGCGAATGTCCTTTATGTGCGCAGCCATTGCAGCCGAGCCGAGCAATGATTTATTATGCGGATTTTGCGCTGCCTTTTATTTTTTTCATTTTGCTATTAGCCACGTTTTATGCGGCTGCTGCAGAGCTTTTTATGATATATTTTTTTTTCGATTCTTTTTCTTCTCCAAACGCTTAACTTGTCCGTTTCAATTTTGCTGGCTACGGCTGCTGCTGCTGCTTTTCCCTCTATTTTTCCGGGTTTTTTTTTTCCTTTTGCTTTTACGTGCAAAGCCCAACCAACAACTGAGTTCTTTGTAATTTTCCGCCCTTTTCTTCCTCACTTTATCGCGTCATAAATATTTGTTGTTATTCTTCTTGTGATTTGATGTTTTGTGCGCTCTTATATATTGTAAATATTATTATTTCTTGATATTAAAAAAAAAGCGAATAGGAAATGAAAAAAGTAGTGCAAAAGAGAGTTGGTTTCCTGCTTGGCTCTTGTCGCCTATTTGCTATGCATTTTATGGTAAATATTGACAATCATAAATAATTCAATATATCAAAGCCTTTTTGCGGATAACACGGCTTTTGAATAAATCTAATTGTTTGTACAATTTACCCACAGAGTTCGCTTCCAACAAAATTGTTTGTTGATAAGCTTTCAACATTCTGTCTTTAAACTAATAACATTAATAATTTAATTTTTTCATTATATTTATTTTCATTTCTGTTGAATTTTGTACTCCTAAAACTTTGTAAACCTAACTTAACGATTTTATTTTTAAAAGGTATTTTTTCCTTATTTAACATAACTTTATTTGTTTGTTGTTTAGTCAATTTTATGGCAGTTGCAGAATTAAAGTTTAAACAACTCTTTTAAGCCATTCAACTAGTTCCAAAATCCTCAAACCACAAAACCATAAATGGCTTGCCACAACTTTACAGCCATAACATCTACATGAAACTGAAACAAAAACAACAACAAGTTTTATAACTCCAAGGGAAACAGTAGCAAAAACCACAAACACGAAGTAGGAGTAAAAATAATTAGATGCAAATTTTTGCACCCCAATGCAAATAAAATGTAATTGCAGATGAATATGCTCAATCAGAAGTTGGCCAAATGAATACCCTACTAGCCAATAAATCAGGCTGCTAGGAGAGCATATAATGAATAATTGATAAGCATGAATAACGGCAAGTTAAGTACAGTACGAACAAAAGAAAGTTGTATTTAAAAAAAAACTGCTACAGAGACTAAAAACTGAATGATAAACGTTCTTGAAAAACTATCAAAAGTATAACCAAAAGAGCGAGGGGGGGAAAAGGGGGTTGGAAAGACGACAGAAATTGAATATGCAATTGTACCGAAAATTCTTTTCATTGCTGTTTTTAAGTTTTTCCAGTGCGCAATGGCAAATGCAGTTGGCCCCATTAATTAAGTGGCCAACTGGGCGTATGAGTGACTCCAAACGCGCTTGACACTGCACCAAACCGAAAGTGACTAAGTGAGTGAGGGGAAAGTGAGAGAGAGAGAGAGAGAGAGGAGAAAGTGAGAGAGCGGGTGTGATAAAGACAAACAGCGCCAAGCATTTTTTCGCGCTTCAATTAAATTTAATTGCATTTTGAAGGGTCATAAATCTCCAGCAGCAGCCCCAAAAAAAAAAAAAAAAAACGCAGCCAGTCGAAGCATTTTGATTGTTGTGGTTGTTACTGGTGCTGATGTTCTTTTTATTGTTGTTGTTGTTGTTGTTGTTGTTGTAACTGCTGTGAAGCGCAACGAATTGCAATATGCAAAGCGAGACAAAATGGGCAACCATTGATTAATGGGGTTAAACGCACTACAAGCCAAAATGAAGTCGCCCCACAAAAAAAAATGATATGGAAAAAATCAATGAAAACCAAAATCAATCAAGCAACAAATTACAAAAGGCTTTCCATTGAGGGCAAGACAGTAAATTTGGAAAAACAAATTGAAGATCATAAAGCTTATTAATGCCGCTTTATGGCAGCCATAAAACCGATTAGCTGTTAACAATTTCTATTCATCTTTTTTTGGCTGCATCCACACATCATCATCATCATCATCATCAACATCATCATCATTAGAAAGCCTGGGTGTTAAGTTGTTTATTGCTTTGACTGTGTGGCTATCACAATATTGGGTATACATTCTTAGATACATTTCGAACTAATCCATATTGCACACACACACTTGCTCACACACACGCACACACGCACACACACACACACACACACACACACACACACACACACACACACACTCTGTCATGTGGCTAGACGACTTTAAAAAGCAATAATGTGAAATGCTTTCGAACGAAGCAAACTTTACGCAATTCATTTTAATTATTCACGCGATGCCGTTGTTAGATTTTACACACTCTACCCATATCAACAGCAACAACAAAAACAACAACAACAAAAAAAACAACAATAACAAGAAAAACAAGTGCAAAGGGGATCAATGGACAAGTGTGGGGAGAAAGGCGCTTTCCACTTGATTTATGGCCTCGCCTTTGCAATGGGAACCGTATTATGTGATAAGAACATCGAATTGTTATTTATTGCTCTGTTGGTTTAATTCCAAAGATTCTTAGATTGAAATTAATTTAAAGTGCAAGTGAACACAATTTGCCAGAAAAGTAAATAACTTAAAGGTGCAATTTCAGTTGGATATATAAAAATATATAGATATATACCTAAAGCTGACTGAACAAACGATGTGAATCTCATTTCTGACATGATTTTCAGCATGTCGGAGAATATAAAAAAAAAGATATCACTAGAAGCGAAGCCAACAAAAAACAGACTTAAGCTAAACAGAGGTAATCAAATAATTAATATTAAAATATTAAATTAATAATATTTAGTTTTCTACATCAACTCAAATTTAGATATGGTTATTTATTTCACATAACTTCTTAGGTTTAAGCTAAACAATTCTAATTTGTACAAAGTTTAAATAAATATTTACCCAGTGTATACAATAAAATTGTCTTTTTGTTTCCACTAACTCATCATGTTTGATAATATTTGATAATAATAATCAAAACTTTACTCGATTTCAATATGATTGCTATACTTATTTTTTGAATACTACTTGAATAAAAATATCTTTATTGAACCACTCAATTTGAAGCGCCTTTTTGCTCATGTTTCTTTCATTTTCCGACACTCGCCAAAAATTTGCTTAAAATTTGCATTTTTCCTACTCATTTCTTGGCCTGCAGCCAGACATTTGAGAAGTGCAAACATTCCTGTTGAATAACTGAACAATAACTGAACATATTGCAATTGCTACTGTCAATAATATGTGCATATCGATATATCAATTGAGTTCTCATTTCCACACATTAAAATTGCTCCAGCTCCATACACATAAATCTCGCCCAGCTGTGGGTGGGGGCGGTGGTGAGTCGAGGAGGGTGTAAAACAAATGGCAAAATGTTTTTGGCAAACTGCAATTTACTGCTTGCACATCGATGCTATTTTCATGTTCCGACTCCAACTGGATGCTTGTTGATATTTGCATATTATTCTACTCAAAAGGCAATCGATAATCGGAATGGAAAAAGCGGGTTAAGGACCAACAATAAAATACAAAAAAAAAAAGAAGAAAACTGTTGCAAAACTACATTTACGATTTATTTATTTAGTGATTTTTAAATAAGCCAAAACAATGGTTGCATGATTTTACAGTTTTTTCTAATGATTGCGCAATCATGAAACTGATTCATGCTGACCCACAAAAATCAGCAACTGCAACTGCAACTGGCTAAATAAGAAATAATAAAAGTGCTCTGCAAACGCAATATCGAATTTATGAACGGCGATTACTATTTGGGCAAAGTGTTGCACAAAATGCAATTGACTGCCTGTCTGCCCCTTAGGTGTGTCCAACTCTTCAGCTTCAGCTGCTGACTGCCACTTAGGAGAGGCACGCATGACTGGCAAGTTGCCTGCAACACTAGCAGCAGCACCCACTCCTTTTGTCGTATTGCCTCTATTGTGTCGACTCGATACTCTGCTTGTCGGCCAAAATGTCATTAAAATTGCTCTTCATAAATCACATGGCAGTCGAAAAGAAACATGTTACTCCAAGATGCAGTGGCAGCAGAACCAGCAAGGGGCAGCAGTGGCAGCAGTGGCATCAGAGTCGGCAGCATAGCCATAGCCCAAGCATAACCTCATTTTATGGTCCATGAACTACAACAACAACAACAACAAAAGCAACAACAAAAGCAACAACAATAACATCGATCCACTCAGGGCCAACTATTGCGTCTACTGCGTTTGCATTCACTATGCGTCGATTTTGAGGTTTTGTTCCTTGGTGCCACAACTTGGTTGAAGTGAACTTTGATTGGGATCTGAACATTGAACATTGAGTGCATTACGATTTCTAAAAACAGTCTGCACAGATTATGTGCACAGCAGCCAAACAGACAATTGTGAATGGTGAAGTGAAGCAAACTTGGACTCAAATCATGGCTCATATATATTATTATTTGAGATTTAAATGTATTGTACAAATACGTAGACAGATATCACAATAATAATCATATTTGCTCTTAGGCTAAAAATTCAATTAGAATTGTAAATAAATAAATCACAGCATTTTCCTGCTGAAACTTAAATAGAAATCTGCAAATAGTGCTTAAAAATGTTGAGCTTTAAACCAGATAACCTAGATATACACATAAATTATTAAATCTCACATAACCCAGCTCTGATGCCAAAATATATATATATAGTGAAAAACTACTTAACCAAGTTTTGAGGAGCACGTTTTGCTGTCGCTCATCAAAAATGCAGCAGTTGGAGCACATTTGGCACACCTCTCCAACGATTTCCCAAGGCACATGTGCCACATTTTCTGCATGCTTCTCTTTTTTTATGATTTTATCGCCAGTGCATCCGAATATTTGGCATAAATGTGTGTGCTTTTCCTGACAGCAAACTGCTGTTTCCACTTTTGAATTAAATCCAAATGGATATGTTGAAGAAATGTTTTTCAAGTCACTTGAAAGAAACTTTAAACGGATGTTTAGAGTGGCTTACGGGAAAAATGCATCAATCTGTGCACGTGGCAAATTAATGTAACACACAAAAGAGACAAGACGAGGAACAGAAACAGAAACAGAAAGAACATTTGGGACACATGCTCAGGCGACGCCTTCGATTTGGCCAAATGGCATGTGTGCAAATTGTCTAATGGGGCAGCAGTACGCTCGCCCCCCTTTCCCTGACCCTTTCCCTTACCCATCTACCAGTCGGCAGCACCGACAGGGACCGCTATGTTATTCATGAAGTGTAAATTGGCAAAAACGTAAGCAAAAGAAATGGCTGCGATTCGAGTCGAGTCGAGTGGAGTCAAGCTAAAGATTTGTGTGGCAAGTAAGTCTGGATACAGATACATATTGTTGCTGCAGATGCACGAGAACGGAGGTGCTTGGTGTGAAACATGCGGAAATAACATGAATTTAAGTGAATTTAGTGAAAGAACACATCAGCAACAAATCACCAGTCGCAATGAGAACGAGAACTGCCAACTGAGAGAGCGGAGAATCGAGAACCGAGAAGAGAGAAGAGAACGCGAGGCGTACAAAAATAAAACAGCGATGGGAAAATCTTAGACAAGACCTTCACCAAGTTCGGGGTTAATGTTTGCACATCGATGTTGATGATGTTGTTGTTGTTATTGTCGTTTTACACAACTTCCACGCGGATGGCTTACATGTGGCAGCAACAGCGACGACTTGTGGCAGGAAATGGCAAATATAAATCGTAACGAACTGCGGCGAACTTGTGGCACCCAAAACAAATCCACGCCAGCTGCTACCATCAACAAACTCCTTTGACATTGGACATTGCATTTTGGGCATTTTGGTTTTGCACAGCAAACTTTGCCCAAAGCAAAGGAGCCAGCTTAAACCAATGACAAATTGCCAACTGATTAAACTCAACGACTTGGAAAGCATCTGAATTGAAGCGTTGACAAGCAATTAGCAAAATTTGGCTATTTTGAAATAAACAAGCGAAAGTAAATGAATATATAAATATATATATATATATATTTATAATAAAATCAGTTAAACTAGTTTAAAATAAAACTTTAGATAGCAAATTAAATAACCAAATATAAAATTACAGTTTAATGTTCAGCACATTTCTTAGAAATTGTGTATATAAATATATAAAAAAAAGTGATATAAAAATCTTTTTAATTTTGATAAAACACAGATCGATTTATCTTTCGTAAAGTCTAAAATATATATTATGAAGTATTCCAGTTAAAAGGTGTCTCTTGGGTAAACTTCGTGTTAGCTTTATTTGAATTTTACATCAAATTGCACTTATTGCTTTTAACAATATTTTATTAAATTCTTTGTAATAATTTGCAGTTGAGTGAAATTAATTTGTATAAATTTTATCGAGTTGCTTATCTTACAAATTGTTCAACTGAAAAATGCATAAAAAATAGCTATGCAGAAATAAAATACAAGTATACAAAAAAATTGAAATGCTTTCAAATATGTTTTTCTTATACATCGTCGATTTCAAAGACTATAAAAGCTAAACACTTGAAATTTTGAACATACAATTTTGCTTATTAAACTATAGTTATTTTACTTCTAGAATAGAGCTGCACTCAATGTCAATCTTAAGCATTCGCCCAATGCTGCTATGTTGCATGCCACAGAATGAGTGCTGCATTTGGCCACTACTTCATTAAGTGCTCGCATTGCGAATGGCCAAAAGCATTTCGATTAAAATGCAATCGAGCATCATGAGATGCACAGAATGGCAACCGATTCTGTGCAATGCACAGCTGGCCAAAATATGCGACCAATAATGCATTTCGGTTTGGTTTTGGCCTGCAAATGTAGTCTGCAGCAAGGGGAGCAGAATACATAATCCAGAATCCAGCATCCAGATGAGGAATTCAAAAGGGTGGAAGTCAAAATAAGACTGCTGGACAGCAATGGACTCCACTCCATGGGTGAGCAACTGATTTGCAATGCCAAATGTTGAACTGTCCATTTATCTATTGTATGAAATAAACCCCCCCCCCCACTCCAGTCACCCCTCTGCATCTGTATTAGATTTCATTTGTGTAATAAACGCTTGATTATGCACAATGATTGCATTAGCAAATATGTTGCTGCAATTAAAGGTTCTTGCCCCATAATTATATGTGCATAATTTTCATGTAATTGCTGCTCACCAACTTATTATGCATTGTGCCTGAGGATTCTGGTTGCTTTGTCTTAAGTTCAATTAATTAGAAGGTGTTAAGTTGGCTAATAAATAGCCAGCATGAATTGTTGGCCGATACTACGAGTATTTAACCAAAAGTTGCTATGTGTATGTGATTATTATAGTGCCACCCCAAAACCTTGCTTGCAGCCTGTTTAGAGCTGTATTTGTCGTATAAATGAATACCATTTAAAAAAAAAATAAAATAAAGGCTAATAAACAACAACTTGAGAAATAAACAAAAACTCTAAAAATATGCAATGATCAGAAATAAATAAAAATAATAATAACATAATAAAAATAAATTATGCCAAATAATGTGAATCAAATGAAATAAAGTTCTGAAACCCTATCAATATTTTTAATATCCAGATACAAATTTTTTTATATGTAATATTAAATATAAAAATGAGATTCTTTAATGTTTTCACTCCTGTTCATATTTAGAATGAATTTTAGAAAAGATTTTCAAGTCAATCAGTCTTGGGAAAATATTTACTCAGTCGGCACTCAAAAACAATTTGTATTATCCACAGTTGCAAGGAGTAAGTGGAATCAAATGCCAAGGGAATGAGACATTGCTGTTGTTAGGATTATATTGTATTATTTTTTCTAGTTTTTTTGGTGTGTTCATTGTTGTTATACACTGAATTAGTAATAGTGGATAAAAGGAGTATTTTGACTGTAGGTAAAAGTATGTTACAGCCAAAAGGGATATAGACGATTTCCGTATGTCCGCCTATATGAACAAAAAGGATCTCAAAAACTATAAGAGCTAAAGAAAAAATATAAAACTGTAATAACATATTTAACAGCTAGATACAGGGTGCTTCGTAGTCGAGCTTATTCGACTGAAGCATGCTTTTTTTTTCTTCTTATTATTATTGTTATTGTGTTGCACGGTTTGCAGTGCTGTGCATTTGATAAGCGGCACGTACTGCACGCCAAAAAGTGTGCTACACAATACTCGTTTGCCTTGTTAAGCCATGCGGAGAAGCTTT
This sequence comes from Drosophila melanosoma, assembly GCA_035042045.1. NCBI lineage: Eukaryota > Metazoa > Arthropoda > Insecta > Diptera > Drosophilidae > Drosophila > Drosophila melanosoma. The sequence goes on along the minus strand of JAWNLY010000203.1, from coordinate 1,093,483 downwards.
CGCAACTGATTCCCGACTACTTTATTATCTAATACATACATGAGAGGTAAACGCAAACGCAGAACGTAATGTATTTGTTTGCCAGTTGCAAACACACACACACAAACACACACACACACACATATACAGTGAAACGCATACATGGACGAGCATCAATACAAAATGGTGGATGCTACATGAGAGCAGCAATAGAAAAGCGAGAAAAATAGAAGAACATTACTATAAAATATCTACAAGCAAACACAAAAGTGCGCTTGCTCTGGCAATTGCATTAGAATTTAAGATAAGTTTGCAATCGAGTCGCAGAGTTGTGGAATGGCTTTTGAAGCTGGGAAATTGGAGTTGCGTTTCCATTTTGGTACTTGCTTATTGTGTGTGTGTGTGTGTGTGTGTGTGCCACCCAACTTGTTTACCAAAAGTTTATTACAACTTGGCAAACAGTCGTCGCCTTTGTATTCGACCAAAGAGTTAGCAAATGCAAGAGAGAGAGAGAGAGATGGCAGAGATAGACACATAGAGAGAGGGGGAGAGGGAGAGATAGTGGAAGTTGCTTAGTTACAATCAGTGTGTTGTACAAAATATATTGCCAGGTGTGTTTTATCTACCTGTAGTTGCAGGCACACATGTTCCACAATGCTTTGTACTTTGTGCAACTTGTGCAACCGAAACATGGCAAAGCAAATTTTGGAGACTTTGTAGCTTCTGCTCAGATACAACTCAAAGTAATTGATGTAGGCAGTGCAACAACTATGTGGCAAGTTGTTGGGACTACGAAAACTACTAAGTAGGCAATAAAGTCCAACAAGTTATAGTTAAATTAATTAGCAGTGCTGCTAAGCTAGATTTTAGATGAAGTAATAAAAAATAAATATAATTTTAATTACTTTTTAAAAAGGCTTTTAATCTTTTTTAAACCTTTTTTTTAACCAATATAAGATGTTAGATATGGAAATCTGTACTATGTTTTAAATTATTTATAAAATGTAATTTTTTTTAAGAGCTATGGCAGCTTAAACCCAAGCCAAGCGTAAACAATAATCTTGTAAAAAAAAACCTTTTTAAATCTTTATTTTTTAAACCTTTAGCAACTGTGCCCCTTTTTATATATTTTTTCAAATGATTATCTAGCCCAAAAAGTTGCTCAACCATAAAAAATCAATAGATCGCAAATGTCATAAGTGATTTCCGGCTACCGGTTGTCGATTCGATTCATTCCATTCAAGCGTTAAATAATTTCTAAAAATATTTACACAGTTCGTAAGGCAACAAATCACAAAAAAAAAAAAAAAAACTGCAAAAAAATGGAAAAAATGAAAAGAAAATTCAACCGTTAATGGGCTTGACATGTTTCAGAGTCTGGGTGAATACATTGCAACCGAAATACTTAAATTTTCTGACGCCCACACAGAAAATGGCGTACATCAGTGTCAGCTTAGGGGCTCCTCGGGCTCTTGGGCTGGCCTGCTTACCAAATCACAGAGATCACACACAAAAACACACACGCACGCACACAGAAAGACACTCAGCACACACCCACAAGCAGCCAAGACGGCTGCTAAGAGGACGCATAAATTCCAGACGCCATCGCTCTGGTGATTTGTGTCTTGCATAGTCGTAGACCACAACAAAGATGAGGTGAGGTGGACGAGGGACGAGGGACGAGGGGCCTTAAGCACACTTGAAGTATGTGCACGCTTGGCAAAAGGTTAAGAAAAAGGATTTGCCAGCTAGCTGTGTGCACTCAGTTAGCATTGTCAGGGAATACAGGATCTAAAGACGAGCAGATCTCGGTGAAAATATGAAAAGTCCGATGCCAAGTCATTTTCGCATTTGAGTCGGGTTAGAGCTGAACAGATGAGCTTGTGGTTTTGTGGCAGTGTGGTTATATTTTTTGGGTGGTTATGTGGTGTTGACGCCTTTGACAGCTGCTGTTGCTGCTGCTGCTGTTGCTGCCACGTCTTGTTTTTATTTTGTGTTCTACGTGCGGTTTTTCACTTGTGACAGCTTCGTGTAATGCAATTATATTGAGGCAGGTTTTATGTCGCAACTTTTTCACTTTTCCCACCACCCAGCTGGGTGGCTCCCCACGTATGTTTTGCACTTTATGAAATTGATGGCGGAAGTGAGCCGATATGTTGGCCATGTGATGCCTGCAGCAGCCAACTTGAGGACAGCTTCTCAACACGACTATTGATTACCCCCCACAAAACTTTGGAAAAGTTTACGACACGCGGCAATCAAATGATAAAATATTACATTACTTTAAGCTGTAACATAAAGTTTCTCTATCACACCACATATTAATAATGGAAAGTAAGGCAAAGAAAAATAAAGCAAACTTTAAGTAAAGTGGAAAAAGATGGGATAATATATTTACCACCAATCTCTAAAAAATTCAATCTCACTTTAATCGTACAGAAAAATATTTAAATAGAATTTAAGAACAAATTTCATACTCATTTATATAATATATAATGGTAAAAGTATGTAATAGGCAGAATGAAGCAAACAATAAAAAAAAAACCATTTATTTTTAATGAAAATCAGCAGCCGAGTCAATATTGTCTACAAAATTCTTCATGTATAGTTGGTAATAAATATTTATATATTTTTTAAAATTTTTATATATAGGTATATAGTAGTCGAGTCGAGTCTGCAGTCTTATTTTTTTTAAACTTCTTTGTTCTAAATGTTCGCATTATTTTTTATCGCGTCGTGCCCAAAAGCAAAGAGCAAAAGATGTGATTAAATTTTTCAAAAATATTTCTTATAAAAACTCAATTTTAGACACCATTCTCTTACCACAATTAACTACAGGGCACAGGAAAGTTGCTTTGTCTAAAACACACTTATCTGCAGGGAACACGAACACGCAGACATAGAAATTCAGTTGGCTTTATAGCAACAGGCAGCAAAGATAATTGCCAAACTTTATTAACGGATACAAAACGGGGACAGGGATTGGAAGGACGGGCTGAGAGTAGGTGGGGAAGGTGTCTGACTGCAGCAGTCGAAAGGAGCAAAAAAAGGGGAGTTGCGCTCATGAATATGAAATGATGTCGACTTCTGGACAGGAACAGTAGCACTGCGCCAGCCTGAAACCCCAAATGCAGCGTCTGTGCCTCCACACTGCTCCCCTAAGGTGTTCGTTCCATGGAATGGGGAACCAGAGTGCCATAAACAACAATTTATGTGCTTTAATGAAAATTGGTTGAGAGGCGGCTCGTTTGGCGTTTTTAGACGGGGCGCACATAAATTAACCCGCCTTATTTTGCTCGTTGCCGCGTTTCCTCGTATTTATTGTGCGAGAGAATGGTCCACGCTAAATGCAAATGGTGGCTTTGGACATGTTAACACCTCGCCGGCAAACTGGACAAATAGTCCCCCACAATACCGATCCAATAAGCCACAAAAAAATTAAAAAAAAAAAACAAAAAAGAAAAAAAAAACATATTTTATGCGACTCTCGAGACTTGAAAAGGCGCAAATATTTTCAAGAGTTCATAAATTTTGCGGCTCGACACGAGAAAATTTGTCAGTCAGGCGGCATTTTTATGCAAATAGTAAAAGCGAAATATGAGCGAAAGCGAAATGAGAATGAGTCGGAGTAAAACACCATTAAAAAGAGCGAATAAACCAGCAGCAGCAGAACAAAAACGCATATGGAAATTTTATGTAAATTTCCATTGTAGCTGCAATTTGTAACAAATTTCAACGTGAAATTGTTTGAAAACGCCACACACACACACAAATGCATATTTACAAGAGTCGTGTTTTTGGGTCCGTTTGACTGCGGGCTGGAAAACATAGCATACTTTTTGGGGGTAGCAAACTGAGTAAATTTAATTTGCTGTGCGGCACAAAATCAAATTGCATAAATGTCAATTTCGCTTTAGCTCAGAGTACGTTGGTATAAATTAAAATTTTAGAGAGCAAAAAAACAACTTAATCAAGATTTTGTTGATGTTTATTTTGTAATACTTTGACTTTGAGGTGCTTACAAGTTCTTAAAAATTTAGAAAATAATATTTTAGATGTCGTTAAGAGCCAGTAAGTATTTCACTTTTAATGAGATTTCCCCCTCTTTTAAGAGTATAATCTGATAATATGAAATTGAATCATAATGACTCATTTTTGTTATTCAAGATAGTATTAATATTGTTCCATAGTTTAGTGTAAAGCGTTGAGTAGAGGGGTGACGGGTTCAACTGTGAAGTGCAAAGTGGCGTCTAATACTTGCAACTTCAGCCCAGCCGCCGCTGCTGTATTTAAATTGTTGCCACATTTAAGTATTGCCAGAAGCGCTGCACAACTTTCAACTCAATTTCCGTTGGCAATTTGTGCCAAAGCACTTTTAAAGCGACCACTAAAAAACAACACTAAGAACGTGAAGCATTTCAGTTCAAGTTTCTAAACTGCAGCTGAAGCTGACAAAATATTTTGATTACTTTTGTACATTGGCAACACTTCAAAGTGTGCGCAATGTGCGCAAGAGACGGGTGAGACGAGAGTGAGACGCGCTCGAGCATATTTTCAAAATAAATATTATTGTAGTAAAGTTGTCGGCGAATTTGTCGCAAATGATAAGGACACTCTAAGAGCCAAAGGGGGTCCAGAGACCAACACCGACAATGTCAGTGCTTGTCGTCGTTGTCCTGGCCATCGTTTTCTTGCTCCTTGCTGCTGCTGTCTCCTTGTCGAGTGCGCCTTGACAAGTGCGGAAGTGCAGCACCGGCTGCGACGCCCGTCTGTTGATGACACTTTGATGTTTTGGTCAAAAAAAACTTCTACCTAAAACGCAGCAGCAGCACAAGCAGCAGCAGCTGCAACATTGGCATTTGCCTCAGATTCAGCTTTAATTAATGTGCGCCTAAAAGCTGGCTATAAACAGTAGCTGGTGAAAAAGTGAGAGAGCCCCCAACTCAAAAACAGTCCAAGTCCAAAATCATTTCTGCCATAAAACTTGGTCAAATTGTGTTAGCTTCCTTTTCAGAGCTCTCTCTCTGTCTCGCTCTCTGTCTCACTCTATCTCGCTCTCTCTCTCCCTCTCGCTCTCTGTCATTGCCGCTGTTTTTCTCTACGCAACCAAAAAATGAGCTGCTGGCATTGCGAGCTGTCTGCACTTAATGGAAAATGTCAGTTTGCCTGCAGCGTCAAATGTTTTATCGAAGTTTTCAGTGGAGCGTCCAAAATGCGTCCACCCCTTACCCCCTCTGTCTGCTACCTTTTGCTCTGCCCATATACAATTTTATTTTTTTGTTAGCCTCTTTCAGCAGCAGCATCGCCCGTTAAATTTAACGAACCGGAAGCGCTAAAAGTGAAGCAGCTCCAAATGGCTTGAGCTGGGTGGAAAAGCCAGAGAGTGAAAGAGACAGCCACTGAAACAGAGTGAGATAACGAATCTATATAGCTCCTTGCTAAAGTCTTACAATAGCGGATATCTGAAGATCTGATGGCCAAAAATTCACTCACCAAACAAAATGTTATGTATTCTTAATGTGACATTAATCTCAATTGCAATTTTACACAGCGCAATTATTTATTGACATTAGCTGAAAGTGTCAGTTGAAATTACAAATTTATAGCAGAAGAAATGAGAATTACTTTTGTTAAATTGCAATTTGTAAATATGATCAATTATTTATATATCATAGTTATCCATCAATTATTTATATATCATAGTTATCCATGAACGGAAATTCAAGTTGATATTCAATTCTAAAACTTTCTTCGTTAGTTCTATAACAAATTTTAGCTAGAGACAATATTTGAAAAACAAAACTACATTTTTAAATAATACCACAAATTTCTCAACACACATTCAACAATGAAGAGAAAAATTAATCAAAAAGAGCAAGTGACGAGCGATCAAATGCCAAAATTATCTTCTGAAACATTGAAAATGGACAAAGTGAAAAAAATCTATAGCATGATGTTTGAGATATATGGCCGAGTGCAGGGTAAGTGTGACAAAAATCAGATAATTAATAATAAATCTAATATATAATGCATGTCACACAGGTGTCCATTTTCGAAAGGTAAATTTACAAATTTTTTTTTAACAAGTTAATTTTATTTTTAAATTTTATAGCACACTCAAATGAAGGCCAAAGAACTCGAGCTTTATGGTTGGTGCATGAACACCAATAATGGCACTGTGAAAGGCATTGTCGAAGGACCTGTGCATCTATTATTGGAAATGTGAGCATACTTAACTGATCAATATCAAAGATATTATTGATTAATAATTCCATATATATTTGCTAATTCCCTTTTTATTTTAGGCAAACTTGGTTGCAGCAAAAGGGCAGTCCACGTTCAATAATTGAAAAAGCTGTTTTCTCAAGACATGAGCCAATTGCTGCCTACAACTTTAGCAAGTTCAGCATTAATTAATTAATTTTATTTGAAATATTTTTCACGTTTTGATTAGTTTTATAGTTAATGTAGTTCTCAAAGTCTTCTGGTTAATTATATTACACGACATCTAAGGCATTAATATATAACTAAATCATATATATATATATATGCTCAGTTATGAAGGATGGCCGGCAACACATGTCGTATGCGCAATGTACGTGTTGGCACGTTCCTCGGGTGTTTTGCTGAAGCCAACAACTTTTGTTGGCTGCTCTCAATTGCCATTATGTGTGAGAGTGTACAATTGTGAATTGGCCACAAATGGCCAAAGTTGGCTAACATAAATTACAAAAAAAAAAAAAAAAAATGAATATAGAAAACGAAAAAGAAAAGAAAGTTTTCAGCTTGGGGAATACAGTGGACAATATTGGCACGTGTCGCAGCTCGTCTAACTCCCCATTTGCCGTCCAATTAGTCAGCTGCAGATATTCGCAATAATAGAACAAAATTTGGCAGCATTTGTTGAAAATACTACGCAACGAGAATTGTCACAACAATTTCAATTTATTTGTCGCTGCCATCAAAATGGGCAACAGTTTGCAGCACTTTAGCCAATTTAGCGACAAATATTGTTCAGCCGGTGAACCTGCCCCCTGTCGGCAAATAAAAACAAAAAACAGAAAACAAAAAAAATTTACATAAATAAATAAAAGTTACTCAGTTCAAAATGTAACAGTTGGCGCTTGACGGCAATTAAAAACGGCCACACAGCAATTGTACAGGGAATGGCAGAGGATTTTGGAGTTTGTTTTTATAAGGGGCAAATATTGCGATGACTTTGCTTGGGGTCGTTTTTTGGTGTCTGGCTCGCTGGCACTTTATTATAAACTGTTAAAACCGCAAAAATTGCAATAACAACATCGGCTCAAACAAGCAATCACAGTTTCCAAAACTGTGCATTATTGATTATTGCAGATAAAAATAACACTGCAGTTTCAAAACAATTTACAATTTATTCTAGGCAATATTTTAATGTTTTTCAGTTGAAAAAAAAAAAATGCAGATTATACTCAAATAAATTTTCAACCAATATATAAATTGAAGTATACACATTTATTACATACAAACAAGGGTCGAAAATTGAATATGATTAAAAAACCAAATGAATATACGTAAAAACTTCCGGATAGTTCGATTATCGGAGAAAGAACTGTAATCAATATAAAGTTTATAGTTTGGGCTATGTTTTTTCCTGCTTCCGTTTTTCGGCTGTAAAGATTTTCCGAGGACACATATTATCCCTGAGGTTTTCCTTTTTCAGCAATTGCTTGTACAGCAACATTTTGCGTATAGCCTCAGGAGAGCCAACAGCCGAACTAAATTGTATGCCCGGATTTGAAAGAGATCTTGAATAAGGTAAAAATATAGATTTCATTTCATATTCAAACGTTTCAAAAAAGTCAAACCTTTTTGATTCGGCCATTTGAGTACCTCGGAATATATTTTAAAAAATTTTTAAGTTACTCCTGGGTAGAGTTTACGTATTCAAAATTTTGAAATAAATGATTGAAAGTTCTATGTAAATGTTAATTGCTAAAAAAAAAGAATTGACACATTTTACGCAGGCTACTAAAAAGCTATCATTAACAATGCATAAGCTAAGCAATTATCTTAAATTTTCCAATTTATGTGAACCTAATTAAATAATTTTTTTTTATCGCACTTTTATTATAATTGGCATTTGAAATAAAAGTTCGGCTGTAGATGCTAATATAGTATATATCTTTATCAATTATTAATGGACATAGCGTATCCAGAACCAAAAAAATTAAGTCATTAAATTTCGTAATTTGTATTTGGAATTCAAAGCAGGCAAACAGCAACGCGGCACGCAAAGAGATTAAAAGCAGCCGACAAACCCGAAGTTGTTGCAGTTGCAGGGATTGGGGGGGGGGGGGGGTCTATGGGAGTGTTGTTATATAGTGTCGATAATCAATTCAGTTTTCCGGCTGATGCTCGAATTTTTCCGGCTTTTCGTGTTGTTTTGTTGTCGCGTGCGTGACTTAAAATATGCATGAACATTTTTGTAAAATACATAAAATTATTGTAATCATATTGTGGCCGAAGCAAAATAAACCAAAATAATAGCCGCGGATTAGCTGCCACATATGGCGAAGGCGTTAGCGATGTGGGCGTGGCGTGGCATGACATGCATGTGCTATTTACCGGTGGCGTGTTCATCGCTTGCATGTGAAACTAAAAAAGTTCCATTAGCATTGATAACGAGTTCATTGACGAGTTCATTGGCACATTGATTCCTATTGATTATCGACGCTCAAATACCAAAAAGAAAGAGGTTAAACTGACGCTCAGAAATACCACTTGAAACATGGCCAGAATGATGGTGCCTAGTTTTAATGGAGTCAATCAGAAAATTAAATTTTTAGGCAAATCAAGACAAGTAAACAATTTAAATATATTTCAGGTGATTTGATTATTTCGCCTGCAACATGAGTTACATGTGGTAAGTCCAAGTCTATTTCAAAGAATTCATAACAAAAATAAACTAAAATCTAAAGAAAAAAATATTTAAAAAAGTTGTTCTTTAAAATGTTAAATATTCTTCTTTAACCCAATCAGTTACCAACCGATTGTCTCAAGTCTGAGTAGAGAAAAGGAAAAATATAACCCGAGACCGGATCTAGGAGCTTATTACAAATGCAGAGCATGTTCGTCGCGCAATGCCGAGCAATGGAAAGCCGTGCAGATGATGGTGTTCCCAAATTTCGGTCTAAGACCAGACTTTGGTGGCTTAGGCCAGTTGGCTGAGCCCGCAGAGAGACAATGCCGAAGTCTAGACGCACATCCATTTGCCACAGCCGTCGAAATTGGCTTGTGCAAATGTTGCATGATGAGCTCGGCGGCATGTGGCACTGCTGTGGCTGCTAAGCGCATATATTTTCTACAAATTTTATTTACTATTTGTAGGCGACAGACGGACGCTAATGCGGCATGCATGCAACAAGCGGCACGTTTTGCTCTGTAGCACGCCCACAGCAATGCAGTTTGCGTGTTTGGCCATCATGTTGCGTGCCAATTTGATAAATGTCGCATTTGATTAGCGTTGCATTGCATGCGGCAATTGAGAAATTTTCACAACGCAAACTTTGGCAAACTTTTGCATAATAAATGAGTGGCGATAACAATGCCCTCGAAACGTTGAAAATCTTGTTTTGTTTAACATTTTATATAGCATACCAAAAAGCGCGCGAATGGAATGCGATCCGTACAAAACTTTTGCTTTGTATTGCGACCCCAAAATACTTCATGGCAAATACTTTTCGAATTCTATTCGCTGACTTTGATTTGCTGTTGTTAGAACGCGGCAAGTTAACCCAAACGCTAAAAACCCAAAGTGACAAAGTTTGAGGCTTTATTAGACCCCTTTGGGATAGCATACGTCTAAAATGTCGCTTACATGCCACATCACAACTATTTAAAATGTTCCCATTTGAAACTTAAAAGCCTCTAATTAAACGTTGTTTTTTTTTTGATACTTGGTTTGCTATTAATATGATAAACATGCCTTGAAATGTGCACTCAACTTTTCTGAATTCATAAAACTTAGTGGAATGAGCAAAATTATATACAATAAATGATTTAAATATATAAGGCTTACAATATAGAAGTCTCTTAATATCATTATCTATTCTTGCACAAAAAACCACACAGAACATGCCATAAAAACCAGGCCAAGTTAAGATTATGCCAAAAGCGAACAACGGTAAAGAAAAACGCATTCAATCCTGGAACAAATTTGTGGCAAAGAGACAATGGGAAACTTGGTCAGTTAAATTAGCATGCCGCAAATAAAACTCAATTAGTTATGCGCAGTTTTTATAAACTGATTACAAAGACTGTTTTGTCAGTTGTTGAGGATGCAAACCACTTTTGTTTCATTTGAAATTAAGGTGCACTTGCAGCAGCAGCAACACCATTTTCAACAATGCTTACAAAATTGCCACGCCCAATGCAATTCTGCTCTTTTTAACTTTAATTTGTGTCACTTCTGTTTTGCATGTTGCCGAGCACAAAACAACAACAACAACAACGACGAAGTGACCCAAATACCTGTCCGACTTTCCTGTATATATTTCATTGTTTCGCCATTATAATTTATGGACGAATGCCAAATAAAGAGAAGGAACCCAGCAAAGCGGAGGCAGTGAAGTGAGCGGCGCAGAGATCCACTTTATCAATTGGGCTTTTGTTGTCCTGTCCAAAGTACAAAGTTGCATAAATTACAATTGTTAAATTCGAATAAGACTTAAAGGAAAAATTATGCATAAAATAAATTTACCTAAAAAAAACAAATAAAATAAACAGAAAAGTAGTATTCAAAGCCAATTCAAACATTGAATTAATAAATTTCTTTAATAAAAATAATTCGCATAAATAAATGAATCTAATAATGTAAAATTATCTTTCGCTAGCTTCAAATTAAATGTTTTTTTTTTTTTTTGCAAAGCAAACCACATTTAGTTCCTTAAACTTTTGGCTCAAACTCATTTAAAGTTAGGAAGTAAATTATTATCATCAGGAAATAAAATAAAAACTTAAGTCATATTCAAAACCGAGGAATTTTACCTTAAATTTAATAAAATTTTTTACAAACAACAATTTGCTTAAAAAAATCGTATAATTTGAAAATATTTCTCGCTTTCTTTAGATGTAGTGTTTTATTTTTTATTGACAGCAAATCACATTTAGTTCCTAGCTTTGTTTTTGCTCAAACTCATTTAAAGTTAGAAAATAAATCGCTTGGGTTTATTTTCACCTGAATTTGCTTTGTTGTCGCTGAATTCACACTCGATGTGACTTTAAAGTAAGCATGATCCGATCATCATCAGGAATGGCTGCTCAGCAGGCATCTAATCCCGTTAAAGCTGCCAAAAATCCACAACAAGGCTCAACGCGTCGAAATGATGAAGAAAGAAAAACGAACCAAAAAAAACAAAATAGGAAAGTTGGCAATAGAATTGAAAGGGGGGGGCGGTTGCTGGGCCACTCGTGAAAGCGGCTTAAGCCAACCGTCAGAACAGACAGAAAAAGCTACATGCCTAAGCTGTTGCTACCCATTCTCTGTCGCCCCCCCTCCCTCGGTGTCAATATATATATATATATATGTCCGTATTGTAGCTCCCCGGGGCGCTTGCAACAAAGCAAAACGGTAAATAAAGGCGCACGATGACAGCGGGCGATGAATGAAAATCAAAGCAAATCAATGCGACGCTTTTGTCCATGCGTCCGTTGGTTCCCTCACTTAAATGTGATGAAAATTGATAATTTACTTTTGCAATTTTCGTCGCCTTTTGCCGACAATGAAATATGTCAATTTCAATTATGCTAAGCGACAGGCCACGCCCCCCCTTTCACTCCACCGACACAACAAAAAATGCCGCAGGCAATTGAAATGTCACAACGCGTATTGTGAAATCCCAGATAAAATAGGAAAAAGGGAATTTCAGAGCCCAACACTTTTGGGCTCCCATTGAATTTATTGCCACATTTTGTAAGCGACAAATTGACAGTTCGACAAATGTGTCAATTTTATGTTAAATTTCGGAATTTGCATCGATTACAGCATCTGATAACGGTTCTTATCACGCCCAAAATTAATACCTTGCTGAGAGTTTGGGAGTTGGTCTGGAAGAACTGTCATCTGGGCAATTAACGTTGTTTTGGGCGTGTCAGCCATAAATTGTTGACAGTTGTGTCGCCTCAGGCAAAGATTGCGAAAATAGATGCCGAATTGTGTAATACAAAAAGGGGAAAATAATAATGGTAAAATGAACGGATTCAATGTAAGAAAAGTCAATTACCAATTAAATGATAATTTGATTGTCAAAAGTAACAAATTACAAATGTTGTACTTATTTTTTAAGCGAATTGTTTGAACTACAAATTATTTTAACAGTTGGTTAAGTAGTATAAATAAAACACCCAAAGTATAGAAAATTACACAAATTATTTTTCGAGTATTGAGTTTGTAAATATAGCTGAAGATTCAATGTTGTCTTGTGAGCTAAGTAAATTTTAATCGAATTAAAGACATGTTTACCAGACCAGTAAATAAATAAATAAAGATTTTATTTAATAAAAAAAAGGCAACGATTTCCTGGCTGTGATTTGACTATCAGCAAATTAATTCAAGTACCATTAAAGTGGCATTCAACTATTTTACACAGGAAATGCAGCGTCTGGGTTTTGGCCTTAAAGCAAGCTTCTGTGCCAAGCTGGTCATTTAACAATGCGAATATCTTGTATTACCCATCGTGAAGACCGAATGACAGACAAAGTGACTGAATGACTAACTGAATGATTTGCAATGAGCAACGGCAGCCAACTGGCAACTGGCAACTGGCAACCGGCAACTGCTAACTTGAAATTGAACTTGAAAAGTGCATGGCAGACACAACACTATCACGATAACAATGCAAGCAACACGCAACACAACAACAACAACAACAACAGCAGCAACAATAACAAAAGGCGACTAGGAAAAATGTCATGTCGAAGACTCTCGACGGCGTCGCCTGCCATCGATATGATCTCCTCATTGGCACAACGAACAGCACATGGAGTAGGGTTGTTACAGCGGGGTGTTGGGGGGGGGATAGGTGGAGTTTATGCTGTCTGCAGTTCCTGCTGTGGGCGACACTTTGATGTGAAATTGATGATGATTGAAAGTTGCATTTGTGATTGCCCCAGCGGAGGAGGGGAGGTGTATAAAGTCGAGCTCATCGTACGCTGAAAGCATTTGACGTGCTCGGCAAGCAGCTCATGTCATTATGCAATGTTATATTTGTTGCTTTGTTGCATACAAATTAAGCAATTAAATTGAGAACAAGACATTGCTGTAATAGTAGCGAGTGCTCGACTATGATATACCTCATGAAGAGGTTAATTTGATTTGCTCAGATGAAATTGACATTTAAGTTAGAAAATTGCAGAACTTTCATATTGATTAGTGAATAAACCATAAAAAAATATATAATATTTATTAACATTCTTAAGTTTTCTATAAAATTGCCAAGTGACTTGGATATTGTAAGCTTTTATATTTCTTAATAAGTATTAGAAAAAAAATATAACATTTGTGACGTAGCTTTAAAAAAATTTATATGATTAACGCCATTTAACCCATTAATAGCTATCATCTCAAAGATTATTAATGCTTATTATAAAAAAAAAATAAATTGTATGAATTTTCAAGATTTTGAATACATTTCCTTCTTTCAAGCCACTTCGATGCAGGGTATAGGAATAAAAAAAAAGCTTGCCACGCAAACCCACCCAATTGATTTGGATTTACGGAATGGGTTTTATGTTGTGGCGCCCTACTATGCTCTCGAGATATATATGTGTCAAAACTACTTGGGTGCCATCGTAAATTTAATTCTTAAGCGTCTGCGTCAGCAGCTGATGATTGTCATCATGAACATCATGATGATCATCCAAGTATTATCATCACAAACGAATGCTCATTGCATTTTTATCACTTACGCAAAATTGGTTTTTATGTGTCGGAGCCACATGTGCGCCTATTAAATTAAAATGTTCCGCCTTCCCTTAGGCACTCGACATCAATTCCCCGCAAACTAAGTACATACATGTATTTATGTATGTATGTATGTATGTACGAACGGGAACTGAAGACCGCGGCCAGTCCATACAGGCAGTTAAATGAAATGCCCAGACGCCGTTTAAGGAACGACAATCAGCCAAATAGCCCAGTGATATATCTTGGTCATTCTCATACAGATATAATGAAAGAGCAACCAACCACTTACGGAGTGCGAGTACTTCGATGTATAGTTCAGTTCTCTTCTTGGGCAGCATCTTCCGATGCCTGCATTGTTTATTGATTTATAGGCACAGATAATATAAGCAGCAGACAATTGCCAGAATCTTGGCAGCCTGGCAACTTGCAACTTGGCAACTTGGCAACTTGATTGCAATGGATGTGCCAACTAAGCTTATTTTGTGGGCGTCACTTAACATTAATTATACAAATTTTGATTTACCCGACGACTGTAGTTGCGTTGGAATTATGAGCATGATAATTACCTGAAATGAAGAGAAAAAAAATGTATTTAGTAAATAATTAAAATATTATTAACTGTAATGATTTATAGAAACGAGAAATGTAATTTATAAAAGAGAAAATATTATTAATTAAATATAAACTGATGATATATATATATATTCCTATCTCTTTCAACAATCTACTTTTTATTAAATTGAAATATAGTTTGTATATCATTTAATGTCGTATCGTATAATCGGATTTGTGGTATTTAGAAACAGTAGTTTTATGTAATACAATTGTTTCTAGTTGTTTCTAGTGTTGCACACAAAATGTTGCCTCTCCTGTTGGAGATAAACGCATCCCTAAATACATTTGGGATAATTGGTTTAAAGCCGATATCCACAAGAGCAGCCACAGTGACACCTGTTCCTTGCTGTGCTTTGTATGCATTTCAAACTATATCAAATACTATACTATTAATTCTAACTGCATATCTCTGGCCAGTGGCAAGGACCAGCAAACACACCGGCCGAGCAAACCACCGAGTAACCAAACCACCAAACCCATCAACCCACCAACCCACCAACCCACCGAGCCACCAACCCACCGACCCACCAACCTTTGCCTCTGCCAATGAAAAATCTGTCAAGCTCAGCAAACTGACAAGTTAATGCCACAGAGCAGTCGAGCAGACCGAGCAGATCGAGGCAATGACTTTTGGAAAAGCGGCCCCCAATCTGAAGCAGGCTGGAATGCGTGGAGCGGAGGGGGGAGGCTGTGTTGGTCAGAAAGAGAGGGAGGGAAGTGTTTGGCTGGTCTCTGTGGTAAAATTTAATTTAACATACAATTCAAATGCTGTGCGACAAATTCTTAACACACACACACACAAACATTGACTGTATCTAAGTAAAAACCGAACTCAGACCACAAAATACACAAAACGTTGCCTGGACACAAAAGCCCAAGGCAAAGGGGAGGACGAGGCACGAAGAGAGAGGTTTTTGTGTGGCGCATAACTTGGGCTCAAGGCTCAAGCCCTTAATTATATTGAGTGTATGAAATCCTTTAGCCACACAATGCGCTCCACACACACACAAACACACACACACACACACATACAAAGACAGTGGCAGACAGACACACAAATCCGGGGCAACAGGAAGTGAAAGTGGCCAGGACAACAGGCAACAATTCCATGTCCTTGAACAGCGCATAATCCAAGCAATTTGCAATTTTTGGTAATTTAACTTGACAAAACTTTTTAATGGCCAGCGCCAGGCGGCAGCTCGTCCAACCCAACTCCCCCACATCTCCGCCGCTCATCATCCTCTGCAGCATAGACGCCATTTGTGGCAATGGCTTTTGAATTGGATGCGCAACTGTTGCAACTTGAGTTTCGATTTTGGTCGCGTTGGAAACCGTAATAATAAAAACCAAATTCCCAATCAAGTCGAAACCCTTTTTGGTCGTCATAAAACCATAATTTTTGATTGTTATATACTTTAAGCGGATTTTGGAAAAGTGCGAAGGGTTTTTATGCAAATTTTTGTTGCGTCTGTCGAATATTTTCAATTTCAACTGTTTTTGTTTTGTTGTCTGTATTTTTATAGTTTCTTTTTTGTTTGTCTGTTGGTCTATATTACGTAATGATTTATGGTTGTATGCGCAGCTTGGCCATTAAATGGGCTTAAGGCGTTAATATCCTTAGCGGCAGGACTCGGCAAAGAGTTGGCAATTTATGCGCTGATTTGATTTTAATCCCTTTGGGAATCGTGGACAACTTTTTTGGCCATTGTTTTGCGAAATCTGTTAATGTGTGCAGATTTGTGGAAGAAATATTTTGGTTATGATAAGCTTAAATCATAGGTGGTTGTTGCAGAATTTCAGGATTATACAAAAAGTGAAATACTGGGGTAAATGCATTTCTGAAATTAAACTAGTCGAAATAAATGTGAACATTTCGTTATATATACATTTATATAATTTAGTTGGTCTTGATATAAAAAAAAGCTGAGCACCTAGAAAATTATTAATATATATTTAAATTATATTACAGTTAGTACAACTGACAATAGATTAAATATTTCAACTGTCTTCCTCATCACTGAATCCTCCTTTGTTTTATTTACAGTTTTTATAAAATATACTTTGATTACTTTTTTTTTAATTCCTATTATTATTAGCTGTTATTTTTTATCCTTACTGTTGTTAATCAAATATACAATTTACGAAGTTCGCTGCCCAAACATTTTCAAAAACTTTTTCCATACAAGGAGCAATATTTATAGCTCTAATTACAAACAACAACAGCTCGAATTGCCAAGAACAGCAACAAATTTAACAGCAGTCACGCCGCACTGGGAGTATCAGAAAGCGTAATATCAACAGCACAGTCAAAAAAAAAAAGAAGTAGAAGAATAGGTCCGTAATATTGCGACCATAAGCCGCAATTCCGGGGTCGTCCCGAAAAACAGTTTAACTGTCAAAAATGACAAATAGCTCGCTGAGGATTTAATTTTAAATGCAGTTTGCTTCAGTTTTGCATTGCTGTGGAATGGAAAACAACAAAAACTGTGCCGGGAAAATCTCGCAACTACCGTTAGATGGGAAAAATCAACCCCCCCAACCCCCGCGACTAGACCATGGCAACAGCAACCACCGAAAATCTTTGCAAAAGTAGCGAAACGGTAGTGGAATTAAAAACGCAACGCACCACCTTGCTGCAGCGGGGTGGGTGGCTGATGGGGGGGCTGTGTGCGGCACGGAGGGGTGCGTCTGGGTTACACACACACACAAAAAAGGGTGTAACTTACAGCATCGCATACGCTTTGTGGCCTTTAGTCACATGGCAATGCGGCCTTTCATGTTCGTACGGGAAATTAGGATTGCACAAAAAAAGCAAAAAAGGATTTTTCCCTCCATGGGCACAGTCGGATTTAACCGAGTCGCAGGACGAGTGCGTAGCATTTAGAAATTAATCGTGTATTCGCCCAAAATGCTCAGTCAGACATTTTATTGCAATTTCAAATATGTCCATCGACAAACGCACGTGTCCCGTGCACCACAGCATGCCAAGCTGTGTGCGGGGGTGTGCGGGGGAAGAGAGAGAGAGGGGTATACATATATCCGCTTATTAAAAATATTTGTTTGTGTTTTGTGTCTGCAGACAAGCATTGGCATTGTCTTGCCTAATGATGTTTACGACTCACCCAACCATATAATTAAATTTTCAAACTGCCCATTTTTCAACCTCGACGCACATTAAACACACATGACAAGAGCTTTTTTCGAGGGGGGACGCGGGGTGTGCCCCAATGTTCAAATACCTGACGAACTGAATTTTTGGGAAAGTTATTTCTATTGCTTCATGAGGTTGGTCATGGTCCACGTCTGTACAATAATCAATGTGTGTTGTTTTTTTTTTTTTTTGTTCAGTCTCTTTTAAATATTACCTTTTTATGATTTATGGCAACAGTTTTATATTATTTGATACTCAATCAATATATGTGTCTTCAGAAACCTTTCGATTGTTGTGTAAATAAAAGTAGTATATTTAAATAAAAATCACGTCAGGATCAGAATTTCGGAAGGTTGATAAAGGAAAAGCTTTCCATGTAGAAAATCTACGCTAAATACCAGTCTCAAAAGTAAATAGCTATTTTTTTAGGGATGAAAAAAACATACACTTTTAATTATTATTTTAGATTTTTTATTATGGTTTTCCTCAAAAGTTTTTCTAAAAGTTTTCGTACATTTTGTATACCTAAGATAATTTTTCTATTTTCTTTTTTACATTTTTTCATAACTTGTTTTTTACACTTAATCATAAGATCAACGTGTAATGGAAGCTAAAGTCTTTTAATAGTCTGGTAGTAAATGTTATTCGCATCTATTGATTATTAGCCGTATTTGCGAATATCTAAAGATTAACCGTTACGCTATGCGATTGCAACAGCAACAGCAACTGCAACAGCAACAGCAACAGCAACATCAACAGCGGTAGATTAGTGGCACCTATTTATGCACTTCTTAGACTGTTGCAGCTGTCGTTTTGTGTGGCATGTAATTGCAAATCCAATTAATTTACGAACTAGTCGCAACAAATGTGCTAGTGACTGAGACATAAATAGCACAAGACTAGACACACGAGTATCCAACACAAAAACTGAGATACTCGACTCAACAGTTTTGTCTGTGTTGCCAATGCCTTTTATAGCTTGTTGGGGCATGCGTGTGTTCCAGAATTTTAAGTGCCTGTGGCCTGAAAGCGAGTGCCACAGTTGAGACGGTGTTGACAACGTTTTTGGGAACACTTCGAGTGTGCCAGGTTGACAAATGTACAACAATTAAGTGAGAAAGTTTTAGGGATGTTGCTACTGCTGCTGCTGCTGCTGCTGCTGCTGCTGCTGCTGCTGCTGCTGCTGTCTCTGCTGATGATGATGACACCAACTCGATGTTGTCAGGGAAATTGAAAAGTGAATCCAGCAACGCATCAAGTTTTCTCGGATTTGTGTCACAAGTTTTACTTGGAAACTAATATAAAGTCCCCCCCACAAAAACGACAACATTAATTTTACTTTAATGTTTCCCGTGCATAAATATAAAAAAAAAAAAACATACACTTGAAGAAGAGAAATTATGCTAATAAATCGCAGCGAAACGTGTCGTTGTACTTTCCTCCTAATGGACATGCGCCACGAAATATGCATTGAATATTTTTTATGTTTTTTTTTTTATTTTTATTCCTCTTCTTGCTACCCCGAGTTGCCACAGTGTTGCATTCCAGACGGGGATTATGAACTGCTGTCCGCTGTTGGGCGCTGCACGTGGTGTTTACACGTCATTTACATAAAACGAGCAACAACTTTTTTGCAATTCCTTGACAAAAAGTAAAAAACACGCAAAAAGTTGGAAAGGTTGGTTGGGAAAAACCTGAACAACAAACTTGTTAATTATACTTGACTGGACTGGAGAAGCCCAAACCAGGCAGCACTGTGCCCACTCAGGCGCTGATTAAAGAACCCGGCCTAAGGGTGGGACCCGGATTTAAGGAAGGAACTGCTAGGAACCTGCCCGCTTATGACGTGCCCGCCAGCAGAAACCATTAATCAACACAATTTGAATCTTTTGAGTAGGGGTTTTTCTTGGTTCTTATTTGTTTTTTTGTTTTTGTAGTTCCCTTTCTCTTCGAGTCTCATTATTTGTTGCTGGTCGCGTGCGTAACATTTAGCAATACAATAAGAGACCAGCCAAACAATTTTCTGTTAAATCCCAACAAAATATCAGATTGTATATTACCTAATTGTAGTAATAAATGAGTACAGTTTACATTTTTGATGAGTGCTAGTTAAGCGATGGAGACAGAAGAAACATGAAGTGAAATTATGTGCTGATTAATTGTCTGGAATGACTTAGTCCACTAATCAGATGATACATAATCAAATATAATAATATATGGTTTATTGTCTGCTTAGTGGATGGACTGAAAATCCTATCTTAAAATTAAATTTCTATCTATTTGAATACGAAACGACAGAAAAAGTCTACTTTATTAGCTACAAACTTCTCTCAGCTCGATAACCGAAATTTTACATTTTTTTCAACTAATTTCAATCAATATTTATATATATCTAAAGCATATTTCAGCACACAATTTTTTTTAAAAAAATATATATTTATTTATATAATATAAACTAAAGTAAAGAAAAAGAAATAACATTCTGTAAATTGTGGCAGTTATAAATATTGCAGTTGATTGCGAATCCATTCAAGTGTGCAAAAGCAGCCATTAAACTAATTGCATACAACTCAAATTTTATAGCAGACATAACACAAAAATGCCAGTGTTTAATATACATATGAATAAATATGGTCAAAAGTCCACAATTGCCCATCCATTCAAATAAATATGACAAAAGAGCAGCAGCAGGAACAGCACCAGTTGAAGCCACATATTGAATGGCTTTGAACATGGCACCAAAAACATATGGAAAATCGAAAGCAGCAAAAATCGAAAGCAAATTGCTTGGATCTGAACCTGCCACCTGTGTGGCAGGCAGGCGCACCACACGCACCACCCCCCTCAAAACGCTATGCAAAGAGCAATCAACCCCATACGCATTGGCAATAGAAATAAGCACAGCAAATTTCATACGAAATTAAATTAGAATTTTTGGTAGTGGTTTTGGCCGCTTTTCTGTCTGTTTGTCTGTTTGGTTGTTTGAATTTGAATGGATGGTAAAAGGAAATTGCAGCACGCACGCACTGAAATTGCTCCTCAATAAAAATAAAATATTTAACCAATGATATATGTACCAAATATTCGACTAGAAAATACGCTGTAAAATAAGCAAAGATATCAATTTTTTTTAAGCTACATAAATATTTTTACTTTATCAGATTTTTAATTATTTCTGATAAACTCGGAAAATAAAAATAAATTTCCAAAAATTGAGCTTTACATTTTTTTACAATTTTTTTCAGCGTGGTCAAATTTAACCGTTTTCGTTGAAACTTTAAAGACATTTTAAAATTCAATCTGAACGCATTGATTTAACTAAAATATGTATATATCAAATAAAATATCAGTGATATGGATAATTGAATATAAAGGCAGACGTAAAGGCCTTAAAGGGTAAAAAAAAAAAAATATTGTAATTATACAGCGAAACATTGAAATCTCAAAAACTGTAGGAAGTTTTGTCTGGCGCAGACAGGCGAACAGTCAAGTGAACAAATGACCGCAGGCAGCAAACATTTATTTCCACTCACCGAGTGCGTGAATGAGTGTTTGTGAATATTTCTGAGTATTTGCCGGCGTTTGAGGGGTAGAAAGCTCATCTGCCTACGCAAATATGCGCATTTTCAATTAAAAATTCTGTTTTTAATCACTTCTACAAGTCGCAGAGCAGAACCACGAAGAGTGATGTGAATAATTATATAAATAATTGTAAGCAGAATCAAGCGATGCATTTTAATTTAATGATTTTACTGATATTTTTTTTATCACATTTACTTGTGTTAATTGTTCAAAACATATTTAAAGCCATCCGCTGTGATGGTCATTTCACTATCCGTACATTCCGCCTTGTAGTCCATGTTATGCCAGACATAATTCAGGGGCAGTTCTATGCTGAAAGCAATCTCACCGACGGATCTGTCCCCCAAGTCCGACAGTGTATCAGAGCTAGAACTGGCACACAGCGTATCGGAATCGGAATCATGCTCAAAGCGCACCAGCTCCTGGCTGATATTCTGCTCATGGTAGGGCTCCAGTGCTAGGAAGTTGTCTGTGGAGCTGGTCTCATCATCCGCCTGCCTGGCCATCTCCTGTTTCTCATCGTTCGTCAGAGAGTGGGAGCTGCTGCCCATATTGTTGCTGCTATCACTGGATAACGAAGTCCTGGATGATTTGGGTTCGGTGTGCAAGTTCATCTGAGGCATCTTTGTTGTTGACCAATTTACGGCATTTGGTTGACATGCCATATTGCCGCCCGCCTTGACGCGCAGCGGATAACTTGGCCCCAGCTCCAAATCTTTAGGATAGTGGCGCAACAGCTGCTGCAGCGTGACAAAGGACTCCCGCATATCTGTTAGCTGATCCTTGCTGTAGGATGACCACAGCGGTGAGTCGCAAAGCGACAATGAGTTGATTAAAAATTCGAGATCCTCATCCATTTTATAATATAGGCTTTTCCAAGTCAGAAATTTTGTTAATTTATGTTATTTGCTGAAAATATTATTTGTAAAAAATTTGACTTCTCCGACAAAGCAAACTGTACAAAATTTGACATATCCGCCAAAGCAAACTAAATCTGCAAAATTTGCATGCGTAATTTGGAAATTTTTCAGAGATCAGAAAAGTCTACAAAAAATGAGCTTCATAATTTTATAAGCCTAAAAAATATATTAAAAAAGACAATAAAATTACAAATATATATTTGTCTCTATAAATATTGAAGGAGTGTTTCTGTTTCTTGTAAAGATCTTCTGCAAAAAAAAAATAGCAAGTAACCAATTCAAAAAACAAATTGAACAAATTGGTACTCAAAATATTTATGTGCAACTCAAAGACAGAATGTTTTACATGAACCACCCGGTTTCCCCTCCTGCACAAGTATGTCTCAAGTGGTTTAACATGTGGACAGTTAAGTGCACAACAAACTTGGAAGAGGAGTTTATTTCGAACGAGTCTCTAAAATAATACAATTTTCCTCTAAATTTAGTCAGAGATGCCGCAAAAATAAACTATCAAGCGCAGGACTCAATGTCTTACACAAATGCAAATGTCCTGCCACACGGACAGATGACAAACATTGTCCTTGTGTCGCTTCTTACTTAAAGTGAGACCAAGCCATGCATCCATTCAGCTAAGAGGGTTGTATAAGTCTGTGTGTGTGTGTGTGTGTGTGTGTGTGTGGCATTTAACGGTGAACTCTTGTGTTCAGTTAACAAGCAGACAACCAGAGATAACCAGCAAGAGATGTCTTCATTTCTCGTTCCTTCCGTGACACGAAAATACTCGATTTAATATGCCAAGGCTAAGTTAAAGGAAGACATTTGCTTTTATATATAAATTAATAAATAAATAAAAGAGTGGAACTTGGATAAAAAATATCTGTATATGACAAGTTTTATCTTTTTTTATAAGAATCAATTTTATATTATTTTGTGACAAGCATAAAATGACAAATATCAAAAATTAGACCAATGGAAGGAATGCTGATAATATTTTTTAAATATTTTATTTTATATATATAACTTTATAAAAACTAATGTTCTTATGCCTTGGCAGTATTAAATATATATTTAAAAAGAATTGTAAATAATTCTGGTTGCCTAACAACATTTGCAACACGCAACCATCTCTAAGGGTTTTGAGCCAAGTTTGTGATCTTTTCTACTCTAAGCGTTGTCTGTGTGATTGTTTATTTGTTTACTTTTGGCCATTTTTGGGTTGTGTGCAAGTTTTCTTCTAGGTTTTCTTTCATCTCAGTCTATATGCGTTCATCTGCTCTCTTTTTTATTCTCACACTCAAAGCCATGAATATTTTCATATTTTCATATGACTGCATTTGACTGCTTTTTGCTGCTTTTTGCTGCTTTATCCTGGCAATTGTGCGCAAAACTTTTGCATGTGCTTTGCCTGTTGAGGACGCATATGTAAGACCCATGTTATTTAATAGGCTTTGTGACTGCCAACTTTGTGTTGTTGGTCTCCAAGTGGCTCCCCAGTTTGCCCCAAATGTTTGTGTTGTTTGTACAGTTGTCTGCCAATTCGAGTCTGGTCTGTGGAGCTGCCTTTGTGTCTTCCTGCCATTTGTGTGCACAGTGGCTGCTTCTGCTGCTGTTTTTGGTAATGCGTTTAGATTATTAAACATATTTGAAGTTTTAACTTGATGGAAGACTTTGCTATCCGATCTGTACCGAGCTGCAGCTTTAAGCCATTAACAGCCAGTCAACTTCAGTGTTTAATAAAAACGCTCAGGAATCGTTTGTAAGTAGGTCAAACACTGAAATTGCCACTAAACACACAGCAACACACACACACATACACACAACCCTCCCTCTGTGGAGCTGACTTATGTGTGGGTGGAGAACTTTGGTCCTATATGGGCTTTCCTGTCATTGTTTAATCGTTAAAGGACTTATTTTGTTGCCTTTGCTTTTGGTTAAAGTTGCTGGCAAAGCGTTGACATTACAAGTAAAACGGGGAAGTACACACACACACACACACACACACCCACACCCCTAGACACACCCCCCACCCACATGTGAAGCCATTGGGAACCACCTGCTACTTGGCAGTTCGCTACTTGGTTTAGTTTCGCCCTCCCGCGGTTTGAACATGGCAAAAGTTGCTTGCTAAATGCTTTCTGATTGTTATTTCTCGTGTTTCTCGGTTTCACAGTGTTTCCACATTGAAATTACAATTATTACATGCCACTGCTTCAGCTCCATCCCTACCAGCCCACTCCCCCCTCCTTGCTTTGCTTCCAGCTACGTTTGCAGTTTATTTATGCATCAACTGCTTTCAACCAAAAACTTTCCACTTGAAGTTCGAGACTCCTGTTTTTTGATTCTAGAAACGCAAAATCTGGCAATTTAGGCGTGTTTAACATAAACTTAAGTTGTTTGTAACGACGGAGTAGCGTTTTTTTTTTTATTTTTTTGCAAAAACTCCGGTTTCGTTGGCCGCATCCGGCTTCGCCTTAAAGCGCAAAAGCAATAAAAACAAGAGAGTATAATGAAAAAACTTAATGTTTCAGAGTTTGCTGGGCTTAGAAATAAATGTTCGTCAAGGTATGTAAAACTTTTAAATATAGAAAGTGGAAGAGTAGAAAATACGAAACATTCCATTACAGCATTTCCAAGAAATACTTTAAAAATGTATATCGTATTCTACTTGTATTAAGGATTTTTAGCCATAAAAAGTTAGATAAAAAGCAAACAGGAAAATGAATAGACTGAATAAAACATGATGAATTCGATAGAAAACCAAGATAATTTCTGAGTAAATTAAAAATTATTACACATAAAAAAGTGAATATACAATTTGTTCGACTTAATAGCAACAGTTGATATTAAGCAAATGATGCCTACTTAATTTTTTTATTTGAATTAATTTAATTTTTTCTTAGGCTAAGCTTATCCCTACCCTAAACAGCTAAGTACACACTGTACAGTGAGTACTAAAAACATGGCCAGTTGGTGTTTATTAACGATAACAGCGCGAAGAAAAAAGAAGTCAAATTGTATCATTAAGCGTCGAAAAAAGCGAACAAAATGAAGAATACCTTTTGTCAGATAAGCAGCTCATTACTCAAATGCAGGCCTAAGAAAATAAAGGCCAAAAAAATAAAAGAAGTTAAGGAAAAATGTCAGGTCAAGAAAGGCCGCTTCCAGGATATGTGTGTGTTTGTGTATGTGTGTGTGTGTGTTGGTTGTGATTTACAGGGCCTGAGGAAAGTGAGTAACTGCGTGTAAGAAATTGCTGGCCTCGGCAACCGAGATCCTTACAATAAAACATAATAATAATTTGTTATAAAAAGCAAAGCGCACAGAGATAAACAAAATAAATGACAAAAACATGTCAGCACAAAAAAAAAATTGGAACAACAAAGAAAACTGAGTAAGCATGAAGAAAAAGACAAAAAACCAACAAAAACAACAAACTAAAAGACAATTTTTGGGTTACCATCTGAATGGCCTGCGACTTGTGCAACCCTCAGCATTTTTTTTTTGTTGTTTTTTGTTTTTTTTTTTTTTGTTTTTTTTTTTACGCAGCTCCTACTAGAGACATTTGCATAAATTATCATTTGTTTAACAAGGCCAGCATCCCCAATGCTGAATCAGAAAATAGCATGCGCATTGAGATACCTTAAAATGGTAATGGAATCAACGCGGGCTGCTGGAGTCGGCTGGCTGTGTCTCTCTGTCTAAAAGGCAAATTGGTAATAAAAGCCAAATGCATAAAATAACATAAAACAAGAATTTATGTGTGCGCAGTACAACAAGAACAAGAAGACCAACAACAACAACAACAATAAGAACAACAACAATAAGAACAAAAACAATAAGAACAACAAAAACAGGCAACAAATATGAAGCAAATTGCAATAAAATGCAAATTTAAATGCTTAGAGCGCATAGAAATTTGCCTTAAAGTTAACTATAGGCAAAAAAAAACACAAAAAATGGTTTTTGAAGTTTTAATATTTTATGCTTAATTTTGTTGAAATTTCCTAGCAAATAAAATAACAAGAGAAACCACATAAAACGACGGCAACCGCAAAAGCCAAACAAAAGAGTTATTTTCCTCAAACTGACTACGAAATACTCTTGCTGATAAAAACTTCTCTTAACGATATCATGGCATAACAAAGTGAAAAAAATATTCTAATTTTAGAGTGGCTTTACCACCAACGGAATTTATTTTTTTAAGTGAAAATTCTTAAGCGGGATGAATTTGTTGTGTGATGAAAGAAGTGGGATTTAAAGGGACTTCAAATTCTTATGTTGGATTATTTACATTTTAAAACTAGAAAAAAATAGTAGAATTTAATTTAGAAATGGTATAAAATAAATACTACTTTTCTCTTAAATAATAACTTTTAGAATGGTATATAAAAAATATAAGAATGAAAATAATAAAAATATTATAAAATAAATATAGCATTGCTCTTAAGTAAAAACTTCTAGAATTATGTGGAATGTCAGCTTTAATATATTTCACATCGTCTGACAAATTCATAATACACTCGGCAAGGGCAACATTCGACAAAAAAAAAAAGGGAGGCGCACGCCACAAGCTGTCTGTTTATTTTGATGGGGCGGTGGTGGCACGGTGGGGTTGCTGTGGCGTTATGCCTACCCCTGCTCCTAATAAAATGTCTCGTCGCTTTATGTTGCGGTTGCTGTTATTCTTGTTCTTGTTCTTGTTCTTGTGCTGGTTCTGGTTCTGGTTCGGGTTCTTGTTGGCTGCCGTTTCCAAGCAGCTGAGCACAGCTGTGTATGGCAAACATTTTTCTACTTTTAATACACTTTTTGCCTGGCACGCCCCCATTTACGGCACCGCCCAAAGTTGTAAGCAGGAGCAAAAAACAACAGCCGTCGGCAGGTGAAGTTTTTCCTTTTTTTTTCCCCATTTCTTTTGCTCGTTTTCAACAACTTTTTCTGCACAATGAATTTTTGCGCATTTTCCACCTGTATGAGTTGCTCAACGACCACCCCCCCTCTCCCCACCCGACTCTCCTTTAATATCCTTCCTGCTGGCTGCAGCAGTGCAGGAAATCGATTCGTTGTGGTTGTCGCTCTGTGTAATGATAGAACGACTAGCGAAAAATTTACATTTTCATTTTTTTATTTCCGCTTTTCTTATTTCTTATTTCTTCTTTTTTTTTGTGTAGTTGCGCCAAAAGTCAGAGAAAGCTCTTTGCCGGTAACTATGCAAATACAAAGTAAATACCTGGGCTTACTCATTGGCAAATTACTAGAGGGATCTAAACTCGTTTGCGGTGCCTCGTTGAGAGTTCAAAACTGGCTAAAAGTCGCCTGATTTGAGCAAAAAAAAAAAAAGAAAAAAAAGCGCAAATCTCAGCTAATTAAAGTCAACAGTAAAAATCATTTGAAATGCAAATGTCAAATGGCATAATGAGTATGCATTGGCATGTGTATGTGTGTGTGTTCGTGTGTGTGTGTGCGTGTGTGTGTGTTCGTGTGTGTGTGTGGGTTGTTTGTTTGTTTGACAGGGTTAAACAAACAAAAGCTATAAGCTAATATGAAAGACCAACGAAAAGTGCAGACAAACCAAAAATGAAATTACGAATGTAAACGGAATAAATACAAAAAATCTATATTTAAATTTATTCATTTATATTTTACTCTGCGTAATTTTTGAAGGGTACTTTTCAGGCCCGCACTTTGCGAAGGCTTCGAAAAGTTGCCCATGCTTAAAGTGAAAATTCATAAGTTTCATGTGGGTAATTATTGGCAGTTTCCTATGCAAAGGGTTGCCTGAGATTTATGCACGATGTAGTCAAAAAGTGGGGCATGGGTGTGGCAAGTCAATGGCAAAATAAAGTTAACTTCCCCTCCAGGCCACATGGCATAGAATTTCAATTAAAAATTAGCACTTGGTCGTTAATATAAAATAGTGCTAATTAGATTGCTAGACGAGAAACAGTAGCGTTAACTGCCGCCTTTCGAGTCAATTTCATTGATTTTAACACAGTCATGAATATTAAATTACCGTTACCCACATACACACACACAAATACACACACACACAAATACACACACATACTAACTCAGTGAGAAAGACAGATACGAACCGAGATAGAATTTGATGTCTTTTTTGCTCTTTGTATTATTTGGTTTGGTCGAGGCAGAACTTTGTCTGTCATAAATTAAAATACCCAACGCCCCCCCCAACAAACACGCCCACAAATCACACACCCACCCACCCAACAACACCCTCTCCCCCTCCTCCAGCACCCATTTCAAGCCGCCTGCCACTCAGAACGTTGACGGTAATTAACTTTTAGGCATTTCCTATGCATATTTATACGAGGGAAATGTTGTGCGCCGTTTCTTGATTGCATAATATTAACATTTATATAGAAGAAGTGGGCTGAAGCGGTGAAGGAGCTGTCGGCGGGGGGAGGGGAGGGGTTGGCTAAAAGCTGTGCTGCAACGTGTTCGCATTCTGACAGTTGATGCGTACAAGGCCGAGGCCAAAAATAATATTTTTCCCCATTTTCAGTTTTCTTCTTTTATTTTCACGCCATTTTTGCATGCTATTTGCTATTTTTAGGGACGAAGCAATTTTTTTTCACATCTTCTGCTTATTTAAAACTCGTTTTACTTGCCATCTGCCCTTGTCATAAATAGGTAATGAATTAATCATCAGTTTAGCAAAGCATTTTTTTTTCGAAGAAGAAGGAGATTTTCAATTGTGCACTGAACTGAAAAATACCCAGCAGTTGCTTTTTTATACACACACTTGTATTGCAAATTCAGTCACTTATAAATTATTAATGATATATTAAAAGATAGGTTTTTTTGTTCAAATAAATTTCCATTCCATTTGTTGGGGACTGTCAAAAACATTTGATGGCTGTAATCAATAAGTTTTGACAGTAGATGACAAAGCAATTAGGAGGTGGTTCTGAGTGGCATTTTTTAAAAGGTGTTATTTGGTCTTGACAGGTGTTTGAACCTGAACTGCAATTGACATGCGTTAAGCTAGAAATAGAGTGATTTTAAATGGATAAAGATCTAAATTGAACTGAAGAAATAAATTACAAATATATATATATATATATAAATATGTATTTGATGAGGAATTAGCTTGCCTTTATCTTGAAATATTGAAACGGAGTTTATTCTATTTATAATAAATTTAATGTACAATTGTTTAAGGTTCCAAACCATCCTAGTTTTTGATAACCTAATCGTCTATGAATAAGTAATTTACTTGGAACTTTTTCACCTGTTTTTGTTTAATTTTAAAAATAAAATCGAGCGAAAAACCATTTGCAACAATAAATATATTTTTCATTGCCTATTCTTATTAAACAGAGTTAAATTTCTCTTGAAATACATAAACATTTTCATGTCTATGCATCAATTACTCTGCAGAACTTTTCACTTTGAATTTTAATTGGAAATTGGCCAAAAAAGAAAAAAAACGAGGCAAGAATATTGGCAACTAACTACGCTTAAAACTCAATCAACTGCGTCTAACAATATTAAAAGTGAATACCTAATGAGAGAGAGAGAGAGAGAGAGGGAGACTTGGAGAGAGAAAATGGGAGGGAGTAAATGGATAGGCAACAAATATTATGCATACGCCATGTGGTGCAGCGGCAATGTTGAAATAAAGAATGCAATCAATTTGTCAACGTCTCTTTTGCTGTCGCTATTCGTGTTGTTGCTTTTGCTTGTTGTTGTTGTTGTTTTGTTTTTTTTCTGTTGATGTAGTTGCAACCGTTACTGACGCTTGGATGTGTGGCATGTCCGTTGTCTTGTCATCGCACACGTATGCCGGCAATTTATTCTGTCGTCTGGTGTTGTTTTTTTGTTTTTTTTTTGTTTTGCCGACTAGGACAACTTGCAGCAAATGTAGTAAATAAATTTAAAAAGGGCGCCTCAGTTGGGCAACGGGGCGTGGCTGCTGCAAACTGACTTGCCTTGGCTGACTTTGCATCGGCCTCAAGCAATTTGTCGTGTCGAAAAATGACTGTGCAACATTTTCCATGCGTTGCTCTTGTGTTTGTTGTTGTTGTTGACGTTGATGATGACATTCAAATTTACTGAGACACTAGTAAATTCAATTAAAATGTTGTGCAGAGCTTTGACTACCTCTTCGCATTTCTTTTCGGCCTGGAATTTGTGGGGCTAGCAGCAGCTTGAATCAATTTTCAGTTGCCAAGATACTTGCTGCTGTCGGCACTTAAGTGCCACACAACCAGGCAGCCTAATGACTGCGCGGCCACAAGAGGCAAGTGGCAAGTGGCAGGTGGCAAGCGGCAAGCGGCAAGAGGCGCATGTGAACTGGATTTTACATATGCGGCAAAAATTAAATCCTTAATCACATAACGTAGACGCTCAAGTGAGACAAAACAGCAAAAGGATATGCAGAGCGTGGCTGGGCTGCTATACTTGCCCCCAAAGGCAAATGTGTTGTTTGCTGAGCTTATGCTATTATTGCACTTGTCGCACACACGCAGCAAGACACGCAGATACAGAAAGGGGGAGAGGGTGAGGATGAGAGAGGGAGACAGAGAACGAGGTAACGCCATAAAGTATGCAAAAGTTTTATGCCAGCGCAAATGAAAACAACAAACAGCAAACAGCAAACAGCAGATAGACAAGAGTTGCAAGGGTGCAAGGGAGCAGACGTTGGGGCTGTGCTTGGGGCAGCAGCAGCAGCAGCAGCAGCAGCAGCAGTGGCAAAGGTATGCAGGCAGTGCCTACAAAGGAATGCCAATGCAGCTCAACTCGACTTAAAGCTGCCCCAATCTTTCTGTGTCTGCCTGCTGCTGCTGCTGTTGCTGCTGTTGCTGTTGCTTTGTCTCTGTGAGAAAATATGTCAGCTGCGGCTCACATGGTGCATGCGTAATATTTGTATGTGACTTGCCTGCAAGTGAAATCAAATTTGCACATGCATTGAAATGTTAGACCCAAGTGCTATGGCATGCACACAAAAAACACACACACACACACAACACACACACACACACACACACACACATAACTCGAGCACCGATGAAGACACACAAGCAACCCTTAACGAATGCGAATGCTGGCGTTTTGTCCTGTCATCGTTATTGCTTTTGGGAATATGAACGGCATGCGGCATGCCGCACCTTGCCCCGTTTCCATTTACATTTGCATGCCCCACACTCTTAGCACTCAGCTCTCAGCTCTCTGGCCTTATACACATTTTAATTTGAAAGAGCAACTACTCGACTAGGGGTTGCTCAGCAGCCTCCAAGCACAACCGCAACTTGACTGACTAACTGACGGACGGACGGACGGATGGACGGACGGATGAACTGCCTGACGTTTGTTTTCATGTGGCGCACATCTATTTTTTATAAGCAGACGCAATTGTTTCGAAAATGAAAGGTTAAATGTTAAATGTGACTTTGAAAACAATGGCACTGCGCCGTCCCGATCCACCACCCCCTTTTTGTTATAGAGGGGTTAAAGGGGCTTCGGAAAGGGGTTTGTATCAACAACCAGGAAATGTTGTCATTGTGCACTGCGACTGTCCCCCGTACCCCTGGCCCTCAGAGAGATCTTCCTTGCGCAACATTGTCAATGAACTTTCGGCTGTATTTGTGTGTGTTAGTTGCTAAAGAGATTTGGGAATATCCAGATGACAACGTCTGGAAATTGGTAGAGTGGTAAGCAACATTGAGACCAAATAAGAAACAACATTGTGTACTGTATATATAAATATGTGATTAGTTTTTCGAATGCAGTTCTGATAAGTAAGTAAGCAACTTAAGTTGAAGCGTTTAAATAAATTTAACTTTTTTAACTGTCATGTTAAATAAAATTGGCTCAGCTATTTTACTGGCATTTTTTATATATTCTTTTGTAAAGGAAAGATTCCTACTTGTAAGGAATCTCTGTATTATTCTGCCAAAAATAAAAGGAATATAAAAAGCTGTATCTTCAAACTTTTTCAAACCGCTGAAAATACGTTTAATATTTACCATATTTCGATGATTTTTAAAGGAATCTATTGTGAACAGTCAATTCAATTGATAATTTTAAAGTTTTTCACATTGCTTAGCAAAAATGTCAGATAAAGTTTTGTGTCCTCCTAACAAAGTTGAGTTATGCCCACGACAACAAAACCCAATTCCCCATCGACAACATAATGCAATTTTACTCATAAATTTCAATTGGCTGCTGGAAGTGCTCAGAAATGCATATTAAAATAGTTGCGCAGTGGAGGAGCCAACAGGATGTATGGATGTCTGGTCCTGTGTTGTCATTTACCTGCATTACATGTCTGGAATGTATACCCATCGTTTTTGGTTATTTTTCATATAAATTTTGATTGCTGGCCATTACGAAGACGAGCCGAGACCACAAAGCATGCCAAAAGTGCTTTGCCAGCTTTCTGAACGCATTTTTCTGTGTGTGTGCGCAACGCAATAAGAAGAAGAAGAATATATTTCTATATATATATATATATATATATATATGTACATAATTGTTAGGGGTAGGACATTAGGGCTGCTCCGAAGAAAAAAAAGAAAAAGAGGCAAAACTGGAATTAGGTCAAGTAAACAATAAAAATCATCAAGAAAATGCCGAGAGTTGATGACGATGCTGTGAACAAGAAACGCACTTTGGCTAGCAATAAATAGACAAAGACTGATACAGACAAAAAGAGAAAAAGAGAGAAAAAGTAGTAGGGGAGATAGGGGAAGTAGGCAACCCCTAATGGCATAATCTTCACTAATTTAGCGCTCATTAATTTCTAGCACCGTCCTCCTTTTGCCAGCTAGCCAGATAACACAAAACGTAATTGAATTAAAAGTGGCCAAAACCACCACAAAGGAAAAGCAAAAAAAAAAAAAAAAAAAAATCATAAACATCAACATTGATGCTTAGCGTCTGTTGACAATTGTCCTTCTGCTTCTTCTTCTTGTTATGCCATGTTTTTCTGCGTTTCGCTGAGAAATGTCTTTGTTTGTGTCTTTAATTAAAATAGCATAATCAAGCCAAGAACTCAGCGGAATATTTGCTTATCCTAATCAGCATGCCATTTGTCTAATTTGTTGTTATAGCCTAGGCAAAAGACAGGACTAGTTTTTTTTTTCATTTTTTCTATCCACTTTGCTTTCCAAGCTCAGCTTTAGTTTTATTGTAATCAGATAGAGAAACTGTTGGCAGCGGACCGCAAGTGCTTTCGACCAAGTTTCACTTCTGCTTCTAATGGCTGCCACATCAGCAACACTCCACTAAACTGCACACACACATAAAAATACACACACATATACACGCACACTTTGGAGGACTTTATCTTTTGTTGTGCGCATCCTGTCGAACACTGAGTCAGCAGTTTTTAATTGAATTGAATGGCACGCGGCTGGTGTTAGTTAACACACTCCACCATCCTGCTCCTCCCCACTCCTTGCTCCTCCTCATTTGCCTAGTCAAGTTAAGAGGTACTTAAATCATGATCATGTTAGTTATTCGCATTCATTTGCATTTCCCCCCGCCTACCGTTTAACTCGAAAGTTTTTTGGCCACAATTGTTCATCTGCAATTTGATTCGCTAAGCAAAAGTTGCGCGATTTGCGAGTCAGCAAAAGTGCCGGCAAATATTCCAGAGATTTAATGGTGAAAGTTCAAAATAGACTACCAAAATAGACAACCTCATGTAAGTAGATAACACTTTCTATATTTCAACTTTTCTCGTTTAAATTAATCTATAAAAAAAATGTTGGGTATTTTTTTTTTAGCTTTTATGACAATCAAAACGAGGGACTTAATAAAGTTCTGAAAATTTTGCTACGAAATATTTTAGGAAAATAGAAAGTATACATTTCAAAATATATTTATTATGATATTTTATCTTTAACTATTATTATTGTTTTTCTTTTGTGTTTTTCTCTGGCGAATACAAAACTCTGGCACATTTCGTCGGTCAGTTTATGGGCCAAAGATAAGCAATAAGTAGCCAGACGATAAACAGTCGAGTCGAAGGAGGAAAAATGGGAAATAATTTAATACAGCAAATGTGTCAGCGACCCAGTGACCTTTTTTTTTTGCTTTTCTTGTGTGGCTTTTTGGCAAATGGATGGCGTAAATAAAAAATGTTACTACATTTTGGCACATTACACAAAATAAACGATGAAAGCCAAGAAGGAAGAAGAAAAAGAACAACTACAAACGGGAGGGGTGGATTTCGTTAACAGAATAGGACAGGACTTTGGGCCTTCGACTACTCTTAAGCGCCTGGCCAGAATTTGATAAAAAAAAAAATAAAATAAAAAAAAAACTGTGAAAAACTGTCAAAGTGTTTGGGCAATTTTCGAGCACGCACCGAGGGTGGGTGAAATGTCATACGAAACGGCGCTGGTAATCAATTCTGGCCGAAAGCGTTTATAGCCGCACATTTTTTGAAGCCAAGAAGCCGGCCAACTTAATTAGTTGCCATGTACTGGGCATTACTTTAAAAAGGGTAGGCCATTAATATAAATTATTTCGTTAGCCGAGCAAACAAATTAAAATAAATGTTGACCCTGAAGTCGGCTTAAAAGTCAACAATTTCAAAAATTGCCGGAGTGTGGTGGGTGGGTTTCGGGTCGAGGATTCGACAGGTGTCACAAAAGGTTCGGTGACCCGACACAAGTCAACCCGAATCAATGGCTTCATTAAGTGCAGAGAACCTGACGGATTTTAGCTTGTCGCATCCCCAAAACACACATAAAAAATAAAAAAAAAAATGAAATGAAATGATATAAATTCATATCTGTTGTGCGGCGGGCACCGTCACAATATTTATCAACAATGCTCCCTGGGCGTTTATTGATTAAAAAATTTCACAAGTTGCTGTCTGGGGAAGAGGTCGGAGAGTGAGATTCTAGGGGGGAGCGGGGTGGTTGGAATGCTGAAAGCTGGGTCCGCGCACTTGTTGACAGCCTAATGCCTCCGGCGGTCACAATTTCAGTTAAGAGGTCGCAATTTTGTGGCCGACAAACTTTTTATTTTTGGTGCAAAATGTGATTTTAAGCTGCTTTCAGCGCCACAAGAATTTAATTAATAAAAATTAATTTACATTTTGTTTCTTGTTTGCCAGCTTCCATTTCTCATATTCTTGTCTTTTATTTTATTTTTTTTTGTTTTTAATACGCGAGCTGAAAATCTGATTATGATACATTTTCAGATTTTTGCCGACAAACACAGTGAAGTGCCACAGGCAAAACAAACTTACGCTGCGTGTTCGCAATCAAGGATCAAGCAATAAAGGACATCGCCAATGTACATACCTGGAATTATAAGAGAGGCAGATATGCAATTAATATATATATATATAAATGCATTTATTACAATCCAATTAAAATTGCCTTAAGCCAGATATACTCTCTTTGAGTAATTTTATTTTTTTTTTTTTATTCAATGTGGTCTGAAATCCGCTCAAAATTTAAAAAAAATAAAAATTTAAAATACAATTAAATAAATTGTAAGAGAAAAATTTAATTTAATATTTATTGCATAGTGGATTGTGGAAAAACTATATTTATACAAACTTTTGTTAACTTAGTTGTAAGGATTGAATGAAACTTTAAGAAAGAAATAAAGAAATTAGGCAAATCTCTGAAACTGTGGTAAGTTTACCTCAGAGATTTCCTACACATATATAAATTAATTTATAAATAAATTATTAAAAATTGCAAATATAATTCAAAGAACTTAGAAATTTCTTGCTAGTTAAAATTTTTAGTAAGAGCCTAATCAGATAGTTATAATCATATATATATATATATATATATATATGATTATTGTACACCCATTAAACCGAAAATAAAGTACAAATTAATTTTTATATTTAATAATGATTAATTTGTTATTAAAAATAATTAAATATACAACTGGCAGCTAATATTTTATGACTG
Source organism: Drosophila melanosoma (assembly GCA_035042045.1). NCBI lineage: Eukaryota > Metazoa > Arthropoda > Insecta > Diptera > Drosophilidae > Drosophila > Drosophila melanosoma. The sequence continues at coordinate 1,057,381 of JAWNLY010000203.1, read as the reverse complement.
CAGCTCTATTGTATATTAGATAGTATCCAAACTGATACTTATTACCCCAAGTAGTAAAAAAGTAACTACTTTCCCATAGTAAAAAAAAACATATAAAGATTTATGAATTTGTCCCTAATCCCCTGTGTACATAGTGTAACCAAAACCCCTTCCATGTGGTGGGGGGGGGGGGGGGGGGCACCCAGTAGCTATTATCATATCGCTCGCAATCGAAAGACCCTTTTAGCTACTTCAAAATGCACAGCGCAATTACTTGCAGCACGTTGCACATGGCAACATAAAATGCAGCTTAACGATGTGTTGTTGTTTTTGTTTGTCAATCTATGTGCTCCTTTGCAGTGATTGACGAGTTGAGCAACTGACGGAGTGACGGACTGATGACAGATGCTTATCAGCAACAAGCATTTTATTGCATTTCAACAGAAATCACACAATTTAAAATTGATAAAGCGTCATGGAACATGCCACATGCCACAGTTGCATTACGGTTCAGTTGAGTTCAGTTGCATTGGGTGAGTTGGGAGTGGTGGCAGTCCAGTCCACAAGAACCTCAAACAAACGAGTTGACTCTGATTAACCGTCACGTAGAAGTCCAATTCAAATTTTAACGATCTTGAATAATGAGCAGCATTTAACAATTAACTTATTTGAAAATTAAAGAAATCAGTTTTGATTATCTGAAAATGTCGATGATATTTTAATAATTTATTCAAATCACGTCTGAGACAAAAGGTTTATTTTTTTATGACCTGAGAACTTGTCCAACTCTCTGGTTTGGGCAACAAGGCGTCCAACCATATCTGTCGCCATGGAGAGCAAAAGCAGGCGGAGAAGAGATGATGGGAGACTAGGCACACAATTGCCCATCTAGCGACTGTCTGCAACAACAACACCAACAGTTTTGCCAACAACAACCACTACAACTAAGTGACAACTTCATGAACTATTCAAAGTGCCTGGCAAGCAAATCCCGGGCACTGTAACCCCCCCCCAACTGCAACTACGGCGTGCTACTAATGCTGTTCATGGTCCTGGCATGTGTTGTGGTCAGCGCTTCAAGTGCTCCATTTACGGCTACAGCTACGGCTTTGGCAACGGCTTTGGCTTTAGCTTTGGTTAACTGCACTGTTGCTGCTCCGTACCTCTGGCGTCTGTTTTGTGGCTTGTCAGCTGTCAGCGTTTTGTTGACAATCCCCGGAGATAAACATTGGGGCTGACCAAACCAAGCTGGTTGAGCATCCACTGCGCACGTTAAAACCACTGTGTTAATAATTGAGAGCTTTAACTCAAAATGCAATAACAATTTGGTTTACTTAACGATAATTTCGAATAGGAATAATAATTTGATGCTCTGATTAACAACATGAATCTGTAGAATCACAAATTGGATGTGCGGCAAGTTATAGCTGGATATATATATTTAATTGGCATTTACAAGCAGTTTCTTACGAAGCAACTTTAATATAAACTATAATAAACATGTTTTAGGTACTATATACAAGATACTCGAAAGGTATTCACATAGATAAGATATACGACTGATTTGATAAGATTAAAAAACTTATTGATTTTAAAAGCTAATAAAAAATCGATAAGCAATAAATAATTCAAACTCGTAAAAATGCATGACAAATGCAAGAAAAATATATCTATAAATATATATTAAAGAGAGAAGCAAAATTCTAAATTTAATCTGTAATTTTTTAGTTGCTATATTTTAGTTATATTTACTAAATTATATTGTCCACTAAAAGAAAATAAACATTTTTGAAATTTTGATTTTACTGCTTTTTAATAGCATTTTAATATTCAAACATTTTTTTTTCAAAATGATTCCAGCAATACGAAAATGGAAGTAGTTAATTTAATTTTTGGCATTAAATTAGTGGCTCAAATGCGTTTGCCACATCATAAACGCATTCAGGCATAAAGTCTGGTTGTCAAGCAGAAAAATCCAAAAAATACATTAACAAATTTACAACTGATTTAACAATTGTTAAATTCTGTATTGCAAATCAATGGAAATAATTTAAATAACCAGTCCAATAAAATTGCTCTTAATTATGCATACAAGTAAAGTGTGCGAAATTACCGTTCCACAAAATTACACACACATATATGTGTACAATTAAACAGGTGCATTTAAATGATGTTTTTGCTGGCTGTCGTCAAAAACATTTAACGGAAGTTTTTAATTTACATGAATATGCAAATTTTGTCGACTAAATGAACTGAACGGAATGAAACCCTGGAAAACCCGCACGTGTTTAATAATCATGTAGTAAAAAAAAAAAAAAAAAAAACTTTAATGAAAATTCAAAGGAAAAATGTGCAATGAAAAATTGTTAATAAAATTTACGCGCACTTATCGGCGCCTTCTTTAGATGCATTTAATGACTTTTGGCATTTTAATTCGAGTGCGTGTTGATAATAAGGGCTGCGGTTGGGGTTGGGAGTTGTGGCAAGGGGTTGGGGGTGGCAAATTATTATGACTATTAAACGTTTGACGCGCACGAAGTGCTCTCGTTGGCTTTTATGTGCGTGCCGCACAATAAAAAAAAAACCATTCTTTTATTCTTTGCTTTTTTTTGTTCATTTTTTAATTAGCCACCACAAAAAGTCACCCCACACTGTGGCTGGGCGAGAAGCGTGGTGCAGGGGTAAGCAGCAAGCAGCAAGCAGCCAGCAGCCAGCATGTCACATGTGGCAACAGCAAACAGCGTGGCACGAGGCAAAAACATTCATTCCAGCTGCCGTTGTCGTTGTCGCAGTTGTAAGGTGTCGTTCAACTAAAACATGCAAACATTTTTTCACCAGCTATTTTTTTTATTTTTTTTTTTTGTGGCACGTACTACGTTGCATATTCCCATATCATCAAAGAGGAGCGGCGTGTTTTTTATTTTTATGTCCTGCACTGGGCCAACTGTCAACGGGCTTGTTGATGTTTTAAATTTCTTCGTCTGCCACGTGAGACTCTGTGGCACAGATGTCTATCGCTGGATTATGGCCTTAACGGAGCAAATGGTCAATGGTGTCAACGGTTATTGGGTGGGCAGCGATTTACATGGGTATCATAGTCTGGGCTAGTTCTGAGCACTTCAGCTGTAAGTAATGATAGTTGATAGCCAGAATATTGTGAGCAGAGAAAAATCCCAAAACACATACTTTTGAGAGAAAACCTTTAATACATACATTGGCTACTGAAAAAATATGCAATTTTAACAAAGAAAATAACAATTTCTTATTAACAATTATCAAAAGTTCAATGGAACCGTTTGGAGTCATTCCGTAATTACCAATAAATAGTAAAAGCATAAGAAACACAATAATTGCATTTTAAGCATATTTAAGCTGGCAAATGAGCATTTGCTTCAATGTCTATCGAATCAATCAACAAATGACAGCCAGCACAAGTAACATGTTAAGCAAACAGCTAACAACAGCAAAACAGAAACAACTGACAATCAACAGCAGACATCGAACAGAGACAGGCAACATCAGTGCTGAGCAGCAGCCAAACATTTGGAAACCCTTGAGCTTATCAGCAAAAAAGAAAAAAAAAGCGACACTGATAAGAGAATATTGTCTAATTGCTGCTTGATAATATTTGACTTGCAAAAACGAGGCGGTAATTATCAAAAGTAGTCGACCTTAAATTGTTTAACATTCCAAGTAAAATAGGTCAAAAGGCAAATAAAAAAGATTATTAAAAATTTACAACAATGAAAAAACAGAAACAATCAAATCGATTGTCTTTTTCAGGCCATCGAAATGAAGAATCTATAAAATCTATTTGGAATAAGCTTGCTTTTAATTTTACTATAGAGTATAATTTATAAACTTGCAAAGTCGATTATTTATAGAGTATCCCTCACTGACTCTTAACCATAAATTGCCTTCTTGTTTATGCCATTTTCATGTTTTAATGACACTCACATTAATTGTGCACATATTTTGCATAACAATTTTCTATATATCACCAACAAACAAGAAACTTGCAACATATTAACAAACTCGACCTGCTCCATAAATAAAGTCTAGTAAAAAAAAAGTAAAAACACTTGAATAAAATGCAGCTGCATTTAATTTATGCAAATATCATGTGAGCTCTACTAAATGCTATTTAATGTACACAAAAAAAAAACACACACACAAAATAAATAAATTCAAGCAAATTGTATGGCGTTCATTTTGCATGCCTGCATTTAATTTTAGTTTGCATTGCTTATTTTAATAACAATTAAATAAATAATCCCACTATAGCAAAAAGTGTTGGCATTGCGGTGTTTGCAGCATGTGTTCTATTTATTTGACAGTTGTATGGACACCTGACACAGTCATCCATACAAAATGCATCAGCTAAATAAATTATTTAATTGCACTATGCAGCATCACCCGCATTGTTGCACATTATTACAAAAAAAAAGCCCTATTTGCATAAAATATTTGAATTAAAATTTAATATTGTGATTTGTTAGGCAAAAAGTGGTAAATTACTCATTCAAATGCAAACCAAATAAAAAAAAGCTATTAAATTTACATAATTAACATTACTTAAAAAAACAGTTAAATTAAATGTTATTTTCTCTAGCATACAAAAATTTGTTTAGTTTACATGCGCAAAATAGTTTAGTTTCAGCTTAAGCAAATTAACAAATATAGACTGTACAGCTAGAATTAATTTGAATATTTTACAAGCAAAATAATAAAAATAATTAATAAATATGTATGGTTTAAAAGAATTTAATATTCAACAAGTCTGTGCATTAAAAATTGTTATTTTAAAACATCAAAAAAAACAGTTCACAACCTGAAACAAAATGTAATAAACCTAATTTTATACCAAAAGAATAAAATAAATAATGTAAAAATCAAATGTAGCCACATAAAAAGTAAAAAGAAGTTAAATAAATTTAAAGGCAATAAATTTCAATTTACGTCAATTAAAGTGGCAACAAAAATACGAGTATTGTTTTAAGTACATAGATTTACTCATGGCAGTCTCTCAAAAAGTGCATGATAAATGCATTTACAATTTTCCCCCCACATCCACCAACACACACACACATAACAAAAAATAAAACCGACACGAAAGAAAAACAATAAAAACGTTTTTAAAATTTCACACACACTACAAGTAGCAATGAAATTTTAATAACTTTTGTTTGGTTCAACGAGCGGGGTCATTGGGCAAAGGCCCACATTGTTTGCCCTGGAAAAAAATAGTGTCGTAAAATTGTGGACACAAATCAAAACACAAAACTGACAATTATAAACTAAAACGCAGACAGCAAACATAAATGGACAATCAATGAATTTTTGGTCAGCAGCGGGCATTTGGGAACTGGCCACTGCAAACTAATTAAATTGAATCAATAATAGGGGCTGATAGAGAGAAAGGTTCTGATCCGGGATTGGGGGACAGCTGGCAACCACTCATACAATTAAAACTTATGCAGCATTTAAAACCCCTGATAAACAATTTCATAACAAAAACGCAACTTTGCCAACTCTGAACAGAACAGCAAATGGCCAATTTTTGTCGCAATTTGCGTTGCCTACTTTTTTGGAGGTCAAACTTTGGGAGCCCGCCAAAAAAGTAATTATAACACAAAACATTTATAATTTTCGTTACTCTCGGGTGCAAAAAACCTTGACAATTGCCCTGAAACATGCAAAACGCGCATAAATTAAAACAACTGCAAAGTTAAGAATATAAAGAAGGAAAAGAGCCAAAGGAAAATGAACAAAATAAAATTTACTCGTAGACCAAAAAATTATAATTTCGCATTTAGCGCTGAAAAAGGTACACAAAAAGTTATCCGCAGATAAGCTGGCGAAAAGTTAACAAAAAAAAAAACAAAAAAAACAGTTTGTCACGGCCACAGCGCCCACCCGCAGCCGATTTGACATTTATGGTGGAAATAATTAGAAGCTTTCTCAACAAGCGTGAAAGAGAAGTGGAAATGGAAATGATAATGGAAATTACAAAGGGGCGTACATAAAACGAGTGAAAACAAAACAGAAATTACAGATAGGAAAATACAAAAAAATGTGGTAAGTAAATTCACTTTTGTTGGAACTCACTGATAGCAATATACTTATTAAAGAGAAGAGATAATTATGCCTTTTAGGAAAAACGATTCAAGTTTCATATAGTCTAAGATACTTTAATAAACAAGCAAGTAATAAGTAAATCTTACTGAGAGCAATTATAATGATAACTATTAGGATTAATAATTTAAGTTTTCTTTAGTTTTAGAAACTACAGGAATTATTCAAAGATTTATAAAAATTAGAAAAATTAAGATCATTAAAGCTACATCACTTTTTTATACCTACAGCTTCATTGAAGCTAAATTTATGTATTCTACAATTATTTTTACGCATAATCATAATATTCCAGTTTAATTTAAATATACCTCGATAATATTTCCTTCAAATCTAGGAACCTTAAAGAACTTGCGTTCCGAATTTAGGCTACGTGTGCCTTTTGCCAACACTTGGCTAATTAATGCCCAATTACGCTGTGTGTCTTCACTTTTATGTGAGGCAGCAAATCCCAATATAATTACGCAGAAAAATGAATTACATAATTAATAAATAAATTCAGCGCAGTGCTAATTAACTGCCTAGAAGCAGACGCAGAAGCAAACTACGGTGGCAATGTGGGAATTAAAGCACCAAAAAGCCCAAAGTCAATGCCCAAAATGAAAGGCGCTTCAAAACACACCCACAGACACACACACACACACACACACTCACACACACACACAACGCATGGATACAGTTAAATACACACAAGCACGACAGGATAACGCATGTAAGCAAATGGTAAATGGAAGAAGGCAAAAAGCGTATCGACTTAATTGCTGACAGCAGAGCATTAGGCTGGTCTGTAAACCAGTATGCCAACAGAAGCGAGAAAGAGACAGGTAATCAGAGAATGAGTGAGAGAGAGCGAGAGACAGATAGAATTAGAGTTGGAGTTGTAGCTACAAAGAGCAGCATTTGGGTTGGGTAGCTTTGAGTTTGTTTGCCGCTGTTTGTGGATAAGCACAAAGCAAGCTCAACAAAGCAAAGCCCAACTTACAGTTATCCTGTACTTAAATTAATTAAAGAAATAGCGCAAATAAAAAAATATTACAATTAAGTAAATCTACACTTAATGCTCTGAATAGTTACTTTAGCGCAAAATTATCTTTTTTTTATGATAACAAAAAGAATAGAGAAAAAGTGGTACATGAAATTACTTAAGTAAATAATTTATATTTTATTTTATTATTATTTTATATAAATATATACCCTGTATTTAATTTTAGAATATTGGAATGCCACCTAGGAATGAATAATTAAAAATCAATAAAATATACGCTTGAGCATTATTATCTCTTCCGTACACATAAGCAGCAACAAAACAGAAAAATCTTTATATTTAATGACAATATTATTATAATATTATTAATTGTTAAGGGGAGATTCCTATGCCCACTTTTAGTCTTTTTGCAGGGGAACATAGCAAAAACAAAAACAAGTTATAAAATGTAAATTAAACAAAAGGCAGCAAACAAAAAACGGCGTAATAATGAAAATCCATTTCAAAGAGAACCACATAAAAACACCATTCGCCGACTTGAAAATTAATTTAAGGATATGCTCATAGAACGTACGCAAAGGACGAATCAGGCGGGGAAGCGTTTGTGTTAATGCTGGGCTTAATTCAAATAAAATTGCTCGCTTTTTCCCATTTGTACGGCTGCCTTTGTGTGTCACGAAATTCCAACATTTGCTTGTTCACAAATAATAATAAAGTCAGGACCCAACCCAATCCGACCAAAGTAAACCCCAAAAGCAGCCTAACAAAGTGCCATAATTTACCTGGCTTTGCATTGTTTTTTTTGTTGCTGGTTAATGCCTTCTCCCAGGTGCATAATTTACAGGCAGTTTTTCCAAAGCGACAACTTTTATTTGGTGGGCGTCAACTGGGCCAGAAACTGTCACCAATATTCTTCATATGTCTGATGTCAAAGTGCACACGAGGAAAGTTGTACAAAAACAATAAAGTGGCAGTTTATGTTGCCAAAATATTCAGACATATGCATTATCTACTTGGCGACACGTGTGCGCCTCTGTTATTGTGTGTAAGTGTTTGGGCCAGTCTCTAATGACCAGACCCCAACAACTGACCAGTCAACAGTCAGCAGACCCTTCCCATGGCCCATTCCCCAGGGCCTCATGTTTGTCCAGTTTGCCCAGCTCGATGTAGTTAGACCACTGACACTACGCCATTTTAATTGGTACACATTTGACGTATACTTGAAGATCTGACTGGATAAGGTAATGGTAATTGATTAGGCAACAACATTAGACCAAGGCAAACTAATGAAACTATCCAACTGACATTGATTTCAGATAGGAAATTATCCCTTATAAAGCAATATTACCATCGACATTATAAGTAACATTTCAATATTTATTCACTTTTTTGCACCAAAAGTTACTAATTTATAGTAACCAGAGAGCTATAAAAAGCAAAAAAAAAAAAAATGTTATTTACATAAAAAAACAAATGCTGCATTTTTATAAAATGTTAACAGAATTTATTTCATGATGTTGAACCCAATAAAGCAGTAAGCTTAAATTAAGTATATTTTTTGCAATAATATATAAATATGTAGATTATATTAAAAGAACATTTTTGAAGTCCTATGTACAAAATAAAATAAAATAATTGCTAACTTAAATGTACCTAAACACAGCAGCAGTTTTTAATTATTGTAAAATGTTAGAAAGGCAACAAATAAAAACCCGACTTGCATATACAATATACAATAGATCCCGATTATACACACACACACACATACATACACATATACTTATGTGAAATAAAAGTATTTATTGTTCGAAATGCCAACATGAACATTGCCTCAGGGTTGGTGGAGGTAAAAAAGAAAATAAATACGACCATGTTAAATGGAACAAATGCAGTGAAATCATGCGGCAGGCCAGGCACACAAAGGGGGTGGGGATACTGCCAAAGGACACTGTGCCACATTGAGTCGAGGTGGGACAGCTGCGGGATCTGGTGGTGGTGGTGGTGGTGCTTAGTAATACAAAACATGTTGCGAAATGTTTGAGAAATGTTGGCGAACTGAGAACTGCACTTTGATGGCGTCATAAATTTAGCGAACCAAAAATGAGAACAACCAGCGACAGGAGGCACTAACAAGGATAACAAGGATAACAAGTACACACTGACAGCGTACATAATAAACTCAGCATTAATGATTTGTTAGCGAGAAAAAATGAAAACAAGTTGGGAAAGTACGCGATGGCAGTGCAAACAAAAAAATAAATACATAAATAAATATATATATATATATGTATTTATATATATATATGTATAGGTGATGACAACTGAAAACTGTGTTTACCTGCAGCAAGCAGGTAGATAGATAACCCAGCAAAGGCTTTGGGTGTGAAAAATAGCACAGAGAAACACAAAAAATATTGGCCAAAAATCAAGCGATGATTTCGATAGAAAGAGAGAGGCACAGACAGTGTGAGAAGGAGAGAGAGAGAGAGAAAGCGGGCTAATGAGTATCGAGCTGGCTGTGAATCAGCTCGTGCTGTCGCTAATCTTATCAGCACTTTCGTTGTCACTTAACGTATGTGTGTGTGTGTGTGCGGGCCGGGCCTAAATTTGATTGAGGCATGCGTTTGCGTGCCTCATTTGGAGTCATCGACTGTGCAGCAGCGGCGCATAGGGGCTGAGGTAGGCAACTTTAACAATAACCATGACCAGCTGCCTTTTTTGGATTCAGCTGCCAGGAGTCACAGATTTAAGGAGATTCTCTTTTTTTGGCCATTGTGCCGCATGAAATTTGGCCACAGCCATCAGCTGCTCGCAGGCTGCGACTGATTCACTCAATAACAGCAAACGGAAATGCTTTGTTATGCGTCATTTCAACAAGATATATGAGCACTCTTAACTGTTAAAATAAACCATTATAATAATCAAAAATGTTGTAACTGAATATTTTATTCTATTATCAAACTTTATGATGAGTTTCTTTTTGCTTAAGTGACATGTTCCACTTACTTTGAGGTGCTCCATTTGATCTACTTTTGCAAATATTAATCAGATTTCTAAATTCATAAATCGGTTAGATTTATGTAGTTTGATACCCCTTTAATTGTGTGTAATTTATAAATTTAATAAAATTCGAATTTCCGAATGCAATCAATGAAAATAAAAAAACTATATATTTTGCCCTGTTATCAAAATGATATCGTATCACTGGGAAATAAAACTATGACTTTTTTTATTTTGGTGAAATGACATACTCACCTTTATTTTTTGAGATAATAGATTAATTATACTACTATTCGAACAATATTCACATATTTAATTGTACTTTGGATTGTTTACAGTATAATTACAAAAAAAAAAGTAATTTTACACCTTAATCTAACAGATTAAAATTTTTCTGCTGAAATGCCCTACTTAATTTTTATGAAATTAGAGTAGATAGTAAGTGATTCATGTGATCTAAATTTCTGATTACTTATATTTTATATTTATTTGGGTTTTATTCTGATTTTCAATGTATTCAAAAAAGATTTCTTTTAGATTCTTGAGTTTTTAAGTACCAAAGCGTCAAATCTTTTTGATAAACTTATTTTAATAAAAGTTAATTTACAAAAGGTTGGCCAAGTAACATTTGTATTAATTTTGTTAAATGTAAAAACCGACATTATGCTTCAGAAAGCAAAAGTTTATAGGTTAAGATGACTCCATTTCCATTCAAGAATTATAATTCAAGTAAATAAAACGCAGAGATTACGTCTCAAAATATTCGCATTGTATACAAGACGACTTTTTCAGTCTTTCTTCTACTGTTGCCAAGAAGAAGCTGTGAATTATTGCACCATTTTTCGCTTTCATTTCAATAGTGAATTGTTCTCTTTGAATGCTGAGCTACCTGCTGTCAGTCTGCCTTTCCACCCTCTACCCTCTTGACCCGTCTCTTCATCACTGTTTTTTTTTTTTGTTTTCAATTTCTAGCTGCTTTTGTTTTTATCTACTGCAATTTGTCACTTTGCGCACTTGTCTTGTCCTTTTACTGTTGTCCTGTTCGTCCTGTTTGTGAGTTTTCGCGACAGTTGAAACCTGCGACATATTAAAAATGTTTGCCGTTGACATCTCAGTGGAATTTTGTGTAATTGTGCACCAACTGCTGCAGGTGAGAAATGGCCAAAAACATTTGAAATTAAATTCCACAAGAGCAGACACTGAACTTTAAGAATTGGTATTGGTTTCTGAGTTTTTAGGCAACCCAACTCACAAAACTTATCGCTAAATTAGCGTGCCAAAGTTCTTAGATTGCGACACTCCAAAAACAAATAAGTCTAAGACAACAGATGGAGAAGAGTTGCGGTGGTGAGGGTTGCGGGGTGTGGGGGTGCCGCGACTAGCGACTAGGGGTTGGGAAGGGGTTGGAAAAACATGAGAAATGCTTTAGGGGAAAAACAATTTTGCATGAAAAATGTGCGAGGCGCACAGACAAACAAACGAAGGGCAATAAATTTTCCAATTCCAGACAGGAAAAAGGGAAGAAAACGGCCAGAAGGAAAACAAGAAGCAGTCAAAAAAAGGCTTTTGGTTTTTGTTGCTGGCCAGGATGTGGTTATTTCTTTGGTGTTCACGTATTTATTTTGGGTTTCTACATCGCTTTTACTTTTACACAAAACCACCAAAATCAAATAATTAGCGAGATAAGTTTGAAGCAAAAGATATATATTTGATATATTACTTTTTTAAACGATTTGTTCTTGCCAATTTGAGCATGATTAATAGATTTATTTGATTATTATTATTATTACAGCTGACAAAATCCGATCAAATTATACAAATATGTACAAATTGTATACAAAAGATATTCAATACCAGCACATAACTAACATAACTGTAGAAATATATCTCTGAAGGCTCTATAAACAATATGACAATTTCCATTTACTATTTAGTAATTCCGATGACTAAAAAACTATTGGTACTATTTTTTAAGGTGTGAATCAGATTTTAAGTGAAAATTGTTGAAGTGGCAAACGTTTTGGATGCACTTCTAGAAATACTCTTCAAGTACCTTTTTATTAAATCCGTAGTAAAATAAAACCAACAAAACATTCGAGTTCATTTTTTAAGCTGCATTAATTTTAAATCATTTATTATAAGTTTCAAATATATAATATATGCATTCATTAAATTCAAATAATCTTAAAATTAGGCATTAAAGTTTGTTCTCAACAATTTTTATAAAATTTATTTAGTTAATAAAAAAAACAAAGGAAAAAGTAAACAAAAAGTATTCAAATATTTAGAAAACTCTTAAATATTCTCTTAATCATAATTAGTCAAATTTTTGAAATGGTTTAATATAAAAAAAATTAAATAAGAGAGGAAAAAAAGACTATCTATAATTCCCTTCAATCTCAATTCAAATTCTTTGACCAAGAACATATTTTTGGATTTTTATTCCAACTCGAAGTTTGCTATTTTAATTCGATTCCTTTTTATTTATAAATTTTTAGTACATGTATTTAATTATGGATTAATACTCTTAATTTGATAATTTGGAATGTGGGGTAATTTTCCTGAGTGTAGGTGCTTTCTTTTGTGGAAATATAAGCTTTGATTGATGATTGTGAGCTCACCTTTTGTGCCTTGCAAGTGACATTGATGGACTGGACGTCGTGCTGCTGGTGTCGCTGCTCCCCGATGCACTGGCCGCAGGCGGGCATCTTGCAGCTGAGGCAGTACTGGGAGAGGGTCTCCTCGTGCTCCCCGCACACCGATTCGCGCAGATGGGCGGCGCCACGTGGCTTCACCAGCGTGTGCTTGGCCAGGGGTCCGCGTGCCGGATGACAAAGCTCCCGGCACTGATCGCAATAGCGAATCTCACACTGTTCACAGATTAGCGACGCAACTTTGGGATCCGTTTCGCACATCTGGCAGCGGAGTGCCTCGCGGGCACAGAACCGATCCACGATAGCCTCCATGGCGCGATAGGTGGGCAAATTGCGTACGCCGCCATCGTCAAAGAAGACTAGCTTACGGCACAGCGGACACGTGAGACAATAGGCAGCACCAGGTGGTGCCACAACTGAGCCCACAGCATGCATGCCAGGCAACTGTCCGGTGCCGGCATAGGAAACGGGTCGCGATGTGTTCGAGCAGCAGACAACGCCCGAATCCGCCTCACTGAAGATGCTCACCTTGTCAGACTGATCCTGATCGGAGGTGACACTCTCGCTGCCCGTTGCCGAGCTGGCCGTGCTTGCCGCCGAGCTGTGCGAGCTGTGACGTGTGCCCGGATGACCAGGACCAGGTCCAGGTCCAGAACCTCTAGCAACTGCCTCCACCGCCTGGCCACCATTCACAGGGGCGGAGGCAACTCCGCCATTGCCTCCACCGTTAGCCGTACCATTGGCGGCATTTGTGGCTCCATTCATGCCAGCAGCTCCTGGTGTGTATGGTGTCTGTATATCGAGGGCACAGCCCAGGCACAGGGCATGGAAGCAGGGCAGCAGCACGGGATTAGCGTACAGCTGCTTGCAGGTGGGACAACGTAATTCGTCCTCCATTATTAATTAATAATAATTGTTAATATTCAAATTAATATTAATTTGTTCTTGTCACTTAGTTTTTTTTTCCCCTTTGTTCCAGCTGGAAACACAGCTGCCTCTAAAATTTCAAATTTTAATTGGCGCGCTTATTAATTTGGGCACTCATTTTGCAGCACTGTTTTTTGTTATTTCTTTACACTTTCATTTGACAAAATAATTTCCGTTAGTTAACACATGTCATTGGTTTGTTTTCGTTGTTTCTTGATCACAATTCGTAACTGTAAACTCGCGTTTGATTTTCCGTTTCGCGTCACTAATTCAACCGCTCTACACGTCCGCTCGCTGTTTACGTTCGTCAAAGACTAAACTGTCAGACTGCTGTTAAATGCTAACACATGCTCATCGACTGCTGTTATTGTTGGTTCATCGCTTGCAGCCGCAACTCTTAACGAAACTTAACGAAAGACTACAGCGCAACAGCTGCGTATAGCAGTCAACAGCAGTCCGTTATTTTCAAAAATTTCTTATCACAGCTGTGAATGTTTGTTAAAGTGCTGTGAAAAGTATTGTTAACGATTAGCAAATATAAACTAAATGTATTTTCAAATGTCTTAAGAACAAAAAAACTTATAAAACCAATTCATATTTGAAGGAAGTTACGCACACATTCAGAAAATATATATTTATAAGATTTTTTTGGTTTCATATAATTAAAAATTGAAATAATAATTTTGATACTAATATAAAAGACTGATAATTATTTGTAATTAATAAAGGCAACATTGTTGTAATGCATGCTGTTAAGTTTAACATGCGCATGCTTAACATGTTCGTGTTCGAACATGTTGTGTGCTTCCAGCGAACGTGTTGCACGCGCAATGTTTACATTCCGTTAATGTTGTTGTTGTGCTCACTGGCTGTTGATCGGGTTGATAGTCTAATAAAATTATAAATTCGTTTGAAATTTCAAATGTGTGAAATGTGAACGTGTCGTGTGGAAATGTTAACGTTGCATTTCGATTTGTGGGCCACCGTCGGCACTTGTCTTGCGGGCTGCAAACTGCCCAGTGCCAGATAAAATGAGCGACGATAAGCAGCAAAAAAAAAAAACAAAGTCAATCAACGCAACAGATATCGATACGAATACAACAAATAAACATGCGTGCATTGCAGGTATGCAGTAAAACCACAGGTAAACTGATAACAACCCAACGACTCTTGCCATATGGCAAACCAGAAAAGGCAAAGGTGTCACAAAACATCAACAACAACAATAACAAATATTATTAGAGCAAGCGCAACATTTGTTTGCCATCGTCTGCAACGTTTATTTTTACTATAGCCCGCAAATGGCCAATGGACATCAAATTCTCAAAGCCCAAAACACACTGAAAGAAAAATTCCGACAGTTTTCCTTTTTTTTCTTTTTAATTGCCGGCAAAGTTGCTCTTGAAATGAATTATGAAGTTTTTATTTATTCTTTTTTATTGTTACATTAAATATATATATTCTTAAATATTTATTTTTTCTAATTTGTAATTTTCTTTTAGTAGTTTAAATTAAAATGTAGTCAAATTCTCGCAAAACAACTCAACTATTTAAGTATGCCCTGCTTATTTTGCTCAGTGCACAGACAATAGACACACAAGCCAAGGCGACCTGCTCCAAATGAGAATCGATAGACACAACAACAATAACAACAACAGCAACAAACACATCGTCGACAAAAAAAAAAACGTGCGTAATCCGTTTGACTTAATAAGCCACGTTCTCAATTTGGGTTCCCTATTCAGATTCGTAGATACACATACAAAAAGTCTGGAGGAGGAAGAGGGGAACTGACCAAGTGTTTTGACAGCTTACTCTTTGCTGTGGCAATATTCAATGGACAAGGGGCAACGGCATCTACTGTCTCCATTTTCAGGAATATACCTGCCACTTTCCCCTTCGTTGTCTATGCAAATATTGACTTGCAACGCATTCGTATGCGTAATTTGCCTCAATTTATTATTGAGCAAATGTTTGCCTCTTTTTTTCCCCCCCACTTTCCCTCACACATTTCCCATTGAATAAATCAACGAATCGTAATATATCAGCAGAGGCGCCTAATTTCTTGTATTTGTTCACGTATTGATTTTTACGGATTTTTATAAGGTAAGCTATTATCTCTTGGCATATATAGAACATATGCATGTATTTGCTATATACTCATGCCACATAAGGTCACAGGTAGAAAAGGTTAACCTAAGACGAACAAATAGAAACAAGTACTTGACACATGGCATACATTGACAGAATTAATATAATATTTTCCTACAATTCAGAAAAACACATTAAAATTTATAAAAAAAAAAAACCCCATTGAATTTAATAAGAAATTTATAATTGGTAATGCACAGTTTTTTCATTTGTGAGCCATTTTATAAGTATTGTAATTTATTTTATTTTATTTTATTTATTTGCATGTTTAAAGAGCCTAAAAATTGTATAAAAAAATGTTTATGGTAAAAAAAAATTTTAAATATATATATGAATAAATAAATATGTGTTTGAATTTAAAATAAGATATATATTATTTATATTTACAAAAACTAATTTATATGGTAATTTTAAATTGACTGACATTAAAAAAATATTTAAAATTAACAAACATTATTCATATTTTCTTGAATTTGAGTTTCTTGAAATTTTCAACCTGTTGCAGCACTTTGTTTTCGACAATGTTTATTTATGAATTGTACTGAAATGTGCAAAAACAAGGACTCTCAAGGCAATTCCTCATGTTTTAAATGTGCATAGTTGCTGTGTATTAAAGGATGAACCGAGGCAATAACTCACTTTTATATAGTTGAAAAAATATTTAAAAACTTTTAAGCCATTGTGTGTAAGACCACCAAAATCTGAGTAACACTTGCGCAACAATTCACCACTCCCCCTTACCACCTTAACTTTGCCAGTTGTGTTTTGGCCCGCTTTAAGACCATATATCATGTCGTGTTAACAGTTACCATGGCCAAGGACATTCACAATATGCGCGCATGCATAAAAACGCAATAATAACTGCCGAAATTCGCACAACTACACACACACACACACACACATACACATACAAACACACAGATATAAACTCTTCCTCTAGTTGAACCATTCCAGAAATACTTTGGTCACCGCGGGTGTGAAACTTTTCTTTCCTATTTTTTTTATATATATATTTTTTTTTGCCATTGCCTTCACTTTTTCAAAAGCAATAAAAAGCAAGTATTTTTTTCGCCGTGCTTTTGGCTGTGGTTGTGTTAGAGTTTTTGTGTGTGTGTGTTGTGTGTGAATGACATGGACCCGTGCTCAGCAGCCTGCGGCACTCTCATGCGTTTTGTCGTGTTGCATGTGGCAACTGTGGCTGCAGCAGACACAAAATCCACCAACAAACAAAAGCTCCATTATAATAACTAGACGGAGCATTGGCAAAGTCAGATGACTGACTTGCATAATACCCTTTAAAAAAAATCAAAAACTAAATGTGATATTTAAAAGAACAAAAATGTATTTAAACTTTAAATTTAAAATATTAATCAACATTGTTTAATTATTATTTAAGTGATATTTTTTTTATATTTATAACAGGGCAAGTCAGATATTGATTTTATAGAGAATTGATAAAGAATGCTCAAAATATTAAATTTAAAATGAACTAAACACATGTTTTTCGTACTTAATATAATTAATACATTTTTTAAAAACATTTATTTTTTAAATTTTATAACAGTTCAAGTCTGATATTGATTTTATAGAGAATTGATAAAGAATACTTAAAATATTAAATTTAAAATTAACTAAACACTTGTTTTGTGCACTTAATATAAACAATACAATTTATAAAAACATTTCTTTTTAATTTTTTTTTAAATTTTAGTTTTTAAACATAAATATTCTGAATATAGTTAAATAAATTAAACTTGCGTTTCAAAATGCAGAACTTTGTTTAGCTTTTGCACACTTCCTTTAAGTATTTTAAGAAACATATTTCATCTATATTTTAGGTCAATATTTTTTCTGAGTGTATGAATGACTTTTCACAAATTTTAAAAATGCAACCAATGGACAAAAAAATTTGCGAGAAACTGTTAGTTGTCAAAATGAGAAATGTCCAGGAGCTATTTTATTATCGAAGAATTGGAGCTATTTCCAGCACAAATGCCCCAACGAAGCAGGGTATAATAGGCGTGGCATGAGGCAGAGTTGGCTGGCTGTAAAAAGTTCAACAACAAAAAAATATAAATGTAAAAATGGAGTTGCTTTGTTTTTGTATACGAAAAGGAACACATTTAATAAAAAAAATACTCCTTTTTGGGCTCCGGGCGATGATGATGCTGCTGATGCTGTGCCTGTTGTTGTTATGTGCTTGGCGAGCAGGATAACATCGCCAAATGAGATTAGGAAGGACATTCGCGTATTTAACACACTCACACACACACATACACACAACTGCTGGAGCAGCAAGCAGTAGGATATCCTGACTGCCTGTTATGTCGAGAACAACCACAGGCGGTCCAATTGGGAGGCTGGGGCCAACTCTGGTCGATCCCTGGTCTGCGCTTCACTGGCTGCGCTGTGGCTACTCTGCGCTGGTATGGCAGCGGAGAGGTGGATGGGTCCAGATGTGTAGGCGGATAGCTGCTAATATTGGGCTGCAAGTTTAGCGCCTCTGTTGTCATTGCAGGAAGTTGCAACAGTTTGAGGCACTGTAATTGCTTTTTTGTTTACCGCTGCGAGCCTTGGATCTTGGGGTTGGCTGGGGGGTTGGGTTAGGCGGATGTTTTTCCATGCAGCATCGCTGCAAATTTTTAATTAGATTTTTTTTTTTTTTTGTTATTTTGTGAAGTTATTTTTTTTTTATGTGTTTGTAACTCCAGCGCCTGAGGTTTATTTTGTATTTGAGCAAATGACACTCGCTCTAAATTGGGATTTTTTTTTTGTTGTCAGTGGTTTTGGAAATTTTGATGGGTTTTTTTTTAACGAGTTAAAATGGTTCTAAAGCGGGTGTTATGAGCCATGACAAATTGCTAGGTGTTTATTTGGGTTGTAACTAAAAACAAAGTAAACATTTTCTTTTTATAAACTTAAAAAGTGAGGTTGGAATAAATGTAAATCGTAGTTAAAATTGTCCAACTAAGAAAACGAATTGTACAAATTGAGGAGGTGGCCAATATTTTTAAAATGTGTTAAGCTAAATTAAAGCTCAACATATGTCAGCTATAAATTCTCAGATGTCCAATGCTAATTGAAAATTTGTAGCATATTTTGCAGCTTCTTCTTTTTCATTCTGAAGTATTCTCGATTTAATAAGAACAAAATGCCACAAGGCAAAATGGAGGAAGAGTGTGCAACACACAAGAAGAGCATCATTTATAAATGCACTCGATAAATTATTTCCAAGAATTAACTCGGATTTTAGCCACATCAACAGCAGTCAGAAGCACAACCACGACTCACAGGTAAAATTCTACACACACATCACCACACACACACACATACACACACACACACCGTACACACTTCAGTAGTTGCCTGTGTGTTATTTATACAAAATTATTTTCGTTTACTTAGCCAAGCGAGTTTGCTGTAGAAACTATTTGTAAGTTGTTTTTGTTATTATTATTTTTTCGTTTTTGCCACGCTTTTGTTTTCATTTTACCGTTATTATACTGTGTGTCAGTATTGGTGTTAAGCACTTCCGCTTGACTGCCTGGCTGACATGCGTTGCACGTTGCACGTTGCCCCAACTATGCGTCCCAGCTGCAGCTTTCCTGCACCTTTTGGCTTCCGACATCATTCACACTAACTTACACGCACACACACACACACACACAAACACACACACACACACAGAGAAACACAGATACAGCAGATGAGTTTGATTTTTCATTAAGGTTTTTCACTTAAAGCGTTTCCCATTTTTATACTCTGGAAAATTAATAATAATAATTTCTTCGTAAAGTTTGTAATGTAATAATTTTTCAAATATATATAAATTCTTGTTCAGCATTGATATAGACACGTTAATCTATTTTAAAGTTAACTAAATCTGTTCGAGTAGTTCTTTATTTACCAATTATTTGCCTCAGTTATAGGGAAATGATAATTCTTTGAGCAGTTTGACTGTGTTTTGCAAGGGTATGCAATCTTCGTCTTGAATAAAATAATTCATTCTTGTTTGTGTTTTGTATCGTTAGTTAACATTTTTTTCAATTAGCAGCCAACACCGGCGTCTACGCTGATCTGGAGCAGGCAGTCGATATATCTCCTCGCCATTCTCCATTGAGAGTTCAGAATTAATTCGATTGAATGGGGCAGCCATCAATGTTGCCCCTTAATTGTTGTTCACTTGGTTTCGTTGAAATTTTAAAGTGAATTTGTAGCATCTTATTACAAAGTTTTTATTTTAAGTTTTTATTGTAAATTCTTTTAATGACAAACTTTTTTTATTTTAATATATTTACAAATATTTAAATAATGGTTGAATGCTATCAACTAAATAGTATCTAAACATATTAAAAACTCAGAGAATTAACACTTCATTACTTTGAGCTCCAAAAATTTTATTTCATTGCAAAAAGTGCAGATCTCAATTGCATAAATTAAATTTAAGCAATGTGGGAAATAAAAATAATTTTATAAATCTCAAACTTTTTAACAATCATTCATATTCATATAATTAAAGCAAATAAGTAAAAAAGTTAAGTAAATTTGATATAATACATGATATATGTATAATTAAAAAAAAAGGTCTCAAATATTGTAACAATACAAGCCGCAAACTAGCAAAATTCGAGTTGTAAATGTTTCGCCACATGCTCAAAATAATTGTGTTTTCAAGTAAAAACAATGGCGAGGGGGAGGGAGAAACAAAGAAAAAACCAACGTAATTAAATGTTTTGCGGTTTGGCCATTTGAGAAGCGGGGTATTTGGTTGCAGTCACTGCCGAGGCACAACACAAACAAAACATGTGCCACGCACTTTGGGGAGAGACCACAGAGTGAAACCAGTTGCAATTATGAAATTTTAGACATTTCCGATGTACTCAAGCCGCATGTAAAACTCTGTGAAGCCTGCAGATGCTGCCACCCACAACTGCTACCCACCAGCTCCATTTCCTCCCCCTCCCAACATAGCCTTTTGCTCGAAGAATCTTTTATACCAGCAAAACATGAGAACAGTGTGTGTGTTATGGGAATAGAGGGGGAAAACGGATGTCGAGTGGGGTAAGGGGAAAATGGAGCTTTTGTTTGAAGGGTGATCGGTAGTCGAGCTTTAATTAAATTGTGTGCAAATCAAATTGCTCTTTTGATTATGAAATCAAATACTTTACTCGGACCACTCAAACAACAACTTTTTGGGTGATTTGCAGTTTGATTGAAAATCGCTTGGAAAATTTCTACAATAAAACTATGAATAGACAAAGATTGAGAGGGGATTTTTGATAAACTGAAGGGTGCCTCATAGCTAAAAATATTACTTGGAATGGTACTATTAAATGTTTATAGGCTAAATAATATGGACCTAATTTATTTAATTTATTTTTATTACAAGCTAAATTGGATTTATAAATTTAATGTGTAAATGTTAATATATCAAATAATTTGTAAGCTTAAAAAATATAATTTATGTTCAATTAATTTATCTGATCTATAAATATAGCCTAATTTATGGCGCAGGTTTAAAAATTAACCAAATAAATGTTAAACCACATTTTTTAACAAATAAAAGACAAATTAACAATAAAGGCAAATAAATAAATATAATTAATGTATTATATCAAAATTAATTAACTCCGCACTTGACCCAATTTCGGCAAAAACCTCACGATTATTGTAAAAGAGTTTTTGTACTTATCATATATAACTCGTTCCCTAAAATTATGCAATAGAAGCAAAACACTATTGAACAAAGAAAATTTCAAATTTTCTATTGTATCCTGATGATGTGCCAAAAACGTTGTATTTCTTGTTGTGCTCGCAAAGCAAACAAGTTGAAAACAATTTGAGTTCCAGAAAGCTTTAACCCCATTTGAAACGAGTTTGTTAGCAATTGAGCAAAGTCACAACAACAAAGAAGACCACTGAGATTGGCATAGATTGATAGTTATCGACTCGGAGATACTTTGTAAAAAAAACCCAAAATGTATATGTTTCTATCAAAAATAAAAATATTTAGAATTATTATTTTGCTATTTATAATATATATGAATATCAAAAATTGTTTACATATTTTAAATGCAGACATTAGCAAAACAAGTTGCAGTAAAGATGTAGAAATTTTACAAATATTTATTGAGATTGGTCAACAATATTTTTGACAATAAATTTTGGATTCTTATAATTAATTTTCTTACAAGCCCCAAATCAATTTCTATACAACCCGTTTAACACTTTTCCTGGGTGTTTGGTATAACAGAAAAAAACTCAACACAAACTTGCCCCATTCAAATGCAAATCCGAACGCAAATCTAAAATGACTTCGATTGGTTGTTCCTGCTGATAGTTGGTTTCTGGTTGGGAAGCCGCCTTTGTTTGAGCACCAAATGTTTGTTAGTTGCCTGGGTGTCACTTTTATCACTTGCTGGGCAGCAGGATATGTCACCCACAAATGCATCTCCTTCACATCCACCACATTCGAGAGCATCGAGAGCAGGCACAGCCGATGTAAAATTGCTGAAACAATGGTGACAAAAGGATTTTAACGAACTTATTGCACAACAGATTTGGGGCATGCTTAAGTTGCTGTCAAAAGTTGCTGATGGCCAGAAACTTATGAGAAAGTTGCTGCAAAACAAAACTCGTTTTCCACTTGGTCAAGTGACATGATTGATATGTCATGGCCTAGTGTTGTCTCTTGTCCAATTCCATTTTTCGCTTACCTTACTTAAACCCCAATCCAAGTACCTACAACACAGACTACCCCAAAAACAAACAACAACAATAACCAAATATTTAAGCAGCAGTTTGAAAAGTTTCACAAGAAAATCACATATCCGACACGTTGCACCTCAGAGCTGCCCGAAAAAGTGCACTTTTGTTATGAATGAAAAACGTGATGTTATTGTGAAACTATTACAAATTGTTACACATTTCCAAAAGTATCAGATATTCTTTATAAAAGGGGAACAGTCAAAAGTTCAAAATGGAATTCAGATTCAACCAAGAAAACATGTGCAAGTTGCTAATTTAATTTAATTTAAATTCTCCATTTTTTAGTCATTAAATATGAGAAAAATAAAAAAATCTGAAGAGTATATTTTTTGTACCCTTATCTAAATTGCAATACAAATGTTGAAGTGTAATTGTTAACCACATTTATAATCATTTATTCATTTATATTTATTTATTTATTCAGTTTTAAATTAATACCTTAAACTAAACCACAATCATTTTGTTTTTATTGAAAGCTCAATTTATCAACAATGGAATAATAATTGAATAATTTCTTTAGCATTTTGTAAAAGCCTACTCTTCCTCAACTGAAGGTATATTGAAAATGAAAACAATGTGTGTTATTTCTTAATTTAAAGTAAGTATCTGCAATTAAGAGTTGGGACAAATGGAAATATCTGTGTTTGGTTTTATGGTCGAGCTGCAGACTGCAAATGATTAAGTTTTGCATTTTCAAAATGACACTTTTATTTTCTTGTGGTTGACCGGAAAACACACGCACAACCACACTCAATACCAATGCAGTCTTGAAGTGTGATATTTTTTGGCAGCTTTTGCATTTGTCAGTGGACATTTTTTGCCTCAACACCTCTCCATTTTGGCTCGGCGTCTGTCAGTGCCAGGATGAAGAGCATGGAAAGCATTTAAATAAAATGTTCTTTCAATAAATTTGCCAAAAGCTATAGAGATGCTTTCCTCGCACACACACACACACACACACACACACACACACACACACACACACACACACACACACACACACACACACACACACACACACACACACACACACACACACACACACACACTCACACACACACACACATTCATGAGAGCACATACTCGTACTTCTGGCTAGCCGCAGGCACTTGTCCATTTTAAATATATAATCTGATTTTCCATTTCAATGCCTCAATGCCTACTGTTGAAAATTGCAATAATTTTATGGAATGCCCAATATATTTAGAAATAAGTTATATAAATACACAAACACTTATAATTGTTTATATTTATGTATTTGTTGAGTTAAGTGTCTATTTTAAGTGGATGCCCAGTCACTTTAACTGCCGCTGAGCAAATATTTGCCCTCAGCCACTTGCACAAATTTTTAACGAATTTTCAAATTATGGCAAATGAATTTGCAAGGCTTAGAATATATTACAAAACCGAATTATTTAAATATTTAAGTTGTTTAGTTGCATAGTTTATGGTAGTTAACAGCAAGAATTTGTTTTTTAATGTTCTTATCAAATTTGCAATGCATTGGAAATAAAATAACACATATACTAAAGATTGAACATTATGTTTTATATAATCAGTTTAATTTCCATTTTGATAAAACTTTGCATAATTGTTAAAGATATTGAATTTTATATTTTAGCAGACTAAATCCACACTAAAAGTGTATCAATATTATGGCATGCCAAATATTACGTCTATTTATTTTTTTTAACATGTTAATAACTTTAATTATTTAGATGCTTCTATGCCGTATTCTAAATTATCCAAAAACTTGTAAGTAAATAGAGAATTGAAAGAATTTTGCAATTATTGTTATTTATTATTTATTTGTGTATTCAAAGTAAAACACTATTATTAAATTCTGATTTGATTAAAGTTCGCCATTTTCGACAATTTTCATCACCATGAACATGCTGTCATAAAGCAATCTTTTTACATCAATCGCTATTATGAAATCAAGATGATTGAATTTTTTGTATAACAAAAGCTCATCGTGCACCACATTTGGCAACTCGTTGCGCAAACGCCGCACATCCTTCACAGCGGCCATATGATCATTTTTTCCATAATATAAAGCCACTTTGCAGTCAACATTGGCCAACTTGTAGGCGGGAGCTGAAGACGAGCCATATGCTTTTCGATTCTCTTTTCCACTACCATGGTCATACTTAAAGAAGCCTCCGCTGTTAATCTGCTGAGCATAATGATCAATTGATTTAAGAGAGCCACCAGCCGGAAATTGGCCTCGAAATATGTCGAATACTTTTTTATCCAGTTGTTTAGAATCCTCGTCATCAGGCATTATTACAAGTTTTTTGCAGGATTCGTCAAAAAAAAAAGTACATAGCTCTTCCACAATATCAATCAATTCTTGACTGTTTGGCGGGAACTCATAAATTCCATAATCATAAGCTTCTTGCTGAAATAATTAAATTAACATATATCAACTGTTTATAAATTTAGTTATTAATATCTTATATATTTTTGTATATCTATTTAAATGAAATTTTGCTCATTTTAAATGTAATTCTTAAAAATTCAATGAAACAATTATTTTTTTAAATAACTTTGCAGTTCAAATATGTATCGTAAAGAAAATAGATGGACTCGTTACTATTGCAATAATTTTAATAATAATTGAATAGTTTGTTCTAATTACCACAAAGTCATCAACGTAAGGCGCCAAATCTTTTTCCATTGTCTCTTCTTGCATATGTCTAAAATAGGCAACTGGAGCAAGTGCTTGAAATAGTTTGATTTTCTTCATATACTCTGGTCGCTCGGAGCCCATTACAAAGAACGAGGTGGTGCCTTGGGAGTGCCCGATGTAGTGCAATTCCTTATATCTCCCACTGCGATTCAATATATAGTCAATGGTGGCGGGCAGATCATAAATGCCAATCTCATGGAACGAAAAATCCCAGAATTCACGTTGCTCACGTATGTATTTGCTATGCTTTCGCGAATAGAGATTTCCACGTACGTTAATCATCCAAACATCGTAGCCCCGATCACTGAGCAGATAGGCCAGTGCCTTCTCTGGACCATTTATCAGCCAAACCGCGGAGCTACCCTGCAGCCCATGCACCAGCAGCACAGGCTGTGCTCCCTGCTTGGGTATCCGATGAGCCGTCAGTCGAAAACCATCCGTGGTATCAATTTTATGCTCTTCAAATGGGTAACCATACTTTTTGATGAGATCAGGCTTTAAAGAATTTACAGACAACTCATTGAATTATTTATTTTCTATCCACAGCTGCATTATTATTTTTATAATATTCCACGAAGTATTATATAAAAATTAAAATATAATTTCAAAATATAAATTCAATGGAGTATTAAACAAAAATTTAAAATACAATTTCGCTTACGCTTTTTAAATTTGCATCTTTTAAGTCCGGCCGACCGCCACGTTTTGCAAGCACTATAATGGCATAGAGGCATAGCCAGATCAGGCAGTAATAGAATCTAATCATGTTACAAGCTTAACTTTACAATCTAGAAGGAATAAGTTGAAACATATTTTAGTTGATAGTTTACGATTTACTTTAAACTGTTAAGCCACATTAAATACATATTATTACCAACTGTAAATCAGATTCGTTGCACATAAAATATATGGAGTTCACTTATCAACTTATTAATTTTATAGATTCCTTTGGTTTATTAACTTGCACTTTATTGCCGATTTATTTCCTTAGAATAACTTTAATTCGAGTTATCCAATTCAATCTGTTAGCCAACTAAACTGAATTCGACACAGCTTATTAACAGATTAATTTTAATATCTGTTTGAAACTAACTCGAATGCACTTTAAATGTATACATACATCATGGAAAACGAGTGTTTTTTTATATATATTTTAGTAAATCTCAATTAACAATTCTGGTCTGCTCCAAGACGCAAATAGTATTCATTTAACTAAAATCTTACATTAAGTATGACACATCTAACGATTCACTTAATACTGTTAAATCACATTAAATACATATTAGTATCAATTAATGTCATAATTAGTCAACGTTCTACGAACCGTTAAAATCAAATTTGTTGCACATAAAATGTATATAGTTCGCTTCTCTACTTTATCAAAGTCATTTTATAGTTTCTCGTTGGTAATATTTTTTGAAAAATTGGAATTATAACAGATTCTCTGCATTCTCCGGCTTTTACTCGGGCGTGTTGCGACTGCTGTAACGCCTGTGATAATTGAACTGACCTGGGCAAAGTGATGCATCTCCTTAGTAGCAGTACCAGCTGGAACATGCCCCATCACAACAGGCTGCATTGCCTCATTCAGGTGTAAGAAATATCAAATTCAATCAGATCTCTTTAAATGTGGTCGACTCGTTGAAAATTAAATGATTTGGTAACTGTAGCTCTTCAATTACTTGAGATATTGAATTTTTAATCATTTAAGGACAATTGCTAAAAAAAAAAAACTATAAATTTTCTAATAATCTTTCTTAAAAGCTTGCTAAATATATCTCTTAAAATTTCCGGTATATATAAACTCTTACGATATAGGGGGACTAAAGTTGCCGTGACCATACGATTTTTAAATCAATCTCTTAGGGGAGCTATCACTAAATTACATATAATATTTATTGACATTGTACCTCTTCCTTAAAATGATTAAATATCGAATTTCCTTTCAGGTCTTATTTTACTAAGACTCCATTATGTTTATAAAGTACACTTTCGTATATATTCTTGAATTGGTCCGCATTTTTGAGTATTTTATATATCTCACAAAATTTCCTTCAGGATAATTAGAAATTTTTTCTCTTCAAACTTGTTATACAATCTTGGAGTCTTAAATTTCAACGGTATATTCGTAATAAAATGTACCTAAAATAAGTCAAATTTTACAATTCAAAAAATAGATTTTTTTATGTTAATTATTACTATTATTAAAATTATTATTACTTTTAATATTGTTATCGTTTTATATTATTATTAGGTAAGATGTATAGCTATAAAAGGTACATTAAAATTAAAAAAAAAAAAACTGTACTTAAGAATATTTCTAATTACATTAATCACATTTTTGCATATAGTTATATTTAATTAAGCTAACTATTTTAATACTAGAGTTACGGTTACCATAGCTATTATTATTTTTAAATAGGTTTTTTTTAATTAAATTTATTTATCTATGTGCATTTTCTAATTTATATAAAATTTCTTTTAGATTAAAGTTCGCCACTTTCGGCACTTTTCATCACTCTGAACATGCTCTCATAAAGTAATTTCTTTACATCAATCGCCAGTAGAAAATCAATATGATTGAATTTATTGTAGGACAACAGCTCATCGTGCACCACATTTGGCAACTCGTTGCGCAAAAGCTGCACATCCTTGACGGCGGCCAGTGCATCGTTTTTGCCATAATACAAAGCCACTTTGCAGTCGACGTTGGCCAACTTGTAAGGGGGTGCTTTAGACGAGCCGTATGCTCTTCGGTTGACAATGGCGTTAAAATGATTGTACTTGAAAAAGCCACCACTGTTAATCTGCTGACCATAATGATCAAATACTTTAGTGGAGGTACCAGTCGGAAAATGGCCTAACCATATCGCCCCAACGGTTTTATTCCATTGTTCCAAATCCTCACCAACAAGCTGCATTAGAAAGAAAGTGCATGTTTTGCGAAAAATAAAACTGCAGAGTTTATAGGCCAGCTCTCTCCACACTTTATTCTGCGGCGGGAACTCATGAATGCCAACAAGATTACCCAGTCGCTGCAACATTTAGATAAACATAAATTAGTCGTTTATAAAAGCAATATAATTCAGTTTTTACTGTCTTATGTTTTCGCAACAAGTTACTCTGACAATTTTGAATAAAATTAAAACATACTGAAAGTCATAGTGCAATATAGTAATGAAGCTAAAGCAGATCGGTGACTTATAAGTTTCAAGTAAAATTATTTTTTTTTTTTTTTGCTTACCACAATTTCTCCTAAGTAAGGTGTAAAATGTCCCCATGGCTCCTTCACATACTTAAAATAGGCAACTGGAGCAAGTGCTTGAAATAGTTTGATCTTCTTCATATACTCTGGTCGCTCGGAGCCCATTACAAAGAACGAGGTGGTGCCTTGGGAGTGCCCGATGTAGTGCAATTCCTTATATCTACCACTTCGATTCAATATGTAGTCAATGGTGGCGGGCAGATCATAAATGCCAATCTCGTGGAACGAAAATTCCCAGAACTGACGTTGCAACTGATTATACTTGCGATGTTTTCGCGAATAGAGATTTCCACGTACGTTAATCATCCAAACATCGTAGCCCCGATCACTGAGCAGATAGGCCAGTGCCTTCTCTGGACCATTTATCAGCCAATCCGCTGAGCTACCCTGCAGTCCATGCACCAGCAGCACAGGCTGTGCTCCCTGCTTGGGTATCCGATGAGCCGTCAGTCGAAAACCATCCGTGGTATTAATTTTATGATCTTCAAATGGGTAACCATACTTTTTGATGAGATCAGGCTATAAAGAATGAACACACAAGTATTTGAATAAATAAATTAAGAAGCCACATCTATATTAAAATATTTCTAATATTGAACGAAGTATACAAAAAAATATATATACAAAAATACAACTCAAATTTTATTTCACTTACAGTTAGTAGATGTGAATCTTCTATAGCAGCCGCATCGTACTTGATAATATTAGCAGAAATTAGATTGGCATAGAGCCATAGCCAGATCAGGCAGTAATATAATGTAGACATGTTATTAGCTATATAATTGGCTAACCACTTTCATTGTCTACTACTTGAGAAATTCATCTATAGCTACTTGACCTACTACAGTGAACATAAACAAGTTAGAATCATTAAGTAAGATCGTATCTAATTGCAATTTTATATATCAATAATTGAATGAAAATTGCCCTGTTTTTAATCATTTAATTGTGTAAAAAGTGTTTAATACTGTTTATCAAGGTAATACTCGTGATTTTATATATAGAAAACATTTCACAAAAATGTATTAAAACAAATAAAAAATATTGTGAATATTGCACAGATAAGAATTCCCAAGACTATAATAAAAGTACTTCCTTATTAAGATATCCAAACAAGTTTGTGGAATCCTTTGGACTAAAAGTCTTCCGATAAGTAGGACACACATAACGATTTATTTATTTAAGCCACATTTAATACAAATTACAATCAATTAACGTTTAATGTTTTATGAATCAATGGTATGCGACACGTTAAATCACATTCGCTGCACATCAAATGTTTATAGA
Organism: Drosophila melanosoma; assembly: GCA_035042045.1. NCBI lineage: Eukaryota > Metazoa > Arthropoda > Insecta > Diptera > Drosophilidae > Drosophila > Drosophila melanosoma. The sequence continues at coordinate 1,027,541 of JAWNLY010000203.1, read as the reverse complement.
TCAACTATCTAGTTAATCAAGGTGATTTTATAGTTTCTGATTAGTTTTATTTTAAAAAATTTCACTTTGAAAAATATGATGCAATTTATACGAGTTAGCCAATTCGAACTTAGCTTGACAGGCGATCCGCGCTCACTGATCTGTTAGCCAACTTAACTGCTTGGCTATTTGTTGAATCCGACACAGCTTATTAACTGATCGCTCCCAATGTCATTTGGGAACTAACTCGAGTGCAATTCATATGCTCAATTAATGCAACTCGAGAGTAAATTGAAATAGAACACGAGAAACCGACTGCGGTATACTTTTATAACAGTGTAACAGATGTAAAAACATCTTTCTATGTAATAATCAATAGACTCTTCAAATTTTTTAAGCTTAGTTCTCATATATTTGGTGATATTCGCTGTTATCAAGAGATTATCCGAAAGAGATTATTAAAATCTATTTAATAAAATTGGTATGCGGAAATTCAAACAATATAAAACGTTAATATGAAGAAGGCCATCCCCAGCAATTTATCTTGTAATTTGTAAACTTCAGCTGAAGTGAGCATAGATGAATATAAAGTCAAAGTCTCTACCTTTAAGGGTAGCTTATTAGGCGTAGTATAAAAATATATACATATATTCTATATATATATAAAAGTAGCAAGGTTTAACAGATATCATAAAAATTTAATTAAATTTGCAAATTTCATTCAAACACAGCCAATCTAGACAAGGTCCATTAAGCTGTGCCTTATTTGGCAATAAATGAATTGTTAACGGACATAAACAACACGATTTTTTACTTGTAATACTGAGAATAAATTAATATTTTATAAAAGCACATGGATAAGCAACTCACTAACAATTATTATTCTATTTATCCGACTTTCCATTCCCAGTGTACCTTGGACCAATAAAAGACTTTGTATTTAAAGATCTTAGAACCGATTATATAGCAAGAAAAAATACCTGTTGGGAAAAATATTTACAATTGGCATTTATTATCGGTACCCACATTCACCCATAAGTTAGAGCTATTCACTATATCAAGTGCCAACAGCAAAGACGTTCAAATTTGCTTCTCTGCACATTTTCAATTTTAACTAGTTGTGGCAGTGGAAATTCTTACAAAATGCCTATTTTGTTAACATAACTTTCAAATAAAAAAGTTATCAGATTAATTTCTGAGATAATTGTTTTTTTCTTTTTGTAAACTGCAAATGTTATAGGTAAATTATAAATTTTTCTGCACTTGCTTTTATTATTATATTTATAATAATTATTATTATATTTATAATTATTATTTATTATTATTTATTATTATTATTTATTATAAAATAGACAGCGTATAGTAATTAATTTTTTTTTGTCATCTAACGACATTTTTAATATTAGTATTATTAGTGTTATTAATTGTGATAGCAGTGACGGACAAATGCTGTATTGATTGAACATATATTAGACTATTGATCCTTCTCAATAGTATTATCAGTATCATGCAAGCGCATATTCTTAATCATGCGATCCCAGAGTTGCTCCTGAGCATCCACACCCCAAATAAAGTGCAGATGATTGAACTTTTCGTTGTCGACCAGATAATTTGATACCACATTGGGCAGTCTACGACGCAACTCGTCAACATCTTCCGGCTGTGCTAGCCAATCGTTTAGGCTATAATACAGGGAAACCTTGGCCTTAACATTCTCCAGCTTGTACTCGGGCGGGCTGAAACTATTGTATCGCCAGTGATTCTTCAGCCAGCCGTAGTTGAACTCACAAAACTTGCCCCATCTGCGCACCTGGGCAAAGTGTTGCATCTGTTTGGTGGAAGCACCAGCTGGTGCATGTCCCACCACAACGGGCAGCATTGTCTCATTCAGCTGTGATCTGTCGAAGCCTGTTGTCAGGAAAATCACATTCGAGCAGATCTCCTTAGTAATAGTTGTTTCATCGCAAATCAGCTGATTGAACATCACGATGAATTCGTTTTTGGGCAAAAATTCATGAACCCCAATCAGCCTGAGCAGTAACTGTAAGTGGGTCAAACGCCAATTAGGTAACTCCTACAAGTATTTTTAATAGAAGTACTTACACTAAGAGACAGTTGAAATTTGGTCAGGATTTTGACGACAGGACTCTTGCAGTGCCTTAAATAGGCAACCGGGGCCAGAGCCTGCATGAATATGATCTTATCCATATACTCGGGTCGCTCACTGCCCATTATCCAGAAGACAACGGTGCCCAACATAGTGCAGTTGTGGGAAGCCCGTCTTATCGAGTATATAGTCGATTGTTTTTGGTATATCGTACACGCCCATTTCATGAAACGTAAAATCCCAGAACTTGGCATGATTGTGCGTATACTTAATATGCCTCCTGGAATACGTATTTCCACGCACATTGGCCATCCACACATCGTAGCCCTGCTCATACAGCAAGTATCCTTTTCAAAGTGAGAACTCAAAATTATCTTTATATGCTCTTTAAAGTAGTAGTTTTAGTACATACCTAGACCCTTTTTGGGACCCATCATTACCCACGTGGCTGAGCTATCCAATAGACCGTGCACTAGTAGTACAGGAGTTGCTCCAGGACGTGCAATCCTGTGAAGGGTCAGAATATAACCATCATCTGTAGTCACCGTATGGTTCTCCGCTGGATAACCGTATTTATGAATTAGATTATACTGTGGGTGAAAAAAAATGTGTTTGTAAATTAGAAACTTTTTCTTGATTAAACAATAGATTTCCAAACAATAGATTAAATAAACAAAAATATATTAAATGTACCAAATATGAAAAAGTCTTTTGTACTGATTAAACATATTGTTGAAAATTATGTTATTTTACATTAAATGCAACCGTACATCAATACTTATGTTAAGTCTCTCATTAATCGATATTTATAATGTCAACTATATGGCAGTCTTGAATAAACTTGAATTAAGTACACTACGCCGGTGGGACTCAGTTTTATTTTCTTATCCAGTCATTCCCTGACGCGGGAATACAATAAATTTGATATCTTATGTTTATATATATTATTACGTTCATTTAAACACTAAAATAATATATTGAATTAAAGTTCTATTGTAAACACGAACTATTCAACAATAATTGCTTTTTATTTATCAAATAATTATATGGCATTTAATTTTTCAAATTCCGAATTATTATTTCTCATGAAAATATGCAACTTTAATCTTTGGCATACTGAGTCATATTACACATTTAACATATATGTAAGTACAAGCAAATAATAATATTTAAACTGATAATAAATAAAAATAAATTTTTAATTACTTACTGTGCTTAAGTGTGAATCCTCCTGAATATTAGGATCGACCTCAGTGTCAATGCGCACATTGCTCTGCACAGCTATGGAGCGACCCAGCCATTTGGGCGACTTGAAGTTCACATTAAAAAGCGTAATATTTCCAAGTAAAAATGATAAATCCGCTTTGCTCTCCGGAGGAACAAGACAAAGGCACAGTGTAAAAAGCAGCAGCTGCCTCCAGCACCAATCCAATGACATTTTTAGTACTACTATAGAGTATATAGTACTGGGACTATCTATATTAATATTCTATATTAATTGTGATCGCAAAGACGGACAAATGCTGACTGACGATGCGTTGATTGGGCTGCAAGAATGAAACTTTGTCACATTATTTGGAACTGTGGAACATTTGCGAGTTTTTATGGCGCGTTATTTTGATGACTTAGTTCACTCAGTTCACTTTAATTAATAATTAAAGCGAATTTTATAATACTTAATACAGTAGCAGAATTTTTCATTTCGTAAACGGATTTCTGACTTCGGTAATGTGAAGCGTATATCGTCAACATATTTATCATAAGTTAAAAAAAAAGGTTAATATGTCTTATAATTTTCTTTTTAGTTGCTCGAATTTCCATTCTGATCCTATGTTACGAAATCTCACTTATATTTTTTAATACACTTTCGTCATATTCTTGAGTAGGAATGTATTTTTGATTATATTGTGTGGCTTCCAAAATTAAAAAGTCAAATTAATTTTCCAGGAGCATTAAACATTTTTAAACTTTTTTTTAAACTTCCAAAATTAATAAGTCAAACTAATTTCCTAGGATCACATTTTTCAACTTTTCTCTTTAAACTTAAAATACTTACTTACCATCGGGATCTTAAATTCCAGATACACTAAAAATTTTCCTTAATTACTGTGCCGCTTCTATTAATTGTTGACTTTATATTGAATTAGACTGCACCTTCAATTTTCACAGCAACTTTAATAAATAAATGTATTGAACAAACTTCATTTATAAAGCATTATAAATTCCATTCTCGATTTTCGATTACTGCCGATAACAATTGGTAAATGAACACGCAGCTTGTGATTTTTTGCTTCGATTAAACTTTGTCTCGGCATTAAATATTATTATTATTATTATACTTTTATTATTACATTATTTTATGAGTTCTTCTTGATGTTCGAATTGAAGTGCGTGTCAACACGCAAATTGCTCTGCACAGATCAGGAAAAACCAAGCCTTTTAGAAGATTACAAGTTCAGATTAATATTTAATATTTCCAAGTAAAAATGATAATTTCGCATTGCTCTCCAGTGTACCTAGAGTAAAAAGCAGCAGCTGCCTCCAGCACGAAATTCTCATAGTCGACCAGATAATTCGATACCACAAAATTATTTTTATATGTTTTTTATAGTAGTAGTTGTAATACATACCGTTACACTTGTATGGTAGTATTTTAAATCATTAACATGCCTTATAATTTTCTTTTTAGTTGCTCCTATTTCCATTCTGATGCTATGTTAATAATCCTCACTTATATTTATTCAATACACTTTCGTCATATTTTTGAGTAGGAATGTATTGTTGATTATATTGTGTGGCCTTCCAAAATTAATAAGTCAAATTTATTTTCTATGAGCATTGGAATTTTTTTCAACTTTTCTCATTAAACTTGTAATACAAACTATACTTACAATCACCCATTTCGGATCTTAAATTCCAGATACACTGAAAATTTTTCGTAGTTAGTGTGCCGCTTCTATTGATTGTTGACTTGACATTGATTTAGATTGCACCTTCAATTTTCACAGCAACTTTCAAATATTGGCAGAACTTGGCGAGCAGGTATCCTTAATAAATAAATGTTTTACTAAACTACATTTATAAGGCAATATTTTCGATTCTCGATTTCGATTACTGCCGATGACAATTGGTAAATGAACACACTGCTTGTGATTTTTTGCTTCGATTAAACTTTGTCTCGGCATTATTATAATTATTAAAAACTAGATTAGTGTTTTAAAATTTAAGTTTAGTATGAATATTAAAAATTACAAATGTCATAGCAAAATTATAAAGCACTTTGCGGTGGATATATCAATTATTATCACATGAACTTAACAACATTCTAAGATTTTGTAAGCAATAAATAGTTTATGGGACAATCGATTTCACCAAGCTCATACTGTAAGTATAGAACTTAAACCTATGTCAAAATCTTATATTAATCAGATAGAAGTATCAATAGTATTATCAGTATCATGCAAGCGCATATTCTCAATCATGCGATCCCACAGTAGCTCCTGAGCATCCACACCCCAAATGAAGTCCAGATGATTGAACTTCTCATAGTCGACCAGATAATTCGTTACCACATTGGGCAGTCTACGACGCAACGCGTCAACATCTTCCGGCTGTGCTAGCCAATCGTTTAGGCTATAATACAGGGAAACCTTGGCCTTAACATTCTCCAGCTTGTAAACGGGCGGACTGATACTATTGTAACGCCAGTGATTCCTCAGCCAGCCATAGTCGAACTGACGAAACTCGCCCGATCTGCGCACCTGGGCAAAGTGTTGCATCTGTTTGGTGGAAGCACCAGCTGGTGCATGTCCCACCACAACGGGCAGCATTGTCTCATTCAGCTGTGATCTGTCGAAGCCTGTTGTCAGGAAAATCACATTCGAGCAGATCTCCTTAGTAATAGTTGTTTCATCGCAAATCAGCTGATTGAACATCACGATGAATTCGTTTTTAGGCAAAAATTCATGAACGCCAATCAGCTTGAGCACAATCTGTAAGTGGGTCAAAAGCCAATTAGGTAACCCTTACAAGTATTTTTAATAGAAGTACTTACACTGACCGGTAATTGAAATTCAGCCAGGAAATTGACGACAGGACTCTTGCAGTGCCTTAAATAGGCAACCGGAGCCAGAGCCTGCATGAATATGATCTTATCCATATACTCGGGTCGCTCACTGCCCATTATCCAGAAGACAACGGTGCCCTGAGAGTGCCCAACATAGTGCAGTTGTGGGAAGCCCGTCTTATCGAGTATATAGTCGATTGTTTTTGGTATATCGTGTACGCCCATTTCATGAAACGTAAAATCCCAGAACTTGGCATGATTGTGCGTATACTTAATATGCCTCCTGGAATACGTATTTCCACGCACATTGGCCATCCACACATCGTAGCCCTGCTCATACAGCAAGTATCCTTTTCAAAGTGAGAACTCAAAATTATCTTTATATGCTCTTTAAAGTAGTAGTTGTAGTACATACCTAGACCCTTGTTGGGACCCATCATTACCCACGTGGCTGAGCTATCCAATAGACCGTGAACTAGTAGTACAGGAGTTGCTCCAGGACGTGCAATCCTGTGAAGGGTCAGAATATAACCATCATCTGTAGTCACCGTATGGTTCTCCGCTGGATAACCGTATTTATGAATTAGATTATACTGTGGGTGGAAAAAAATGTGTTTGTAAATTAGAAACTTTTTCTTGATTAAACAATAGATTTCCAAACAATAGATTAAATAAACAAAAATATATTAAATGTACCAAATATGAAAAAGTCTTTTGTATTGATTCAACATATATTAGCCAATAATAAATTTACTACAATAAATTTGATCTGTTATGTTTATATATATTATAACGTTCATTTAAACACAAAAAAAAATATTGAATTAAAGTTCTATTGTAAACACGAACTATTCAACAACAATTGCTTTTTATTTATCACATAATTATATGACAATTAATTTTTCACATTCTGAATTATTATTTCACATGAAAAATATGCAGCTTAAAACTTTGGCATACTGAGTCATATTACACATTTAACATATATATAAGTATATAAGTAAGTAAGTATATAAATAATAATATTTAAACTGATAAAAAATCAAACATTTTTAAATACTTACTGTGCTTAAGTGTGAATCCTCCTGAATATTAGGATCGACCTCAGTGTCAATGCGCACATTGCTCTGCACAGATATGGAGCGACCCAGCCATTTGGGCGACTTGAAGTTCACATTAAAAAGCGTAATATTTCCAAGCAAAAATGATAAATCCGCTTTGCTCTCCGGTGGAACAAGACAAAGGCACAGAGTAAAAAGCAGCAGCTGCCTCCATGACCAATTTAATGGCATTTTTAGTACTACTATAGAGTATATAGTACTGGGACTGTCTGATTGCTATATTAATTGTGATCGCAGTGACGGACAAATGCTGACTGACGATGCGTTGATTGGGCTGCGGGAATGAAACTTTGTCACGTTATTTAAAACTGTAGAACATTTGCGAGTATGCTGATTATGACTTGCTTGCGTTTTTGTTCGTGTGTGAAGCACTCGATGCAATTGAATCACCGAAACGCACAACAACAACAAAACTATCAATATTGGTCAAGAGCAATGATAACCCCCCGCCAGTGGATTCATCACTGACTGATAAGCAATTTCAGTCCGGCAATAGTTTATGCTCTTGAGCTGATTATAGAAATACTATATATAGTCTTGACTTTGATTTGGTTTACGCACGAGACCTTTCAGCCGGTTTATCTACACACAGTATTTGAACTCTTCAATCAATGGAACACAAATCGCAACTGCGTCAGTCAAACAGAGGCCTAAATTTTACACAGCTACTTGTCAAATGTTACCAGGCCAATTGATGAGCGTTTAGCCTTAATAAATAAACAAATTTAACCAGCTACCTCTGTTTGCACTCTCCCGTTTACTTTTTTATCAATAACAATAAATATTTTTTTTTTTTGTTGGTTTTACTACGAACTGGTTGCTAGTGCTATTCGCTCCGACGACAATAGCTGACTGATTCGTAGTTTTTGTATTCGGTCTCGAATGAACTTTGCCTGGGCACTAATATAACAATTAATTACTCGTTTCCTATCAAAATCACAATAAAATACAACCAGTCCCAAATAAAAGAAAAAAATCATATATAATATGAAAAGTTAGCTTGAAACTCAAATCGATCGTAGCGACTTAATGATCGGTGTCTTATTTTTTTCTTCATACATCTAAAATCATCTATTGGTATATTGTGGTCTACGTCATAACTATGACGTTTGTACTGTAGATATCACAGTGCTCTCAAGACTGGTTTTCAAAACCTAATAATCAAACGATGTCTTTTTGGAGTCTTCATTTTTAGGTCTGTTTGTCAGGCATTGTATTATTTTCTTGCTTCTTTGCTGGTTTGTTATGAGCTCAAAGTCAACATTTAACACAATTCGTGTGCGCTCAAATAATTGCAAAAAACAACAACAATTTCAACATTTATTTGGTAAATTCTTAATCTATGAAGTACAGTGTCAATATACATTTTAAATAAATATTATTAAGCAATGCTTATTAATCTTGAATTTTAACTTAATTAGGTGTAGACAAATTATTTATAATTTTTAAGTATTTGTTCTTTTTTTAAAATTAAATATTTTTGAATTTGTTTAATAGGTCTTAACTATGTTTTTAAATGTGCTCTTTTAGTTATAAACATTCACTGTTCATAAGCAAATAATAAACTTTATAACAACAGAGCACAGTATAAAAGAACACGTTCCTGATAATGAAATTATATGAAATGTGTACTTATTTTTAAAAAGGCCGAACGTCTTACCTAATACTTAAAAAGTCATGATATAGAGTTGGTGATTAATGATGAATCATAGTAATTCAATTTTATATACATATAGTTACTTTTCGCTCAATAATCAAAAACACACATCAGTCTAATTGAAGCGTGAGTATACAAAGAAAAATTGATTAACTTTATAAAGTCAAAGTACAATTAAGACTAGTCATAAAGCTAGTGTGATTAAAGTTTTTTCAATATATCTCAAATTGCTAATAAGTTAGTAGCAAATAATTAGATAATACGATTTGAGAGCTTTTAGTAAACCACACTAAATTTAAATTTGTCTATTTGCAGCACTCGAATGAATATTATTATTCGTTCAAGCAGAGAGCGAGAGAATTAAATGAAAGTCCCAAAACATTGCTGAATTCCAGCTTATCAAAGTGAGCACACACTCATACACACAAACACACACACTCACACACAGAGTTCAATTATGAAATGTAACTGATTTTGAATTTATGCAACATTTAGCTACTCAGCTGGCCACACAATGACCGAGTCTCTCACAGAAACACAGCATTAAAATGCAAATATCAAACAAGACAATGTGCAGTTAATTAACTCAAGCAGCACATAAATTTATGCTTATTGCTGGTTATTGTTGTTGTTATGCTTCCACTCGGGTTCTGCTTCCAGTCCACCATGCAATCTCAGACCTAATTTAAATGCATATATATAAATATATTTAAATACCCATTATAAATTCTTAAACATTTTCGCTTTGCTAACCAGTAGCAAATACAAAATGCTTCCGAGCAAAAATGTTTCACATCTTTTGCTTTGGCTCGCTTATTTAATTTCAACGTTGTGGTGAAAAAAACATATTTATTGCTATGGCAACATGTTGCTGAACCCAAATGTTGTTAAAGCTAAATTTGTGGGAATAATTTTAAACGCAATTTTAGAGCTAAATTTGCTTTATTTGAGCACATTTGAATTTGGTGGCCCTTTCGCGATATTTACATTGTGGTTGGACATTCGAGTTTTCAAACATGGACGAACAAATCAAATCGCAGTGAAATCCACTTGATATCATGACATTTTGCATTTATAATTTGGCTCATGGGATTGACGGCAGCAGTTTGCCGCAAACCACAAACAATTGTTGGCAAATAGAACTCGTGGCAAATGGTGAAATGTTAACCCCGACAAACAAGTGCAACTAGAAATACTTTAGAGAAATTGACTTAGTTACAAAGTTTTTGTTTTTATTGACAAACTGCAAGTTGAGTTGAGAGGGACATTGGAAGATTATATCACCGATATTTGACTTGGAAAAAGTCTTTGGCATTTTATTTGTCAATGAAAGTTTAAGAAAGAAACCCAAAACTTGTCCTGTTTATCAAATAGCCCAAACGGCTGGTCGACCTGGTTAAACAAGAGTTTAACTGATTTGCTTAAGTTGCCCAAGTTTTCAAAGATATTTATAAATTTCATCTGATGGAGTTCCGAAATTGAGCGAAGAACGTTAATATGCAAAGATTAAATTTTTTATAAATTGTTTATTATATAATATTATTTGCTAATTTTTGTTTTTTATTATGATATTAATTAAAAACAGATGTTTTGAGTGATTGAAGGTAGGTGAAGTACTTTGAATGAGGTCTTCTGCATATGCAATAATCTTTATTTTGTGGCATTTTTTGAGTGTCTTCTTTTGTAGTGCTGCATAGATATATAAAAAAAATTATCATTTCAAGTCAAAAATTCTATAACATTGAAAACGTTACATTAAAACTGCACAATAGCTGATAAGCCGCAGCTGTCAGATAATCGCTGAACCCTTTAACAAGGCAACATCTGCGCCTATTTATACAAATAATTAACTGTCAACTGCAGAAGCTGAGCCACAAAAAAAAAAATGAATTTGCCTCCAGCCCAGCAAGCGACGCACCTCAAGCCCTCAAAACGATCACAACACACAAATAATACATTTTCCCTACCAACACACAAACACTCACATACTCACAATTATAGGCAATATTTACAGGCGCTACGATAAATGTGAAAAATGAAAAATATAAATAAAAATGTTTCTGAAGCAGGGCTGTAAAAAATGTGCGAGAAAAATGATTTTGGCACGCCTCGGTGACGTTGACAGGGGAAGGCCAAGTAGGGAAGGGTGACGGAATGGCGGAGTGACGACTACAGCTGCCAGTGTCATTAACTCGACAAACCGCTCGACAGCATCGCAATGCGAGTTATGCGTGTAAGTGGAGCGGAAGAGGACGACAGAGCACAACTGGCAAAGAAAAAAACAACTTAATGTTAAGGCATTCGTTATGTCAACAAGCAACAATGAGCGACAGTCAAATGCAGAGGAGAGCGGCAAGCAGCCAGCGGGAATCCCGTTATGCGCATTACATCACTCGTTTTGAGATGTATATTTTTGCTTGTGAGTTTGTGCTTCGGCTTGTAATTGCAGGAGTCATAAGTCGCCTAACGACAAAGTTACCGCTTCGCTTAGCTCACGCTCTCTCTCTCTCTCTCTTTCTAAATCTCCATATTTTTAATGAAGTGCAGCTTCTCTAAGCTGCTGCCACCCGCTCTCAACCTCTCTTGCTTGAGCCACCGCAGTAGAACGACAAATGTTTTTTTGTTGCTCAGCACTTTCAGCTTCGGGAGTGAAAGGGAGAGCATAGTTCTTTCTGCAAGCTCTTGTGCTTTATGGCACGTTTCGCCTTTGGCTTGCTGTTCGTCTGGCTCCCTCGCGCTCTCTTAAAGGTATACAAATTTTGTGCTCGGCTGAATTTGAAGTGGCAAATACGTTAATTGGGCATCAAACGTTACAACGGGTATTTTTTTCTTTTTTCTTCTTTTCTTACACTTTATGCAGTTAATGTGCTTTGACTTAAGCAATATAATTTTTTTATTAGTACGCTTTTGCATTTAATGTAACAGTGGTTTTTTTTTTTTTTGGTTTGAGTACCCAAAATGTTATATTTATTTTCTTTTAGTTTAAAATATATTTTACTGGCTTCTTTCCTTACGAATACGTTATTTGCACATTAAATGTAAAAGCTGTATTTTTTGTATCCTCTTACGCAGTTCGATAAAAATGTTCACATTGTGTCAATGTATCAATGTGCTGCATGATTCTTGTTACCCGAACCCTCTGTATAAAGTAACCACACACACACACACTAACACACAACCCGCGCGTACGAGTATCAATTTCAAGAGATTTATGCGCTCAGCAAAGAGGCTATTAAATATTTATTGTTTTATGTTGCATGTTGGCAATGATAAGCAGCCGATAAAACCAAGGGGAAATAGAAAGGCAGAATCAACAGCTACTTACAGGATATGCGGCACACAGGATATACTCCAGGTGCTGCGGTATACGGATATGCGAAACGGATATCACGGCACACGTGAATATAAATGTTACATGAAATATATTATCTCGAACTAAGAATTTATTTTCATGGCAACCTACAACTGATAAACGCTGCTATGAAGATACCTAATTTTTTTCAACTGGAAGTAAATTTAACTAAATTTTCTGCACTTCAGTCATGCATTCTCAGACCCAATTGATTCTTGCTGTTTGCCCTGCGCAGCATTCAACTGGCCTCACCTGCTGATGATAATAAACTTGGGGGGAGTTTGGCGTTTGCTTGAATGTGATTATTGATTTAATTACACATCAAAGCAATGCCAAAGGAAAACAAAGACAAAGATATTGCAAGAGTATAGTGAAGTGGGGGGGTGACGGAGGGAGAGAGTTGAGGCTCTGACATTGACTGCTACGTCTAAGTAATAAAATGCTAATGAATTAATTTTCGGCAGAACTTTGCAATAAACTTAAAATTCCAGCAGCCAAAAACGGCAGTCTTCAGTTGTTACACATGCCACATTGGAGGCTCAAGGTATCGCAGGTGGTGGGCTGCATTAAATTTAATGAAGTGTTATTAAATTTAAGCAGCCATAAAATGATTATTAAACTCGTTTCTCGATGCATCAAAGTAAATTATGTTGGACTAAGATGCGTAAAAACACTTTGCGAACATTTCAAACGCACATTTATCATAATTTAGATAATTTCAAAAGCGTAATTATTCTTAGTATTATTTATATTTGAAACAACTTATTGAAAGGCTCTAAATCATCGATTTTAAATGGTTACCGAAATAACTTCGGCATTGAATACAAGTCTATCGCACATTAATCTTAAGAAAATAGCAACAGTCTTAACACATAAGATATAATCGCAAAATAAATACAAAAAATAAAATGAATGTAAATACATTTATAATGAAAACATTTCTCATCATATTATTTTGATTTCAAACCAAACAAATTTTTGGATGGTTGCATGTATCTCAAAGATATATCAACTTTTGGCTAATGCTAATGAAATGCTCGACGGCTAAGCAAACAATCAGCAGCGTTTTTTTTTTTCTGAAGTAGAGGGTGGGATGACGAGTGGTGTTGTTTCAACAATGGCACAGAGCTCGTAAAAAAAAACTCGGCAGGGCGATAAAAATCAAAGAACCCGGAAAAAGAGACAACAATTCAATATACATCATCACAGCCAGCAAGAAAAACAAAATTCGCCTTTCCACTGACCGCAAAACAAGGCATTTTTTTTCTGCCAGTTTTGTGCGGCAATATTTTGCTTTGAAATCGTCGACATCGAGCTCCCCCACAAGCCTGCCTGCTGGCTGCCCAGCCAATCTGACCCGGAGTAACGCACAACCTGTAGGATTTTCATTGAGTTTTTGGGTAAACTTTCGCTTCTACTATTTACATTTTGCGCATCAGCGCACTTTTTATCTTTAGCTTCAACGAATCTGCTGTGGTTCAGTGTTTGGGGAATGGGGCGTGGCATCTAAATTTTAAATTGAAAATTGATTTCTGTCAATTTATTCACATTTTCTCTTACGTATTTCTGTTTGATTTGCTGCTTCTTGGCTATTCGGTCAAAATCTATGCGATTGAGTACGCCTTTTGGCCGCAGGGCAGATTGAAGATAGATTTTTGGAAATGAAAGACATAATACTGAAGCACAAAAATTGGCATTTATAAGTGCGCTTCAATAAATTTCTGTTTGCACTCATTTCCTATTTTCTGAGGCATGCTTTTCGAACAAATGAGAATGACCCAATCAAGCTTTTAAAATTATTGTTTATCAAATGGAGTATGTATTTTAAAATACGAATTTCTTTTAGGGGTGGCTGAACATTGCCCAACTCAATATGTTTGACGTAAATAATATTTCTAAAATATATAAATTATTTTTATCAAAAATAAAAAAAAAACATACATTTACTACGTGCTCGGCTCAGAAGGGATTATCATAAAAAACGTTTGACATTAAATAAATATGTATAATTATAGTTTTGAAAATGATTTTAGTTTAAAATATTGTATATTTGGCTTGTTCTTTACCATTGGCACCATTTTTTCTTGTTCTGTGATTTAAACAGTGGTGTTTCTTAATTAAAATAATCATATCAATTTAAATGCATACAATTTTTATTTTTATCTTCTTATTATTAATATAAATACTATTAATATTAATTTTAAAAAAATCCCATTTCTTAAAATGTTTTGCCCGAAAAGCCTATCCTATATATAAACGAGAAATCTTCAAAGGATTTTATTTATGTACTGATTTCGACATAGCTTTCCTGCATTTCTTTTCATGTTAACAAATTTGAATATCAATAGATGAAACTTGTATTTACTGTATTTGATTGCAAGATTTTTTATTAACATCAATCACACTGATTCAATTCAAATACTCCAAATTGCAGTAGTTCTATTTTCTCTACTTAACTTGTATCAATTTTAGCATTGCGATTTGCTATTTAAGTAAATCCTTAAGGACATTAAAGCCAAATATTTGTTTAGTGAATTAAAGTTGAGTTTTATCGATTTCTTTCCTGCCCAGACACCAATTCTTATCACAATTTGGTGTAACTGTTAGCGAGTGAATTTGAAATAATATCAAAACAGAGTCTCCTGGTGATTCTAACTGGTGTGGCAACATGAAAAACGTAGAAAACCCGGTCATAAGCCTATCAAAACGTTTTTATTGGATTCGCGCACGCGGCCAAGCCCCCAAATAGGAACACTGAGAGGTTGGGCTGGGAAGAGGGTAGGAGAGCGGAGAGCGGAGGGTGGTTGAGTAACTATAGGCCTGAAAGCTGAAAGTCGACGACAGTTTCGCGTGTGTTTGCACTTTTCCGGTCGTTTTTCTAGCTTTGGGACGCTTTGTGTCTTGGCCCGGCACGAGAAAAGAGGGTTGGTTTTCTTGGCCAAAATGCTTTGAAATTGATAGCGGCGACAAATCATACGCGTACCTTGTCTAAGCTTAGCGGATTCGACTGCATTCATTTTTTTTTTTTTTTCGTTAAAAGGGGGAGATGTCTCATAACTTGTGGCAAGAGCGTTCGCCCCCACTGAAGCTATTTGTCGTCTTGCAACAATTTGCTGGCCGACTAATAAAATTTGATAAGCCAAGTGGAGCGCCAGACGCCACCCAGCCGAGCATAAAATGTTGCCAAGCTGCACGCAAATTGGGGATAAATTTAATGCCACTGCGACTGCGACTGGCGTGTAAGGTGCGGAGAGGAGTGACAATGCCAATGCCACCCCCAAATTCAAATGCCCCCCCCCCCTCCATGCCGTCCCCATCAATTGGAGAGTTAATTTGTGCCCGGGGCATGCATAAAATTTGTGTGGCCTGGACACACGAGCCAATCTCCAGCGATTCTTCTTCATCCTGGCTGCTGCGTTCATTAGCCATAAAAATGTGTGTGTGTTTCGACGGTTTTTTTTCTCTCGCTCTTTGATTTATTCGATGTGTTTTGATTTGCGCCATTTCATTCCATTCTATTTGATGGTTTCCCCCACTCTGCCCTGGCCTTGCTCTCTTGGCCATTTGCTGCATGCGAAATGCATTTTTGATGACAGTTAATGGAGTTTTTACTGCCTTTGAAGCACGCTTTATGGGAGAGAAAAGTGAACAGTACAATTCTCTCGCCACCAGCCCCTTTCCCAGTCTTGGCTGACTTGGCATCTTTTTGTTTTACGTTTCGCAGGGGCGTAGAGGAGCAGATGATAGAGGGTTGGCTTATTTTATTTAAGGCAATCTGCCCAGTCAGTTTTTGGTTTATTTTTTTGGTATTTAAGTGAGTGGGGGAAGGGAGTGGGGGTACTCAGAGTCCATAAAATGATTTGTATTGCTGTTACCCTTACTTTACTGTTTTTTATAAACACAATTTGTATATATTTTTTAAGATGTTTTATATAATAAAAATAAGTAAACCGTTATTGGTTTTCGAAACTTTGATTTTGTATACGCTTTTTTTGAAAAGCTGGAATTCAGCTGTCAAATTTGAATGGTTCAAAAATATGCATAAAAAAAAATATTACTATACTCTATCAAAATCTATTAAATATTGTCAACTTGGAGACGGTTACAGCGACATATATACATAAATATCTTTATATTTGTTGTTTAATTTTTATAATAAAAAATTATTTTTAATTGAAAAGATTCTCCTTAAATTATCCAAACTAAAAATATGCCTAGATTTTCGAAAATTCTTTATATATAAATATATCTTTTTGTGTAATATTTGTTATTTGACATTTACATATTTATTTAATATTTAAATGTGTTAAACTTGCCATAAATAAACTTGTTGAGCAACGATTAACAAGTCGTGCTAAAAAAAATCGCTGCCGCCTTTTAGGCGCACACTGAAAACGAGCTGCATGTGAGCAAAGTAAACTTTAATTCAAGGCAAATATTTGTGAAGCACACACAAAACACAGACACACCCACACAGAGACACACACACACACAGACTCAAGCAAGCATAGAAAAAATTGCAAAGTCACGGATAGGACATTTCCCGCTGGAAAAAAATTAACTTTATGGGTTTGTCGCTAGACGAAAATTTGCGCATTAATATATTACTTATGTTTTAGTTTCATTAATGCGTTAAATCTTTCTGACTTTGCTATTTTCGAAATACAACTTTTTTTTTAAGTATTTAAATTAATCAATTTATATTAATCTGCATTTTTGGGAATGCGTAATGCGTTATAAATGGAAAATATAAATCTAAACCCCACATAAACAATTATAACGAGTACGAGTAGCGTCGCCTTTCAAAACCTTAAAGAATTTTTAACACTTTACACATTTTGCGCCTAATAATAAAATGCATTTGCCTTTCAGCCTATTATTTTTTTGTTATACTGTTTAGATATTCTATGTGTAAGCAAAATTAAGTAGATTTTGATGGGGACACATTACAAAAAGTTCTTCCGGGAATGCTTAAGCAAACACACACACACACACACACAAGCCTCAATGTATGTAAGTGTGTGTATCTGCATAGCAAACAAAAGCGGAAACCAACTTTCTTTTCTTTTTTTATTTTATTTTTTTTTGTAGAGGTTGAGGGTGTTGCGACAGGAAGTAGCACAGACGCTGCCAGGACACTTAAATGCTGCTCAAAATTGGATTTGTGATGCTTAAGCAGCAACGAGTGGGTCAGAATCCAAGCCCCCACCATTCCCGTTCTCTCTTTGTCTGTCTGCCTCTTTTTGCCCAACTGCCCAGTTTTCCATTCGCTCACATGCCGATAAACATTTTTATAGTTAGGCCTGTGCTGGCCTCCGTTTGCCACAAGTCATGGCTCATCCTCTTACCAATTGCTGCCTACTTTCTTTGCCATCCTATTCCCCAGCTGAACATTAAGTTTTTTTTCCTCCTTTCTCTTTTTTTTTTGCTTTTTTGCATTGCGTTGTGAGACTGAATTCTGTCCCAGTGTTTATGCTTATTTAAAAAAGTGGCAGCGTTTCGAGAGTTTTGATTTGATAAAGCTTCAAAAGAAAATGCCAAGAAAATGATAGCACCAAGCACTTTTCCCTGTCTCTGTGTGTATGTGTTTGTACTGTGTGTGTGTACTGGGTATCAGTTTAAGGCTGATAAAAAGACATGCTCATCCTCGGAGCATTTATGCAAGTCACATACGCACGATGCTTTTAATAATAAAAACAACGAGCGGCTGTTATATGAAAACAAAGTAAGCGTTCCACCGGGTAGAAAAACACAACGGGGGGAGGTGGGTAGAGGGAGTGGGTCTGTTGTGCGTGTAAATGTCTTTATTCGTTCCGAGCAGCAGCCGTCCTGAAATTGAGAGTCCTTTTCACAAATGCTTTCACTGCAGCCACCCAAAAGACCAAAAATACAAGATGAAACTTTAACCAAGACTTTTTTGTTATCATCAAAATAAGACCATACAAATATTAGCCAAATGCCCAACGAAATGAAGAGTAATCGTTGCATACAAATATTTAGACCTGTTTTGTTGTTTATTGGCCATAAAAAGATATTCACTCTCTTGAGGTAAGATATCTTCTTGGCCAGCTCTATATGTTGCTATGGATAATTATTATACATCTAACAAAAAGGCACTTTTGAATCTTAAGTTTTTTCTATAGTATAAATTAAATTTCGTATTTTATTCAAGTATAAAATACCAATTTAAATTTAATAACAATTAATTATATTGTTTACGAATTTACAAACATTCTTGTGCATTTCTTTTATATATTCATTTTCTAGTTAAATTCGTTTTTATTGGTTATTTAGCTTAAAAAGTGTCTTAAATAACACGTTCCATAAATATATATAAATAAAATATTTAGTGATAACATGGAATGAGATTTAAAAAAAAAAACAATTGTATATCAAGATAAAGTTAAATACTAAAAATTTAAAGGATGAGCAGCGCAGCAAATCAAATGTAAATTGATGGATTGGCTTCAAGTCTCAAGGGAACACTTTGTTACAAATAAGCTTCAGCTGCTGAAAGGCACGACAGTCGCCGCCACAAGCAATCACATCCAAGTAGATCTGATGCTCTCGGCTATAGGTTAGATTCTTAATATTCATAAACTTGGGCTGCGTCACTCGCTTCAGGACATCGCCTGGATTCAGGGCAAAGCACAGTTTGCCGCAGAGGCACTTGGGTGCTTCCGATATCAGTTCAATGAGGATGGCGGGCAATGTGCTTGGCGAATACGGCAAGTTTCGGTTGGTGACAACGCGGGCCGCCTGGAGCCAGAGCGGTGTGGCTGTGCTGTTTGGTCGCCGGAATTGAGTTTGTCCCGCTTCCACATTAAAACCCTTAAAGCAATTACCCCATACATCAAGCAGATCAATGCGAAGATCCTCAATGGCAGAGGGCAGTGATTCCAGCTTATTGCTAGATACATGCAGCGAACGCAGCTTCTGCAGCCGACGTATGCCAAAGGGTAGGTAATGCAGTCTATTGTGATTCAGATTAAGCGTCACCAGACGCTCTAAACGCACCAGTGGCGATGGGAACTGTGTTAATCCATTTGCGGACAAGTCTAGCTCACAGAGGGACTCGCTCAGTTTACTGCCTCGCAGCCAGCACCAATCGTTAAGTTCGCCCAGCGAATTCCCACTCAATCGGAGCGTGGTCAAAGGCAGACGGCCCAATTCCATGGGAATCTGTGCGGAGTATATAAATTTTTATTATTTGAAATTGTAAATCGGTCATAGCCGAAAACTATTTACTTTTGTTAGCTTATTGCCGCTAACATCCAGTGTGGTTAGATTGCGCAGTGTGCAAATCTCAAAGCTGAGCTTCATCAACTGGATATTGTTGATGCTCAGAGTTTTGAGAGTACGCGGAAAGCCTTTAATGGGATATTGGCTGCGCTTGTTGATTGTCATGCGCTGCTGAGGCTGGGCTTTCTGTGCAATGGCTGTCGCTGCGGATATGTTCAGTCTCAAATTGATGGCATCCTTGCCCTCCATTCCCAGCTTCATGGTTTGGAGAAAACCCTTCAGCTGTATGGGATCACATTTGATGAGCAGGTTCTCTGCCGGCTGCTTAAAGCCGATGGTCACCTTGCCATCCAGCACGAACTTGCTGTGCACACAGTGAATATTCTCTAGCACCTTGTACCGTGTGCCGCTCTTCACTTGTGGCGTAAACAAAACCATTTCCAGCTCCTTTTTGTTGGTCGCATTTCCATTGGAGTCGCGCGCGCTTTGTTTGTAGCCAATGGCCAAGGTGGATTTTACCGGCCGTGGCGTTCGATTTGCCTGCGTTGTGCGATTCACCACTTGCACCTCGCATAGTATTTTCATTGCGGGGCTGCTTTAATTGAGGACAGCACTTAATATTATTAATAATAATCTGATTATGCCTAATGTTTTCAATGCCGCTTTTATTCGATGTCAGTGATGCCATCTAGTTTAAACAGCGAACAGCTGACACCAGTCGATAGTTGTGATGCGCATGTCAAATTATTTAGCGGTTTTAAATCATCCAAGAGCGAGTTATATAAACAAAATAAATAAGATGCATGACTTTTTTTCTATTTTATTTTCTTATTACAATTACTGTGTCGTATCCTTAATAAACTCCACTTCTATATTGGCTAAAAGCCGCTTCCAGAAAGAACTAGTTCAATTTAAAGCTCAACAGCTGCAGCCGAAAAGCTTAGTTAGGATTTGCGACCACGGCTAAGATAGTTATAAAACACGTCAAAACATTGCAACTTCTTCGCAATATTTTTCTTATATTTTACAAAGAGTCACGGGATTGCCTACACAGCACCAGAAGTGTAGAAAATGCTATTTCGCAAAGTTGTGCGCTTTCGTCCACAATTTCTACCGTTTTACATGTTCAATGGATTCTTGTGACAACGCAACGAGACGCGTTATGAACGCTTGCGTTACAACAATTGCAACAACGGTAAACAAAGGCGCGAACTAACGGTTAGTAAACTTTATTGACTAAAAAACCCAATTAACAATTTAATAAAGATTTCTGCATGTCTTTATTATCAACAGCACAACAGCATTCTGGACAACAATGTGAGCAACAACGTAATTATAAATATTGACAACTGTGCGCTTTACAGCACCAATGTAAGTTAAATTTCTATAAATTCAAAATATATAATATTAATTTCCAAATATTCTACTGTGTGGCAACGTGAATGGTGATCGGTCAACAGTTGCGCAGTGCGGTCACAACAGCTGATCAACAACAACATCATCGGCAATCGTTATCGCTAAGCTATCGATCGCTGCAGCAACGCAAGCGCCAACGGCGCAACCGCTTTTTAGTCATATTTCGTTACTTTTGCGCGACGGTTGTATTCGCATTGACTGTCGCTTGCGTCAACTATACACTGAACACAATGGGTTGGTTTTTTGCCGTAATCGTTGCGCTCGTCGCACTGCTCCTAACAAGGTCTTGGCGCTGGCTCTACATCGCGGGAGCAACAGCCAAACGAGATCTTACGTGAGTTACGCTCGCTTGTATGTGTGTGTGCACGTCTGTGTGTGTTTGGTATGGTGTGTTTGGTTTGCGCCACAATGTTGATTAGTTTACAATACCACAAGTGGTGTGCATTTCAATACAATTTACATTTTCCTTAATAAAATCATTTGACGACCCCAACAATTAACCCCTTTCCCACTCTCTATCCTCCTCGCTCCTCCCTAGTATTTGCTTGTAAACCGCAAAAAAAGGTATATACTTTGCTCATTGTACCCAGTATAGTAAAAAATGAAAAAATAATTATAAAAACTCGTTTCTTTGCATCTATTTGAGTCGCTTGTCCGCAAGCACAGATATCTTTAGACTTGAGGAAAAAGCTACAGCTGAAGTTTTCTGTTTTGCCAGACTCTTCTTTAAATAGTAGTTTTTGCCAATGTAAATAAAGCTGATACGGTTCGGTTTATTTATCAGTTACGCATATGTCTCTCTTTTTATCGTAGTTATTTGTATTGCCAGTCATTGACTTATTCAGGTTCAAGGCCGCCAGCAAACGATGCCAGTGGGTGGTTGGCAAGACCAAAAAAAAAACGACAACAAACTCTGAAAAACAAATTCACTTTTCATACACCGAAAAACCATGCGAAGAAGAGCTCCTGCAATGCATACTAATTTCATGTCTACCCCTCTTTGCCCTTCTTTCTGTCTTTATCTGTTGGTGTGTGTGTGTGTCAGGCGGAAGAAGAAGCAAAGTTGTAGCTACTGCTGGTTGGCACAGTTAGTTGTCGATCGGCGCACGAACTATTCTTGAATAACATCGGCAAGTGGGGTTTTTTTTATAATTGCTTGTGTCTTCGTATTCGTATTCAATTAAAAATTGCGGAAGTATCACACATATTTATTGGTGCTGCTTCTGTCGCTCTGCTTAGCTAGGAGCAGAGCAGAGCTCATGCAACACTAATTCTCAATGTAAATGGACAATTACAAGCATTCTTCGTAAGAAGCGTACTTTGATCTGTGTAAATTGACACATATTTCAAATAAACGACGAGTGTTTGACCCCTAGCTTACTTTTGGTGTGATTAATTATTTGTTATCTCACTCTTCTTAGAAATACAGTAAACATATATTTAGGAATATTTGTACAATCGCTTACACTCGCAAAAAGGTTTCTTCAGACAATCGCTTGCAATTATAATATTTTTAGGTAATAAGAAGATCAATGTCATATGTTAATGGCTGTTTACCATTGAGACTGTCAAAAAATATACTCCGACTTTGCATGTATCAGCTAAAAACATTTTTAATGGAAGAGAAAAAAAACAGCAAAACACATAAGACTAACTTCCAAGAAACAAGGCCAATTGTATTTTTTGTTAGCCATGATTCTTAAGACCGTCGGTTTGCTGCAAGTTGTTTTTTAGGGCCTTGCGAACAAAAAATCGGCTGTGCACACTTGGTCCAAAGTGCAAGATTTTAGATACTTCTACGATATATTTACATATATATGGTTAAATACAAATATTTGTTTATATTTTTATTTACTTCATTATTTTTCATTATAACGCTAGAAACGCTTACATAATTAGTCTTAATTCACAGCTAAAAAATAATTAATCTAAGAATGTCCGCATTGAAATTATAATCCCACATTGCTTAAGCTGGCTATCTTATCAGCTATGCTACACTTTCCATTAAGTGCAAAGTACTCTCAATTGCAAATCAAATTAAATGTGTGCAAAAATTCTGTTGATTGGGATTTAGAAAAAAAAAACTCGATTTTGGACACAACCACTTTAATAAAGTGAAAAACAACCATAGAATACGATATGCTCTATATACATACAAACATTCATACAAACGTTTGTTCATACATACATATAAGCATTTGCTTTCTTTTAAAATAATTATTTAATTTCAAGATTAACCAGACAAACTGGTTTTTTTCAAATTGCAACAAAATAACCTTTGATATATGATAAGTAGCTTTGTTGTAGTTGTCATTTAAGCAGAGCGTGTTTATCTGTGTTTAATAACCTTTGATCTTGCTATAATGTTGTTTGAATCTGAAGAGCCATGTTTTCCATAGGTTTCCATTGTTTTTCTCAAACATTATAAACATTTACAACATATTTTGTAGTTAAGCTTTAAATGAAAATTGTCCGATTTATATTAGTATATTGCATTTTTGCGATATGTTAATCTTGATTTTATTAAAATGGAAAGATAGTTAAATAGATTTGTATTAACTGACTTGTTGAAGATTGTGAGTGCGCTTTTACAAATGCTGTTTATATGTTATAGAAAATCTTGTTCATAAAAGTGCAATTATAAGTTTACTTCAACAATTAATTAAGTTACTTAAAGATGAATTTGTGTAGTTTGAGACAACTTGTTGAGTTGTGTTTTTTAATTACTTCGACCAATGATCTTACATTATATAGTTAAACTAAACAACATTTCTGAATATATTAACCAATCACTTAATATTGTTAAATACTTTCGCTTTTATTTCCACACAATTTATATAATGCTTTTATTGATGTTTGAAAGCACTTCAAGTTACTTTCCCAGGCACATTTAATGGCCTTTGAAATGGCTTATCTGAAACACGGCTGTGCCGTGTGTGCTCCGCTTATCCAAGCGTAACGCTACAGTTATTTTTGGGTCGTTTTCACAATCAATCTGATCATAAACCTTGCACAACGCCAGCAGCATATTGACTGATAATAAAGTTTTATATATAGTATAAAAGCTAGTATAATTATTTACTATGCACTTATAATGCTTCATGTTGATCACTAATCGCTCTCCTTGTTCTTCCTCCACTGCAGCGCCTTGGCTGCCTATGCTAAGCTGCTGCGTTATTCGAAGCGACATGAACGGCTCAACCATACCGTTGCCGATGTGTTCGAGGAGACTGTGCGGGCGCATCCGGACAAGGTGGCCGTCATGAGCGAAACACAGAAATGGACATTCCGCCAGATCAACGAGCATGCGAATCGTATTGCCAACGTCTTCCAGGCGCAGGGCTACAAAAAAGGTGACGCTATCGGTTTGCTGCTGGAAAACCGTGCCGAATACATGGCCACCTGGTTGGGTCTGTCGAAAATTGGCGTCATTACGCCGCTGATCAATACGAATCTGCGCGGCCCGTCGCTGTTGCACAGCATAACGGTAGCCCACTGTGCTGCATTCATCTATGGCGAGGATTTTGTTGATGCCATCGCCGATGTCAGCAAAGAATTGCCCACAGATCTCACGCTCTTCCAGTACAACAACGAGAACAACAACAGCCAATCGGAAGCAGTTAAAAACTCCCGCAATTTGAATACGCTGCTCTCCGCGGCCAGCGTTGAGAAGCCCGGCAAGACTCAGGTGGGCCATCATGACAAGCTTGTCTATATCTACACATCTGGCACAACCGGACTGCCCAAAGCAGCTGTTATCTCCCATTCGCGGTGAGTCACTGCAAATATGTATTTATCTGTATTTTATTTATCAATTTAAAGCTTTAAAAACAAAAACTGTTTTGTACATATAGATTTTTAATCTGTTGATTTGATACGTAAATTTGATAGGCTTCCAACTCATAAAAATTATATATATATAGGTAATTTCTATTCAATCATTGGGTAACTAAATATATATGTGTTTTTAGTCATATACATTCCCTCTAATACTGTATATTTTTGCTTTCTATTATCATTTTAACAATCTCTCGCAATAAATGTGAATAAATTAAATTTCTATATAAAGATTACTATTGAGTTCAAGTGATATTGAGATGGAAGCTTGTCGAGCTTAATTAATGTATATATAGATCGAATACATATTACATGACATTTATAATAAAAAGAAAAGTAACGTTAGCTTAATGCAAACTTATCATAGTTGAAATACAAATATAAAAAAATTACTTTGTTGCTCTTCTAATTATTTATAGTTAATTAAAAATTTATGAAGTAGAACAATAAATTATTATTCACTTCCCCAAAGATTAATTTCTTTTTTCTATAATTAGATGTATCAAAAATTTAAACAACAAATCAATTGGTTTCTTTCAGCTATTTGTTTATTGCCGCCGGCATCCACTATACCATGGGCTTCAAGGATGAGGATGTGTTCTATACACCGTTGCCGCTTTACCACACCGCTGGTGGCATTATGTGCATGGGTCAAGCGGTGATCTATGGCTCCACGGTATCCATACGCAAGAAGTTTTCGGCTTCCAACTATTTCATGGATTGTGCCAAATTTAATGCAACTGTAAGTTGTACTTTCCCCCCATTTTGAAACAAGTTAAAAATATATAAACACTTTACAGGTTGGTCAATACATTGGCGAAATGGCTCGCTATATTCTGGCCACGAAACCCTCGGAACATGATCGGGCACATCGCGTCCGTTTGGTGTTTGGCAACGGATTGCGTCCACAGATTTGGCCGCAGTTTGTTGAGCGATTCAACATTGCCAAAGTGGGTGAATTCTATGGCGCCACCGAAGGCAATGCGAATATTATGAATCATGACAATACATTTGGCGCCATTGGCTTTGTGTCCCGCATATTGCCCAAGGTGTATCCCATTTCCATAATACGCGCCGATCCGGACACTGGAGAGCCCATCCGCAACAAGGATGGCCTCTGTGAGCTGTGCGAGCCAAATGAGCCGGGGGTTTTTATTGGCAAGATTGTTAAGGGCAATCCAGCGCGAGAATTTCTGGGCTATGTGGATGCCAAGGCATCGGCCAAGAAGATTGTCAAGGATGTGTTCAAGCATGGCGATATGGCCTTCCTTTCCGGCGATCTGCTCGTTGCCGATGAAAAGGGCTATTTGTACTTTAAGGACCGCACCGGTGACACTTTCCGCTGGAAGGGTGAAAACGTGTCCACCAGCGAAGTTGAGGCACAGGTCAGCATCGTCGCTGGCTACAAAGATACCGTGGTGTACGGTGTAACCATACCGCACACCGAGGGTCGTGCCGGTATGGCTGCAATCTACGATCCAGATCGAGAACTCGATCTGGATGTGTTTGCCGCCAATCTTGCCAAAGTGCTACCTGCCTATGCGCGTCCACAGATACTGCGACTGCTCACCAAGGTGGATCTGACGGGC
The DNA here is from genome assembly GCA_035042045.1 of Drosophila melanosoma. Classification (NCBI taxonomy): domain Eukaryota; kingdom Metazoa; phylum Arthropoda; class Insecta; order Diptera; family Drosophilidae; genus Drosophila; species Drosophila melanosoma. The sequence continues at coordinate 1,001,175 of JAWNLY010000203.1, read as the reverse complement.
ACGTTTAAGCTGCGCAAAGTGGATCTGCAAAAGGAGGGCTATGATCCGAACGTGGTGCACGATGCACTCTACTATCAAACGGCCAAGGGACGCTACGAAGAGCTTACGCCCAAGGCCTATGAGCAGCTGCAGCGCAATGAGATTCGATTTTAAGGACGCTTAACGGACAGGAGGCGGTCCCCTTCTAGTAATTGGTGTTTCGTATGGTTTTCTTCGCCCCACTTCCCCTTTCTGTTAATTAATTTGTAAGCGCCTTCCCACTTTGCACACATTCCCACTATGCACTTTTTTTATGATATTTAAATATTTTTGTATTTAGTATATATAGTTAAATAGTGCATTTTGTTTTGTTTAAATCGCATTTTTGAATAGTTTTGTAACAGACTCAAAACATTTGTTAAGTGCAATTTGTACGTGTGAGCTTTTTGTGTGTGCGTTTGTGCGTGTATGCGTGTGACTGTCTGTATGTGTAAGTGCGTGTCTGTTTATATGTATGCATATTATGCATATTATTGTTAGTCATTTAGTAGCAACTATATATTTTGTACACCATGTATTTTTTGTATGGCCTGCATTATTTTATTATTATTAATCTGTATATATCAAAGCAGCCATTTGGTTTGTGTCAATCCTATCAAGTCCCTCCCACTCGCCGCTTATCTATCCAATAAAGTTCTACATCGATTATTTGTATTATTATTGAAAACAATGCGTTATGTGCGTCACGCTGACATTTTGGCACCTGCTGCCGCATACAAATGAAACCAGTCGCACCAACCCCGGAGTTGCCAAGTACCAAAATCGAGCACGTAATCGCGAGTGTGTGCTTGGAACACTCGTCTATAGGTTGGCAGCGCACCGTTTTCAAACTGCAGTAGTGAACTTGAACCCCAATATCATAACTTGTACTTGGAATATCTTTGCATTGATAATGATATAAACATTATTTAATGAGCAATAATTGAATCTATAATGTATTGTTAAATATCTATACAAATTATAACAATATGTTAAACATTTTATAATTCTATTAAAAATAGATGTTATTACATTAAAACTAGCTTCAGCTATTAACTTTTAACTTTTGTCTCTTAACAACAATAATAAATAACACTTTATTGCACATATGCTAATCAATTTTGTTAGTTGTTGAATGTTGCAATAACTTACGGAATTATCTCTCTTGAATTAACTTTAATCTTTCGCTGAGTATAAAAATGCAGAAATTCATTCATTTTACAAGCATAAAAAAACTGACCTACGTTCTGAAAATAATAATAATAATTAATATATAAATTATGAATGAAAAGTATTTTAGAAATTCAAAAATAAATATTTTATTGGAGGAAGGAATGTGATAAAAATATGTATGTAGATTTAGGATTAGGAATTAAATTTTTTAAATTGGCGCTATATAATTGGATTAAAAAAATACATATATTTTTATAATTTTCACTGCATGAGCAAAACTAAATATATAATTTTAATAAAGTTAACAATATTTAAGTATGACAATCTTATAATACTTGAGTCGAGCTGAGCAACTTTTATATTCACTTTCCAGCTAGTAGTAAATTTATTCAACTTTAGCTGCAAGCACTTTTTTGAATACATTCATTTCGATGTTTTCATCTACCTAGTTTTAGATTCTTATCTGTAATGAAATAAAAAAACAGTTAAAGTACAAGAAAAAAATTATTTTGAAATTTAATCGTTTATATAATATATATATATTATTTTATTTGTTTCTAAATTGATCTCACTCGTAACAGCCTCTTCCAGAAATAAGGACGCAAAATGGTTGGAAAATATTCAGGAAAGCTTCTGAAACTACATTTTAAAGCATATTCTGATTTTATTTATTATTTAGTTACTATTTAATTGTCATTAGAAAACGTTGTGCCAGAAGCTAATTTTTATAATTATCTCTGCATTAAGGAGTTATTAAATAATTGAGATTGTTAAATCAGTTTTGAAGCTCAATTCGAACCAATCAATAAGTCAAATTCCCCCATTAAGATACACTTCACTGAATCAACTAAATTTATATCAGGTATATATTATGCAATATCATTAAACAATTTGTCGATAACAAACAAGTTTTATTTTTCATTGAATTAGTTTTAAGCAATTGCTAAAAATAAAACCAAAACTGAATTTCATATATGTCATATCTTAAATATATATATTTATATAGATATCATATATATCTGAATTTCTCAGGAGAGGAAGAGCTTATTCTCAATGCGTTATTGAAAGCTTAAGTAAACGAGCCTGGCAATTTGGAGGCGTGTCTGAATACAAAGAAGGGACACATAATATATACATATATATAAATACTTATATATACGTATATATAATATGTTTTTTTATATATATATTTTTACAATTGTAATTAGAGAGATTTGTGCGTAGTTTTTGTGTGTTGGCAAAAAAACGTGTACATGTTTGTTGCTACTAAACTAAACCATAATTATACAATTAAGTCTTTTATAAAAATCACAAAAATCAACACGATAGCTAAAATGGGGATCCCATGGGGATCACAGTTTGCACAGGCAAAACAGCAGCGGTATAAATGCGCAGATGGCAACAAAAACGGGCGTTAGAATCGATGAATCATCCATCGAATATGGATTTGGTTGACGTGGACCGCTTCGAACACGTTTCGAGTTGTGCGTAGTCGATTGTTGTTGTTGTTGATACTCCTGTTGCTGTTGTTGCTTCTGCGATTGATGCTTCTGCTGCTGTAGATTTTGTTGTTGGGTTTTCTCCTCGCCATCGTAGTCATCTTCATCCTCGTCCGCATCCTCGTCATAGCCTCGTTGCGCCTGTCCATCGTTGTAGCCCACAATGCGCTCTTGATGCAACTGACGCGGCTTCTCCTCCTCCTGGGATTCCACACGACGCTGACTGGCCTCGGTGCCGTGCAGACGCGGCAATTGAGAGACATCGCCCTTGAGCAGTGCAAATGCATTAATCTTCGGATTATCAAAAGCACCCTTGATGAAGTCCAAGCGCAGCTGCCCGTTGCGCACATCCGATGTCTCAATCTCGCCCTCAGCATCATAATGCAGACGGCCATTGATGATCTTAAAGTAGACGATCTCATCGTGGCCTGATCCACGTCCCACTTGTTTGAAGATGTCCAGCCGCTTGACCACAGTATGCCTTCGATTCAACAGCACATCAAACACCTTTCTATTGGGTGACTCGAAATACACCTCGCAGAATTTCATGATGAGCGCATAGTTTCCATCGCCATCGGCGGGAAAATCATAGCCAAATGTTTTGGTGTGATAGCGTTCGGTGCGATAGAGCAGCTCGTCCTCCTCGTGCACCCGGGCGATCATCAGCAAATGCTTGCCATAATCGGAGGCAATACCCTCTTTCAACGTGTCCGCCGCATACTGTATGCCATTTTTATCCGTATGCCTATCGCCGCCAGCATTCACAGCGTAGATCACCTTAAGCGGCTCCGTTCCAAGCACAGGCGTCAGTAGGCAGGACAATAGAAGGAAAATGGCCAGGAAGAGCATTGATAACAATGACAATGAACAACTTGCCAGCAAGTTGTTTACATTGCTTTTGCGTGAAACGTTGCACATGTCGTTTGTTGTTGACGCTGCTGTTGTTATTTTTCTTGTTGTTGGAGCTATTTGGCATGTGCACTTTATTGCCATCTCGAAATCTATCCGGACACGTGGCAGCGTTTGAATCACAGCTGCCTACTTTTTGCTGACCATTAGTTTATCCATTTATTGAACAATATTTTATTCTAAAAATGGGCTGCTTTGCGATATTGACTAAATACCAAAAAAATATCGCTTATCGATTGCACAAGAGCCTTGTGCAACACTTTGCAACACTGGCTACTGGTGCGAGATATTTAAATTTCATAAGTTGGATATGTAAATTAAAATGAAGTTAAAGGTTATTCACACTTTTTTCAAAAAAAAGAGAATTCAAAGAACATAACCTAAAATAACAAGCTTAAGTAAATTCTTTTTATTTTGCTTATTAAGCTTTTATTACCCAACTTTAAGCATCTAGCACTTGCAATTCCTATTTTTAAGTGATAACAGAAAACGGTTTAGTATTGTAAAAAATTTTTTTTATTTATCTCAAAACAATAACAAGTTTGGTTTACTTTCAAGCACCTGATATTTTGCCGCTCATTTGTTGCTATCGACGTGAAGCTGGTTGCGCAACAAATACAAGAAAGTTGTTGATTAGCAACACTGTTTTTAGCAGTCAATGCGTTGATCAACACTACAAAAAGCAGCTACACGTGCGGTTTATAATTTTGTACGAGAGAAATACGTGCATAAAATAGGTTGTTATTGCTTAAATTAGAAGAATTTGAAGTGTACAGGCAGTATAAACTGCACCACAGAGCTGTGCCAAAGGGACAGCCATGAATTTCGACGATGATGACGGACTAGAGCTGCAGCATTTGGCGGGCGGCAACATTGTAAAACATGCGCCTGTTTTCTCAGCCCAAGGAAGGTTAGTTATAACCATATTTTATTAATTATTTTTGGCATAAATTTTACATTTCATCCCCTGCATAGATTCATCTTTGTACGATGTGGGCTAAAGGTGCAGGTGTTTGTTACCAGCACAGGAGAACTGACACGTGAACTCAACGATGCAACATCCCCGCTAATCAGCTTGGAGCTAGATGTCAAAGAGCCGGAGTTGCTGCTGGGCTGCACGAGTACGGGTCAGCTGCTCCGTTGGCATTGGCGAACCGGTGTGCTACAGAAGAACATCACCTTCAAACTGGGTGAACAGAGCTTGCAAATACTCACGTGTAATCTGCTCAATATGTACAAAGAGGGCGACACCGCGTGCGCCTTTGTCACGGCCAAACGGAAAAGTGGCGAACAGCTGCTCTGGTTTGTGGTCAATACCAGCACCGGCAACATCATCCCCATCAAATGTGGTCTCAAACTAAAGTAAGTTCAATTACCGTTCAATTTACCTCTTTCTTCTGTGGATTTGTTGATATTCAAAACCATAACTGAAAACGTTTTATATGCTACAAAATGTAAATCAACTTTGGAATAGTTTATAATATCTTATACATAAATTAATTTTAAATGGTATTTGTCACTATTTTATAATTGTTTTTAGATTTTTTGCCTATTTATCTGCATAATTATTTTTAAGAACTCAAACTGATTTTCATTTAATATTTAATGTGACAACCTGTTGCTCTTCTCATTTACAGAGTTCGGGCCCCCTTGGTGGATGTGGGCAAGGGCACCTTCAAATATATAGCAATAGCACAGGGTAATTACGTTTACTTTCTTAACTATGAGACATGGAAATTCTGGCGTTATAAAAACACGCAAACAGCAATCATAACTTGTGTGCGGATGAGTCCCTGCGAGGAAATGGCCGCCACTGGCGATGAGACGGGTCGGATCATCATCTGGCGACAGTTTGACAATCAGGAGCGAGTGCTGTGCGCAGAACATCATTGGCATAATACAAGTGTGACGAGTATTGCGTTTACGCCGACTGGCGTAAGTTTTTATAGTGCTGGCCATGAAGCTGTGCTGGTCAAGTGGTCGCTGAACAATTCGGAAGAGCGGAATTTTGTGCCTCGCTTGTCGAGCATTATCCGGCACATCTTGATCAGCGATGGCAATGAGCATGTCCTTGCCTGCACCGACGACAATGCCTTGCAGTTTGTGAGCCCCAACGAAGTGAAGCTGAAATCGGCGCTGCAACATTTCACCTACGCATTGCCCGACAAGACGGGCAAAAGTTTGTTCCCCATCGGATTGAGTCGTAATCCACGAACAAATACGCTCGTGCTCAACGGACGCATTGGACATTTGCAGTTCTACTCGGCCTATACAAAGAGTTTGCTTTATAATGTAAATTAAGCCCCCTTCCTTTATTTTGTATGTGGTCTAATTGTGTTAATCTCTGCAGCTGCGAGTGGTGGAGAGCAACGTGAACTCTCAGGAGGCGCAACGCATTATTTATAATACGTGCGTAACAAGGGCCGCCTTCAACATTGACTGGATGGCCACGGGAGAGGTGTACAACGATGAGCGCAACTTTGCCGAGCTGCGTCTCAAATTTTGGCAATATCAGGAGAAATTACAAAGGTGAGTGTTGAGACATGCTAGTTGGTAATTCTTAATAATTTCGTTTTTATTCACCCCTTGCAGTTACATGCTTAACACAAACATTGAGCTGCCGCATGAGCATGGCTTCCAGGCCATCATCTTCTCCAATCAGTTTCATGTGAACAATTTGCGCTGTGCAACGGCCGGCAAGGATAATGTGATCAAACTGTGGACACTTGGCGATTCGGAGAACATTTACAGGCGCGGCACAATGTGGACCTGTGCAGCGCAGGTGAGCTACAAGCGACAGACTTTGGGCTCTATTTGCTTCTCGCAGGACGGATCACTGCTGGCCGCTGGCTATGGCAGCACGCTGGTGTTGTACGATGCACGTACGTTGCGGCAGCTGCATGCGTTGAGCACATCCCCTGGCTATGATGGTGTTGTGGCCAAGGCACAGTTGCGCCTAGCCCAGATGCCTGTGAATGGTACACGCACAGAGATGCAGCAGCAGCGCCAGCAGCTGTACGGACTGCTGCAAACGCTACTCCACAGCAACGATCAGAGTATGGTGCAGCAGGCTCGACAACTGATTGCCAGTGCGCCGAGCAGTCAGTGCAAATCAAGCGACGAGCTGGCGCCCAAGGATGCCATCAAGGAGAATATGTACAAGCATATTATGCAAATGTCCGAGTTGGGCTTGCATCAAAAGCTGCAGCTTTTGCGTCGCTTTGGCATTGAGTGCACCGTCCACGAGGCCTGCCACCGACGCCTGCGGTTGCATCTGCAAAACTGTGCGGTTGATCCAATGGCGGTGCAGCATCGCCTAAGAACGCTTGAGGCGCGTCTGCATCGGTTGCAGCCGCGACAACGCTTCAAGGCGAAACAGCGCCTGGCACGCCTCACAAGTCGGCGGAAAAACTACGAGCAACTGGTCAGACAGGAGCTGCTGCCACTGTTCAGTGTACTCCAGCTGGATGAGACAACCAAACCGGCAGCGGCAACAGCAACCGCATCGAAACGGAAACGCAAGGAAACAAAAGCGGCGAAAGCTCCGAAAAGGGAAACAGCACCGCTGCAGAGCTGTGCGCAAATTTCACAGGTGCAATTTGGTGCCGGGGCGCAGGCGCATCTGGTGGCCGTCTGCACGGAGACGCGAGTGCTCATCTGGAATCTGATGACGTTGCGTCTGCAGGCGGGCCTCAAGCTCTCCGTGCGACAGTTGGCCTTTGATCCGCTCACCAATCTGATAGCTGCCGTCACGCACAACGATGAACGTGAGTAACTGCATCCGTATCTCTTGAACTATTCCATTCTCAGCTTTGTTTCCCTTTTGCAGTGCATGTCTTCCAGCCAAATGTGCCGCTGCCTGTCTATCAGCGCTGCAACTTACCCAAGATGCACGGCCTTGTGTGGCTGCCACGACGACAGCCCAAACAGAGCTCCATCAATGTGGACTGGCAGGCGCAGTCGACGCTGCACATGCTTACCCACGACAAGGAGATTGTTTATCTGGCCCAGCCCGGTCACGGCACAATGGATGATGCGCGTGCGCCCATTTCCTTTGCCCAGCCACCATCCTCCGAACAGCTGCTGCAATATGCAACATTTGGCAGTTTTGTAACCAAACAGAAAACGGGCGAGACAGTGGAGATTGCCAAGACCAGCGGACCACTGATTGTGGGGCGTGGTGTGCATAGCTCGGTGAATGCGGTAAGTATTTGTTTAATATATATAAATACGATATTTGTACCGATTTTTATATAAGATAAGAGTATTTGCTTTGACGCGAAATACAACTAAATTCAACAATTGAAGTTTAAAGTTTTTAAATGCAGATCGCATTATTTCCATATTTGTTTCTGGAATTAAATGCGAAATGTCGACTATTTTAAAGACTTACTTAGTAATTTCCTTATAGGGTTCTATTTTATACCATTTAATTACTATTGAATAGAATTCTCTGTCGACTGTTTCAAAATCTGATTATCTGATATATTAAGGACATCAATCATTTAATTATCGTAAAATGTGGTATATTTTTGTATCTTTTTCGCATATTCCCTTCCGATTTTCAACAGTCACTTAAAAAACCCCTCTCACAAATTGCGGCAATAAATTCTAAATAATCAGGATTAAATTTCGATAAAGAAAAAAAATTAACTTTAATATAAAACCATATCATGTAAAAATAATAATAACTTTTCTACAGTATTTGATATGTATACATTCTTGGTTTTTGTCATTTTATTGAAACCTTACGAGCTATGAAGTACAAGTGGTTAGGCTTAAGATTAACTTAAATGATGCATTTAGTAAATTATTGAATAATTATTTTTTGGTTAAACTTTGGTCTTGTTATAAATCCTCTTGAAATTCTATTTGCAATTGTAATTCGTCTTGTTGCTCAGTCATGTGCTGTTTTTGTTGTTGTTTTTGATTTTGTTGTTGTTGTTGTTGTTGTTGTGTCGCCTCGTCGCCCGATTGCCCCCATTTCTATTTCTTCCTCTTGCGTATGAGCACATCCCCAAGACGTGGCGCCGTTGGAACACGCAAATGGCGACAGCGACGCATCATCAGCACATCGTGCTTAAAGTAACGCAAGCAATGCCATTGGGGCACCTTGGGCATCAGCTGCTGATGCTGTTGTAGGCAAAAAAAAAAATATCAAAAAAAATATAAATACAATATATAAAATATATATAAATATAAATTAAAATAAAAATATTTTGACATCTACAAAAATAATTGTTATAAACATTTATTTAAATTCAGAAAATATTTATTCATGTAGCAGAGTCAAATTATTTTGCTAGAGATACTTTATTTATATAAAACAACTATTTATATTTATATTGTTTCGAGACTCAGTTTCCCCTTTTGAAACTACCTTCACTTTTTTCAAATCTTGTCATCATTTTGATCAGTTTGATTTTGTCATGCTTTTGAGCTTGCCAAGTGGATGGATACTCTGTTCGCTATTTTCAGACTAAATTTGAATAATTTCAATTCATATTAATAACATGATTCTCTTAAAGTCAATTGGATTTTTACATGGATTTCGACGGAGAAATTGCGCTCCTAGTATTCTATAAATATATCAGCATGGCAACTGAGATTTGTAAATTGTATCGAGGGGATTGTCATAGGTCTACTTTGGATAGATGTGTGAAAAGTTTGTTGATGTTTTTGGTGGGTTGCGATCAAAGATCACAAAAGGCTACAAAATAATTGCCTTGTTATTCTTGAAATTTGTGAAAACACCTCGAGTTCTTTGCAGATGATAAGGAAACACTCACTTCAAATATAATTAATTATGAAAGCAAGTGGAATATTCTGATCATCACCATACATTTATATATATTAATATATATAAACCGTTAAGGCCTATAAATAGTCGTGCTGATTAACACCCGCTCAAGTCGTGCTCACAGCCTTATTATTGTCAATTAGAAAGTAATCTTTTAATTAAAAATTGCACTTTGTTGCAGTCCAATTTAATTTCAATTTCACAAAATTTCATCCCCCGAATAAGGAAATGTGTCATTCTTTACAAAAAAGAAAATTGCCTCAGCTCATAACTTCTTGCACACTTCCGTGTTTCTTTACACTCCGCCCCGAAACTCACCTCATTTACAATTGGCACGGGTCCAGCTTGGGCCCAGGCACAAAACAGTGCCAGGCACATCAGAGCAATGACAGCAACAAAGTTGGGCCACATTTTGGTATTTTATTTGTTCCAAATTCACTTTAACTGCACTTCTTATTCTGTGCCTTTTCCTTTCTTCAATTATTAAATAACAATTTTATGTTTTATTGTCAGTTGTTGGGGTTCAAGTGCCGTGAACTTTTTCGCTTGTTATTTTATTTCCGTAAACTTTTGCGGCACGCGCTTCCGTTTGCCTGCCTGCTCTGCTTAGTGCTACTCAGTCACGCTCTCTTCGACTCTGTCTGCGCTGCTGCTATGCTGCTGCTGCTGTTGCGGTTGGTGTTTGTGCAAAATACAAAGGCAGAATGTTGAGCGGCGGTTGTCGTTCAATGCAATTTATATGCGGCCGCAATGCTGCGACTGCCGTTGGCGCCGCTGTCGCAGCAGCAGCTTCGTGCGTGACTCGCTCTCATTATTCTAATACACGAAGCCTTTGCTCGTTAAGTTCGGTTTGTTATTGTCGCTTACGCGCTCGCTCTCTCTCTCCCTGCATAGCGCTTTCTCTGCCGTACACCCACATGCATACATATTAAATGCGGCCGCTGCATTTGCTGCAGTCCACCCCCACCCTCTCTCTGACTGAAGTACATTACGCTCTCCAATTCGTTCTCTCAAATTTACTCTTTCGACACGCGACAGTCGGCAGTTGCTCTTTGACTCTGTTGTTGTTCAATTAAGCTTTGTTTATGCGTAGAGCTGCGACTGTGTCGCCGTGTGTTTTCAGCTCATTATGCTGTTCAATAAATAAATAGTAACGAACATTTGTTGTGGCTACTTTATGTAAAGTTGAGTTCTTCTCACCATTGAAAATTTCCCCTGAGATCCAGTCGCTTGGCGTGGGTTGCCAATCAATTGAATGGGAGCACTTGCCACTTATTGGCTTACACATACAATGTAATTACATAAATACTTTCATCTATACACTTTTACTAATTACAGTTAGTTTTACTTAACTGCAATTTGTGCTTATATTCGCTAATTCACTTTGGATTCTGCCATTTAAGTTGTTTATATTAATTAATGTTTCATCTGATTAACTTTGGATTCTTCCATTTAAGGTGCTTATCTTAATTTATGTTTCATCTGAAAAGCGCACGAATGAGTGACAAATCTGTCGAACATCTCTTGAAACATTTTTGAATATGTCTCGATAAAGCGCAATAATAATATACAGCGGTACATGAACGCATGCGCGAAGGTTAACTATTTTGAAAAGACACTTCAATTTCAGTTTGACACCAATGACAAACTCATAAAAATAACGACAACAACTCAAAGAAATCCGTGGCACGTGAATTCATAATCATATTTCAAGCACCGAACTTGAACTATAATCTCAACTGGGCGACCCACAAAAAAAAAAAAAAAAACAAATCGGACAATTTACATACCCAATAAAATGTATAAAAATTGAGCATAATGTAAAATAAGTTTGTTTGATGTGTACGATAACTGCCCTGTCGAATTTTTTCCACCAAGAATTTCGGAATTGAATACAGGGTGTTTTATAGTCGACCATTTTAGACTTAATCACATTGGTTTAGTTTTTTCTTTTGTGAACTTTGTCAAGGTCATTGTCAATTAATCTACTCGAATTTATTTCACAATTACAGTTGGTCAATTTGTCCGCCCATACGATGCCTGCGATGAGCCTGATCTGCGGCGAATTCATCAAGTCGCTCTTAACGCCAGCTGAGAGCACAATCAGACACAACGCAGCTACTGAAGGGACGGTCAGCAATGGTAGATTAAATGGCAATGGGATCGCTCACGAGGACAGCGATTTGGAGGAAGAGGAGGAGCACCAGGAGGAAGGGGTTATGTACAACGAGGTTCCAAGGGAAGAGGTGCGTAAAATATTGCTGGAACAGAACACAGTACTGGAAAAGCAGAGCAGCAGCCAGGAGGATGATCAACTATTGCTGGACTCTCGATTGCAGAATGTTACTCAACTCGATGTAAAACTGGAGTTTTAAATGTAGAATTATTACAGACTTACACAATATTTTAGATGAGAGAAAATAATCGAGCATGCAGACAGTTCAGCTATCGTAATTACTTACATAACATTGACTATAGATGTTGAAGCACACTTTTTGTAATTTCATTGTATAAAAATGTAACCATTTAAGTGAATAGTTCTTTCAAATATATACAAAATGCAGTTATTTTTACAAACAATTGTATTTTTATATAAAAGATATTGGCGAATTATCAGCTGTTAAAAATGTAAAACAAAATTTAAAGCTGTTGAAAATTGAGTAAAATTGAAACACTGTTTATTTCCTTTAAACTTAAATTAATGACTGTAGTTTTAATGTTTTCTCTGATATTTTATACAATATGTAAAAAAAAATGCAATTGCAAAGAATTTAATCAGATTAAAAATACTTGCGACGCGGGATGAGACCAGCATGCGAGAGCACATTATAGATTTCCATGCGGGGTATTTTCTCCGCCTGACGCTCCAGGACCTACAAAGGACATTTAAGTAACGCATTTGACTAGAGTAATATCGAGCAGAGACTCACCACTTCCTCGCCGGGACCAAACCAACTGGATCTGGCCAATGCATCCCTCACACGCGGCGTCTTATAAAATGGATTCTGTAATTGTTGCGGCAATGTTTGCTCCCAGGCAGCATTCTCCAAAACGGCAACATGCTGCAAATTGCGCTGTGGACGTGCCTGGACATAAGTAATGCACATAATCGCTAAGATCATATAGCGATAGTCCGGGCACCTGAAGAATAAATGAGATGAATATAAATTAAGTTGAATTAAATTTTTATCTTTGCTTATACAATTTAAAATACAAATAAATTGATACAAAATTTAAATTTAAGCGAAATTGAATAATTTAAATTCATGCGATTTTAGAGTGATTGATTCCTCTAATTTAACTGTTATTTATATAGTGTTACTAAATGTTAATAATAAAGGCATTTAATTACACTTATGATATAAATGGTTTAAGGATGGGTGCGTAACCAGATCGCGAGGCAAAATAAAAACTTTACTTGCATGGCATTATTATTATGATCATTACATAATTGTGGCGTGCATATGATACGACAAGTTTCCGCCTGTCACGCATATGCACGCATGTGTTTAACCACACACACACGCACACCCCGTCAACCCAAAAAACATACCACTAACCCATCCCGCCTGCCCGCTCGAGCTTAGGCCGGGCCTGGTACACGCCTAAATACCAAAATGACCGCTTTTCACTGCAGGCAGAGAGACACACTGGACAACTTACTCGTCAGCTGACTTGGTTGTTGGCTCGATACGAGTATTTGTACCATTGCCTGGCTGGCTAAAAGTTGTCGTCATGTCGACCAGCAGACGGCTCTCATTTCCTAGATGTCGCGTGCGTAAAAATAAAATAAAAATAATATCAAAATCACAGTTGGCAACTGCAAACGTCCCACTTTTGTTGCAGCCAAACTATCCCTGATCTTTGGTTTTAATTGGATAACCGGCAGTGAAGTGCAGTGCAGTGCAGTGGTGCATTGTGGTGCAGAGCCTCGTCTTGTTGTGATGCACCGCACTGTTGTTGATGATGATGTAAGTTTTAAACTTGATATTGCCTCTTGAGGCATATGTTGTAAATTGCATTTTGCACATGACTTCTTGTCTGCCCTTTGCCCAGCACTTCATCAATAATGTGACGATTACGTGATCAGGGCTGCAACATCAAATGTCCACTTAAGACTTTTAGGATTAAAGTAGTAACTGAACAGCATCCATACCAGTTGTACCAAAAATAATTTATTTGTTGACATTCTCCCTCTCTTTTAATGATTTTATTTTGATAATGATTTAGGCTTTTTATAGAATTAAAGTAAAACATAAAAGAAAACTACAACAGTTGTCCCAAATATCATTTACTAATTAACATGCCCCTTCTTTTTTAATAAATTTATTTATTATTTAATTGGTCAAGAAAAACGTTTATTTAAAGCATCAAAAAATGCATTTTTGTTTATATAACCTCTGCCTTTACCAAGTATGTTAATAAGCTGCCAATGCGAAAACAACAAATGAAGAATTTTATAAATAAATATTTAAGTTGTATTTGCAAGCTGTAGTTTTATTTGGCTTAAATATGGGTTGGGTTGTATGTCTGAAAAAACAATATAAAATCAGGCAAGTTGGTAAGTTTTCAAGAATGGCAAACCTAAACAATTTTAGAGGCACACAACAAGATACGTAGCAAATATTAACATTTTTAATTAATTGAAGTCATTACTTAAATCATACTTTAATGCAAAACCACGTTAAGAAATTGTTAATCAACGACTGATTAATAAACAACAAAAAAAAAAACCTACGCCTCGCGGAGAGTGGAAATAAAACTTTACACTCTTTAAGGGTTTACGAGCTAAGTAATTGCCAAAAAAAAAAACAACAAATAAACAAACAAATGTGTAATGAGCCGTTAATGAGCCTGTCTTTAAGCCATGGCTTAAACCAAGGTCCAACACTTGCGACCATTCACTCTGGGATGGGTTCATAAGTAGGTGGCGCAAATTGCAGCTGCATTTTGAGTTCCAGTTATTTTTCAGTTGTATTTCCTCATTGTATGCAAAATTGCAAGTGAGTAGTGTAAACAAATTTGTGGGCACGTAGAATAACAATACGTCAATCTTTGTCAATTAACCATATGACCCAAATTTTCGGAATGAACGTAAAAACTAAAATGCAACGGACGAGTCAGCCAATTGGATTCCATTGACCCAATCAAAAAAAATAACAACAGCAACTTGCGTTGTTTACACATGTGAGTAATTCGCAGACAGTAACAGAGTCCGTATCCAAGTCGGAGACTGAATCTAAGTATGATATCGTTTCCGACTCTGAGGCAGAGTCACAGTCACAGTCACAATCCCAATCACAGTCACACTCACATCATACATCACTTGACACACACACACAAAAAAAGTACTCTTCCAAAACCTGAAAAAATGCCAGCACATTTGGGGGCACTGAGAGTTTGCCATGTTGAGTTGCATAATGCAAAAGCACCAAAAACAACAACACATATGTGTATGCAACGTGGAGGAGACACAAGGAATGTCAGTGACAACAATAATGAAGAGCATGAAAAAATGATCATAATATCAACAGTGACTGAGGCAAATAGTTTTGTGAATGAGTTGAGAATGAAGCACTTAAGAACTAGTAAACAATGTGCAAACAAATGTGAAGTAATATGTACTTAAAAAAATATCAATGAGTCTAGTTAATTATGGCTTAAGGTAAACAAATTTTTAAAATACTGTGTATAAGGATAAAGCACTTCTTTTGAGCTGTAATCTTTTATTATTAATAAAGTACCATTAGAAATGCTTAATACTGTTAATAGAAGCTACACAGAAAAAATTTAATATTAATATTATTATATTTTTTTTTGTATCAGGTATTTACATAACAACATTACAAAATGCTTAAGTAAATTACACTGACCTATAAAAATTAATTAATAATATCACGAATTATTTCCCAAAAAAATAAAAGCGATTACATAATGGTCAAACTGTCGTCAATTTATGGTCAATATTAATATTCACTTCTGGTAATGTCACTTAAACATGACAACATGTAGGCAATATAACAATTACAACTGACCAGACAATTAAGCGTTTTCTTTTTATACCCAGCACTCATAAAATATAATATCTCAAATTATGGTAAAAGTATATAGTCAGCACTATAAGAAAAATATAGATATTCACAATTTTGAACACAAGTTTGACAAAACTTATAGTTTCATAAATAATTTAAACAATTTTTGGCTTGTCGGAGAGTTGGTGATTTTCTTAAGTGGGTATTTTCTAGTCAATCAATAAACTGATTGGTTTCAATTATTTTGATATTTTCTTTCTTGCTGTTGATTGAAAATAGGCGACAAATTATGATAACAATAATAACTCTAATTAAAGTGCAATGGGTTTTTTTATGGAACATTTTGAGCAATTGTTGTGAAAAAAAACATAACCGTTAAATTGAATTATGTGCGACAATCAACTGTCAGCTGTGATTGTTTGTTGTTTCTTTAAGACTTTGTCAATGTTTGTGTGTTTGTTGTTTATATTGTGGTAGGTCAAATTGTTTATGGTTATTTGCATTGCGCCTTCAGTTGCTCTATCTTTGTTGTTGTTGTTGTTATTTTTTTTGTTCAGTTGCTTGCAACTGCTTTGCTTTGGCAGACGAACGCAAATATTTTGATTTTTATTAAGTGTTGGCAAACTTTTTTGGTGAATGGGTCAAAAAATTTATGTGGGGGAATTTGGCAAGGCTTTTATTTTGTGGACGCTAGATGGGATTTAAAAATCTACAGTTAATTTATGTATTTCCCATAATGTCAGTTAGTGCTTTATAATTATATAGAGAATTGACAAATTTTGTATGCTCATATATAATTTCAATTTCACTTATTAATTTAATGCAAAACTCACATTTTCGTTTTAATGTTATTTATTATTTATTGAGTTGATAATTTCACGCGTATTTGCTTGTACGATTATTAGTATTATTATTATTTTTTTTTTTGCAGCGTAATCCTGTTCAACACAAAAGCCGTAAGGTTTCTCGATTATTTATCGTTGACTTAAAGCCGCAATATGTTGTTAAAATAAACGCGGCCAGTTGCCAACTGAATTGTACGCTTCGAGCCAACAGCGACTTCACCAAAGAGCCGGTTGCATGCAGCTTTAAAGTTTTTGAAACGCTAAAGCAAAACCAAAAATTTCAACGAAACCTTAACGAAGCTTCGAAAGCTATGTCGAAAAGCAGCAGAGTATATTAAATGAAAGTTTTGAAATTATTTGGGTTAATTTTTATTAAAATTATATTTACATTTGCTAATATTTATTAACGATTATTGTAATACAAAATTATCGATAAAGTCCTGTAGCATGTCCTGCATGCGAGTGCTGTAAATTTCATCGGAGTTGAAGGCATTCAAGCAAATTTCAATTCGTTTTCGACTGAAAAAATCGCTGAAACCATCAGCAGAGCCGGTTAGCTCCTGGGTGCATTTGGTTGGAAGGATGACTAGATGACAGAAGAGGCAGCTCTCTATGAGGCCAATAATGCGATACTCTTCCAATGAGTCATAGTATTCAGACTCAGTAATGAAGTCAGCTATATTTAAGCCGGCACGTTTCAGGAATTCGGTCATAAACCGATAATATTCCGCTAGTAATTCACTGAGATGAGCTTCCCGAAATTGGCTTGATGTAGGTATGGTGAGCACTGTGAGCAGATCTACAACTGGCGGAGCATACCTGGCCAGCTGGAAGTCGACGAAACGACATTGAATCGGATTCTCGCCATACTTGCCATATTGGAAGAGTATATTGTTGGCCCAGAGATCACCATGGAGAAGCACATTTTGTCGCGTCTTCGATGTTTTGACCAGCTCAAAGATGCTTGACATGCGTTGAGTAAAGTTGGCCAATATATAATCCAGTTGGCTCTGATATTTAGGCATCAGCTTTATAAACTCCTTGAGCACCGCACAGGCTTGATTAAAGTTGACCAGACGCAGATGCTCTGGCGGCACATTCGACGGATATGCGTTCTCCGGCAAAGGGAATCGCGGTTTTTTCTTATAGTCTTTTATAATAGATCCTGCGTGCATTGCGGCCAACGTCTTCAGACAGCAGTGCAGCTGCTCATAGCTTAAAAGACCATCGCGGGAAGCGCCCATGCGATAACCCTGATCTATGAGATTCTCAAAAACCAACAGATTCTTATCCGCATAATAGCATTTGGGCGCGATCTCTGTGCAGGCTGCCTGCAGATCCGGCAGCACATGCTGATAGACGGAAATCTCCTTCTTGAACACCAAAAGATCGTCCACATATTCCATACGGGATGCATTCCCCACCGGCGCCGATTTGCAGAATAATCGCAATTGTTTCAACTCTCCCGTTTCCTGCAGTCGCATTTCAACCTGCAGATAGAAGTGACTGCCCAGAAATCCGGCTGGTGCCTCTGACATCGCCTGCAGCTGATAGCTGATAATCTCAAAGTTGGCAGTCAGATCATTCTGGTGCAGATAACTCTGACACATACCCCGTATTGCGCTGTTGCTCAACTCCAATGCTGTTGCCATCTTGATTCCGACTGATTTGGTTAACAGGTTGGCTCCTACCTTATATCTTATTGCCACAACAAAGAATTAAAATGTATCATATGATTATTTAGACTAAAACAAAGGAGGAGCAATTCTTCTTTTGGGCTATCGAAGATAGAATACTCTTCTGCATAAATGACCGAAACAAGAATGATGATTTCTGGACTGGAAAAATTAAGCTACCCTTGAAAATAATAATAATCAATTGCAATTTAAATAATTCGCTTCATATAATTTGATGCATATAATTTGATGCATATAATTTGATCATGCTTATATAACTTGAAGTATATAATTTGATGCATATAATTTGATCATGCTTATATAACTTGAAGTTTTCATTCTCATTATTACTATTGTAGTAATTCGAGTGTTGAGAAATAAGCTCATTTCTTTTATAAAAAGTATTTTTTTTACTTTCAATATTGCAAACTGATCAACCACATTATTAGGGTATAGTCATTCAATGTCAATACACTTTACGATTTAGTCTTTAGTTAAATAACCGGAAAATCCCATTTGCATTTTTTTTTAATAAGCCCAAACGAACAATCCGAGCAAAGCGTGCTTCCTCCATGCGATGATAAGCGTTTTTTTTAATCCACTGATAACATTTTATAAAGGGCTATTATAAAATACTAATTAATTTTTATTTCATTATAACATTGTATAAAGGGTTCTTATAATATACTTTTTAAGATTCAGTTATGAGTCAATGTTTAATTAATAACCTACAAAATCTTTATAAAAAACTTTACAATATTTACGCGAAAAAATGTAAATTATCAATTGTCATAAGTAGATATTTCATTTTATTGTTATATAAAATAACAGTAGCTATGCGAAAAAATTCCCATTATTAGCTGTCTAGTTAAATATTGTCGTGTGGATTAGAAAAGCTCTTATGGAACACTTGGGGGACGTGTTTAAAATGTGCCAGAATTAAGTAGATTTATTGTTGACTTGTGGTAAATACAACTAATTCATCAGATAATAAAGACAAAAGATAATTTAGCCTAGTAATTTAGTTGATCTCTTGATAAATATTCTCTGAGAGCTGCGTGACTGGATTGCTGGGAAAATTAACAGCTGTACGACAATTTTATCAAGATGGTTTTTTTTTGGTAATAATCATGAACTATTTAGCTATTGGTTATTGTGACATATAATTCAGTTATTGAATGGAGCTTAAGCAAATAGTAACAAAAAATGCGCTTGCGACGAAGTGTTGAGGAATACTTGAAGAATTCTACGTTGCATGGGGCACGCTTCATAGTAGATGAAGATGCCAGCTGGTTGGAGCGTATATTTTGGATCATTTGTCTGGTGGTCTCATGGTATGCCTCCTGGTTGCTTATCAAAGCATCGTTGGGTGAGTTCAACAGTTAATTGACAAATAGTTTTCTATAATTTGAAGCACTTTTATCTAAATTGAAAAGCTGCTTTTGAGAATAACGCTATTAGCTTTGTGGTGGAAAGTTCCTATCGCGATTGGGATTCCAATTTCCCTGCCATTATAGTTTGCGAATCGAAGAATATGGATCGCATACAAGAAGTAGCCGAACAGTAAGTATGCATTTATATACCATCTTATCGCTTTCTGAATTTGGTATATTTTAGACTCTGGGGAGCCGATCATGATTTTACCTTGGAGGAAGTACTCAGCGAGATTGCCTTCTTTCGCGGCGAATCCTATCACACAGTGCACGAGTGTAGCGGGGAGGAATCCACTGCCTCAT
Source organism: Drosophila melanosoma (assembly GCA_035042045.1). NCBI lineage: Eukaryota > Metazoa > Arthropoda > Insecta > Diptera > Drosophilidae > Drosophila > Drosophila melanosoma. The sequence goes on along the minus strand of JAWNLY010000203.1, from coordinate 981,487 downwards.
GTTTCTACTCCAATTTCTCGTATTACGCCCAACTGGTTAGGAGCAGCTGTGTGGCCTCCATTAAGAACTGCGAATGGAATAAATCACCCTTTGATTGCTGCAAATATTTTCGACGCATGGAAACTGAATTGGGTATTTGTTATGCCATCAACTCTATGCAGGCGGGGTTTGTTAATCAGTCAACAATTAAGATAAATCTGTTATCAATTTTTAAATATTTTAAATTTATACAGAAAGTTCAAGGGTCCAAAATTGAATATGTACTCCAATCGCTATACCGGCCCAGGATCCCTGACAATGGAGCTGCACACAGAGGCAACGGTAATTGAGCTAAATTTATATAATTAAACTAAAAAAACTAATTAATATTCACAATGGAAAGGTATTCATTCTGGGTAATGAGGAGGTGCCCACTTTGGTAACACCTAAAACTGATTTCTTCGCCGTGGGACCCTATATATCTTTTGTGTAAGTACTCCTAGTTCCACGATACCCAAAATATTTGCTATGGTTTTGCATTTATCGATCAGTCGGTTTGTGTCCAAGCGGGATATTGAGAACGATGAGGAGATCAGACAGACGAGCGTCCAACAGCGCAACTGTCGTTTTCCAGATGAGAATATTCTGGATGTGCATCATTATTACAGTTATAGCGCCTGCACAGTGCAGTGCCGCAAGGATAGGCAAATGGAGTTGTGCAACTGCTCCAGCCACCTGACACCCAACTCACCGGACTGGCAGCTGTGCAACATGGATGGCCTGGAGTGTCTCAATCGCAATTACGAGGATCTCTCGGTGATCATTGCCAAATGGTCACGTCGACGTGGCCGCAAGGGACTCGTCTGCGATTGCCTGCCCTCCTGCACAGAGGTGGACATCACCACGGTCTTTGACAGCAAGGATAATATTTATGGACATCAGAATCCAGTCTCCAAAATCAAAGTGGCCCTCATGGAACTGCCTACGGAGCGGTACAAGCGGAACTTGGTAAGAGGCAAATTGGATCTGGTCGGTAAGTGCAACTCGAAAATGTATATTTATCAACTATATAACTAGACATTCAAGTACATTTTTTATAGTATCTATTGGTGGCACAACGGGACTGTTTGTGGGTGCCAGCTTGCTCAGTTTTGTGGAGATCATTTACTACATGACCATTCGGCCCTATACCAACTACATCCACGAGAAACGACGCCAAAAGCGACTTATTCAGCTAAAAAACAAACACTAAAATCGATGTTTCAATAATAAGAACAATTTAAATGCATTTTTTGTAAATTTCAAATTTAATTTAATTTAATTTTGTTGAAATTTGCGTAAATTACAAAAAACGAATATTAAAATAAAAAAAAATATGATTGCTTCGCTTTCGAAAACCTTTTAAATTGCTATAAAGATAAGTAGAATAAAGTTTGCAGGATGAAATATTTGAACAGCTTGGACAATCTCGAGAGAACAAAAGTTGATATTTTCTTATCCAACATACTATGCTATATTTGGAACACAACCAAGTGCAATCTGCCGAGTGTAATAAAAAAAGAACCAACCGAGCAATTCTCAGAGACTCGCAAACTGAGTAAAGTGTGAAATCGAATTTTAATTTTCGCTCAGTTTAGTCGCGTTCAGCAGCGCTAACGGACGGAAAAATTGCACTGAGGAAAACGTACGAAGAAAATTCTAAAAAAAAAAGAAAGATACAAAAACCGAAATCGATAGTCATTCACAGTGCGAATACGTCTTGAAGATTATACGAAATATGCTCTTGACACGCGGGGAATGTTTACAAATCCTACAAAATTTATTAAATGTGCAAAACGAAGAGTTGCATCTTGTGGATTTTAAACTGGAGAAAGAAAAAGATGCAGTTGGTTATCTGGGCGACTATTATGCATTGACTTTAAAGTACACCACTGTAAGTTGGAAAAAACGAATGATCGGTCCGATTGATATAGATTGTCTTATTGGCAGATTGATCTGATTGATATGACCTTTGCCATAATTTATCAGTCATACATTTTCGTCTTTTCTCCGCGCAACTCTCTCTTAACTTTCGTTTATTTTCTGTAGTTCATTCATTACGTTATTATTTTTTACCTAAAATCGCTCTCAGTGTTTTCTTTTATATTTCTCTATAAAATGATATATATATTTATTTAAAATGTATAAGTAATTTTATTATCTTATCACACACATTTAATCATTGCAAATTTCTTTTGCTTTATCGCGTATATCCATAAATAAAAATCTACAATTTTGTTGCATACTTTCAGGCAGCTTCAAAAACGCAAGTTGAGCAACTTTTTGTCAAGGCGCTGCCGCAGCAAAGCGATGAAGCTGAAAAAGAGTCTATTTTTCGAAAGGAGGCATTTTTGTACGAGAATTTGCTAACTGATTTGCAAAAATATTGTGTGTAATATGAACAACATTTACAAAATTTAAGCAGTTAATAATTATAATGCCATTTCACAGCCAAGATCAAATGGAGCCCCAAATGTTTTTTTACCCGATCCGACCTAATTGTGCTCGAGAACATCAAACTCATTGGCTATTGTGGTGCAGGAAACACGGAATTAACCAATAATCAGCTGCATCAATTGTTGCGAGGCCTGGCAGCTTTCCATGCGGCAAGTTTGGTCTATGAGCAGCGGGAATGTATAAGTATTGGAAAACATTTTGGTGAACGCTTGCATGAGATAACAGTGGCTCCAAATATAGACTGGTATACCACAGGGATCTCAGCTGTCTTGGCCGTGATAAAAACACTCCCTCAGTACCACCCCAGCATGGACTCTCAGCTAGCTGATGCCGTGCAGCGGGTTTATGAGCAGGTTTCACCCTCCAGCAAATATAGAAATGTTGTCTGCCATCGTGATCTGTGGGCGGGCAATGTCTTCTTTCCAGCTGATCACAAGGATTCCGCTTTACTGATTGATTTCCAGACCTGTCGCTACTCGCCACCAGCCATCGATTTATGTTTTGGCCTCTATTTAAATCTGACAAGCGCCGAGCGACGACGAGTGGAAATAAATTGCATTGATTTTTATTACAAATGGCTGCAGAAGGATTTGCAGGACTTTGGCCTGGAGTGCGCCGAATTAATACCCAAATCGGAACTGTTGCAATCATATGAAGAATTTCGCCTTTTTGGTATTTTTTACACTGCTTTGGTAGCCACTGTTGTCAAAGTTCCCAAAGAATTTGTTACGAATGAATACAAATATGTGGATCGCCGGGCGATTATACTGGATTATATGAGAGAGAATCAAGAGTTTAGAGACGTCATGGAAAAGTGCTGCTTGGAAGTCATAGAAATTGCCCTTGCCAAGTAATAGTATTCTTAATCTCTCCCACAAACCGATAAGATGCAATTCACTACTCTGATAAGCTGTAGAAGTGATAAGATTTGCACATAAATCATGTATTAAAATGTAAAAAATTAGCACACCGAGGTTATAATACACTAAATTAAATAAATACTTATATGGCTATATAAATAAATTAAATTTATTTGACCCTTAGCCTAAGTTTGTATTGAAAACAATGACAAATAAATATTGGCTTTAAATAAAAGTTAAGTTAGCAAAATTATCTCATTAAAACGAAATAAATATAAATTTAAAAACATTTTTTGATACGAAAAATGCATGGTTATTTAATGTGAATAAGCCATAGATACATTTTATTTAGGAATCTGGTTTTTATACAACCCATTTTTTGACTGTTGAAATTTTACTATCTTACCAACCAAAAAGTTGTATATACTTTCTGAAGTAGGGCAAATATTATAGCTTATTCCTATAGGAAATTGCAATAAATATTAATTTTCAGTTTGATATTGTCTCTCGCAGAGTATGTTTGTTATTTTTTTTGCTGCGAACACATAAGTCATAAGTCAATAATATTTACTATTAAACCGTTAATACCATGAGTCAAGAAGTCTATAAGCCGGTGTTAACGCGAACCAATCGGTTTGAACTGTTTTCAAATGATGAATGCAAACAGATATTAAAAGCTGTGCTCGTCGATCAAAATCAAGTGGGAATTCTGAAGGAGTTCAAAATTTTGCCAGCCATTGAGCATGTGGGTTTCCTAGGTGAATATTATCACCTCGTGCTCAAATACCAATTGGAAAATGAGCCCGTGGAATGCACAACGCGTCTCTTTGTCAAATCAATGGTTTACGAGAATGCGGATATGTCATACTACGTCGAAAAGTCGAGCATTATTAAAAAGGAGGCCAAATTATACGGATTGCTGCTCAATGAGCTGAAAAAGTTCTGTAAGTGAGGGAAAACTCAAGATAGAACTGGGATTATTAGAATTATCTTGAGTATTTTTTACTACTCTTTTTGTAAAGTAGTAAAGTATTGGAAAAATATTGATAACTATTGTTTTTTTTTATCTTTGATTGTAAAAAGTTGGCAATTCATTTTATTTACTTAAATATTTTTATATATCGATGAAACCACTTAAAAATATTTAAGATTTTTTACCAAAACATTTCAATAGCTGCTCATGTTTGGTGTGCCAAGTGCTATTTCACCCGGGATGATCTGTTCGTAATGCAAAATATTGAGGATTTGAGCTACAGATCACTGCCCTCAGAGACGCAATTTCTTAGTGAGGAACAACTACGACCAATGTTGAGGGCATTGGCTACTTTACATGCCAGCAGCGTGGCTTATGAGCGGAGTCATCGGGTGACAATCGGAGTGGAATTCAGACAGTGGCTGCTGGAGAAGTCCATTGATCCCGATATCAATTGGTGGACAACGGGATTGAAGGTTCGCTTTAGATTTGGTTGTGTGGACTTGTAGACTATTCAAGAAATTTCTTCTTTTATTGCAGGCTATTCTGGCCGTGACTGCTACACATCCCCGAGTGCTCAACGATGCAGCTGCTCAGGCCTATATAGCAAATGAGCTGCCACGTTGCCTAGATCGGGTTTACTATATGGCAAATCCATCGCCTGTGCATCGTAATGTATTTCTGCATCGGGATGCCTGGGCTGGCAATGTCTTCTATCCCAAGGAACAGTCCGAGAATGTGGGCTGTGTACTGGTTGACTTTCAGCTGTGTCGCTATGCGCCGCCAGCTGTTGACTTTCTAATGGCCAGCTACCTGAATGTGGAGCCAGAGCAGCGCAAGGAAATGATGCAGCGGATTACATCCGACTACCATGAGCACCTGGTGTCGGAGCTGGTAGCCATGGGCGTCGATGCACAAAGCGAGCAACTTAGTCGCACAGATTTCGAGCAATCTTTGAAAGACTATTCGCTTTTTGGTGCCACATATAATTGCATTGCAGCCACCATCCTCAGATTACCCGATAACTATCTGAAGAAACTGAAGGATGAGCAGCCGGGAAAATTTCATAATTTCTGCAATGTGGATCGCACCAAAAGTGTTTTGGGCTTAATGGCTGAACATGAGGATTTCCGACGATATTTATATGCGTGTGTTGATGATTTATTGGAACTGACTTACTATAAACAAGCCTCATAAATCAGGCTTATCTTTAAACAAAAAGACTTTGTAACAAAATTTAACATTTGTACGATTTTAATTTTGTTTAACGAAATATTTATTGTTGATTTAGGCTTAACTAATTAAGCTAATAAACTTAAATATTTTGTATGCAAAACGAGTACAGATTACAGAATTTAACAACAAAATTTAGAATTAATAAATAATGTTTGCTATGCATTATAAATGCTACCTAGTAACTCAAATTGGTCTTATCACTATTCGTTTTTTTGACTCACAGATTATCTTATCACAAATTAGCTTAGATTGTTAGAATTATACACAGATAGAAGGTTCTCAATGATTACTAAGAGTAGAAGATGAATGAATCTTGACACTTAGTTCTCTTCTAACTCTCAGCATCAATGGAACTGCTAAGCTCTGAGGAATGTCATCTGATAGCTTTACGAACGCTACAAATTGAAAAGGAAAATTTGGTTATATTAAATCGGCAACTCGATGTGGGCTCCAATGATTTACAGGGTTACATGGGTGAATACTATAAACTGTATTTAGATGTGGAGAATACGGAGACAAAATCAAAGCATCATTTGCAATACTTTGTCAAAAGTTTACCATACAAAAATGCGCCACAAAGAGCTGAATGCGAACGAAAAGGAGTTTTTGTCAAGGAATCAACAATCTATAGTCAAATATTGCCCAATGTGCAGAGATATGGTGTGTACCCTTTATAATGATAATATCTTGAATAAGTATATCAATTACTATTTATTTATGTATATAAAGAAGAACGCTGTATCGAAGAAATTGAATAGTTTATAAGAAAAATATTACTTGCATACTTTTAATATTAATTTTATTTGTAAAGAACTAAAAATATTGTGAAATTTGTCAATAAACTAATTTACCTTAATTTACTTTAGCAAACCACAAACTGTTTCCTCAATGCTACTACACTCGAGATGATGTAATTGTGCTGGAGGATCTCACCTTGAATTATCGCCATCTTAAACCGTTGGAGCGTTATACCCTGGAGCATTACAAGTTGGTGTTGGAGCATTTGGCTGCTCTGCATGCGGCGAGCATTGCCTGGGAACATGCTGAACAATTCAATATTGGCGATCGTTTCAAGGAGGTGCACATCGAAATAATGCTGGACACTCAAAATGAGTGGTTTACCACAGGCTTAAAGGTTCGCACATCCTAAAGAAAATCTATATAAAAATACTTTTCCTAAGCTTGACTTTCGTCAACAGGGCATCGTTTTCTTGGCCGCACGACATGACAAATACCAATCGAAATCCGCTCAAGCTTTCATTAGGGATAAACTTTATCCACTCCTGGTCAAAACGGAGCAGATGGTCAAGCCCTCGCAGACCATACAGAATGTGCTTTGTCATCGTGACAGTTGGGATCGCAATATTCTTTTTGGTTTCCCTAGTCCGAGTGACAAAGTGCCCAACTCATGTTGTATTGTGGACTTTCAGTTTACCAAGTATTGCTCACCGACATTGGATGTGCTCTATGTGCTCTACATAGTCCCCTCATCCAGAGAGAGAAGTGCCATATATGAACAATGCCTGGAGCATTATTACGATTGTCTTCAAACGGAATTTGTTCGACTTCAGCTGCCGACAAATCTGATTACAAAAGAGAATTTTTTGGAGGACTGTGAAAGCAATCGGTTAGCCGCACTGGTAATGAGAGCTGTCACCGAATCCCAAACAAAAATGTCTCCAAGTGTGGCCAATAAGTTGCGTGCCGAGGAGCCCGAGAAATTTGACTATTATCTAAATGTTGATCGAAGTGAAATGTATCTGAGAATCATGGAATTGCAGCCTGGTTATGAGCAGGAAATAATGGCCCCAATTGAGGAACTAGTTGATTACCTTATGGAACAGGATGATATATAAAAAATGATAATAATAAACGTATTTCTGGACAAACAATATTTATTAAATAACCTAACAGTTGGGACTAACAGCAAATAGATTTCGTCATAGATATAAACTAGCTAGTTTTGATGGCATACATATATTTATAAATATATATATATATAAATATATATTTATATATATATATTATATATATAGATATATAGTTGTATAAGACTAATTTGAAGCTGGATTCTTTGTGTTAAGATCCAAATTGTAATTGTTAAAGGCTAGCTACATTTAAAAGGCCTCTCACATCGACTGCTGGCTAATCTGTCCAGCAATCCTCGTTAGCATCGTCGTCATCAAAGTCGCGCACGTTGAAGTCCTCGTGAAACAGATCCTCGCCCTCCTCCTCGGAGGACTCTGACTGTCATCTAAGGCCGCTGATCCGTTGCGGCAGACTAATCACACCCTTCGGGGGCCGGGGCAATCTTATGCTTGTGGATGCTGCCATTGACGCTGACGTAGAGCTGGATGCCTTGCCGGAAACACTGGGAATGAGCTGGGCGTGCAAAACGGTTGTCTGATCGAAGCAGTTGCAGCAATATTTATCACATCGCATCAGCAAAACGAGGCCACCCAGCAGCCAGAGGAGGACACCCGGCCACGAGTAGACCGCACAGGCTGAGAGGAGGACAACGCTGAGCAGGAGGCACATTCCGCACAGCACGGGACTCACATTGATGACGCTGCCCGTGTACTGCGGTATAACGCCCATCATCATGGCCACAATCAGAACTCCAATGGCGCCAGTGAACGCAGCAGGTGCCCAACGCATCACCAGACCCGCCACACACAGCGCAATCCCCAATCCGATGACGACAATCGAAAATATGGTCACCCTCCATGAGCTGAGTGTCGGCACTCGCACACTGCGCTCCAGCGGACCAGCTGTGGTTACCTAAATCAAAATCAGTCTTGCTGAGATTTATAAAATTGGGAAAGTATATTTACAGTAATTACCTTTATCTTCTGACGATATTCATCGACTATGGCATCAATGTCCGTTGATGTATCCGAGTCACTTTTATCAAACTTATCGGGATACTCAAAATCAGATGGCTGCAGTTAAAAAGAAGAAAAAAAAAACAAATTTGTTATTAATTAAATTTAAAAGCAGATTTAAAAGTCGTTAAATGTTATTTACAAAAATTAAAAACTTAATTTTTGCTGATTTTCAATTTTAGCAGTTTTTTCTTATGGCTTTTTTAACTGAACAAAACCAATCAAGAAAACTTTAAATTATTTACTTATCTTTAAGAAAATTAACACTTTTACTGATGTAAATAAAACATTTTTTAGTTTCTTCATTTTTCTGCAATATTTTGAACTTATTTCGAAACATTTTCAAAACACTTACCGGTGGCTCACTGTCTGACAAAATGGTGGACTCGACATCTCTACCTTCGCGCTGTAGGAGTGGGGATGTGGGTTCGCCTAGCAGGAGCCACTCCTTCTCCACTTCTGGCTTGGTTCTTGTTTTGCTGTTGGGCTTTTTCTTAAGGCCTTTCTGCTTGGACAATCCAATGTTCCAAAGAGTGCGCTTCATGCGACTGGATGTGGATGCGGCGGCGCTGCAGCTGCTGCTGCTCTTGGCAATAGGCGCTGTGGCGAGGCGACTGTAGGACAACGATGACTCACTGCTGCTGGGCTGCATGAATTTGGGCCGATATGGCACATAGAGCAAGTAGAAGGCACGCAGAAGGGCGCCAGTTATGTGACTGGCCGCCAGACAGTAGCTGAGATGCTGCAGTGGACAGGCAAAGGCCAACATGGCACACAGGCTGCCCGCAATGAAGACGGCCAGAACGGGATTGCCGCTGTCGGAGCTCTCATAGCTGATTTGTTTGCTTAGAATGCGCCACTCGGAGGTGGCCAGACGCACCATAATCCCATACAGCTCGGGAAAGATTTCCAGAAACGCCGCCGAGCTGGTCAACAGCAACATGCAAGCGGAGGCAGGCACCAACTTATGGAATCCACTGTCATCCAGTATATTGAAGAGCGGAACGGCCACATAATCCTCCCGGGATCTATTTGATAAGAGTTGATTTTTATAGGGGGTATTTTTATTTTTTTTTTTGTTGGGGTTACCCACTTGAAATGCACCACTGTCGAGAGGCAGATGGAGGTGAGGATGAGTGAGATCATCGCCAGTGCAAAAACAAATACAGCTGTGATTCTGCCACTTCGATGCTGCTGAGACCAAACACTGGGAAACGCATAAGTTAGCAATGCGGTCGTCAAAAGGAACTGTTTGGATAGAAAAACATACAAAGAGATTAGCAAATGATGCATTTGCATCCACAGAGATTGGAAGTGGGAGAAAAAAATACCTATGAAAGAGCAACTGACTACAACTTCTATTCGAAATATCTTAACAAACCTTAGCAATAAAAGAACTGAAAAATAATCAATTTAAAAATTCCAAAATATTAAAATAACGTTCGCTGATTTCGTATGACTATATATAATATATACAAAGTGGGGGTTCTGTACTGCGACCTATTAGGTCTATTGTGCCCTCTTCTGAGTTTATAGCACCTCTATCAACCCCAGTTCCTGCACGAATGCCAGAATCTTTGAAGGGTGCATGCATCCCTAGGATACTGCATTTTTCCTGGATAGGGCGATACATTCTTTTAGGATGTGAGTTGAGGACTCCTCCTCGACTTCACAAAACCTACATTGATTGTTACGATAAATACCGTTTAAATACAGTTTGGATAGGTAACCTCTTAGTCTGCAATGTTCTGTCAGTAGACCAAAAAGTATCCTAAGCCTATTCCTACCTATGGATTACTTGCTTAAATCGTTTAATTTTATAGCCGTCCAAATGAAATTTAGCCTGTCGGTGTCCTGGTGTTTCCTCCCAGCTCCGTAGTCTCCTTTGTCTTTCTTCGTTCCTGAGCTGCTGCCATATTGTGTGCCTTCCTATGCCACAAAACGGTCCTGGCCCTGTTAGATGCCTCTCTGCACCCATTCTAGCCTGCTCATCCGCCGCTTCGCTCCCTGCTATTTCCCTGCGTCCCATCTTAGGGTAAGCCCATTGTGAGCCCCGAGTTGGTCAAGCTTGGATCGCACTTCTTGGACTACTTTTGATCTTAATTTCGTCCCATTTATAGCATTTATTGCTGCTATTCTATCGGATAGGATGGCTATGTCCGCATGCTGGTGTGTGTCCCCAAAGATTCATCGTAGGATATCCGAGGACCCACCACTCCCAGGCCTATATTGGTATTCCATTTTATGGTGTGCGGTTTCATAGGATGGATTTTATCTAATGATATCCATTCCTTTTTGCTACTGGTTTGAACATTGAAATTTCGCATCTCTATTGCTCAGGATGTGTTTGCCCCCAACTCCTTCGGATGATATCCTTAAAAGTGTGGCTTTCTGTTGTAGCCTAATGGTGTGATGGAGTGGCGTGAGCTTCATTAAGGCTTCCAAGGCCAGGTGCGTAGGTCAGGTACGTATTGATTCTGTCATGCATACGCAGGCCATTCTCTGCAATTTTTGCAATTGCAAATATCATCCCATAAGTCAGCATAGGTCTTACTACCATTAGGTATATCCAACTGAATATCTTTGATGACGAACGCCATGACTTCCCGGCTATGCTACGACATGTATAAAGCGCTCTGGAGCAGTGCCAAAGTTTAACCTGTTCGTTTGACTATAAAATCGCCATTTTTTTCGCGTAGACAGAGTTGTCTGGTGCAATGCACAAAAAACTCAAGTCTGTGGCGCATTGGATACAAAACAAAAAAGTTGGCTTCACGTGTCATAATCAAATGCTCACATCCTGTGGCTGTGGCTTCAATTGCCGGTAGTCACGGAACTCGTTGCCAACAAAATCGATAAAAAAAAAAACAAAACAAAAACACTGAAAGAAAAAGGCGCAAAGTGCACTGACCTACAAACACGCCCATTAGCAGAGTATCTGAAGTGGTCGGTGACGGAATGAGTGGGGGGAGGGGGGCACTTACGCTGCTAATGCCATTTGGCTGAAAGTAGCTGTCCGACCAGGCCAGAAAATCGCCACGCCACCAACCCACTGCGCTGAGAATTGCATTCAGGCCGAACATGCCGAGTATCATGATGAAACTGAAGGCTTTCGAGTGCTACGAAAAGAGCAAATTATATTTGAAAATTGTGTATAAAGCTAAATAAAAGTACAAACCTCTAAGCCCAACATGAACATTCCAGTTACCAAGAAGACAACGGCTACACCAAGCACATCCGGCCAGGGCTCATTTGGCGGTGAATTGCGGCCTAAAAGTAGGCAATAAAAATAATTAAAATCACTACAGTCCAGGCAGAAATATTGAGCTCACCCACCCAATATCAGAATACGGGCCAGGCCACCAGTCATGGCGTCCAGACAGGCGCTCAAGGTGCGCGATAGAGCAGCACAGGCGCACATGGCTGCCAGTGCATCCATCCAGGTGGCCAGAAAGAGGCAGCCAAAGTCAAATTTGTTTGTGGCACGCACATAAGGCATTTGCAGGCTACGCAGACTCGACTTGCAGCGAGCTGTAAGTGCATAAAAATTGTAAATTTATTTATGCATTTATTTTTGACAGAATCTGAAATGAAATTAGGGACTTAACCAGTTATACACAGATGTTGAATTGGTTAATTATCCATCAATTTTCATTAAAAATGTAAAAAGATATTTATCTGGTTTTATGTTGTGTTATTTATCACACCTCCTTTTTTAAGGACATGAAAGCCTGTCAACTCACCTGCTATGGCGCCATAGATTGTGGCAAGTAGTGTGGCAAATATTAGACCCGGTGCGGCAGCCTCATTATAGGCTATCAAGTAGGCAATCACTGAGGTGCCCAGCGCCAGGCGAGCGCCGCTGCCACAGCAGAGCGCGTCGAGCAGGCTGCAAGTATATATATATATATAACACAAATCCGGTCACAAATCAAGTCGTCTGCTAAATATAATATCTAATTAAGGCTTAATTAAATATTTGTGTATCCACCCACACACACACAATAAAGATCAAATCGTATACTTATTGGCGCCAACCGGGCAACTTGTCTACGCTGTGAATTTCATTTGAGTTTCTATTCTGTTTGCTCCACGTGACTCATTTCACAATTCGCTCGTTTGGCTGTGTGTCCTTTACTGCACCGTATCCTGTTTCGTAATTCAAACCCACAAGAACTTTTTGCCCAGTGCCTTATGGCCAATTTGCTGCTGATTGTAATTGTATGCACGATTCGTGCATATTTTAGACGCTCGATTATCCTTAATTACATGGCAACTGTCTTTCTAGCCAGAGGCTAATTGTTAACCTTTTGATGGCGTCAGAGTTAAGTGGTCAAATTATTTGAGTTTGCTCACCGACTGAATTAATAATAGTTAAGGCCTTTTATGTGCAGCTTATGTAATGCTTTCTATCCTTAAAATTCATTATTATTTATCAACTCTTTCGTGCTATTTTTTTTTAAGCAGTGCTACACACACAAATAAATGCTATTAATATGTAAATAGAACACATTCTCATAAATATCAGAGTCATGTCTGTCTGCTGTTGGTTTAGCTCTTTAGATTGGCAAAGTGCGTGACTAGCCCCACAAATCGCCAAAAATAAACTAAGTTTTCAACGACTAAATGTTACCCACAAAGGCGAACTTGTAATAACACTTTTATTATTAGTTGTAATAGTAATTATAATTTCTTAAAGTTGAAAATTTTATTTAGGAAAGAGGCTGGTTTAAAAATGTTTATAATTAAGTCAAATCTTAACTTAACTGAAAAGAAAAGTATTATTGTAATTTTTAATTTCGATTGCATCGTGGAATAAAGCAAAGAAAAAAAAAAAAATAATTATGTGTAGTCAGAAAATATATAAATATGTAGTCATATGTTTATATCTTTATCTTCAAAGAAATATTTAAAAAAAAAAAAAAAATTTATAAACAAACATTTTTATAAATGCATATTCAAAAAGTTAGTTACTGAATATTGCACATACGCACTGCTGGCCGCAACTAAATGTGCAGAGCAGACAAAAGTTAAATAAAAGTGTGGCGAAATCAACAAAACTCGAGGCACAAACAGCGCCAGTCAGTGCGACGCCGACACATGAAAAATAACACAAAAAAAAAAACAAAAAAGAAGAAAAATATATATTATAAAACTAGTAAAATAGATAAAAACAAAAGGCTGCACAGTCAGCGGGGCAAGTGGATGTGATGGGGTTGGGGCTGTTTGGGGAAATCCAGTCCAACAATCAAAAATCAATTTATTGATTACACGACAAATACACATATATCATGTGGCATGTGGCCAGATCATAATATCAACGTTATATGCATGCTGGCTAAGAGGTTTGACCATGAATGCATTGCATATAAACCGTTGGCTACGACATGAGCAATCTGTTTGGGTTAGTTGGTGGTTGATTTCTGGTGGTAGGCTTACCTGGCGCTCGACATTGTTGTTGTTGTTGTCTTTTGGGCTGATTTGGCTTGACTTCTGTTAGCTAAGTTGGCTAAGTTTTCTGGCTTCCTGCCAACCAGCAGTCAATGTTCTGAATTTTATTTGTTTTTGGCCTTTGCGTTGAGTGCATAATTTTAATTCGGCCAGTGCATTGTTGGCCTTTATCGCGTTTCTTTAAGTGAATGCTTAGAATTAATATTTTGTTTGTTTTTTTTTTGTCACTTGTGGGTTGGCATTGCCTTTAATTAGCCACGTCGACCTGAAGCGTAACAGCTCCTACAATGGCCAATAAGAATTTCGATAGGTTACGCACTTCTCTAAATATTAGACGTAATTTTGCAAACTACGTAGTGCTCACTCAAATAGGCCGCAATTGACTAAATGCTCATTGAAAGCTTTCCAACATACATTTTGGGAACAGCGAAAGCTTTTCTATAACGCTTTCTGAGTGACAAATGCAGGTCCTGCGCACTAACGGTTGTTTACGTTTATGTTTGCAGTTGATTGCACCGCATTTTGCTTTCTGCCTCTTCATTAAACTGAGCGACGGAGAGAGTGGGAATAGGGTAAGGGGAAAAGAGGAAAAGGGAAATGAAGGTTATATGATTCGTTACCTTTGATGGGGCTCGAGTGCCGTGTGAAAGTGCCATTCACTTAAGCTTTTACTTACGCGCCATTTTTCTAAAATTGTAAATAGATTTCAGTTAATTCTAAGTCTAAAATCTAAATAACAAATAAAATTAATATATAAACAAGTCTTTATATTTAAGTTGTAAATCTCAATCAGATCTAAATTACTTTATTTAAATATTATTTCAGGCTTAAAGAAAAAGTCGTTTTACATTTGAAAAATATATTTTGATTTAATTAAAAACACGTCCACTCTTTTTGAACCGGTCTCAAAGAATTTACTAAGTATTAAATATAAAATTTGTATAAAAAGAGGCAGCTCATGCATACTTAAATAATATAAAAAGTCTCCAAATTTGCAACGCAAATGATTAGGAATATTTATAAAATGGAAACTATAATGTCATAACTTAAAAAAAAGCAACATCGTTAAATTAATAAGTCATTAAAACTTACATGTAAATATTGAGAGATTACTTACAATGAAAAGTTCAACTCAAATTAATTAAGATAGACTTATTAGAACTAATAAGCGATGTTAACTCTTAATAGTAATTGGCAGATTTATAACGATTTGTAGCATTCGTATATTATTAAGAGTGACATCAATAACTTGGAATGAGCAAATAATAATAATAATATAAATCGTAAACAATCTGACACCCACTCACTGTTCCAAACTTCAATCTTTGCATAATAAACAATGTGCTAATCGAAGCAATATGCAAAGTTCTAATTTAAGTGAAAACTGGATAATCTGGCGCGTCAGATCGAAACTAGTTTCAGCCGAATACCAGACATTTATTGAAAAACATTTTTTATCTAATATACAAAATTCCCACTGCGTTAAAAACTTGGACTTTCTATCCATGCTGATCTTTGAGTTTTAGAGGCTGCGGTCACTTAGCACTCCTCAGCAATTGACCTTCCATACAACTTTTAACTAATTTTTAATTTTGGTACGTTTAGTTACCTGACATATATGAGAAATGTGGGCTATATAAAGTTTGTAGCTCACCCAACCATTTGCTATATTTAACTTTTATATATTTTGGTCTCAATTGTCTGTTTGGCCTTTTTACTTATTGTTTGACCAGTAATTTGATAAAAATTGCATTTAATGGGCTGCTGTCTTAAATTGCGCTAATTGATATAATTGTTATGGATATAAAAGTTGACTTTGAATCGAGCTGACACCATATAATATATACCAAAGAGCTATAAGTGTCCATCAAATTGAACCATTCTTTTGCATAATTTAAGTATTATCTTACACATAATAACATATAACTCATCTATGCCCTTCAATAATTTTAATAAGTATTCACACCTTTATTTCAAACTTAAGCATTAAAACTGTTTTATCATATAACTGATTAATTATTTATTTATTTGTTATTATTTACATATATAGATATATATATTTTTTTATGGGTCAAATTTATTTACATTTACATATTATTTAATATAATTTACATATATATTATTTTAACGAGTCAAATTTTTTAACGTATTTACATTTACATATTTATCAATGGAAAGCTTTGATTTACATTTACATATTTATCGACGGAAAACTTTGTATTTACATTTACATATTATTTATTATGATTTACATATATATTTTTTTAACGAATCAAATTTTTTAACGTATTTACATTTACATATTTATCGACGGAAACTTTGTAGAGCCTTTTTAATATATGCGTTTTGAAGTCTTAAGATTACTGTTTGCTGAAAGACAGTCTTAACTTTTGTCATATCAGTTGAGGGGCTCATATTTTAAGATGATGTTACAAAGCTAATCAATATGACCTTAAAGAAATGCCATAATTAAAATCAAAATCAATCAATGACGATTGCGTCATGTTTTAGAGTTATCTCAAATTAACTAGGTCAATTTCGACGGAAGTTAAGACGATGTGTGACCGGAAAGTATTAGTAGACTATTAAAGCAAATAAATCAAGAATTAAGCAGATACATTTGTTGAAAGACTTTATCTTTATTCCACGTACGTATGAAAAAAAAAACTATTCTTTCAATAATTATAATATTATTGTTCTTTTTATTATTTTATTCTTTACTATTTCTGCTTATTTGTATGCTTAACGAATCTGCACAATGAAATAGCTTGAAATATTTTGTAGTTAAAGTTATAAATAAGACGCAATTGGAAAACTGGTTCTTTTTTGAAAAGTTCATCCGATATAATTGCTATATTGCAAATTAATTCTTAGAATAATCATACAGAACTGCCAAATTAAATGAATTAAATAACTTCCAAGCGAATATGATATAATATGAACAAATATCTATAATTAGCCTTGATGATTTTAAGAAAAACCGCTAAGAAATTGTTAAATGGTACGTCAACAATTAGCGAGCATATAATTTTTGGCATGCCGTATGGGAATATGTATACAATTTTGATTAACAACCCCAAGGCTAAGTAGTTCTAATTAAATAGGCCATCACTAGGCAATTAAAAAGTGACGACATTAAAATGCTTACCCATTAATGCGCATTGGCTATTGTCTCAGATAAGTTGCAAAACATCAAGAAATCAACCAATTGATAGCGACTCACATGGCAGAAAACACGTTCTATGGAACCATGGAACCTTAGCCGGAAGTTTTTGCAAACATCACGTATCACAAAATGTGAATTCTTAGATCTAAATACGCATACATAGCTGAATTGAAGTTATGTGTCGGTGTGTGCGCGTGTGAGGAAGTGAAATAGGTTAAAGTTCTTCGATTGGCGCCGCTGCTTCAAACTTTGACAAATGGATGTGTTCAGCAATTCACGCTAATTTCGATCTGAGGTTCTAACGGGTTTTTGCGCGCCCGTCAAGGGCAACCAACATTTTTTTCATTTCATATTAACATGGATTAACATATTTTTAGCGCTCGGTCAACAGGGCACGAGGTCAAATATAGTTAAGCAATATTTAGAAAAAGGAAATACATTTTTGAATATTGAGATTGTTGTTTTGTTTCTAACATTGCGGAAATTATTAAATATCTTAATTAAAGCAGTTAGTCAGGGGTTTTTTGTAAGTTTTATTTGATTTGATGTGCAATTAATTGAAACAACAACGTTTCGCTTAACTATTCAATATTTGACTGCTTCGCAACACTGTCAACAGCTGTTTTGTATTCCCTCTTCCCATGCCGCTCTATCGTTCTTCCTGACACAACGCAAATTAAAGGAATCACAGCTGGCCTTTTCTCATTGCCTGCTCTCTCGCGGCATTCAAATGCGGCTCTCTCGCTATCTCTGTTAGTTTTACTCTTGCATTCTGCGCGTGCGTCGCGAATGTCACTCTCGCCATAAAGTGGCAAGAAGAAGACTTGAAAATAATATTAATATTATCAAACCCAAAAGCAAACAAAGTGTGTATTTTATTTATAAATCGCAGCAATTATTCGAAAGCCCTCTTATAGCACTAACTGCTTGAATTGCACATTTGAGGAATTGTGCCTGCGCCCTGTGAACATTGTGAAATTATAGGCAAGTGTTGTTAAATGCCGATATGTAAATTAAGTTCATAATATTGCGCAAACAAATATTTGTTGAAGCGTAGAAGTGCCCTCAGCAGTCTCAACAGTCTAAACTATAGACATTAAAACCTCTTCACATTTATGCAATTCACTATGCCGCTTACATTCGCCCAGCCGTCGTTATAACGTCATCTTATATGCAGCTGACCAAAGACTAGACGGCCTTTAAATATTTGGAGGTTTTTGACCCCAAAGTAGACACTGCAAATTCTTGTTAAAAATGCAAATTAATATAGCATATTGGACTTAAATAAAGCACAGCCAATAAAATTTATATTCAAAAACAATACATGTGACGAAATCGACCAGAATTGCAACTAAACAAGCAGAGATAATCACTATTTGCATAACTTGTTTTTATCTAACGAAATTCGTGGTGTTATTGCAAGAACAACTTAGTTAAAGTGATCGAATTGAACATATCCTCTAGAATGAGAAACACGTTTTTTAAAGAGCTCAACTAAAAATACCCTTAAGATAGTATTCTGCAGACATACATATATATTAAATAAAAATATCTGCATGCATTCTGATTTATTTAGTAAGTGTACCATTAGATATAAATACGATTTAAGATTTTTATTAAATCGCGATAGAGTAGGAACAAACTTCCCTGTCCATAACAGTTCAAAGGGAATTAGCTTTTATGTGAATACATTCTAAATGCATATGAGGGGAAGAATCAACACAAAAGAGAAGGCAAGCAAGAAACCAGCAACAAAGAGAATTAACACATATTTGTCATTTTACTTTCATTTGGCGTCTGTTTTGATTCGCTTGACTGACGCAAAAAGCGATATTAAACATAATTCAGAATTGTATTGGATAAAAGTACAGTCATATACAGTTTGTTATATCAATTTTGACATAAGTAAATTGGGAAAGTAAGATGTTGATTTACATAAACATTACTAATCCATAAGTAATGAGCAACTGAAACTTTGCACAGGCTCTTAATACTTGTTGAGCAATGGAAGTATATGAGAGCTAAGAGGAAAGTGAATTAATTTGGGAAGAGTAAAATATGTTTATGTGTACGTAAATACTTACATGTTATTTTGTGAAAACTTTGTGCAACAATAATATAAACCTAATGCGAGGTTTTTGAGGATACAACATAACTGTTATTTAGCTTGCAAGGGCTTCTAATGCAGCAGATTATGATGAACATTTTCTTTGAAATAAAAGGCAGTTAATTTGCAAAGGGAACAGTGAACAGCAAATAGGCAAATCAACGACCAACGTATTAAAGTTAAAGTTAAAATATGCAATTAGTGTATAGGAACAAAAAAAAAATAAAGACAGTGTTATTATGCAGTAACCTTTATTGAGGCGTACAAAACTTACGTCTCTAAAAAAATACTTTAAAAACCTGATTAAGCTAGTTTTTTTTTCATGATATTATAACTAAATATTAAGATCATACAAAATATCATGTGCAACATTACTTAACAAACCTAATGAAAGGTTTGAGCCCGGAACATAATTGTTTATGATCAGTAGTAGCTAATTAGCTTGCATAAATAAAGTACATTATGGCGTGCTTCTATTGCAGTTGGCTGTAAAATTAATATAGTTTTTATTTGACAGCAAACGCAATTAATTTGCATGCACAGTGGGCAGTGATTAGGCAAATTAACAGCAATAACACCATTATTAAAGTTAAAGCTTTTATTAAGTTACACAGGCGATCACTAAATAAGTAATTAGCGTTAACCGACAAAAGAACGTAGTCGTTGCTGCTGTAAGCTCTGTGTCTAACTTTTGCTTTTGCTAATGCGCGTATAGCGTCTAACACAAAAATAAAAACAAAAACAAAAACAGAAACAAACAGTTGAAAGCTGCAACAGCAGAAGCAGCTTAAGCTTCATGACGTCACATCGGCGCTAAGCTTCAGTCAGCGCTGAGCGAGCGGCAACGTCGACGTCGTCGGCGACAGCGACGTTAGCAGCTGTATCCAATAGCGCCCCAAAATAAGAAGTCGCATTTCATTCCTTTCGTTCAAATTCGTTTGCTACGCTCTCGAGAGCGGACGTGTGCACGCGGAAAATCAGATACAAAAGCCAAAAGCGCAAAATACAAAAACAAAATAAACGCAAACTGTAAAACAAACAGTAACAAAATATTCAAAAATTTCGTTGTCTTGCCTGTTGCTTTGTTATTACCGTTGTTATTGTTTTACTTGCTTGTGTTTCGTCTGCATCGAAGAATTACAACTTAACAAATTGTACGAAAATTACTCAATGTGGCCGGACTTGAACAGGCTAAATTAAAAAAATAAATATTTAAATTATAACAATCTAAAGTGCAAATTACCAGTGTCAAAATGGTGAAAAACAATAACAATCTGGAGGCAGATGTGAAAACGATTGCCAACGGACACGATCTCCCAAATGGCAATGGTGCCACTGTGGGTGTGGCAGCGCCTACAACGCAAGCTGCCCCAAGCGGTTGGCGCGAAAGCATTTGGAATACTTGGGATGCATTCGCCGATGTCGCGTGGTTCATAATCTGCTGCATAGGTTATATATTTCAGGTAAGACATAACATTCGATCTATTCAATGTCAAATATAATGTGTAGAAAATTAACAATTTCAATTTATTATTTGCCACACCAAAGCAAACCATGCAGTGCCTTTGTTTACAACTACTTAACATATTTGAATTGCTATA
This sequence comes from Drosophila melanosoma, assembly GCA_035042045.1. Classification (NCBI taxonomy): domain Eukaryota; kingdom Metazoa; phylum Arthropoda; class Insecta; order Diptera; family Drosophilidae; genus Drosophila; species Drosophila melanosoma. The sequence continues at coordinate 960,733 of JAWNLY010000203.1, read as the reverse complement.
TTGTTAGAATTTATTTGTTTCCGTCTGCCTAACAAGTTTATAGTTTGGTTGTTGACCGCAAAAATCTTCTATTTGAAAATAAATACTTTAAAACCTAAAACTTTATAAAAATGCAAAAAGGCTTTGATTAAAAGATTTTTTTTTTATTTCAATAATATGTTGAAGAAAGATATTATCGCATTTATTCCATTTTTGATGCCAGCAAGTATTTTTTTTTAAGCGCAAATATGTGTGATACAGAAGAAAAATAAAAGAATTAAACGCAATTGAAATCGAAAGTGTTGGTCAAAACCAACAATCTTATTTTTATACATTGCAATTTAATATTTTCAATAGATGTTTGCTTAAATACTTAATCTTTTTTATTGAAAAAAATAATTAATAATCTTCAAATTGTGTTAGTAATATTAGTTTACACAGAATTAAAATCTTAAGTGTACTAAACTCACATTAGCTAAGTCAAAAAAACAATTCAGATATCTAAAAAACATGATTAATATTTAAAGTAGTTTTTGGAATATGTATAAATAAAAATGTTTTTTTTTTTGTCCTGCATAGAAAAAAAGAAACTTTAATCAAGTTTGTTAATTGAATTGACAAGACGTATTTTCTGCAAAAAAGGACAATTACAGTAAGCAGTCATGCAAAAGATTCAACTCATAAATTTAATAAAATCATTTACAAAACTTGTTTCGGTTAACTTATTTTCACTGCCTGTTGTCGTAAGAAATGCCCTTGCTCTTGGCTGCTCTTGGCTGCTTTTGTCATTACAACTCTTCGCAGTTTATCAATAAGTCTGCAATTTCATCTACGTTTTGCGGTTACCATCGTCGTGCATATACAATTAAAGACACGCTCAATTTCGATCTTTAGCCAATATACGTTATACATAATTATCGGCACCTGCAGATTGGCCAGTTATACCATTTAGTGTTATTTATTTAAGCGATTCGCTTATACGTTTAGAAAGATTGTTGTATTTCTTTAAAGAAAACAATTTTATAGCCATGGCAATAAAGAAGCTAAGCAAATCTCTGATTTGATACGACAACATTCAATTTGCCGCTAAATTATTTTTATTATTGTTGCTTTATCGAAAAAAAAATCATCATTTAGCATTGTCATTTCACTTTTTTGTATAAGTTGAAAAATCCCCCATGTAGACTGAAGTACGAACACTTTAGACATTTGCGGACACTAAACGATTTTGAGATTATAAAATGACAGACGTCAAAATGGCTGTAAAGAAAAAAGTTGCTTAATTACTGTAAAGTGCCCGTTTGAAATTTATTATTATTAGTTAACAAAGAATTCCAATATAATGCTGTAAGTGAAATATATTTTTTTTTTCCTGTGGTCAGCCAAATTAACATGCTTTGCTTTATAAACAAATTGCACAGCCTTACATAAAAGACAACAATTTCGTAGGTTTTTTGTTGTTGGGCCACATAATTATATTAATTTCACTTTGGCAACCAAGATAAAACGAAAAAAACCTTTTTAGTTTGCGGCATTGCTCGGCTATGTTATGTGTATGTGTGTGTGTGTGTGTGTGTATATAGAGATATAATCATTAAGTATAGCATGTATATCATGTATTTGCTTGGGTCTTATTACGCATGAGTGCCATTAAATTGCCGAGTTAACTCTCTTTGCCTGAATGCTTAACTAGCCGCAATGATGCCAACTGCATAGAGACAAACTGATAGAGAGGGGGGGCGGGAGGTGGATCGCTTGGAGGCGTTGCCCATTAAAAAATGTTGACATTTGCATGCTGAATGCATTATCAACGAGCCATGCGCGATCCAAAATCGATTTGCATATACATTTTTTCTTACAGATTCATGCGAAACGCTTCAGCGATGACTGGCGAGTTTTTGTTGTTGTTGTTGTTGTTGTTGTTGCTGTTGCTGTTGATTGCTGTTGTCTGCTGCACTTGCATATTGATTGATAGTGCCAATTATGGACTTTGGCTGCATATCAATCCTACCCTGTATTTAGTCATTGAATTACTAATTCTGATTTGTTGGCAATGTTAAACAAAAGACTTAGGCAACAAACCTGGGAGCGCAGCCGCTTGCCGCTTCTAGAATAGTCGCACAGGCTCATGTAATACAACATTGGGAAGCAATAACTGAAAAAAAAAAATTAAATAAATACCAAACACATATAGTCCCCCCACCACAAGACGTTGACAGTGACGCTTGCGTCGCCGTCGGCGTCTCTGCTGCGTTTTGGCTTGTTGACCCAGTTCAACTTTTGCATTTTGCCGGCTTTGCAGTCGCGCTTTGAAGCCTGTTTTTATTAGCTTGGCTAGTTGTGGGTTCGACTGTAGCTGTTGCTGTTTCTGTTGTTGCCACTGCGGCTGCCGCTGTGGCAACAAAGACAACATCAACAATACCAACAAGCCACACATATTTTTCGCGGGCAACCTGCCCGTTTTTGATGCCAGCATGTATTATTTTTTTTGTTAAGCGCAAATATGTGTGAAACAGAAGAAAAATAAAAGAAGTAAACGCAATTGAAATCGAAAGTGTTGGTCAAAAACAACCACAACAATAACCACAAAAGTCGTATAACTACTGCTTGCTATTGCATATGTGCGCATAATGTTGGCTTTTGTTTGTCGATGTTGTCGATGGTGGATGGAGGTTATTTGAAGCGCAGGCTCACTATCCATAACGGCCTTGGCTCACTTGTTTGGATTATCTTTCATGCCAAGTGGTTTAGGGCATCGTCTCACTCAAGGGTTGTAAATGGGCTACAAATGTTAGATGAAATTGCTAAACTTTTTACTATAAATAAGCTAAAAATATAATAAAGACAATGTTGAATTCTGCTTTAATTACAATTGTGTAAGTATATTTTACATAAAAAAAGAAGCATGAAATAAATCAAGATCATATGGGAGTACTTGCGGATATCCATTTTAAATATACGAAACTTTTAAGCATTAAATCTCATCTAATATCAAAACTGGTTCACTTAATTCTTTTGTTTTTATTCTATGAGTAATTTCGCATTTGGCAGATTTCTTTAATAAACTTGTTAAACAAATTTCGAATGTTGCGCAACAAAAACTATATAAAAAAATAAGCATAAGCATAATAATATATTCATTATGTTATGCAGTGTGTCATTAGTCTTTATATCAATTTCACGCATCGCATATCCGCTCAGAGCCCACCTCAATTTGCAAAACCATCTTTAGCAAATATCTTCAGCATTCCAACTTAGACACTGCATAGAATTTGATTAGCAGCTTAATGAGCGCGTCTAGCCAAATGCGGCGTATACACTGAAACAAAAATAAATTCAATTACGTAAGTGTTAATTTTTGTGTGGCTATAAATGAATTTAGATTTTGAAGGCCGCTTGCCTCGCAACCGACCAAAAACAACAAGACAATAAAACAAATTCGAATTCATTGACCAGTTCTGCCAGATTACTAAGATTTTCAAGCTGACGTGGCATTTACTATGATGATGCCACAAAGTGCAACGAAACAAACTAAACACGTTTCACGTCTTAAGCTATGCATGTATTGTTAAAAATATAAATCTGTTTTTAACAAAACAAAATATTATAATTTATTGTCATTGAAATTTAACAAATATTTATTTTTGTTTTACTTCTGTTTAAGTAAATTAATCTCTCTGTCATAGTGATTGTTACTAATCAATAGCATTGAAAACTATAAAGATTTTTATATTGTTTATTTTTAAAGAGAAGTGTTATAAAATGGTGACTAATCTTTGATACATGTTAATTTGAAAATGATGTCTTTAAGTTTAAAATTTTTTTTTTCTCAATTTTTATACAGCTTAATACACATTTGCAGTGCACTTGTTGTATTTCAGGTTAGCTGATATTTTATTTTTTTTATTATGCAAGAGAAGCTTTTCGCTCATTGAGAATAGTTTTTCATATTTATATACATCTATATATACATATATATATTTATTCATTTTTTAAAGAAGGTCATCATTTAGTTGTGAGTAGAGTAAGAGAAGTCGAGTGTGGCAGCAAACTGAAAATTGCAACAGTGCAACGCATTGCAAGTTCGTGCCTTAAGTCTTTGGTATATAAGCAGCTCAATGAAAAGCGCTCAGCACTTAACACTCAAATTATGCTTCTTATAGACAAGTTAAAACCGAGCCAATTACGGTCAGCTGTCGATTCGAGTGTCGAGTGGCTTTAATGTTGAGTCGAGTCAAGTCGAGTCGTGTTGTGGCGTCAAGCTTGGAGCTAAACGATCGCTGCAAAGTCGTTTTGTATACTGTTGTTGGGCAAGACACTTGTATTGGCGTTGGTTTGCTATCTGGCTGGCTTGGCGGCTTGCCTCGCCGGCTGGCAGTTTCACTTTCAGCTAGCTGGCTTAGAATTCACCTGGCCCGACGTTGCCGTATTCATTTAGATTTTCAATTTTCGCAATTCTCCTGAATGGACGTACCAAACAAGTTTTGGCTTTGCCACCGTCTACCATTAGCTTTGCCCAAGCACAACAGCAACAACAACAACAACACACACATACACATTTGATTACCATTCGCTTCTGCACTGCAGCAAATGTCGCCTTTAGAAGTTAACATTTAGAAAAACTACCAAGATTCAAATTTGTTTGCGGTTTGCAGTGTTTGCAGTTTGATTGAATATCCACAATTGCGCAAGATTGTCTGATTGCCAGCTATTTCAAGCGCTTTAATACAATCATTAAAACAATATACAGTTAGAAAGATTGACTAATTTGCAAAGTTTTGTTTAAATATTGATTCAAGACGACTCTGCCATAATGAACAGCTTCTGCTAATGAGAAGTGATTGAATATGCCTTGCAACTGGTAAAGTGGTTTTTATATGTAAAATCAAATAAAGTTTCCTTAATTAGCAAGAAACAAACTGGGAAAATAAGATACTTAAATTAAGCTAAACAAAAAAAAAAACAAGTCATAAAAGTCAATAATTTTAATAAAGATAGAAAAGTTGAATTAAACAAGCCTTTTTCATTTCTTGCTTTTATTAATTTTTTTAAATTTTAGCAGTCTTATCTGATTTGACAAAAGTTTAGCTTACCAAATTTGCAACACGAGATTTAATGTTAAAGTGTTGAAAGCAAAACGCTCTATTTACCACTTATATCTGTAACATAAATCAGCATTGTTTATAACTAGTTTACTGCATTTAAGCCTTGGAAATTTGTTCATTTTACAAAGGTCGCTGCGTTCACCTTGACAATCAAACGTACAATCTATCTAACCATTAACCAGACATTCAAATCTTAAAACCCTAGACAAGATCGATGCTGACGAAGCAGTTTTTTTCTTTCGCCTTTACAAAAGATACATTGTAAGAAACGAATGTTTTTTTTTTTGCTGTTTGCTTATTTTATTTTTCAAGTGACAAGGCATATATAACCCGACTATATTAGACTTATTTATAGACGCCATTCAAATGTGGCCAGTCATGTTCAGAGTTTATTTTAGCAACCGCTTTGCTTTAGAAAACTAACTTCCGTGGTCTTGAATTTTGTTTAGAAGATTTTTTTGCATACGCTTGACAACCAAAATGGAAGAAACTCGAAATTTGGCATATATTTGATTTGATGTGTCATAACAAGAGTCTTGTAAATGTGAAACACAAGGCTATCCTATGGCATAATTCGCAGCTAAGAAATATATAATTTATTGTCATGTTATTCACTAATAATAATAACTCACTTCCTGTCCTTGTTAATGTAACAGAGTAGGGAAAAAGTGAGTAACACGAATATTGCATGTTCAATTATGTGCCACAATGTCTGTCAACAAGGCAACCAGTGAAAGAAGCAACTCATCATTATCATTTTCAGACACCTGCAGACATTTTATCTTTTGCAAAAGTCTCGTATTATTTATGAGCTTTTCTCATAACATAGCAGGCTAAAAGTTTGTACTGGAGATGTTTCGGCGTAAAGATACCCTTTACAAAGGTTAAACCAAAAATTGCTTCTCTCAGATAGGAAATTAAATTTAATGTATCAAGCAAAAATAATAGCGCTGACATAATTTTCGTTCAAACTACTATAAAACATTTCGTTAGGCTTTGCAACAATATATTTTTGGATACAGGGCAGAGCAGTCACGTTTGGGCCCCATTCATTCTTAATGTCAAAATAATTGGACACGCTTGCCAGTGTTGGGCCTAAAGCTGATGTTGCACCCCAATACACAGATCCAAATTCCAGCGGCTTCAGATCGCCGCGTCGCGTGTGGCACGAAAATTTATGAGACGCCTCCGGTGGCAGGCGAAATGAAAAGTGCTACTATTTTGTGTTCAGTTTTTTTTTTTGGGTTACTGCAGTTGTTGCCGTTGTTTTTGTTGTTGTTATTGTTGCTTATGTTATATTTGCTCCCTTCTGAAGAATGTTAAATGTTATGTTAATGTTGTTTCCCGCGCCTTTTGTTTTCATTGTGTTCGGCATTGCCGACGTGCGAGCCATAAATTTGGACAGCTTATTGACGCTAAATCAACAAGCGTCCAAAGACATGAAATACTTAACAGTGTCACACATATCTCAAGTATTTGCACGGGTAGAGGCGTCAAAATCGACGTTTATTGACACGCTACTGTCAATTTGCATTATCTCCGCTTTGTTTGCCCATTTATGTTGTCGCTTGTAGGCGTTCGTTTTTTTTTCTTGTTTTTTTCCTGTAAAATATGAAATTTGCATATGCCACATCTACGAGTATTTGTTTAGACACAAATATTGTCTGCCTGTGTTTGCAAACACTCGTTGAAAAATTTGGTAAGAATGTATCGTTTGAAAACAAAAGACTTAGACAACGAACTTGAAGTAATTGTAATTTGACAAATGTCAACTTGTTTCAAAATGATTGATTGAAAACAAAAGACTTGGGCAACGAACTTGAAGTAATTGAGTTTCCGTCATATTTCAAAACGAATTGAAATAGAAAGTTGTATGAGATCTAAAAAATGATTATATTTAGCATAGGATAAGACAATTAATATAAGACAAATTAGAAAATGCTTTTAAACAGCAAAAAAAAAGAATAAGAACCCATTTTGAACTATTATCGAGGGTTTTCAACAGATTTCTATAAGCAAATCTTGAAAGGCATTATGAGCTATATATTTAACTTGACAACTATTAACTTCTATACAAAAAACTAAACTCAAACAATAACACTTTGAATAATAAAGTAAATAATAATAATTAAAAATAAGAGATTATAAATTAAATTTATTATCTTTCCTGTATAATTATCAACACGTTTTCAAATCGCTTTCTATTTTGTTTCCTGCAGGACCTTTATTACATTACCTTTGGCTATCCCGAAAAGGAACTGGGCACTGACATTGCACTAATCACTGGCGGTGGCAATGGACTGGGTCGTCTGTTGGCCGAAAGACTCGGCAAAATGGGTACCAAAGTAATCATCTGGGACATCAACAAGCAGGGTAAGACAATGGAGAGAGAGAGAGAGAAAGAGAGAGATGGCAACAACTACTAATGTATGTAATTTTCTCAATCAATCAGGCATTGCGGAAACCATTGAGATCGTGGAAGAGGCGGGTGGCTATTGCAAGGGCTACGTGGTGGATATATCAAAGAAGGAAGAGGTCTACAAAGCGGCCGATGTCATCAGAGACGAAGTTGGTGATGTAAGTAAAAAAAAAACAGTATAAAAAAAATGTGTAAATAGAAAAGGGAAATTCACTTGTGGAATTTCGTGCAACAATTGAAGCATTAAACTGTACTAATTGCTATTCACAGTTGAGCGCCTAAAATAGTCGTCTATGTTGAGCTACGTAATTATTTGTTGAGGGGCGATTTAATGGCCAGAACCCTTTACCAGAACACATGTATGCCCAACACTCTCATCCAGACACGCCCCTAAACTACACTTTGATGCATATACTTATGTCATAAATATTGTCCGCCTGCCCCGCCGAGACACAAATTAATACGCATGAGCGCATCTTCAGCCTTGAGAAACAATAACAGAAAGAGCAAGAGAGAGGGGAGGGAGATGGAGAAAAACAGTTGGTCGAACTGGTCTTCAAACTGGTTGCCACTTGCGTTGCATCTGGTCATTAATCATAATGTGGAGCGATGCTACTGCTACCATATAGACGAACTTTTAACTGTTTCCTGGCCACGTCTCTCCGGTTCGCTACAGCATTCAAATTAGTCGCAGTCATCGCAAAGTGTTGCACTGCCCCGCCAACATATTGCACACGCATTAAATGTGCATAAAAATCACAAGCAACAATTTTGACTAACTCTTGGCCCTCACATGCATATATATAAATTTAACGATTCTCGCATACTGGCCAAGGTGATAAGGCAGCAGCATTGTTTTGGCCACAAATCGTGTCACGGCATTGATTATCATAGCAAATGCAACTGTGAAAATTGGCTGCCAACAGTTGACGACCGACTGGCGCCTTCTGAGTGCAGTTGCTAATGTGATTAACACAGCTTTGCCAAAGTGTTGAAAGTTCGGCAAGCGCATCGAATAAAGTCATTCATAATATTTTCGTTACCCTTTACTTGATTTTGACACACTGTGTGTGTTACGCAATGTTGAATATTTGTTTCACATCATTAATGAAGAATAGCTGCGATTCGTTTGATCTGTTTTAATTATACCAAAAATATATATATTTTACCTGACTTTGTTAACTCTTTTTACGCTTGTGCTTGAGCAGTTTTAATTCAACAAATCTTTAATAACTTGAAACAATTAAGCTATTAAAAATGCGATTTTTATTTAATAATTTACTATTATAAAAGTTAATTACATCATTTTGCCAGACATTTGAACTTTGTTTGAACTTATGATTCGAATTATAATGGGTTCAAAGTCAAACTATAATTAAACAAAATGAAATTTATTGTTCTACACGAATTCATTCCCAAAAATAACTTACAATTTTGGTCAGTTAAGTGTTCAAAAGTTGATATAAACTGGTATTTAATATGCCATCATTAGGGGCCAATAACAGTTTACGCTTGGCCGGGAGCAATTTACAAATGGAATATTAACGCTCTGACAAGTTCAACAAACAACAAACAAAAAAAAAATGTTTAGATTTTCCATTGTTAAAAAAAAAATTAATGAAAAAGCGGAAAAAAATATTTTGATATAAGACAAGCAAAATCCAAACTTTTGAGCCAGCTGTTGGAGTAAAGGAAAAATAGAAAGACAAAATAATTGGAGAAAAAATTAAAATCATAATAAAACAAAGGAAAAACACATTTGGAGTAAATTGGAATGATGCTTTTATTGGATGTGCCTAAGAGTAATACTCTGCACTTAGAATATTATTAACAATGTGAATAATATTAGAATTATTTACTGGAAATTGCCAGTTTCTATGAGTTTCTTTTTTCAGTCGAATTATAGACTGAATTTTCTATGAATAATAGACACATAAAACACGTATTTGGCTGTGTAGGAAAAGAGGCTAAAATATTTATCTCTTTAGCTTCTATTGCGTTATGCAGATGCCGCTTTTGTTGTTATTGTTTTACATAGTAATATTTACTGAAATTTTTGTAGTTGCTTTTTTGCTAAAGTCATCGTCTGCTCTCTGAAATATTACGATTAATATTTTTAATAGCTGCTTTGCCAGTAGCTGTGTGTTGTGTTTGTTTTTTTTTATTATTTAATGCACGCCTCGTTAAATGTTGTGTGTTTGCTTGTTTTGTTGTTGTTGTTGTTGTTGTTGTTAGCTAGTTGAAATCAGGCATACGCAATGTGTGACCCGCCATCCGACCGCTTGCGCCCATCGGCGTTGCACTTGAACTCGTTGTGGCCTGAATTTGTTGTACTCGCTTGTTGTGGCTGTTGTTGTGGCTATGATAGCCACTTCATGTTGTCTATAATTTATTTTTGTAATGAAATGTTGCACTTGTTGTTAAGTTGGTTAACTGGCAACAGCAGGCACAGCTCAAGCGACGCTGACAATTGTTGAAATCACATTTTAATGTTTCAAGTATCTTACATTATTTGCAATTGGACCTTGACGTGTCATACACTTTTTACTGTTTTGAAGCTATTATTAAAAAAAAAATTGCTCTATCATATAATCAAAAGAAAAAAAGCTAAAGTTGAGGCACACCCAGTTTGCTGTAGTCGATCGATTAGTCAAACGAGTTGAGAATAATATTTGATTTTAGTAGAACGCCAATTGCACAATTTCCTCGACATGTAAATTTGCGCAAAATCCAATAAATTGCAAAATTTGTATGCCAGCTGTTCTCAAAAAAATAAAAAAAAAAAAAATAATAATAACAGAAGCCAAAAAACTGCTTTAAAAAAAACTTGATTTTTATTCTTGGTGTATTTATTTTTGCAGGTTACGTTGCTGATCAACAATGCTGGTGTTGTGTCTGGTCTGCATCTGTTGGAAACGCCAGACCATCTCATCGAGCGTTCATTCCATGTTAATGTTATGGCACACTTTTGGGTTAGTTCAACTTGCTCACACACACACAAATATATATATATATATATATATATATATATGTATAAATACATTTGCTAAAAAATTACCTGTTTTCATTGCACAGACCGCAAAGGCGTTTCTGCCCAAAATGATTGAGAAAGAACGAGGACACATCGCAACGATAGCCTCACTTGCTGGCCATGTTGGCATTAGCAAATTGGTCGATTACTGTGCCAGCAAATTTGCAGCGGTTAGTATTTAACAGAGTGTGGGGGGGGGGTATACCCCTCTACCCTTTTCTGACACACACACACTGTATGCAAATAATAGTGTCAGAGTAAATGTGTCTTACTACATGCAACATACTTGCCAATCATAATTACAGGTTGGCTTTGACGAGGCACTGCGTCTGGAGCTGGAAGTCCTTGGACACACGAACATTCATACCACATGCATTTGCCCGTTCTTCATTCAGGCGACGGGCATGTTTGACGATGTGAATGCCAGGTGAGTTGCGCCCACTGAGAGCGATTAGGGGCGTGGCCCTTGTGGTAATATACTGACAGTTTAACTGTTCACACAGATGGGTGCCCACATTGAATCCAAACGATGTGGCCGATCGCGTCATTTCATCCATTAGGAAGAACGAAAAACTGGCTGTCATTCCCGGCTTCCTTAAGTTCCTGCTGTCCTTCAAGTGGTAAGTAAACACCGATGAACCCCTGAATATCTTTATAATAGCCCTCACATTAGCCAAATGACCACATTCTCTCTTGAGATGCGCCTTGCAGATTGAAGAGTGATTGGAGGTGTTTGGCTATATAATTAAACGATGATTTGAGCACTAAATTTAGAGCGATGATCAGGTTTCAAAACTTAAATGTTGTAGAGTTGAAATTACTAACTAAAAGCAATGAGCAAAATACTCGTAAAGGCGTCAAATCAACTATAAACTGACTGCATTAAAAATCTGGAGTTTGGACAGAAATACGACTATGCATTTTTTGCCAATAAAAATCAAGTTTCGCAACAAAAATCAATTAATATTCTAGAGTTAAAATTATTAACTAAACAATTTTGCTTACAAAGTTATAGCTATGAAAAATTTTGACCCGCTAAATATACGTTGTACAATTTTATTTTCAACTAATATTTGCTATGGCAGCTATATAATATAGTCAACCGACACGGTCGGCTTAGCTGTATGTGACGGCCGTAGCAAAATGTGATATTTATTGCAAGTTTTCATCAATATAGATGATAGTCGAGTGAGCTCGACTATGATATAACCAGAAGCCAGCTGTTAAATATGTTAAAGTTTTTATTAGCAAATTTGCACTTACATTTTTAATAGGCAGCAGTTCTAAATTTTAAAAACAAACTAAGCACGAACAGAAATCATCCATTGATTAGTTTTTTTTAACACTCTCGAACAATACATATAATAATACAATATATATATATATACGACTCTTCTGCATATAATATAAACAACCCCAAAAAATGCAAATTAAAACTTATTACCTAATAAATTAACGATTGCAATTGACAATGGCATTTGCCTCACTGCTCAAACTGTGAATTATTGAGCATTTGCAAATCACAACCACTGCAAGAGTAACTTGCTCCTCCGCCTCTCTGGCAATGGCCATGCTTAATGGCCGTGCTTTAATGTGTTTCACTTTAATAATACATAAAATTTACCTTTAACGCTAACCTAATTTTTTTCTCATCTTCTTTTTGCCTATTTTGCAGGACCTTCCCTTGGGGTTGTGTCGGTGGATTGTTGCGTCGCCTGGTGCCCGATGCCTCGCCCCATGGTCTGCCCAGTTCCAGTGTCAGCGGCAATGCTAAAAACAAGACCAGCAACAACAACAACAACAACAACAACGAGGTGAAGGTAAATGGCAGCATCATTGCCACCACCACCGCCGCTGCCGCAAATATTGCCGAACTTGATGCTCAGTTGAACAGCGCCAGCATTACGGCCTTGCCGGCCAAATCACCCTCGATGCTCATCCAGCGGACTCCCTCATTGGGGGAGCGGGTGCTCTGAGGAGTGCCGCTACTCCTGCTCCTCGCTTCTGTAATTTTACGACTGAAGTGTGTGTGGAATTGAATTTGTGTTTTTGGCATTCGTTTACTGTTTTCGTTTTTTTTTTTTTTTTTTTAATATTTTTGGGGTTAGGCAAGCATCAGCGTTAGCCTTTTTCCTTTATTTTAGTTGTATTCGTTGTCACATAAAAAAAAAACAATTTACTAATTCTAAGCTACGAGTCTAGTGATATTACATTTAGTTATGTGGGGCCCCGAACGGCCCACGAATACGATTAGTTCTTTAAATACTGATTCGTACTTTTGTGCAGAAAGAGAGTGAGAGAGAGAGACAAGAAAAAAGAGAGAGAGAGTCAGGTGATGTCAGGTCTTGAATGCATTTCTTTTTGTTTAAAGTTGTTTAAAGAAAATCCCTCTGTTAATTGTTTAATTAGTTAATATTTGATCTTTATCTTTATGTTGGGCATAATTGCCTTATTTCTTTTAGCATAGGCCGCGTGATTTCTCCAATCGACTTTTGCCGTAGTTAAACTTTACACATAACATTAATAAACTTTACATACAAGAGATCTATATATATATATATTTTTTCTTAAATACTACTAGCTAGCATTATTTTAGTATTAACTCAACTAATTCTTGGTTATATTTCTTAGCTAATAGCATTTTGTGCGCATCGAGTATTTAGTATATGCAATTATGCAATTTATTTATAAAATACATTTATACAAAAAAAAATATATATATATTAATAATACACATACATTCAACAAATGCGTTTTATTATGTTATAATACAATATATAAATTTTATTTTAAATATTTAATACTATGGGAGACAATACAAAATGTTGTCAACCTTTTTATATAATTAAAAAAATGGTATTTATTGCATTTGGATTGATTACAAATCCATTTAATTGGATTATAATTATATATTTTTTATAAAAATTATAAATTATAAAAATGTATATATAAAACTGTAAAAGTATATTTGTCTTAGCTTTGGTACATGCTGATCCTTTATAAATACTTTGGGAATACGTCTAGCTTATGGAGCATTTACCCACTTAAGTGGAAAATGGATTCTCATCGGGTTTTACGCTCAATGCCCGGGGCACTTCGAAGCGACTAATGGGATCCCTATAAATGGGATTCTCATGTTGCACACTTTTGGCCTGCTCCTCATGGAAACGCGCATATTCGCGTGCATCCTTCATGCGGAGACACCACCAGAACAGCCCAATGATGAACATGCCAAGCAGGACGGTTATCAGTGAGATGAAACCAAAGATCGCATATAAATTGGCCGGCTCACATTCGACAGCCTGGATGGCCAAGTAGTTGACACGATCGATGACGCTGTAGCCAAAGAAGCTGTCACACTGAATGCCATGTTTGTTGACAATGCGCACCAGGCAGACCACATCCGCCTCCAGTTCCTCGACAAAGGAATAGGTGAAGTGCGAATCGGCACTCGAACAGATCTCGCTGATATTCTTACAGTCAATGTGCCCCTGCTTCTGTTCGATGAGGCAGGTGACGCATGGTTCATAGAATTGGCATAATTTGTTCTTCTCCGCATCGATCTCACAGAACTTGCCCAGATACGGCTCCTCGCAGATGCAGAGGCCACAGTCACAACTTCCCCGCTTCGAGCAAGTCTCGCCCGTTGGCCCAATGCACTCCTCCACAGAATCCATGCAGTTGCAACGTGTGCCCGACCAGCCGTTCTTGCAGATACACTGGCCACAATAGCATTCGGCGCGATCCTCATCGCAATCGTTGCATTCGAGGCACTCACAATAGGTGCCGGTGTAGCCGGGATCGCAGTTGCAACTGCCACAATCACATTCGCCATGATTGGAGCATACCAAATCCGTGTTGGCTCTGGCCTCGTGATTCAATGGCTGGCGACATGTGCGCAGCAATGCCTCATTGCTTGTTGCATTCGCTGGATCGGTGGGGCAGTTGCAGAACGTGCCCGTCCAGCCCTCATCGCACACACACATGCCACAATTCAGATAGCCCTGATCATCGCATTGGAAGCGTCTATATTCATCCGTCGGTTCGGCTTCCTCCACACAGGGACAGGGTCGCTGCAGCTCCACATCAAGGTCCATGTGCTCATTCAGCGAAGCCTCCTCCACGCGTATTTTGTGATTCTTTCAAATATTTCGACTCTTAGTTAGAATTACCAACATCAAGTTTCAATACTCACCAAAACACCATTCTTGGGATAATCTGTTAAAGTGACATCCACATAGAACTCAATCTCTTTGCCGGGATTCACATTGTTGCAATAGTTTTGCTGGCGCAGATTTGGAAATTGTCCAGCACAATCCGTAAAGTATTCCATTTTAATAAAATCTGGACTGTTGTCACCAAATTGTGTGCGCTTAATGAAGCTCTCATAACTGGAAAGGAGAAAAAATATAATATTATTATTATTAAATTTTTTAAATTTGTATAATCACATGAAAAAAAGTTGTAAGCTTAAGTTTATTTTAAATTTAATGTTCTCAAAAACATTTTTTTTTCGCTCTAGATGAATTTTGTATTTATAGTTGAAAAGCCGAATTTGGCTCGAAATCTATATTGAAAAATAATAAATGGTATGGGAAAAGACTTTCCAGAATCTTAAGTTAGTTTTAATTAATCAGATTTTTTAAGCCGTATAGCATTTTAATTATGGTTCAACTCCTAGAATAATACTAAATTCAATGTTGCAAGCGTGATTCTGACTCGATTTTCATATATAAATAACACCCACAAAATATGATATTAGATTTAGGTCAAAAATTTCCAGAGCTATTATCTTATAAAAAAATGTATTTTTGGGCATGGTTTTACCTCCAAAATATTACTCTATTTAGAGTAGGAAACCCGATAGTAGCTAGATATTTATATATCTAATTGGACGGTTCCATATTTGAATGCTTGGACTGATAAGTGAAACTAGCATAATATTTATATAAATATGAATCTATATATATATATATATATATTTATATAATTTAAGAATATTTAAAAGCCTTTTTAAAATTTGAAGCTCCTACTATTTCGTTAAGAACAGATTTTTCAAGATTGGCAAAAAGTGCATCAAGCATAATTTTCAAAATCTTAAAGATATTTTCTTATTGTTTAACCATATTTTTATAACCTTAGCCAATTGAAAATGGTTAAAAGGCTTAATTGTAGTGGATATTACTCGACTACAGCATTCTTACTTGTTATAGTTCAAATTTCAATTAGCTTACCTCTTTTTGATCAATTCCAAAATATTTGAAGAATCGGCACTCAAAATTTCGACATTGCTGATCTCCTGCATGAGTCCACTTAGCGCCTTGTAGGTGTCGAAAACCTCCTCGGTGACCGCAAATATGACATTGATCTTTCGTCTCAGCAACTCCCGATAGATCTCCTCCAGCGATGGATAGTCATAGACCAAGGAGCCCGTATACTCGCCGGCTTGGTTCAAGTGGCATTGGCGATCGTTGCGCTGGATAATGCCAGCAAGGAGGCCATCGCCGGCGAAGTGCATGAAGCCATCGGTGACCAGGATGACCACCTTGCGCGCCTGCTGTTTCCAGCCAATCTCCTTCTGGCACACAATCACCTGCATCAGAGCATCGAAGCCACCCTCGAGATTATCCAGATTGCCAGTTATCTTGCTGCCCGCAACTGCCGCAGTGAATGCCTTGATGTCATCGGTCAGCTCCAGCTGATGACGATAGCCATAGGTGGGTTCACAGTGTTCGCGTTGAGCGGCACAGGGATTATCACGCAAATGTGGCATTATCATTGGCATCGCCGGCTTATCGGCAAACGAGCCAAAGCCCAGACGATAATTATCGGTTAGATTGTGCAACGTTTGTGTCAATCTGGCGCCCAGTTGCTCCAATGTATCCTTGTCATCTCGCATCGTCCATGTGAGATCCATCAGCACGTACAGATCGAGTGGATTGTTGCGTGCCACTCGATAGCCCAGCTTAATGCGTTGCGTGTTGCCTGCGATTTAAGGTAAGTAAAAGAAAAGCAGGCAGAAATGCTACAGTTAATAGATATCGACTGCGAAATACCCTGTACACTTTTATCAATTCTACATATGCAATAAATAGCTGGTTTTTCGGGTAATATTTGTTTTCAACTAACCAATTCATGATTATAATAATAAGATTAGTTTTTCAAAGCTAAGACTTTAATTGCTATCGGTAATCGATAAAATTAGGTAGATATCGATTAAATGAAATGTACTTCAATTAATATATATTATAAATATAATTATAATAACCACATTTAGGGATAATTGTCTGATGTTTCAGCTAATCAAGAATATATATATATATATATATATTCTGTTACATGCTTTGGCACAACTTGATCCTATTCCCATTTTACACATTTTCATTTTGTTGAGTTTGTATAAAAATGGGGTTTACAACATGGCCGTAAAGTGGAAGTGCGGCATTTACGAGCTGTTTTATAGGCTGCGATGCTATTGAAAGACAGCCGAGCAGTTGTTAACTATTGACTGCTCGACATTTGGCCATTTCGCCATTCATTGCCTGATGCCAACATTCCACATTTTTTCATTTCTCATTTCCCACTCCAACTTGCACTATTGACAACCCTTTATAACCATTTCAAGTTGTTCGCACACATTTCAAATCGTTGGCCTTGTTTTTTTTTCCTGCAATTTTCCTCAACACGTAATTAAGTTTTTTTTTTCTCTCTTTAATTTGAGTGGTATTTAAAATAAAATTTATATTCTTAATGGCTTGCAATTCGACATTAAAGTTAAGCTCAACTAATGACCAGTTGCACTTTAGTTAAGACTGCTTTTTATAGCATTTCCACATTAATAATATTTATTTATTGTTGTTATTTGTTTGGGGATATTTATAGAAGTTGTGTTGCAATATTTCTCTGTTTTATGTCAGGCTATTATTATAATGAATTCTACTATTTCTTTTATTTGAATTTGTTTAATATATAATTTTTAAATTATTTATGTGAAGACATCATTTAAATACAAAAAATAAAAAATTCGAAAATTTCTTAATTATTTGTTGTCATTTAACTTAAATCAATATTTGAAATCAAACTTAAAAGTTGCTGGTCAACAAATTATTATGTGCAATTTTCTCCTCTTTCTCTCCTTCTCTCTCTCTCTCTCTCTCTCTCTCTCTCTCTCTCTCTCTCTGTCTGTCTCCTATTTAAAAAAATTCAGATTATTCAAAGCGCTTAGCGACTAGTTTCTAGTTAACACTTAAGTTGAAGTGGAGGAAGGTTCAATGAACGTTTCATATTTAGAATACAAGTAATCAAAACACTACCAAGTGACACACTAATTCTTGATAAGCGACACACACCCATTCTGACACACACCCATTCTGACACACACACAAACACACACGCTCACCCCACAAAAAACGAGTGTAGAAATTATTGTGTGACAAATCAGCAAAGCAAACAACAAAACAATATTAACAATAAGATTAGATAAACGCACCTTTGACCAGTTTGAGAAAAACTCGCTGTGGCGTCACCTGCACCGCCTGCTCGTCCCTTGTCTCATAGTCCTTGAGCGGTCGCTCCTGCAATCGTTCCTGCTTTGGCTGATTCTCATAAATATCCGCTTCGCTGCAATTAAAGCTCAGCAGCGTCGAGCGAGAGAAGCAACGAGCGCGCACCTCGTACGTCTGGAGAGAGAGAGAGAAAGCCATAGAAACAAAATAAAAATAAATTGAGTAATGCAAAGAGATAAGTTAGGGGGAGGAGGTTATTTACGCTCACCTTATCCGTGCACCAGGCGCAGTTGAGATGCGTGCTTAGGCAGTGATCACAGCTATCGATAGAATGCATGCATTGCTCATCTACGCAAAGAGAGAGGCAGAAACAGAAGTAGGGCGATAATTAGAATACCAAAAGCATTTTAGTTTCGGTTACTCTTAGGTAATTACTATGTGTCGTACAACAAATACAAATGTATTGCAAACGGTAAACACACACATACACTCACCTATTGTAATTGCTCTCGTCACACTTAGGCACACTAAAAAGAAGAAGATGCAGCAGAAAAACAACAACAACAGCCGGCTGTTATATGACTGCATTTTTTTCCCGCTCGCTTTTCAACTCTCTTATCCAAAAAGCGAATTGCGCAATTTGCTCTCTGCTTGCTTAATTTTTTTCACACACCATTTGGCCGGTAGAACTTGCTTGCGTCAAGAGCGAACGACAACTAATCTATTTTTTTTCACCTTTTGTAAAAATTTGAGCGCATTTGTTAATATTCGTATGTGTGTGTTATCTTATCAACGCGGTAAATTATAATACATAGTATATAATAGTTAGTCTGATAAAAAACAAATACCAATTTACAGTTATTAGCGTTCTGAATGTGAGCGATAGAGAGAGAGCAGGGAGAGTGAGAGAGAGATAGAGAGAAAGACAGTTGCGACTGAGAGAACAAATTTGACCACTTTTATTTTTAAACATTATTATTGTTATTAGCAATCACAGGAGTACTCAGGTTCTATCAAAAGGGTGATTTTTAACCCAGTCATCTGAAGTGTTTTTATTTTTTTTTTTTTTATTATTGCAAATTAGAATTTATGTTAAAATTTTACTTGTGGAAGTGAAATTTTATATTTTCGGGTTCCAAGCGACCATGTAATGTGTAAATATTAAATGTATTGTAAACCTACAAAATATTACCACACCGTTAACATCTATTTTTTAAAATAAGCTTTCTTATATAAATTCGGCTCCAAAATTGTTTTTAAATTAATAAAGCCGTTATTTAATTGCATGCGTATGTCAAGCAGCTTTTAGTCGGATGGAACATACTCAAATTGGCACCGCTGTGCGACTGATTGCAACCATGCGCAACTGGTATTTAAGTATTAACATAAATACAGGAGTTTGTGGCATATGGTCACACCTAGAGTCCGCTCAACTGTTAATTTAACAGACGCTCAGAGAGTAAAACAGCAGCTAACAGAAAATGAAGATTTTAATTGAGCATTTGAATAAAACAAACAAAAGACATAAAAAAAATAATAGATTTTATTAATGAAATTTTAGTTTCATTTTAAACTTCAGTGCTGATCATTTCTGTTTTTATAATATATTTAAAAATTATTTGGCTTGCTTAAGCGCCACAAATTTACAGCTTAAGTGTCCTGTAGTTAACAGCTCAATGCACTTGCCCATTTTGAGTACAACAGTTGCCTTTTAACATTTATCTTACAGTCTGGAATTGACGGCGATTTCGAACGGTTGTGTGCGCGCGTGTAGCGGTCGCTTCAAACAAATTTTGTTGTGTTTTTGCGGAAAATCTAATAAAAAAAAAGAAGGCAATTCAAATGTTTATCAAATGATCGTCGTATCGTTTGCAACAATTACTCCTTAAGAGGTGTGTGCAAAGTGCAAAGTGAGAGTGTCTCTATTCAAATCGTAAGCTGTAAATTTTACGGTGAGTGTCGTCAAGCCAAAAGCGCAATAAAAAAAATCAAAATTTACGCGGCGACTGGTGAAAAAGGTGAAAAAGTCATTAATAAAGGAAAGAAATAGAAGCAGACGTCAAATACATAACAACAACAACTAATACATATACAAATAAAAGGAGGCGAAAACAGCGACGGCGACGGCGAAAAAGGAATTCAATTCGGTTTTTTTTTTGTGTATTACAGCGAAATTGTTGTTGTTGTTGCCGATACCGCCGACGCTGCTGAGCTGCCTACTTATTGATATTGTTGTTGTTCTTGTTGTTTTTGCTTAGCTAGGCTGAGACTTGCTGCTTGCAGCGTCGCTGACATCGGCATCGCTATATTTATTTCTGAGAGTGTGTGTGTGCGTTGCTATAATTGTATTTGTATTGTGAATTGAGTAAAAACCAAAAGGAACAAAAGCAAATTGCCCATTTTCCATTTTCTACTTGGTGTGTGTGTGTGGCCAAATTGCAGAAAGTGAAAAGTTTAATTTACTAAATAAGCGTCACCCACACATAAACACAAACACACACATTCGCACGCACAGCGTAGGAAGAAGAAACAAGAGCCAAAGTGTTGCTGTAGTTGTTATTGTTGTTGTGGTCTGTGTCTATTTTTTGCAATTTCTGCATGCACACGCTCATTCGTGTTGGATTATTGGATTATACTCCGAAAGCAGCAGCGCCGCCAATAACGGCACATCGGACACCAACAAACAGACACACGCACACACACACACTAACAGTCAGACGACGCGTCGGATTATTGTCCTTCTAAAGGAACGTGCTTTTAAGAGGCACATCACATAACTCCTCCCATCGCACCCCATGCCACCATCAAAAAGCGCGACAGGCGAGACAGCAGACAGATGAAGACAGAAACAGAGAGTGAGTGAGAGAGTACAGGCGAGAGGAGCATCGTCATCTAAAGATAGGTAAGTACAAAGTTGACACAACAACAAGAAATGTGTAATTACTGTAAATGCACTCATTATTTTATCGGACGGTTTTTCCACTGGTTTATTTTCACATCCCTAACCAGCCCCTCTTAATTGACAATTTGAATTTACGCCAATACTGCTGATAATTATTATTCTCCAGAGCTAAAATACTCGACATTTCAAGTGACAGAAGTCAAACAAATAGTGACAAAGCCAAAGAAACTAATGAAACTTATTTATCACCATTATTTATATGTGCCACAGATAAAAATTAATTGATTAAAATTACTATAAGTATATTCAAATCATGTAAAACATTGGAACAATTTAATGAGACAGTATTTCGTATATGAGTATTTTGTCACTCAAAAATGCATTGTATGTTTGTCATAAATCGTACTGTACATAAAACAAATGACATGCGAAAATGAAAAATAAATTCATAACTTTTCCTGGCAGTGTAAACTAAATTAAAAAAAGATTTTGAGTTGCTTGTTATTTGCTTGTATAATTTTTTATTTATTTCCTTGTTACTATAAATATTTAAAAATGCCATCCTTATTATTCAAAAATTAATATAGCCCTAATAAAAGTCAAATCCCTGTTTATGTCAGAAACAAAGAGCAGACAACAAACAATTTCTAAAATTATATATTTCAATTTTGTGATAGCCGCCTAATGCGCTCAACGAATTTTTAAAGTCCTTAATCAACAAATCAGTGCGGAAAATATGGGGAAAACACTTAAATATGGCCATATCTCAATTCAAATAATCCTCCAGTAAGCCAACGACCTTTTGCCGTCGCCGCTGCTCCTTGTTGCAGTTAGGTGACCCTCATCAAAGTGATAGATCCCCATCGAGCTGGAGACGAGTTGAGTTGAGTTGAGTTGCCTTCAGTTGAGTTCTAAGCGCTTAGCCGCCGGAAGCGTCTGCACCTCCAAGCGACCGCCGCAACATTAGCATACAAATGTGTCAGAACAAACAGCCAAATAAACGAGCGACAAAATGTGAAAAAAAAACACACACACACACACAACAAAAAGTTGAAAGAATGAAAAACTGAAGTATGGCAAAGGCAGCGTGATTTCTTGACTAATTTTTATGACACTTTTCACTTTATGACGCCTCACTCTAATGCAAATGCAAATGCATTAAAACGAATAAAATATTCCAGGTAGCTACAAATTGTACTCAGGGTCTGACACCAACGAACAGTACAATTATAATTCCAAGTTAGCAGTTTTTATGAGTTACAACTTGTTGACTTTGCATAGTTTGAATTTTCAATAAGTTCAAAATCCAAATTGATTTTTAACCCATCTGCAGAGCAGCTCAGCACAGCTAATTTAAAAGTTGCTTTTTCCAACTTTTTTCCCCCTCTTTTTGTTATTTACGAGTATTTGCATTTAAAAGCAACTCTTCGAGGAGGAAGTATATATAGACAGAGAGAGAGAGAGTGATAGAGAAGTGGAGCTCTGACATAAAAATTGTTTAGGCCTTACACTATTAAAAACAATAAATGTCAAAAATGTTGCTGCTCCACAGTTTTTCCCCACCAATATTGAGGTGGAAAAACTGGACATTGCACCTTTTATTTTTTTTTTTTTTTTGGTTAGCCATGCAAATCACGTAAATTATGGCCACAGCCGTATAATTTCTTATCGCCAGAACATGATTTCAAATGATAGACGGCAACTGCAGGGGCAGACGATGTGTGGGAGGAGGGAGGGAGGGAGGGCTGGGTAGATGGATGGGGTAGTTGGAATGGGATGGATGCATGGCCAAGATTTAGTGGGCGCGACAAGTTTAGAGTTTATGTTTGTGTGAGCTAAGTGAGAGGGGAGGTGTTGGCGCTGGAGGGGAAAGAAACGCCTGCAATTGCCAATTGGCAACTGGGCAGCACGCATAAATTGAGAGCGCCGTCGTTTTTATCTAATCCGCGGCATCTGTGCGACGGACGACGCGTACATTAGTTGCAGGCAGGCAGGCAGTCAGCCAGGCAGACAGGCCTCTATTTGGCTGGGATCTGTGCTCCGTCCCGGCCCCGACGACGACAATCGACAGGCAATAAATCACCCAAAGTTGCCACAGAACATTTTACGCGAGTTGAGCACACACAAACACACACAAATTTATGTGCAGCCGATAAAAATCGGAATCGAACATTAGAATAAATTGTCAGGCGAGTCTCGACTCGTTTCATTTTAGCTGCTAGCCAAAAAAAATATAAACGCCTCAACTTTATGCAGACAATTTCAAAAAAAGCCTCATTAAAATTAGATAAGAAATAATTAGTTCATAAATTATATGCAATGTGAATTTGAAAACAATTTAAAAATGCTCACTTTGTATGTCACCTAAAAGCAACTATAAAAAACAAATAAAATCAAAAAAATCAAAAAAAAAACTCGCTTTGCACTTTCGTTTTCTAACTAAAAACATTTCACCCTACTCAAGGCTAGTTTTCCTAATTTTTTTATGTAGCCCCTTTCTGATCTGAATGCAATTGAAAATGCAGCAATGCATTTAGCTATAAATAGTTTAGACTGCTTATCGCTGACTTCCTGTGCCCGAAACATATCTCACAACAACCTAAACAAACATGAACCCCGCACTCTGCCTGCCAGCCATTGACTTTGTGTGCAGCTACTTATCCGCAATCGCCTTGGCTAATAACAAAGATATCAACGACTGGAGGGCATACAACCTTGAACCCGCTGCCAACGCCGATGACGCCGGGAAGGAGGGGGCGCACAGGGCGCAGCTCATTTCCGGCTGAATGTGGCTCAATGAAGAAATACCACAAGGCGAACAAAAAATTACAAGAAAAAAATATAATAAAATCCACAATGCCACAAAGTCAATAAATACGCCAAAAAAATTATCACTTGCTCGTTAGCACACACACACACATATAATATGACAAATGTGTGTGTAAGGAGCAAAAGCGAGAGAAAAACGATATCCGAACAAAGGCAAAAACTATTTGAAATGCTTGAAAAGAAAAACAAAAAGGAAAATCCAACAAAAAATCATAGAACGCTGATGGACACTCAACATCCCTATCAACTACCCTACCTGCCTGTCTGCCCGCCAGCCAGTCCGCCTGCCTGACCTATACTCGTTCAATTTCTCTTTTTTTCTATCTCTCTCTTCGTTTCTCGCACATTTCCCAGCAATTATGCGCTGGCAAAACAAAAGTCATTAAATTGCGGAAATCGGGTCACCAAGCGACAAACCGTAGCGACAAACTCAAAAGAGCTGACCAGTAAAAACAAAAACCAAAAAAAAAAATAACGAAAATAGGAAAATAAAGATGGGAAATAAACTAAACGGTAACTGAAATTTAAGCAGCCAAAAATTACAACTAAATTGTGAATTTATTTACATTTAATTGCGTCTAAATTACAAAACCCAAACCAACAAAAATACAAAAACAAAAAAAAAACAGCGTCAAGCAGAGATCCGTTAACAGAAATTCGACTTTAATGTTTGTTCTCCCCCTCTGCCTCATCCTGCCTGCCCTTCTATCTGTCTCTATATGATGCGCGCTGTCGCGGCTTCATTTTGATGATGATAATGATGCCCCTCAGTGTCGCCTTTTTGTGTCCCGCTCCCCTCCTTCTTTTGTGTGCTTCAGAACGATAATGATAATGATAATGCTGATGATGATATGACTCATTAACCTCAACGCATGACCCAGGCAAATTAGAACTCTCTGTGTACACAAGCATAAGAAGAAAACATAAACTGTCGTCTCAAGTTGAAGTCTATTCTTCACACTGTGCTACAAACACAACGCCTTTTGTTGAGCATAGAAATTGTAGAAAGTAAAAACATATATTAGATAAAACTTCGCAAATAAAAAGGAAATAATAATTAAAATTTATACAAATAGCTCAGAAATAAGCTTTAGATTATTACCAAATTTTATTTTGTATGAATGTTATATTTTTTTTAATTAGTTTCAAAAAAGAAAGCTTTAACTTAATCTAAAGCTCCATCAAAACTTCAGTAGTAGTCAATGCATGTGTTGTCCAGTGTAATTTTCTCAAGCATATATGCAAGATACATGTATTAACAAATATGTGCATGTGTGTGTGTGTGTGTGTCTGTGTTGCTGGATGAGTGTGTGGCTTTGTGACGGAGTATCTTTGAGGCCGTGTTTTATTGCTGTTTTGTTTGCTTGTTGACTTTTTCTTCCCCTTTCTTCGTCGTGGTTTTTTTTTTGCTGAGTCAGCTACGTTTGCGGTTCGGCGTTAGATGTGATACGGATCCAAAGCACTTAGCTGACATATTTGCTGCACATAAAAATTTCGTTGTAAAACCTAATAGTCTAGATAAAGTTGTAAGTTTCTCAAAAAAGAAAAAAAATATCAAAGCCAAGCGCTTGAAATTTAAATAATTCCACAAAATGTAAACGTAAATCTGATGCGGCTCAATGATGATTCAATTTCCTGGACAAATGTTTTCGTAATACGTATTTCGTTTCAGTTTTGAAGTTTGCAGTTTGCAATTTGAACTGTGAGCAATTGGAAACAAACACACACCACACACACCTTGAAGAGTTGTCGTGCTTGGCACTTTTGTCATCGCTTTATTTACCAGTGACGTGCTGTAATCTGAGGCGTCTCCGTTTCCCACGTTTACTGCAAACTTCAGTGCGAGTACGTGGCAAGCGTTGTTTTTTCTTTTTCTTCTTCTTTATGTTTTTGTTTTTTCTATCAACCGCATTGAGCAATGCATCGAACTCAAGTGTAGAGGCCAATTAACGTCTTTTGTCTACAAACCGGAACCCCGAGTGCATCTGTTTAACTGTTGACTCTCCCATCCACGCCTCTGCTTGGCTCTCAGCTGCCTTGAGGTGGGGCCTAATTTCCACTGTTTATTGCAAGTATCTTAAACGTTTCTGCTTTATTTCACTCGTCGAGCTTCGATTGCATTTGTGGCAGCTGCAGCTGCAACTGCAATTGCCTTGTTTATATTTCGCTTTTGTTATTGTGCTGATTTGTTTACACTGCAAACATAAACTAAACAAGCGCCGCTGCTGGTGGCAAAAAACAATGCATTGCTGATGAGATCAAGTTGACTCAGCCCAAATTTGTTTGTTTTCCATTGGAATTTGTACAGAAGTAACGCGCTGCTCTTTAAATTTGTATATATATATATATGACATCATGATGTTTTTAGAAAACTTCAAATATGAGATCCTTAAGCGTTTGACTGTTTTTGAAACCTAGAAATCTTTTTCATTACCTATATTAATTTGCTGTTAACTGATTTTTTTTTTGTCACCTTTTTCCATAATTATATTGTAATCTACTTCAAGACGATGTCATTTTGAATGTGACATTAATTATGGATTTATTTAAGACGACCTTACCTGGAATACATTTACTCCATCTACGTGTTGGTTGTTATTTGTGAATGAATTTATCATATTAAATAATTCTTTATGGTGTTAGTAAAAGTTTCCGCAGATTTTTCATTTTCCATTGTGGCGCCACATAAATAATGCGGCTTAATTGCTGTGGCCTTACAGAAGAGACTCGAATAATATCGAGGGGGACAAACAAGAAGTCATTCGTGTGTGATTGACTTGGAGATACCCTTTACTCATCTTCGGTAATTTTTTTTTTTAATAAATACAACAACCAATTTTATATCATTCAAGGATATCGCTTGGAAAAATGCATTACCTCAACGAAAAATGTAATTTTAATGATATACGAGCATGTGAATATCTTTTGATATATAAACTGGACAAGAATATTAATCTGACAACTTTCTTACTGTACTTAATGCCACCCTTTCAGATATTTTCTGTTTGGCAGGCTTAAAAAACAATCAACCAAAAGAATTTCAGTCTGTGGGGTAAAATGAATGCATTAACTGTAAATCGTGTTAAAAAGAACTTATCATTTGCATTATGGAACTTTACGCCATTTCCCCGCTTTGCGTCTTGTCATGACTATTAGTATTTAATTTCTGCAGGCTTAATTATTGATCAATTGGCAAAGCCAACGGACACGCAAGGAACGGCTTCCAATTATAAATGAGGAAAGGAGTATACAAAGAGAAATAGGGAGGGGGTAGAGCAGAAAGAGAGCAAGAGCGAGACGGCAAATAAAACATGCAAAATCCGAGAAAAAAATCAGCAATTTCCGAGTGAAGCCAGAAAATTACATGCCAAAAACACACAGGCTAAACCTGCCAAGAGAACGTGAGAGGGGGGAAGAGCAAGAGGTTAAGGTAGAGGAAGAGGGAGAGTGCAAGAGCAACTGAAACTAATTTAAGCGCCTTTGACACTGGAAAATGTAGTTTGCGAAAAGAAAAATTATTCCTTTTTTTTTTGTACCAATAAAATGAAAATTTAAATGAATTTCGAAAATGGAAGAAAGCGAAATTTACAGTTTGTGTGGTGAATAAACTGCCCGAAAAATAACAGGAACAATTTCTTTTAGTTTATCACACAAATTGTGTTTGTAAAATGCGTAGTTTGGCCGACAGTCTGGACGATGTGTTGGTTGAGGCAGAGGCGGCGGCAGCGCCAGATATAGATGCATCAATTGAAAAAGAATGCCAAAGAAAATGGCACAGAAAATCGGCTACGATGTCGAAAGAGATGGGAAACGCTGACAGACAAGCGTAAAAGGCGCCTGAGCAGAGAAGAGCGTTAAGGGAAAATGCCACAGGGAAAGAAAACAGGCAGGCATTCATACATACATATGTCTATGATGGTTTAAGGGTATGCACGTGTGTGTGTGTGCTTGTGTGTGTGTGTCCGTAAAATCCTTTAAAAAGGCAATTTTGGGT
Organism: Drosophila melanosoma; assembly: GCA_035042045.1. Taxonomy (NCBI): domain Eukaryota; kingdom Metazoa; phylum Arthropoda; class Insecta; order Diptera; family Drosophilidae; genus Drosophila; species Drosophila melanosoma. The sequence continues at coordinate 932,969 of JAWNLY010000203.1, read as the reverse complement.
AGCACTTAAATGCAGACACTGACGCACATATGTAAAGCTTGCAGAACAAGCGCCTGCGCGGGGTGAGCGGCGCAAAAGTGATTGACAGTAGCAGCGGGTAGGAGTTATAGAAGAGTACACTCGAAAAAATTAAGTGTTACATTTTATATAAATTTGCAAAATTCAAGGAAGTTTACAATCGGAAAGAAAAACTTTGCACCTAACATTTTTTGACATTCAATCGATCAATCGCTTCTAGTCTGGGAAATTTTAATATTTTTAAGAGTTTAAATGTATTTTTTGTTTGATTTTTTATATTTGGGTCATATTTGTGAATTTTCTTCAAGTGTACGTGCTGCAGTGCACGCAGAAATAGTTGCCTTGTGAGAGGGAGGAGGACATGGCATTGGTGACGGGGAACCTTTTATGCCAGTGCCTTGGTATGTAGCATGTGGCATAACTTGCCAATATACGAACGCTGCCGTTGACAGGATGAGGAAGCCAATGCTGCTGATGCTGGTGATGTTGATGTTGCTGCTTCTGCTGCAAGCTGCCTCTGCTGCAAGCTGCCTCTGCTGCAAGCTGCCTCTGCTGCTGATATTGCTGACAGGATGCTCGCGTTCGCATATCCTGCAACGCATAAAATTGTGTCACAATAATATTGTACGCCTCAGCGGCGTTGAAACTTGCCGGCATCAATGCAACTGACAGGATGCAATGTGGCCCGAATGCGGCGTGCAATGCATAATTGCAATTAACACGCAGCGAGGATGCTAAAAACACAGTTACTTAGTGTAAAGCACAACATCCTTTATGATGGGGATGAGCAATGTGCTGAATATTATACACAAGAGTCTGAGCCGCTGAGGATGGGCGTGTGAACAGGACACCACCCTGCTGCCTGCCTCGATTGTGTGCACTCAAGTGTGCGACGCAACACTCAACTACAACAAGAGACTGAGACAGAGACAGAGGAAGAGAGAGCGACATAGAGATTGAGAGAGAGACAGAGACAGAGACAGAGACAGAGACAACGTATAAAATAGTACAAAAGGCGCATTTGGAAAATTCACACGAATTCCGAAGCAAGCACAAGGACCAAGCAGTGACGACAGGCAACAATAACAGCAACACAACACGGTCATAATCGAAGTAGTTCAGCCAGCATGCAACAAAGAAAAATGTCGAAGAAATATATACATAACTGAAACTGAACAGCAAAATCAAAGCCGACTGCGCTGCAATTGTTTGTATGCCATTTTTATCCCTCTTTTTTGTTGTTGTAATTTTGCAGAAACTGTTGAGTGTTGCTACAGTAAAAATTGCCTGGATGCAACATGTAGGCAACGCATTACGCCTTATTTTAAATCTTTTGCTGTTATGTTCCTTTTCATGACCCAAGAATATGATATAAACTTGTTATACTGCTCTGATTTTAATACCAAAATTGTAAATTTATATTTGTTTCTTATTTATTTGAAATGATATAAAGAGATAATTAAAATTAGATAACATAATAAATATAAAGAAGGAAAAATGTATATATATATATTTTATCTTTAAAAAAAAAATCAGAAATCCAACAATATAAAAACTATTTTTTTCTGACACGCCTGAAACTTAATGACAGACGTTTTAATTGTGCTTAATGTGACCTTTTTGCAGTAGTTACAACAACTGTCAATGGATTCCAGACACAATTCACTGTAGACAGCGGAATAAGTTGCCTTCTACGTTGTTCAATTTGCTCGATAACACGACAGGCAAATCAAGCAGGCAACAACTAACCAGGCGACCAGCCAGGCCAACTAGGGTGCCATTTCGGTTGGGCTATAACATATACTTACCCTCTTCCATTTTGAACCCCCTCCCTCCGCCCGGCGGTGCAACCCCTGCGCGTGCGTGTGAAACGTGTCCGGGGCTCTTGTAGCTGTGGCAGCAGTTACTTTACTGGTGGCAAAAACACAAAAGCGGCAAAAACTGCACACCAAAAAAAGAAAAAAATAAAAATAAAGAAAAAAAAAAGTAAAAGAATATTATATTTGTATAATGGCACATGAACACGAAATGAGCAACTCAACTGAGTGCGACAAAGACAGCCATAGTGCGAGAGAGTTGAGAGAGAGAGACGGCAGAGGAGTGCGGGTAACAAGTGGGGGAATTGGAGGCATTTGCTTTCAACGGTGTGATATATTTTATTTTTATTGATTATTTGCTATTCGTTGCCGCCTCCTTCAACATGTACAAATTTCCCATAATATTTTTACTTTTAGCTGCAAAAACTGCAGCTGGTTGTTGTCGTTCCCGTTCTCGTTGTTGTTGTTGTTGTTGTTGTTGTTGTTGTTAGCGCTTGGCAAGGATCTCACATGCTATGAACACTTTAATCATTCTCATATTTTATGCACATGTAGGTGGAGCTCAACCATACTCAACATACTTTCAGTCCAAATGCAGATACTCCCTTTTGAGAGGTAGATTTGATGTCAGTGAATGGAGGCGTGTGGCACACGATTTAGTCCAGCTAATACACATTTATCAATAGCAATTATTTTCAAGTAGTTCACTTCTCTGCGGTTCCTTTTTTAAATGTATAATTAATGTGGAGAAAAAAAAGGACAATATATTTCATATATAACATTAAAAAAGAATAGGCATAATATTAGGCAATCAACGCGTTTGAAAAGTTCTTAGTAAAACACCCATTTCGAGGGCATTTATTCGCCTATCCGAAAATAATGCGCATCCAATTGTTTCAAGTTGTTCCCGATGCACACACAACGCTCTTTGCTTCGCATAATGACAGCTAGAATAACAAGAACAGAAACAACAACTGCAATTTTCATAATAAACCAAAGGCAGGCGACATGAATAACAACTAACAACAAAACAAACAAACAACAACAAACACCTTGACCCAAATGAGCGTTGCCAACGCAGCAATTTAGTAGCACCCACACTTTGCATACGTTGCTCCACCTCCGTTCAGTACTAACGGTTACTTCCCCTCAAGGTCCTCAAACAACCTCATTCATCTTTTTGGTTACTCTTATTTTTAATTTGTCTAAACATTTTTTAGATGCCATTGCAACAACAACAACAACAACAACAACAACAACATGTAGAACACGTTGCCAGACAAAAAGGGCTTTGTTTGCGTTTTCAGCCCTCTCGTTTCTTTGGGCGCCTTCTGCATAAACAACACACACACAAGTCCTTAAAAACAAAAAAACAAAATACAAAATACAAAAAAAAAAAAAAACAAATCTGAAAAAATAAAAAATGCATACGCAAATTTATACACAAAACATCCCAACAGCACAGATACATTTGCACAGTTATAGAAATGAAAATACATAGATATATTTATGTGGGTGTGTGTCCGTGTGTGTGTGTGTGTGTGTGTGTATGTAAATTTGTTGTATAAAGCATATATTTTATGCACTGTAGTTTCGGTTGGCATATGCAAAAAACTTTTTCCAAACCAAATGCATGTGGTAAAAATGTTTTGCACACTCTGTGTGTATTTTAAGATCTCGTTAGATGCTCTAGTTAAATAGGTATACCTATTACAGTATATTCCGGGAATCTATCATACTAACAAGATCTCTTTAAAGCATTGAGAGATGCGGCGATAAAGCAAAGAAGATTTCTTTAAATTTAATGTTTTTTAGATACAACTTTTAATTGCTTCAAGGGTATACTTTTGACTGGGAAAGAATACAACTTTTATTGTGCTTTAAGAATGTTCTATATAAAATATTGCAAAAGACTTTTATACTTAGAGCATTTAAATTTCAGCTTAGAGTATTTACACCTCTAGATCCATTATACTAAAAATATATGTGTTTTGTGTCTCCGGTTTTTTTTTATTTTCATCCTGATGTTGTTTTATGTTTGGGGCCTCCTTAACTACATTTACGTAGCTGGCTTTTATGGCAATTCCTTTTGGAGGCTCTTTGGCTTGTCTTGTCTGCAGTCGCATATTTTACGCATATTTCGCTGGCTGTGTGAGAAAACTCTTTTGTAAGTTTTTAATTAAAGCGAAAGTGTCGACAAGGCACGCTAAGAAACACGAAAAGGACAACACAGCCTTGAGTCCTGTGAAGCAGTTTCAGCATTCATCTTTTTTGCAAATTGTTGCAGTTAAAGTTTTTTTTTTCTATTTTTAGTTTTTCCTCTTTTAATCGATAAACTTGAAAATATTTGGTTGAACGCCCGCTTGCATCATCGCCAGCTAACTAGAAAACTTTGATAAAGGCAGAAAAAAAAAGAAAATCGTATGGAATATGTGAAATGGTTTTGATCAGGTTATCGATTCAATATACCATTAAATCTTTAAGAAAAGGCGTCAAATTGTTTAAAATGACAAAAAGAACTGAATAAATATATAATATGGTAAAAACAGAATCTTTTTAACATAGTATATAGAAAAAAGAACAAGAAACAATATTTTACATGCACTGAAAAATGTTTTAAATAAAATTTCAATTAATTACATGTTCATTAAAACCTTTCATGAAGAACATTTATGTAAATTCTAAAACATTATTAACATATTTTGTATTTAATCATAATTTAGTAATTTTAAAACTTGAACTTTCGACATCTCAACATCAATCTCTTCAGACATAATGAAAAATAATATCGATTACCATTTGCATTTGATGTTCGATTTGTTTAGGCCAACTGTCAATCCGTTACGTTGCTGCCATCCTTTAATCTTCAACTGAAATTGAAACTTGAAATTAGTAAAACAATGCTGCCCACGCGACAAATTTGCGTCTAAACCTGATTTGCAGCACAAAGAAATTTCAAAAAAAAAAATATATGTGTGGCTAATATTAAAAACTTGTCATTTCGATTAGCTTCTTGAAAAATGAAAGAAAACAACTTTGAGAAACCGGTTTCATTGAACATTAGTGGGAATTCTGGGCGGTAACAAAAGTTGCCGCTGGGTTTTTTAAATCACACGCAACAGAAATGAAATAAATGAAGCGAAGAGCCTTTAAAGCCAAAAGGGTCGCGACGACAGTTGCCAAAGGATCTGAAGTGGAGTCCGCAAGGTGCCTCACAGCTCAGCACGAATAAAACAAAAGGCTGCAGAAAAGAAAAGAAAAGAAAAATACGGAAAAAAGGGCAATTAATAATAATTAATGTTTTTATCTTTTTGTTCTGAGCGCGCTCGCGTCTGTTGTATATTTTCTTTTAATTTTTTTTTTTGTTTTTTTGCTGCTGCCTTCATGCTGAGCGAGTGGCAGCCGGCAACAGGAAAGTGACCAGCATCAAAACCTGAAACTGTATATACCAAAACCAAAACCCATTTGCAGCTTCAGCTCTTAACCCATTTTTTATACCCTGTTATTACAAAACGATGCGTAGAATACAGTTATGTAATCTCAGCATACAAACATTTTTTAGCCAGACAGAGGATGTTTTTCAGAGATTTTTAAAACTATACTTGAATATGTAAGTATTTGACAAATTTTGAGTCTCTTTTTCAAACTTATTCAGTATACAAAAAAAAAAAGTATATATTTCCATACTAGATCAAACAAAGAAAGTTATGTTTTAGACTGCTCGACAATTTGTTAAAGGATATCTGCTAGCCGAGTTTTCTTGGGGCTTATTTTTAATTGTGGTTTTCTGGCATTGTTGTCGCAGTGTATTTTATTACATTTGGAGTCTGCGTTTGGCTGACTTAATTGATAATTGGGAATTTTTTTTTTTTGCCGCTTTAAATATTTCAACATAATTTCATTTCTTGTTGTTGCTGCTGCAGTGACTTAAAGCAAAAGCAATAAAAAAAATACAAAGGCCTCACACAAAAGTCTGACCGAAAAATAATTGTTGAAAAGAATCTGCAAACGCACAATAAAAAAATAAAAATAAATAAAACGAGATACAAAACGAAAATCAACAACAAGCAATAAAAAACCGCAGCAGCATCAAAAAAATACACAAAAAAAATAAAATTTGTTTTTGGTATGCTGCTCTTTTTTTTTACCATTTTGTGGAAAGTGTTGTGAAGAGGCGTTCTAGCGTTTAAAAAAAAAAAAACTTGTGGCCGTCTCCAATCGACAGCCGCCAACCGAAAATGTATCTTAAAGTTGTAGAGTTGCTGGTCTTGTTGGTGTTTTTGTGGTTGTGTGGCTGTGGCCAATTTTTTTTGGTATACCCTTGCAGAGGGTTCTATTAGCAGCTGTATTAAGAACTTAGACCGAGTCGATGATTAAGGTCGGTTGCTAATTTACGAGTGTTTACAAATATTATGTTTGATTCTTCGATATCAGGAAACTGTCGAGATTAAATAACTTAATTAATTATAATATTTTTATATGATTATCCATGGCATCTATCGAACGTGCATTTTAGGTATGCCTACTAACAATTCGTTGATCTTCTGTCAAATACCAGCAAGGGTATTTAAGCTTCTACCCAGCAAATAAATTTCTCTTCTTTTCTTTTTATTTTGGTTTTTTTTTTTATATACATTTTTGTTGTGTTTTTAAAGCTGCGCCTTCAACAACACGCGCAGCTAACGAAGCCCCAGCGAATGTATCTGCAAGCTGCGCCGTCTGTCTGATTGTCTGCGGATTTTTGTATCTCACGTATGTGTGGCTTCAGTTTTTGGTTTGCTGGCTTTTGCTGCTGTTGCTCTTGCTCTTGCTGTTGCTGTTGTTGTTGTTATTGTTATTGCCTTTGTACAACATTTAAATGTTTAGCTGCCGTTTTGGTTTCATTTCCAGTTGGCTTTGGGCTCTTGTTTTCTTTTTACTCATTCGTAGGCGTCACTTTTATTTCAGCGAATTAAGCTAATTTAAAAGCGATTCGAAATTAACTTTAATGTGTGTATGTATATATATATATATATATATTTATAAATGTATGTGTGTATCTTGACTTCTGCAGAGTTCTATTAAAACTTATACTGCACACTTATGGCCCCATAGAAAAGTCGTGGGTGTTGCTTGGCGTATTTTTTAAGTGGCTTCCGTTAGTTAGTGCACATAGAATGAGGCTCTAAACACATACATGCACACCACCTATGGACATAGATTGCATGTATCTATTGAAATTGTTGTGGGTTAACTCTTAGGCTGGTTGTTGTTGTTGTTGTTGTTGTTGTTGTTGTACTGCTTCTTGTTGGGTGCTGACCCAATTGAAGTCGTCGTCGTAAAAATAGAAGAAAAAATGATTTTAGAGTAAAGAAGAAGTGCAGCAGTAGTAAACTGCAAATGGTTCGATTCAATATACACACACACACACACATAGTATAAATTTAAATGTGTGTGTGTGTGTGTATATCTAAATTGTAGGTAGCACAGGCATGTATCTTAATGAAGGCAATTTGCTTGTCGAGTTTAGGCAAGTTAGTTTACCGAAAATTGGCATATGGCCAGTAGCAACAAAAGCGCCACTCACCCACACACACAAACACACACACACATACACACACTCATTCGGATACACACATCGATTGCCTGGTTGAGGAGCTGTAAGAGGATAACAGGACCATTGAGCGTGCTGCACTCTGGGGGGCAATGTTGAATGTGAAATTCGTCGACGTCTTCGTCGAACCCAACGAACCATTGCTCCTTGCCAGTTGTCCTGCTGGGCAGGCAGCAGTGTCCTACTCCTACTCCTACTCCTACTACACTCTCCACTTTCCCCCCTTTCGCTTCGTCTTCACGTACACATTGTGAAAGAAGAGTTGTGCAATAGTTTGTGCAACAGAGCTGCACACACATATACAGATATATACACATTTTCGGCATTATGATATATATATACGAAGTATATATATGTATGTGTATCTATTAGTTAGCAGTTGCCTAGATATTGCCATAGAGAAGCAGCAAACGATGGATTATGAATGATTTACTATGTTGGAGCTGGGCAGCTATGAAAGCTCAGCAAAAGATAGCAGAGAATTGTGTATTGAGTTGTATAGAGTTGAAAAACCCGATATAGTACAGTAAAATAGGGAATAAAAGATACACTCAATATTATATAACACTCAGCAGGCTTAAATTCTTTTTTATTATGTAAAAAAACCATATTCCTCAGTTCAAATTTACCTAAATTTGTAATCAATTAGAAATGCGAATTTAAATCTGAAATACATTCGCATTACAATTGAAACATGCTTTTTATTTAAGTTTCCATTTAGCAAACAGCTTATCTCCCAAGTCGATAATGTTTCTCAATTGTCTTAGTAATATCTACAATTTTACTTGAAGCACAATAAATTTCTAACCGTGTTCTCACTGTTCTCAGCACTGTCTCTCTATATATATATATAAATCTCTCTCTCTCTCTTATTCTTGGCTTATAGAGAATTTTAAATTTTGGCCGCTGCCGGCAAACAGCCTCAAAATGCCAAACCAAATTTTGCCTAAATTGCAAAATTTAACAATCTAATAAGCCAAATTTTAACATACTATTTAATGGCAAAAATGTTTAGTTGGCAACACCGAAGAGTTTAAGCACAGGCAAAAGTCGGCAAAGCCGCAGCCGTGTCTAAATATAGCCGCCGGCAAAAACGTTTAGCTCAAAACTGAGTCTTGGCTAGCGTGTGGACCGAAGAAGGGGAGGGGGAGGAGGAGCGTGAACCAGGGGGCTGCTGAAATTATTGTTGGCATGTGGAAGCAAGTGAAGTGTGGCCGAGTTGAGCAGCAGCAGCAGCAGCAGAAGCAGAAGCAGCAGCAGCAGTCGCGTTTAATGCCTGTGAAATTGAAAAATTTACTATTTAATATGCGAACTGGGAACGGGTTAGTGCGGTTCAGTTCAAGCCTCTCAGTCACCCAGTCAAATCATCGGCTGCCGGAAAGACTTTGACGTTGTTGGACATGCTGACAGAGGCCGAGGAGTCGGAATAGCGGACAGTCGAACAGAGTGTCGAGTCAACTGGCAAATGATGTGGAAGCTGCTGCGGCTGCTGCTGCTGATGCTTGCTGCTTGCTGTTGATGCCCCAAGTGCAGTTAGAGCAATTTCACAACTCACTAACAATCATTAATGCGTCGACGTCAAACGGCATTCGCCTCAGAAGTTTGGCGCGTTCAAGGAAGTCCACAGGCCAAGCAGCCAACTAATAAGCAGCTCCAACTCCAGCTTCATCAGCACCAAGCAGTGGGCTGCGGCCAGGACGGTCCAGCGAAATGCTGCAAGCCTAAATCATGCACTGCCGGCTCGATGGCTGCTTTATGAAATGGAAAATGAGCCACAAATGAAAAACAACAACAACAACAACAACAACAAAATGTATATTTATGCCAAAAGGGGGATGTGAGAAAAAAGCGCAATACGGTGTTGAACAGGGCGGCAACGCACCGGTTTAAATTGGACAGGGCGCTGCTAAGCTGCCTAGGGTCGAAAAAAAATAAAAAAAAAAAATACAAAAAAACACTTTAGCTAAATCGACATTTAAAAAAAAAGAAAACAGAAAAACAGGTTGCACTTTTCTCACATAGCGGAAAAAGAAATGAAGGAAAACAGCTCACCAGCAAAACTGTCCATTTACATATTCGACGTATTTTAAGTTTAATCATCAAAAGTGTTTCAACATGTTTATTTTAAGTAGTCTACGCAAGCAATTTTCTAAAACATTAAAAAGGAGATTTACAATCATAATTTATTCTAATATTCATACTAGTAATAAACACTTTTTCATGTGCTGCCATAATTACGAAACTTGAATAGGATAAATCAGAACTTCAGTAGCTCAAGTGCGTCCCCCCGGACCCGGCCATCAACAGCGGACATGCATACTCGTAGTAGTAATTCACAGATAGGCCGGGGTCTGCTTAGTTTAACGATGCTTTAAAGATTCGAATGGGTTTTCCTTTTTTGACTACAAATCTTTGGCTGGTTCACGTTCACGGGGCGGGGAAAAGCTCCCTTGATGTGTATGGTATGTAAGTATTATGCATATATGTATGACTTGTGCGTTGTTAACTTTTATTGGCGAGCTTTAAAGTAAATTTGTCTTGGCCAATGGCTTTTGCTAATGTTATTGTTGTAGTTGTTGCCTTGGCCCCATCATCTTCCATTGTTGCCGCAGCTTTTGTTGCTTCTACTGCTGCTGCTGCTGATGCAGCAGTAACGGAAAGATTTATGACGCCGCGTACACGTCGCATTCAAAAATTGTTAAAAACAATTAGAATATTTTAGCAACGAACGACGGTGACTATAAAAGTTATGCGATGCGGGTTACTGGCTACGAGTATCATACAAAAAAGGATGGGTAGCAGCAAAGTGGCAAGGGGGCACGGGGCCTCAGTTAGCTGTAAAAATTATGCGCCAAATGACTTTGACAGCAGTCGTTGGTCGGCAAAAAGTTGCCGTCTTTACTGTACCAGAGCGTTGTTGCTTTGTGGCTGGGCTTGTCTCTTTTTTTTTATGGTCATAACTAAGTACTTATACGACTTATAATTTGGTATGTTTACGAGGCCCGCGTTTGTGCTTAGAGCTCAGACTTAAATCTAAATGCTAGATCTATGCAAGTGTAATACGATATTAAGAATTGTTAAAGCAATGTTAAATATATTCGTTAAACACAACTTTTGAGAATTTATTGACAGCGATTATAAATATTTTTTATAATCTTGCCACTTGCATAACTTGTTGGGCTATCAACCCAAATATGCCTTAGCAGAGCAGTTGGAGAAATGGCCGAAACTTTCGCTGGCTCGTAAATAGCTTCCCACAGCTAGCTGATTTGCTACTACTTGATTATTTGAGCACTTGCCTATTTGGCTTGGTTCAATCATTCAGTTGGGATGTGCAGATCTATCTGCATGCTGTTCACAATTGTGCACAGCATCGTTTAAGTCCATAACTTAGCACTTATCAACGATTCAGATACTAGCCAAACAACTTGTATAGATATTTATCCGCAGCTTAAGCACATCTGTTACCTTAGTCTGTGTAGCAAAGTCTCTGGCGATTCACCCATTCGGTTCATTGGCCAGCAAGGCGCATGCAACAACTGCTTTGCTTGCCTTGCCCCAGCAGGCCAGGAACAGCAGAAGCAGTCGACATCGATTTTAGTTTATGCCTTGGCTACTTTATATCATTTTAATAATGTTACTCAAGGTATGTGTATATCTCTCTATCCCCAGTCGATGCTTGGCAACAACAACACCAACAACAACAAAGAAGTTGAAATAGTTTGCACTCAATTTCAATATTTTACACAACACCACCAAAGAACCAAAAAAAAAAAAAAAAAATAATAAGAAATATATATGCAAATAATACAACAAAAAAAATATCAGAATTTTCGTGCAGCTGTGTGAGACTTGGCAAGACTTCGTCTCCAAGTTTGTCTGGGCGATAGCACAAAATGTATCTCATAGATACATATGTTTTATATATTGCTTATTATGTATTACCTCGTGTTTGTGTCTGGTATTTTTTGTTGTTGTCTGCTTGCCCCTCCGGGACTCGGAAACTTGGAGTTGCCGGAGCCTTCGAGACTTGAACGCATGCATGGTAACTAATATGAATAACTAATAAATCACATTCGGACGGTGATTTATGTGACAGGTGCGTATTGCGATTTGAAATTGGCAACAGTTTCGATTTCGACTTCCATTTAGAGTCCGCAAATTGGACATCTACTTATGACACGCTGGCCCAGCACAAACCATTTCATTTGCCATGCTAATCTATTCTTTTTTTTTCGACCAATGGTAATTTGCTTTAAAACTTGTCAAATTAGTGTGGCCAAAAAAAAAGGTGTCGTTTCGTTTGTTTTTCGACCTTTGAACTGTCACAGTAATTATGTAAAAATTATAGAAGAAAGTAATTTATGCATTTTAAGCAAGTAAAATTCACTTAGTTTGCTTTATTTAAATAAGCTGAAATGTGTGATGTTTGTTTAATTAAAAAAGTGCTCAAACTCATTAAATAAATAAATAAATTTTACTAGTCAACTTTCATTAGTATTTATGAATATAATATTCAAATAAGTTTGGAGTACGACTAACTTAACTGAGTATGTCAATATATATTTTGTATATGCACTAATAACTATAATGAAATAGTCTGTAGATGTATCTACATAAAACCTTTGCTGTTCGTGTTAATTTAGCTAAGGAGTTTGTCAAATTTGTATTGGAGGAGGATGTGTTGCACGCCTCGGTTGCCCTTGGCGTAACCCCAATCCTAACTAATGCGCTCAATTACGCATTTCTTTGGAAACTTTGTTAATTTGTTGACTACAACAATGGACATGGGTCGGTTCTGTTCAACTATTCAACTGTCCACTGACCACTGACGGCAACACCCCCGCCGTGTTATTAGCCTGCATCAGACAAGCATACACACCGAGACACACACACAACAACACAAAAATACAAAGGTGGACATTATCAGGAATCTCTATTGAGCTCCGAGAAGAACATACGGCCAGACGCTGCTCATTATGTAACCTCTCATAATTCTTTCATTAATGAAATTCCCACATGATGACGATGACGACGACGTCGACGTCGACGACGACGACGACGACGACGACGACATTTGTTGGACGTTTCCACACATTATGTAAATCTTTACACAGCACGCAGTCCACCCATTTTCCATTTTATTTGCCTGTTGTTGTTGTTGTTCTTTTTATTTGTTGTTGCTGTTGTTGTTTTTGTAATTCCATTCCTGTGCCTTCATTTCCATCCTTGTCAACTAATTTCAGGGTTGCGCTCGCTGCGCTGTCATGTTTTTAAAGCCTGTTTTAATTTTTTACCACAGTGCCAGAGAGAGCGAGAGAGAGAGGAAGAGAGTGAGAGGGAGAAAGAGAGCATAAAAAATATAAATACAAAACTCTGGCTTTTACTTTCCTGCTGCTCTTTGCACAGCGTGTTTCTTAAATGTTGGCCAAAAACAAAGAGGGGAAAAAAGTGGTGGAGGAACAACAACAAAAAACTACCTGTTTCAAAACCCACACACACTGCAGCAACAGCAGTGACTGTCGAACGACCAAAACAACAACAACAACAACAGCAGGAACAACAACAACAACGTTGTTTGTCTGTTTGACTCGCCTGCCTGCTGCCTGTTGACTGGCTGCCTGCCTGCCTTCCTTTTGAGCCTGGTTGGTGTGCCTTTCTGGCTGCTTTTAAATACCCTTTACCTTGGCCATATTAATGCGGCTCCCACTGTTACTTTAGCATTTTTTTTGTTGTTGTTTATGTTGTTGTTTGTTGGTTGTTGTAGCTGCTGTTGCTGTTGTACTTCACATGTAGTTTGGTTGTCATTTGGCAGCGCCCGCTGTTTAGTGTCCAACATGAGGGCCGTTGGTGTCAGGCGCTGCTGTTGCTGTTTCTGATGCCGCTGTTGCTGCTGCTGCTGCTGTTGCTGTTGCTGTTGCATTGGGGCACCTCAGACTGTGGGGGAGACGTCAAGGGAATGTTATAGTTGGAGCTGATGCCCAGTTTGTATGTGTGTGAGTGTGTTTGTGTGTGTCTACTGGTATTGGTATTTCACTGTGATGTTGTTGGTAGCCCCAGCGAGCGACAGTTGTTGAAATTAAATGCTCACATGTGGGTTTTGTTTTCTTGTCTGCAACAAAGAACAACAACAAAAGGAGCAGCAACAACAATAACAACAATAACAGCAGCAGCAGCAGCTCCATAAGCAAAAGGTGAAGGGAGCGAAGCACAGAAAAAAGGGTTGCCCAAAAAAGCACAGTAGCAACAAGCAACAACAACAATACTAAAATTTTCTAGAATGGTAAAAAAAAAAATGAAGTTATGCTTTTTGTGTTCTGCATTGCAATAAAGTTGTGTACATCCACACATTTATTGAACAAGAGGGTCATCCTTGGAGTAACTGAATCATTGTGAACTGAAATTAAATTCACGAATTTCGTGCAATGGGAGAAATTTATATTTTCTGCTGCCTGCAATAAAATTCTTAATTTTTCACAAATATTAAAATCGCAAATGCAAACATAATAATTGAATTTTCTTTTTCATTTGAAAAGATTTTGTTTTATTCAAGTGTACGATGCCTATGAAAGGCGTCTTTAATTGGATATAAGTTTGGACAGCCCTCGCATTTATTAATGCCTGCTGGCTTCGTCTGCTTTTGCGACCGCAAATCAAATTCAACTGTTAATGCTGGAGATGTTTTGCTACTCTCCCCACGACAACAAGAACAACAAGAACAACAACAACTACAACTACAACAATAACAACTACAACAAAAACAGAAAGGAGAACAGTCAGCAAGCAGTCAGCAGCAGTTGGAGGCACTTCATTTGTCCGCTGGATACACTCGAATCGATTCGCATCGACTCAACTCGATTCGCCTCAACTGAATTGAACTGAACTGAACTGAACTCAACTGAACTCAACTTAACTGAACTCTTGAAGATTTGAGCTTGGGCAATGGCTGCATTTATGGGTGCATTTACTTTTTAATTTCATTTCTGGCTGCTGTAGCTGCACTCCTTTTTCGATTTTCAAGTGGAGTCAATTTCTTATGTCATGACAAGATACACAACGAATACCAATATCCGAAAGCGAATACACAAATACCAATACAATGTACAATGTTACGCTAAAGCCCAGAGTCAAACAACGCCAATGTATCTCAGGCTATCAAAAATGCCAGACAGGCAGCACTTTTGGAATGATTTTAGTTCTTTGGGTATCTTTATAACATATCTCATGCTTTTTCCTCAATTTCGATTTGGGCTTTTGTTTTTGTTTTTGTTTTTGTTTGCAGCATCTGTCGCCTGCAGAATTTCTGGTTGTGCGTGTTTCTGTTTAAGTGTGTGTGCTTAAATACCTCTTTACTTATTTTTGGACATACTTGATTGAAGTATTTATGAGATTTCAGGCATTTGTGTAATTTCGCTTTGAGCTTAAAGTTCTCCTCTGGCTCCCTAAGAAAAATTACAAAAATTTAAAAAAAGAGTTAAATTTAAATGTAGACAACAACAAAAATGTACAGCAGCGAAAAAGACACAAATAAAAATATATTTATATATATATATATATATATAGTATTTATATTTACTTGGGTCCCAGCCATGTTTGTCAGATAAAAAGATATGTCTTTACATGTTTTAATTTTCTTGGAAATTGTTGTTCAACTTGAGCCGTCGTCAGCCGCCGCCACCACCAGAGGCCCAAATCCGTTTTTACACACATATCTTGTGTGTGAGTGTATATGTGGTTGTGTGTCTGCGAGCCTTGTCTACTCTACAAGAGTCAGAGATGGAGAGTGACAAAGAGAGAGAGAGAGAAGGAGAGAGAGAGAAGGAGAGAGAGAGAGAGATCTAAAGGCAGACAGACAAACAAACATACTTAAATATATTTCAATGCTTCGTGTGCTGTTTTTAAGTGAAATGTTAAACCTTTTGACAGCTGTAGTTTCTTATTTAATTTATTTTATTTGCGGTATTTACTCGTCGCTTTGCTTTTTCGTTTTTCTCCTGACGCTCTCGGAATTCAATTTTCGGCTTTTTGTTTTAGTTGTCTGCGTATTTTAATGTTATACAATTGACATGGTTAGGCTTTGTCTTCCTTCTTCCATCTACTGCATCTAACTGCCACTTCATCTTGGACTCGGACTGCCTGCCAGAAAGAAACGAGAGAGAGAGAGAGAGAGAGAGAGAGAGGGCTCAGTGGTTGTGTCCCTTAATTAAACTTGACAAAATAATTTCCACAGTCGGTTAGCATTTAAAATTGAACTATTTTTTCAATTTATTGAAATGTTTGAATTAGTCGCGCAAGCAATAATTTTCTTAAACTTCAAATTAAACAAAATATAATATAAATTAAGCAATTTAATGATGTTTTCAAGACTAATTTGCCATTTTATGTGACGGCACCGATGTCTTTTTCATAATTGTTGCCATTAAGTTGTACCAATTTTCTCAAAGTATGAATATGATGCATGTGGACTCATTTGTAAGACTATGCCCCATCTGCCTGCCTTGGCACTTAACCATATTGGATGTCATACTTATGGAAAACTTTAGCCTCTTAAAATCATTTAACAAAGCTAACCCATTTAACACAGCCTTGCTGACGCCTCCCCTCTGCCCACTCGCTCCTAAATTCTGCCTGCCTACCGTTGGAGATTTCGCTCGTGTCGCGTTCTAACCATTTATCTTGTCTCGAGTTTTTCAACTATTTAAACTTTAGATTACGACAATTTCTCCATTTCTCGCAACTCAAAACGCTGGGGATCCACCATTTACAACAAGAATAACAAAAACATCACTAAACAGACAGTCATCTAGAAAATTACAAATACTTTTGCTATTGCACATGGCCCCAGTTGTTGACGATGCTGCTGCTCCTGCTGCTGCTGCCGCTGCTGCTGTTGCTGGTTTTTTGGGGAATGCCATAGAATTCCAATCAATGCCGCTACTTCTACAGTAGTTTATACTGCCTCAACTTCAACTTCTTGTTCTTTCTCAGCGTCATTTCTCAAGCTCAAAACGACAAAACGTGCACAACTTTGGATTATTAATTACATCAGCAGCAGAAGCAGCATCAGCAGCAGCGAGCGAAACGATTGTTGAGATTTATATGTGACCCAAGCAAATCGAAATCGAATACTGTGAATATATCCCACACACCTTCCAAAGAAAATAAAAATATTAAGAAAATTGAGTAGTTCAAATGACAAAGATTTAATACCCTTACAGACATAAATTTATATAACTATTATACTTATAATATTTATATATTTATAATAAAAATATGAATAACATTACAAAGATTAAATACCATTACAGATAAAATTCTATATATCCACTATAATTACAATATTTATATATTTATAATAAAAATATTAAGAAAATTACACAGGATATCTTATCTTAAGGCTAAGCTTAAATAAATTTCATATATCCAAATAAATATGTAATATAAATAAATTAAGGCATATTTGCCAGGGGATATTCTCTTCTTTATCGATCTCTTAGATGTCACATTCATAACACCCACTGCAATCATATAAAATTTTTTAGGGGGGAAAAAAGTAGCACGAATATCCTGTTGCCCTATACTCGATCTCTGTCTCCATTGTATATGTATTTGTTAACCTGTGTGTGAGTTTGACAATTTTGACTTTTATAAATATTTTGACTTGCTTTTTTTGTTGTGTGTGTGTGTGTGTGTCTCTGTGTGTTTGTGTTGGTGGATGCTGCCTGCCTTGATGCCGTCGGCGTATCTGTGACAAAACATCATTCAGCGTGTGCAATGATTGATGATGCAACTCACAGGCAACTTGTACTCAATTTTCAGTGTAGAGCCGCCACATCGTTGCCCGCTGCGTCTCTCCTCAAACACACACATACACACACACACACACATAAACATATACACATAACTTTGCCCAAGCCCCATGACAAAATGTCACAAATATTCTACAAGCAATTTGTTTAAATATCGCATAAAAAGCGAGTGGCTCCAGTCAAACGGCCCATGGGGCGCACCAGTCAGAGGAGTATTGCGTGCCAACCAAAGATGATGATGCCCAAGAAGTGGAGTTTCTGTTGTCGAGATGGCCAGGTAGTTGCTGGAGTTGCGGGGAGAGGTGAGTTGGGGGCTATAGGATGAGGAGGATGTGTTTGCCACAAAAGGCGCGCGCAGCCGTGCGGCAATTAATATGTGAGCAGGCTGAACATTGGCCATTACCATGTGCCTTCAACTTGAACACAAAATAGTTAACTAAAAGGCGGCCGAGTCGAGTAGAATAGCCGTAGCAGTCGCAGGCTGTTACCAACAGCAACGGGCAAACCAGCAAACCAGCAACGAGCAACCGGCAACAGCTACATGATGTGCAATTACAAGGCGCATTGCAACAGCAACATAAGTGCAATCGCTGCCTGCCCCGCCCCGCCTGCCTGCCCGCCTTACCGACCGCCCGCCCGCCTACCTACCAGCAGAACATGCAACAGAGTCACACTGTGTTGCCTGAGTGAGGGGCTAAGAAATAAAGCAAAGCAAAAGCAAAAGCAAAAAGAATAAAAATATTGCATCTTCTCAAGCATTTAATCTTCTTTGCGCCTTTTTTAAACTTTTATTATTATGCCTTCAACGTGCAAACGTTTTGCTACGCTTTTGCCAATACCACAACCCCTTTTTGCCCTGCCCCCGTCTGTGCCGTCTGTCTCTTCATGCCATTCATGCGTCTTGCTCTTCTGCGCCTTCCGTTTTGGGCGCACTTACTCACACGCCACATCCAGAAAGAGTCAAGAGTCGACAGTCAGTCCACAGAAGGAGTCCCGGCAACTGAGCCAAGACGAATTAAAGCTTCTGGCTTTTTGTTGTTGTTGTTGTTGCTGTTGCTGCTGCTGTTGGTGTTCTTGTTGTTGCTGCAACCAAAAGCTTTTGTTGCTAATAATTTCTTTTCTCTTTGGCCTGGCTCTTTGCAATTAGAATGCGTGTTAAGTGCAGATACATACTGCAGATACAAAAGATACATTGCCAAGTTTGGGCCAGACTGGAATGCGCTGCACCCTTTAATGTATATATATATATATGTATATATATTCATATATGTATCTGCTTTCGTCTACTTATATAACCATAAAAGTTCCATAAATTTCAACACAATCAAATTTAATTAATTTTTTTTCTAACCCTTCTTGCAACCCCTCACGAACAATATTTCACATTGTCTCGGTTTTCAACAGGGTTCTGTTTTTTCTTCTTCTTTTTTTTTCCTAAGCCGCTGATTGGAATGTTTTCTCTCTTATCGTCCATTCTTTCCCTCTATAAAGCCGATTTCACGGTCTTATTGTAGGTGGTTGAAACTGCGGGCGCAGCACTGCGAGGGTTCTTCCAGAGAGGGTTCATCTATTCTAATATAAGGACTGAACTGGTTCTACAAATCGCTCGAACGTGAGGATTTTCAATTAGATAGGTCGCCTGTTATTCCAAAGTCTGACCAAAACTGACAAAACTGACAGGACTGGGTTGTTTTTTTTATATTTTTTTTAATGCAGTTTGATAAGCTTTGCGGTTTATAGAGTGTAATTTGCTTAAGTGAAATTTGCATTAATCCAAAACAGATTTATAATGCCATTATTGTGCAGCTATGCAGAAGTAATTGACAACTGAGATAACAAACAAACTGCTTTTGCTGTTTTGATTAAATTGAGAAATTACCAAAGAGGAAATTAGCATTTCAATTGGACTTAAGAGCTGAGATTTGATGGGGCTTCAAGACTATAATTTATGTAATAATCATTAAATATTTCATATTCGAATATTACTTTTTAGCAAAGAAGCTTTTAGATAGTTATGGAAATTTACAATAACTCAATAAAATAATTCTAATATATATAATTTTAATAATTTATCAATTGGGGTATTTAAAATCAAGTTTACAGCTTAAAAATACAGATGCAGACTAGCAAGTTTTAAAAGCTTACTTATACCAACGCACAGAGCAATTACATTTTATTGCTGCACACACACACACAGAAAAACTTACGCGCACACTCAAGTTCTAAAATGGCCAAGAAAAGTATCTGACATTCGCAACTGTATCTTATAAATACGATTACCTGGCTCACACTTGCAAGTGGGGCGTCCAAGTACAGCGCACATGGGCAAGTCGTTGCGAACAGAATGTATTGCACGTTATAATTTTACGAAATATTTTCATGAAAAAAGCATCTACTGAAAAATGCATTAAGTGCAACAGCAAAAGCAGCAGCAGCAGCAACAGCAACAGCAACAGCAACAGCAACAACAACAACAACAACAACAACAAGAAGGAAGCCGTTGCAGCAGCTTGGCCTGTATGCTTAAAAACAAAACTGGCTTCAGCTTTATGGCAGTGGCAAACAAACAAACACATACGCATGCAGATACACACACACACACAGGCACACACACATATATGAAAGAGCGACAAGCGCACAGACAAACAAACTTTTTGTATTTTTTGTTTTTGTTTTTGTTTTTTTTTTTTTGGTGGCAGATTCTTTTGCAGCAACTTTTCTTTTTTATGTGTCCGAAGACGTACGAGGTGAGTTGCAACTGCAGCGGCAGCAGCAGCAGCAGCGGCAACTGCAACTGCAACTGCGACTGCGCCTTAATACTGTCCAGAATGCTAGGCGCATATAACATATACATAACATATAGAAAAATGCACTAAATCTCTGATATCCGAAAATGTTCGCCTGTGCATCTGTGAGATACATAGTACATGAGCATGCCATGGCAAATATTAGAGCTATGTTCCTTGTTGCTGTTGTTGTTGTTGCTGTTGTTGTTGTTGCTGTTTGCTGTGTTTGTTATTGCGACTCCTTGCGGCTAAAAGATTTCATGATTTGCACTTTTATGGAAATAATTTTTCGCATTCGTTTTGCTGCCGACATTTTGTGCAAGACAGCAATTAAAAATATTTAATTATCATGGAAAAAAGTTGTTGGGTAACATGCACAACATTTCTCACATGACTAGAGATACAATACTTCATAGGCACAGACAGCAGCAAACAAGGAGTCAAAGAGAGAGACAGAGACAGAGACAGAGACAGATAGCGTTGCCATTAGAATCTACCGAAAAAAAAAAATAAAAAAAAAAAAATAAAGAAAACGTTTGGAGTCTGCTAAACATTTCCTGTTGTGGCTAAAGATATGTAACTAAGAAGTTGAAATAGAAGCTTTGCTTTCAGATCGTTTTTTTTTTCTTGGGAAACGATTTGGCAGCATGTACAACTAACACGTTCAGTTTTGCTTTGATATAAACCGACGGTGTGTGAGCCACAAAAATGCAAAAGGGATTTTTTTATATATCATATTGATTTTCTTTTTCATTCACATATATGTAAATATATATCTATATATATATAGATATATTTATGAACTGTGCATATTAAACCTGAATAGTAAAGTAAATAATTTATTGGTCATTTATGGCTGAAACGCGTGCTTGTGTGTGTGTGTGTGTGTTGTAGATAAGAGTGAATAAAATAAATGCTATTATGGTTATGGAATTAATTCAATATTAAACTGAAAGCTGAAAGCTGCTTCGAATAAGCCGATGAATCGATCGTTATAACTGAACAAAAATCACTTAAGCACAATAATGCGAACCGGTTCGGAAACCTACTAATGATAAGGTGCCGAAAGGAGCGGATGAGATTTTCTTAACGGCTCATAAGTGCCATGTGCCATAAGACTCCACTCAACTAAACTCCATTCATGTTCTATAAGACTCCATTTATTACGGAGATCGAATCGAATTTTATTACTTAAGAGCTTCAACTTTTACTACTGATATCATACTAAAATTGGTTATATGAGTTAAGAGCAAACTCTTCACTATCGAAATAAAAAATATTAAAGTAAATTTTCACATATTCTTAATAATGAATAAAGTTATAAGTCATTTAGCTGATGGCTAATAAATATTTTTATGTTTTTTTGTGCTTTTAGTCTTTTAAATGAGAATTACTTCAAATAGTTAATTTGTTGAATTTAATCTTTTTTTTACTCATAAGAAAAGAATCTGAGACACCTGTTTTTATTCCTGTTCAAGCCTATCAAGTTAAGAACAGAAACAATTTCAGTTATTAAGTGCACTGGATCAGGCCTCTTGACAGGTGTCGATTCTGTGTCTGGGTAATTACTCATATAATTACTGCAATTAGTTGAAGGAATTGCAGCTTAAAAATATCTTTGTGCCATTGTTAAACTAAGGAGTCTATAAACTAATTAAGTTAAGGTGCAATGAATGAATGAATGAATGAATGTTTATTACGTAATGCTGCCAACAGAAATGTCAAATGCATTCATTGTCTAATTGTTTAAAAGATATCTCAAAGCTGACTGGTATTTTATGCTGTGCCAAGATCTTGGCGCCCTATGCCACAACCTATGCCATCCAGTGCTATCCAGTGCTATCCACCTGTTTGGAGCCATACAGCTATGTGCAGTAGTTAAGTGCAATTTGTAATTGTGTCAGTGCTGGACGCTCTTCCAATTTAATTAGCCATTAAAACGTGTGTGTGACGTCACATGCCAAGGCAACGCCAACTACGTGACGGCAGCTCAGGTTCAGTTCTTGGCCAACTACCTACCTCTCTCTCCACACTTCTGCTTTCCACTCTAACTCTTTGCAACTTCCCCCGCCCCTTGGGGCATGCCAGTTGCAAGCGCTTGCTTTGAGTTTATTATACCATCTACGAGTTGTTGTTGTTTTTGTTGTTGTCCTTGTTGCATCTCCGAATGCTGCCTTATCAGCTATACATATCTCCGGGCTATTGCACATAAGTTCTCATTCAGCTGAATGCACTTTTATTTGTTTGTTTGTTTGTTTGCTCTTACTTATTGACCAACATTGCTACCAGTTTGTTAATTGGCTTTAACTAATTAACTTTTCCCTCTTTCTTTTTCTATTTGCAGATGTAAGTGTTTCCATCCACCATCAAAACCTAAAACTGAAGTGATACTTGCCAAGCGTATTTCTGAGTAAATTAATTACAATTGTGAATATTAAAACAGTTCAAAATTCCAAGAAACATAGAATGGACGAAATTTATAAATATATTCTAAATTATCAAAACAATATTTTAAAACACAGCAATGCATAATTAATTACTATCTTTTGATTCTTACAAATATCATTAATTAATTAAGAGTTTAGTTTAGCCAAGTCTATTGCAATTTCTGAAGTGCTTTCCGCTTTCTCTACTTTTGCAATAGAAATCTCAACATTATTTGCATCATTTAACTTTACATTTATTCTTGACATGAATATGAATGTATATCCATAACTCATAAGGTGCACTTAACTTTTTCCCATTTACGAATAACGGCAATAATTGCAGTTGGCTTTTAATTGACTGATTGCCAGACAGGTTGGCGCTCAGGTGGGAGGGAGGCGCAGGTGTCAATCGACTGCCCCTGCCCCCTCGTAACATTAAGCCATGTATTCGAACCACTCTCGGCACATTTGCTGCGCTCTAAATCACAGAAATTTAATTAAAATCGCATCTGGGGACCTGAGCTGACTGACTGCCTAACCTGGCATATGAGAAATCCCTGCCAGTATTTACCATGTATGTATGTATGTATGTATGTACATACATGTTGCATACATATATAGGCTGTATTGATTTCCTTTGATATTCATTTTGTTTGTTTTTTTTTTTTGACATCTCCATTACAAAAGGCTCGAACTAAAATCCATGTTTAAAATTGTATTCATTTTATTTAGTCATTCACATAATCTCCACTGATTTATTGATGACCAAAGTGTAGAGTTTAACACACGATATAAATGAAATTAGTATATTAATTTAATAATAGTACTTCTACAAAAAAAAAAAACTCAAAAACCTGATGATTTATATTCGAAAAGTCAATTGAACTGCTGTCTGGCACACTTTGTGTGTGTGGCTCTAGTTTGATATATATGGGCAACAGCAAATACAAGAGCACATATAAAATGTTTATATATTTATTAGTAACACCAG
The DNA here is from genome assembly GCA_035042045.1 of Drosophila melanosoma. NCBI lineage: Eukaryota > Metazoa > Arthropoda > Insecta > Diptera > Drosophilidae > Drosophila > Drosophila melanosoma. The sequence goes on along the minus strand of JAWNLY010000203.1, from coordinate 909,529 downwards.
AGTTGGAGCAAAGGCTGCACTTGAGCCGCCCGTATAGCTAGCTGGCTACAATCATAATAAATGTTCATTGAAACCTTTTAAAATCGCGCAAAATGCGGCACACCTCAATGAAGGCACCAACCGACAATAAATTTCAGCGCCGGCACGACCAAGCCAAGACAGCCCAGCACCACCATGGAGGTGAATTCAAGCCGCATAAACATTAATAAACTTGTTGCAATCCAAAAGATAATTAGCCGCAGCCTAGGCTGCAACAACTTGTAGCATAGACACACACATACAAACATACACACACACACACACACACCACATATACATCAATAAAAGCCAATGTCTTTGGCAACAATTTGCTATTTTGTATAAAGTTTCATTAAAAAACCACTAGAGTCAGGCAACAGTGAGGCTCTTTTGTGTATCTTACAGATACACATTGATACGCACACCACACACACACACACACACACACTGATACACACACAGACTCTTCTTGCCGCCTGCCAGCCTGTCGATCATAATTTAACATAAAAATGATTTGATTACTATAATTTCTTTTGTGTTTTGGTATCACCTGGTAAGCTCATTTACTACAACGGCAACGCCGCCTATTACTCACACTGGATCCCCAATCCCCAATCCCCAATCCCCAGTACCCAGTCCCTGGTCCCTGGTTCCACTGTAGTCTTGCGTCAACGAAAGACCGCACCGCATGCAGCGTGTGTCGTTTTGTACGAAATACGTAAAAGAAGAATACAAAAATATGTACAATAACTGCGGGATGGCTGCAGAGCCCCATCCATCCATCCATCCATCCATCCCCCATCCCAATCTCAATTCCATGCGAAGCGCACGAAAACTTGCAGCGCCCCAGAGTCAAAGTCACAAGCTGACAAAAACCCGTCTTTAGAGGGCAGCGCAGCGGCAATTCAGATAGCGGGGGTATGTGGCAGGCAGGCGGGCAGGCGATGGCAATAATAACGATGAGACCATGGCCAAGAGTGTATTCTTTGCTGGATACTGTAAAAATATCTTGTTTCATGTGTGCGCTGGACGTTAATAGCAGGCCGCCGTCTTTGTATCCCACTGTCCCAACTTGCTTGCATCTTCTTTTTCCTTCTGCTCAGCGCCGGCAAAAGCAAGCGAGTCTTTCAGCCCAATGCCAGTCCAGACCAGACCAGACCAGGCCAGGCACTCCACCAATCCAGCAATCCAGCAGTCAGTTCTGGCAGTCAACTTTAGCTGCATTTCATCATTCATGCACATTATTTTGGCTCGCATCGCCTTTCTTTACGTGTACATCGAAGTATCGAAATACCCTAAATGAAGGGCAACCCTACTATGAAATAGCATCAATTTCAAATTCATACAAAACAAGTCTTGTCTTGTCAGACAAATTCTGAAGTTTGACATTTGTATGCGGTTTCTTGAAAGTATAAAAATTGAGAGCATGCATTAATTTTAGATACTTCATTCCGTTAAAAGATATTTCCTAAACATTAAAAAAAATATTTTTAAAAAATGTAAAGATTATCTGTGATTTAATTGCCAATTCTAAATATAAATATATTAAATAAATAATATATATTTATATAGATTTTTGAGCAAACCAGCTGAATTACATGCCGATTCGTTATTTTATTTCTGCTGGTTGCGTATCGTATTGGCCAGGCTTAGAAGCAGATTGAGTTACATTGCTGTGGATTATTATCAACTGTTGTATTATCTTTGGCCCGTACAACACAGACGTCTTCGCGTCTTGGCGTTGATGGTGGCTCTGGTTTTTGTTTTTTTTTTTTTTGCGAAAAAGCCAAATAAAATTTCGTTACGCTGCTGTTGCTGCGTTTCTTGCTCAACTTCCCAAGTCCGAATTGAAGCTTTGCGAGACGCTTAGTCGTGGGTTGGGTTCAGGTTACTTTGAGGTTTCTGCGTTTTTTTTTTAATGATACCCAAGCAAAGGTTTCGTTTTGATATTTTTTGCTTCATTTTGGTTTTTTTGGTATCTTGTTTCTGTTGTTGTTTCTCTGCATTTGGCTGGCATAATTTCATTGCTGGACATGTATCATCATCAGTTCGGGGCAACAACTGTGTAAATTATGAGCTGCGCATACTTACCAATTGGCATCGGTCCAAAATATCAAAAAAAAAAAAAAAAAAAACCAAGGTTCGCCTTTGTTTTGAAGTAGGTGTCGTCGTAAAGTTTGATGTGGCACATTAAACTAGACTCGAATTTTGACTGCTTTGTGCTGCTGCTACCCTGTTGGCCACTTTGTGGTTGCGGCCCAAAATGTGGAAGCCCACGTGAATTGACCATACCCAAGTGTAAACTTTGGGTCTGGTCTACATATTCATTCTTTTATTGATTTTCCGTTTGATTTTTGAACACATCATATTTCTGAATGAACAACTCGCACAGTCCCCTTGGTAATATAATTTTTTAATGGCGCATAGAACATAAAAATATGTTTTATTAATACACAGTTTTTGGTTATATGCCGAATGAATGAGTTGTTTCATATTCTGCAATTGATTTATTCGTTTTGGTCTGGCTTTGGAAAGTTTTCGTAGGTAATATGGGCAATATTGTAGATTTATGATATTCTATGAATTATTAATATTTTTGTTTGACTTTGCATTGATTTATTGCAGATCTTTTGAATTAGTCTTGAGCATCTTAATAATGGTTTTTATTTGCTTTGTTGATTAAGACCATTTTAATCGATTGGACAGAGGAACAACATTCCATTGAACCTACTAAAATATAAAGAATATCCATTTTTGCTATTTACCTAACTAAGTATTTCAACAACATCCATCGTTAGCTATATAAATTTAAAAGGAAAATCTTTTATAACCCCATAGAAATTTTCAACCTTTTTTTTGTTGCAGTTTTCTGCTTAGTAGCTCTGTGCTGGCAGCAACAAAATTTAAAAGCTTCTTGACGCCAAATGCCATTACATTTAATATATTGTCTGCAGTGAATATAGTGAGCAGCCCAGCAGCCCAGCAGCCCAGCAGTCGACTCCAAAGCACTGGCCATCTTAATGTGGGTCACATGCCAGACGAAAGTTTTAAATCATATTTAAAGCGGACTACACTGAATCCACTGAATGATGGAGAGTGAGAGACCATTGAAACACCATTGAGAACCGAGTGAGAGCGAAAATGTGGTGCAAAAGTGGGTGTTTTTTTTTTTTAAATGTATAGGAAAAAAACCACAAAAAACACTTGTGTATTGCACCACACGAAATGGTGGGCAAAGCGGCAAAAGCGTTCCAGGAAACTATAAAAGACAATAGCCGGCAATATGCCAGCTCAGGTTTTGTGGTTTTCATTTAAGCATCGACCGAAGCCAAGACCAAAACCAAGACCAAGTCTCAAGACCAAAACCAAAACCAAAACCAAGAGCCAGAAGCCCTATCCGCCACCATTGGCGTGGGCCTAAGTCAACAAACAAAAGCGGCAGTCTATTGTTATATATATATACCATGGATATGTATATGGTTGTGGTGAGGTGTGTGTGTGTGTGTGTGTGTTGGTGTGTAAAGAAAAACCTTTCCAATGCTTTCTTTATAAATATATAGAGAGGAATTGAAGTTGAGTTGGAGCTGGCCGCTTAGTCGGTAGCCTTCGGTGTGTATGCTGACGCATTAATATACTTCTGGGTTCTGCGTTCTATCAGCAGCAGAATATACAAACAAAACATATACCTATATATATATATATATATATATGCTGGATATAGATGTGTGTAAAACTAGTTTATGACAGGCCCATAAGCGGGGCTGTAGGGGTCAAATAATGTTGTTTATGTGCACAGGCAAAACCGTAAATATGACGCACTAGTCCTGAGCGTACACTCAGCGAAAATAGCCCTAACATGACAGCAAATGCCAGGTGGTAACTTTTTTTCTTCAAGTTGAACTGTTTTTACTTAGAATAGGAAGAAAAGTTTAAAAATTTAAATATATTTCTTTAAGTAAAAAATTCATTTAAAAAGTAAAAATTCCAAAAAATGGTTCGACTAAATGTAAATGAATTTCGTACATTTGTTTTTAGAGTGTAGGTAAGCTAAAAGGCAGCCAGCACTTGGAACTGGGATATAATGGGGCAAGTGCAAAGTACGTGGACGTGAGTAGCCCATGCCAAAACTTGCCACTTTGCCTCAATTGCAATGCAATGCTCCCATTGTGGTGTCTGCATTGGTCAAGTATGAGCTGCTTCCTGCCTGCGGCTGCCGCTGCTCGGGTTGTTGCTGATGCTGATGATGCTGCTGCTGATGCTGTTCAGGCATTGCCATGACACTCACCTGGCTGGCTGGCTGGCTAGCTGGCTGGCCGACAATATCTGGTCTCTGTCGTTCAATGGCCAATTCTCCACGCAGGCGTCGCTTCTTCCCATGACACTGGCCAGTTTTGCGCTTATTTGGTTGCTTTATGCCATTTTCCTGCTGCAACATTGTCGTATTCCTTGCTTTTTCCTTTTGCGCCTGCTGCTGCTTCAGCTGCTGCTGCTGCGCTGTCTGATAATAAAGATGACAAAATATCTAGAAAAAATCATAAACTTTGTGTGTATGTTTGGAAAAATAATATCTTGCAGATATAAAGTACCATTTATGTCGTGCTTATATCTTCTTTCGCCAAGTCGTGAGCATCATGCGAATACGTTCTTGTTGCCTTGCCCCAATGCTCAATGCCCAATGCCCCATGCCCAATGCCCAATGTCTGCCTGGCTGCGTTTAGGTATGGCTTTGAGTTTAAGTTTGCTCGCTATGCGCCATTCGATGTGCTTTGCCTCCTTGCCGCCCTGTGCCGTCCCCCCGCCCCGCCGCAGCTGTTGAGTTGAGTTAAGTTCAGTTGAGTCGAATTGAGTTGGTGGCTGGCTGCTGCGTGGCATTCCACGGTGGTGCAGCTATAATATAATTGTGAAAATATTTTGAGAAAGGTTAACTATTATTATTATTCATCAGCAAAGAACTCTTGCTGAGAATTTTCATTTAACTGATCAAATTAATAATATCATTTATAATTGAGTTTTAGCTGCATTATCAACTTCCTCAAAGTTTTCAACTCTCACGTTGTAATATCCCAAAATTTCATTATTATTATGTACAAATCAGTTCACGATTTGAACTCATTCATTATAGTTTCTTGATTTGTAATTCAACTTTTCATTATTCCCTGTTGCGCTTATTATATGATGGAATATTGCTGCGATTTATGTACACTTTGCTGGTGCCACTGTGCATTCGGGCTGCACTGCAGCACTTCTTCTTCACATGACGGCGGCGGCCAATTGTCCAATGCAGCGCCAACGACGGCCACGTTGCCGCCGAAGACGTCTAGGGGCAAGTAGGGAGCAGAAGTTGGGGAGGGAGTGGGGAGTGCGGAGTAGGGAGTGGGTAGGGAGGAAGCAACTAGCAGAGCAGCTCTGCAGACACATTGCGTTGAATCGTCTATTGAAGTCTTTGTACTTGGCTCGACTTTGGCCATGGTCGCTGGACTGGGATAACTTGGCTGTCTGACTGTTTGGCTGTTTGACTGGTTGGGATCTGGTCGCCTGGTATATATGCTTTCATTACGAGCTTAGTTCCCGTCACAATCAGTTGTTGGCATCGTTTATGCCGCATTGCCTCACACACTGGCCACAGCCAGAAGAGTGCCAGAGATTGGGCGGGGGGGAGAACGAACGAGAGTTGCCTGCCTGCCTGCTGCTGCTGTGTCAGCTTCTTCAGCAAAGTCTTTCAACTTATCGCACACACAACACACACACACACAACACACACATAGGACAGATGCCGAGCCGCACACAATTTGCATGCGAAGGAACCCTGTGCGCTGTACAACCAACACCCTGTTGCAGCAGTGTCCTCTGCTCGGGCGCCTCAAACATCGTCACCCACTTCCTTTGCGACCATTTGCTGCCCCTTCTGCTGCTGCTGCCAGCATTGTACGTGCATGTAATTTATGCGTTTAGATAACACTTTGCTAATTTTGAATGGCATACATTTTTTTTCTCTCTCCTCTCCTCTTTTTTTTTTTATTTATTTGTATTTTTTTTTTATTAAAAGCGCTGCCTGCCTTTGCATGCCTGTAATTGTGTGTGCGTGTGTGTTCAACGTTTTTTTTTTTTTATTTTACTGCTCCTTTCTTACTCTTCCCATTGTTTTTTTTTTTATTTTTGTGGTTTTTTATTGGTGCATGCCGTGCTTATGATGACGTATTGATTGTCCGAGGTGTCAGATTTGTTTTCTCAACCTACGATCCAAACGAGCTTCTGCGAACTGCTGCTGCTGCTCATCGTCCCAAGTAGTACCAGTCATCCTCCTTATCCCACATGCACACATGGTCTTTGCCTGTCCTCTTGCACTTTTTTGCGTAATTAAAGAAAATATTTGAGATATGCCGCAGATAATAGTGCTGGAATGTTGTTGGATTAATTAATTGAAAATGAGTAGTGGACCAGACGACGACAACCACAACAACAACAACAACAACAACAACAACCATAGCGACAACCACAGCGACAACCACAGCCACAACGACAACGACAACGCTGTCCAATAGGCTTATTTGGCGTTGAGTTTGCTCCTTACCTTCTCTCGTATTGGGCAAGTTTGGACCATGTCGCCCGTTTGCTTATCAGCGGCAGCGTTTGGCTTTTTATGGCCAACACAGCAACTCACATGAGACAAGCAGCGGCTGACTGGAAACTGCGAACTGGGCAAACAGCACCGGACACTGCCCGGCCCATTGTGATTAATAAGGATTTTCAAGTCGTTAGCCGCGAACGTTCGTCGCGTTTTTTTTTTTTGTATTTGTATTTGTATTTTTTTTTTTGTTTTTTTTTTGTATTTTTCTTATTTATTTTTATGGACACGTCTGCGGGCAATGGCAAGTCAAGGCAAGGCGAACGAAGGCAAATTACCGATTTCTACAATGTCGCTCAAGTAGCTTAACTTTAACTTTGACAAAGGCAAAAAAGCTAAGAAAAAAAAAATGTTTAAGAATAGAAAAACCAGCAGCAGCAACAGCAGCCCAGTTGCGCAAAATGTTGATGCTTGAATAATGATGTGATAACCGTAGGCATAAACCCGCCACTGAAACGGAGAACAGCAGGGGGATTGGTAGACTCGCTGGCCATCTCAACTTTTAGCCAGATACAATTTAGCCGTGGACATTTGTGTGTGGGACACTGGGTCTATCTTTATTCGCGTCGCAGCTGCATTTACTTTATACAACAGATATGCAAAAAAGAAGAAAAACGAAGAAGAAAAAAAAATTACAAAAGTGTAGACAAAAAGTTGGTTGCTTAAAGTTTTCAAATTATTCTAAGTAGGGCAGTGACGGCACAAGATTAGTCTTTTGGGAAGAAATGCTTCCCAGGGCTGTGCCCAGGATTAGACACGAATTAAATTCAAATTAAATTATGCTTAAGGCGCATCTGAGTGAACTGATACGTAAGCTTAGCCAATTGAAGTTACAGTTAAAGATATTGAATTGTCTGGCTAAGTATACAAATTTTAAATAATTCAATCATTTGGAATAGATATTATGAAAGCGAACCAACATTGAGGCAACTACAAAATAATAATAATAATAATAATAATAAAAATAATAATAATAATAATAATAATAATAATAATAATAATAATAATAATAATAATATAAAATAATAATAATAATAATAATAATAATAAAAATAATAAAAATAATAATAATAGTAATAAAATAAAGTCGAATTTTAAGTTAGTTTTAAAATTCTCTTAATGACTAATAAAAAATATGTTGATATTTATTACCTAAAATAATTATGAAAAAATAAACAGAAAATGCCTCCATCAAATTGCAGCTGACTTATGGCTTGTGTGGACTTTCAGCTGTCACTAGCCCAGCGGGATGACTGCCTATAACTTTAAAACTGTATTGCTAATTAGAATATCCAACATACCAACATCCAAACTGTCTAAGAAACAGAAAAACTAAATAAAAAAATATGAAGAAGAAAAATGCTTAGTTAGGTGAATGAAAAAAACCGCACGACGCTTGAAGGCTTTCTTTTCTCACCGGTTACCCACGGAGAACCAGGTCTCAGTAGCTCGGTTGCATTTTGAAGTCGACATTTTGTTAATCATATGCGGCACTAAAACTCAATCAAATTTCATTGCCGCGTCGTGCACAACTTGCAACGAAATGAACTTTAAAGGCGAGCGGCAATGCACACCGGGAGAAATGTTAATTGGCATATAAAAACATAAAAAAAAATATCTGAATGAGGTAAAGAAAAAAATCAAGATTTGACAGTTAAACACAGTGGGCCGCAACGTAAATACCCTCGAATTTATGATTACTGTATAATAATGAGATTTTTTATAGAAAATTGCTTTACTAATATTAACAAAAAATGTATCTTTATGGCTACAGTTTGTAATAATCTTACATTTAAACACATATTAAGCTGAGAATGTTTGTGTTATTGAGAGTTGCCAAGTCAAGGCTCACGTTTGTCTTAATTACATATCAAATATATCGCAATACTGATTGATCCAGGCAGCAACTAACTTGGGCAATAAAACCAACATAAATTTGAAGTTATAAAAACGCATGTTATGCAGCACTTAATTAGCTGGCGACCTCTGCGATACATAAAACACATGCCCCAAAGAGACATGGGCATAGGCATGGGCATGGGCATGGGCATGGTGGCGAGATGCCGATGAGTGTCATGCCCATGCCCATATGGGCATACATAGACAGCAGGCATAGGCACGCAGTCATTTGCCATAAATACCAGAGTCATGCCACAGACAGCTACAGATACAGATACATTTACAGATGGTAGCCTTCTATAATTCACACAATTTGCCGCTGCGTGTGCCGTCGAATCGTGCGACGATGTTGAGCTGGAAATGTCAACAATATAACACTCCCCGTCCCGTACCGAAAATTAAATGGTGTGAATGAAATTTTATGCCGAATCATGCGTGGAAAATGATGAAGATGCCGACAAGAAAGCAGGACGACGACTCACTTGATGGGAACCCCTATGTCTTTTTGGCCAACGACTGCCCAAGAGGAGCACAGCACGCTTACTTAAATTTATATTGCTAGCCTCATTTCATTTGTTTATGTGGCAAGCGACAGTCCCATCACCAAGTCAGCCAGCCAGCCATCCAATCCAGCCAGCTAGCCTGTTGGCCAGTTGTCACTTAGAAGTTGTCTGCCAAGTCTTTTTCCACATAAATGCGAGTGTTTATAATTAAGATGCGTGTACGCAAATCGGCCATGGAATTGAGTTGAAAACAATTCGAAATTCTGTGTTCTGTGCCAAAATGGTGCTGCCAAAAAGTGGGAAACATTTATTCTGTGTTTCCCAACACAATTACAAGCTGAGTGAAGGAATACAGAGACCCAAAAAAAAAAACACTTTCAACTAACAACAACATGAGACTTTTAAATGGAGTGGTACAGCATTGTTGACGCCAATGATGATGACAACTTCCACAACGACGATGATGATACTTGAAGTTCTTTTTGAGTAATTTCATCTTGTGCGAGTAGTTTTGATGTTGTTGCGACGCGTCGCGTCTCGTCTGGGCAGCATGGGAAAATAGGTTTCTGTTCAGAGGGGTTTCCATTTTTTTTTTTTTTTTTTTAAAGTTTAGAAAACTACTTTTGGGAATTGCTGAAGTGTATGGCAAGAGTTTGAAGTGTGAACTCTAAAGAATTGTGTGAATTACTAATAAAGATGCCTGTAAATATAATTGAATTTCAATCTGTAAAAGATATTGAGCACTTGTAGAATCTTTGAAGGAAAAAAAACTATTGAAATAGAAATGACATTGAATTCAAATTAGAGTTTTTCAACTACAAAAGATAGAGAAAATATTTAGTAAAAAAAGCAAATAAAATAAAAGCAAAATATTATATAAAATTAAAAGTAGAAGGTTAATAAACTCATTATTTGAGCTGAACTTCATTCTTTTTTCTCGATCAAAACCAAAGATCATAATAATTTGATATTGTTAGAACTGAATTCTTTTAAACAATGAATTTCTATTTCATACTTTCCTAAAACAAAGAGCGAAACCAGTTCAATGGATGAGCGTTTGAAACAAAAAAAAAAAAAAACAAAAAAAACGATTCGAATTACTTGACTCCATCGCCGTCATTGAAGGCGGCCCTTAAGAACTCTCCGCTCTACGTTCAACAACGACAATTAAGTGATTCATTTAAAATGACAGAGCATGAATTGAATTGAGAGTTTCTTGCTAGAGAGTTAGAGCTGGGTTAGAGTTGAGTTGGAGGTTGGAGTTTGGAGATTTCAATGGAACCAAAAAATAGTGGTTGCAATAAAAGGAAGAACGCGTCGTCTGCGTGCAGGCAACGTTTCATTTCGAAAGAAATATAAATGAAAGTAGTTGTTGTTGTAGTTGTTGTTGTAGTTATTGTTGTAGTTGTTGTAGTTGTCGCAGTCGTTTTCCATATCCGTGCTAGAGCCCGGTTCCGTTTGTTGCCGTACGTGCACAAGTATTTTGAAAAACTCATTTAAATCGGACGCTGGCGTCGACTCGTTGCCACTTGAGAGAAGTCCCTGTCCCTGTCCCTGTCCCTGTCCCTATCTCTATCCCTTGCTCTGTCACTATCTCAGGCTGCTCTAAAAAAGAAAATAAACCATAGAGTGAGAATCGAGCGCAAATGGCATGCAAACGACAAACGCTGGCTGACGCTGACATTTGATGCCAAATTTTCAAGTGGAGCAGACGACCAGCAGGCCAAACACTTGAGGAATTGCCGCCGCCATCGTTTAAGAGATGATGGCATGAGATATACTACAGTCGAGACGACTTTACTCGTAGCGACTCGACTCGCAGCGACTCGGACCGATGACAGTCGGAGCAGACAGTCAGAGTCGTAAATATGAAGCACAAACAAAAGGCAGGAGGTAGCAGGCAAATCCCAGACTCACAGACTGCCAGACTCTGTGGCAGGAGCACTGAGTCAAGAAGTGAAGCTGGCGAGGACGACAACGAGAACGTGGTCGTCACATTAGTATACGGAAGCTCAAATGAAAAACAAAACATAAATTCCAAAAAAGAAAGCCACGCCGAAGATTAACTACTCTTGCGGACTAAAATCAGCATTTATATATCCAAAAAAAAATATATATATCTAAAAACGAAACAGTTGTTTCCATATGATATTGTTGTCTTATTTATTTTTTTTTTACGCATACATTCATATGTTGATCTGGATAACTTGCTAAACAATAAGTCTTTTCAAACATTTAATTAACTTTTTACCGAATCATCCTATGTCATCTAATTGATGACAATATCTAGTTTTTCAAAATAGCTTTCAAAATATTCGACTTTCATAGAAACAGACAAACATATATCGATTTAGCTAGTTGTGTTCTATATCTATCATTTTCTTAGCTCAATTTTAAAAATGATTAATACATTTTTCTGGATATCTTGCCAAATAATAAGTCTTTTCAAACATGTACTTAACTTTTGACCGATTGCTCATATGGCATCTAAATGATGAAATTATAGAAAAATACATCGATTCTACTAATAGATCAGGAATATATATATAAATTATGAAGCCAAAGACTTCTGCTTCAGTGCGTTACAAGCAGCTGGACAAAATTAGAATACCCTCATCAGGGGTGTGGAAATAACGCAAACCAATCTCAACAGACGATGACAGCCAGCAGCTTGTGGACTGGACGCAGGCAGGGAGTGGGGGGGGGGAGACATAAGGCGACAGATAGTAGCCACAGCAGCAGCAGCAGCGGCAGGCCTGGCGACTATGAAGATATATTAGGCAAATAGATGGATGGATAGCTGCATGGCTAGATGCGCTCACCTCACCTCACCCTGCCTGTGCCTGTGCCGCCTCTCCATCACTTTGCGTGGAGGAAGAAAAACAATTTTAAGAAAAACTTTTTTGCAAATGCAAATGGAGTTTGACAGGCGGCCGACAGACCTGAAAGATAATCATAAAAAAAAAAAAAAAAAAAATGTTATCAACCTTATAAACATAATGCTGATGACGACGACGGACGACCATTAGATGAGACGAGACGAACCAAAGAGACCAAAGATGTGCAGTGCTATTTGGAAATGCTTTGCTACCTGTGCACCAAAATCTCAAATTACACACGCACACACAACAAACGTTAAATTTATTACAATGGAAACAGAACAAAAGATGCGAATAAAATATTTGCTCTCGACAACATTTACAACTGCGATGTGGGAAACATGGCAAATGTTGTTGTGTGTATACAGTGCTGCAAAAAAGTTAACGTACCCTCTACAACTAGAAATGTTTGCTAGCTCAGCCGCATAAATACTCTCTGGGGAGTTGTTATGTGTGAATGTTGGTAAACGTAATGTTGCAGTGCACTGATCCCTCCCCAACCCCCTCCCAACTCCCTCCCCACTCCCTCATCTACTCTTAAAAAATATATATTCGCGTATTCGTGTTGCGTTTGGTTGGGTTTTCGATATGCGACGAAGACTACAACAACGACGACGACGACGACGACGACGACGACGAGTCGGTGGCGGTGTCGACTCCTGAGGGGGCAACGAGCCTTTCGTGCTGCTTACATTTTGCACCTAGGGCGAATCTTTTTTCGGGTGAGGTGGGGCGTATCGAGGTGTATATGTTGTTGGGCGCCAGTAGCAGCTACACCATCAACATCACCATTGCCACCACCACCCAGGCAGCTGTTTATGAAATACTTCTCGTACTTGTGCATGTACAGCAACATGTATTTATGTATGAAGCGAATGAAAACATAAACAACAAATACAACAAATACAACAACAACAACAACAAGAACAGCAGTCGCATCAGCAAGAATTACAGTGGCTGCAACAAGAAAAGCGTGGCACTTGCCACTGCTGCTGCAGCTGTTGTTGTTGTTGTTGTTGTTGTTACTATAACAAAGGCATGCACTGAAATATGCTGGAAAACGCACTGTGCGCAACAATTTATGGGCAACATTTAAAAAATACATGCTGAATTGTTTGCGGCAGCATAAAAAGTAGCCAAACGCAATGGCATAAGGGGAATGGAAGCAGCTTGGTGGGGAGATGAACTGGTTACCAATTGCAATGGTCGCTGCTTGCATTTCTTTGCATAAAATTGCACACTTTCAATGTTGTTGTTGTTGTTGACGACTGCAAGTGGCAAGTTGCAGCTACGTTTAGGCAATTTGTCATAGGTTGAGCTGCGTTGCTGTGGCAGCTTCAACAATTGCTATGGATATTGAAATGCATCTGCAGATTGTTAGAAAACCACTTAACTGATTTAAGTGGTTTTTTTTTTATTATTTATATATTTGAATTTCGGCTACTAAAAAAGGGGCCCGGAGTAAGAAGATAAAAAACAAATAAAAGAGATTTATTGTACATTCATTCGTTTTATGTGCATTTTTTTTTCGTAGTTTTCTGTAATTTATTAACAATACTCTCAATTCTAGTCCACATCACTTTTGGTATTTACCCTGTAATAAAATAGAAGATCATTAAAAATATGTCCACGTGTTGTGCATCAATAAATAATAAAATGTTTATTTGTGTATTAATTCATAAACATTTTTAGGTGTGCACCATAAAAAAATTCATTTTCTTTCAATTATTTTTATAAGTTGTTGGTTTAATGAATAATTTATGAAAGCAAGAAAGACAATGGCTTATTTATATACATTATCTTCAAACATAAAAAAAAAACTCTAATAAAATAAAATGAGTGTAATAAAATGGAAAGCATTTGAGTACACATACATGTTGAAATACTATTGTAAAAACTATGCAAATCTCAAAGTAAATATCAGTAAAAATATCAAACAAATGTGTAACTAAATAACTTTACAGATAAAGGCTAAAATCAGCAGCCCATAAATAAACGTCTGATAAAAAGAGCCATAAAAAAACGAAAAAAAAACCGAAACTTAAAAAACTTTCGATGACAATCTGAACGTGCTAGTAAATGTTGAAGTGATCTTTTTCTACGACTATGCCCTGTCAAGTTTGAAGTGCACACGCCCAAACAATTTTCAAACACACACAACTGTTCCAACTGTTCTGTGGTGTGGTGTGGTGTGGTATGGTGTGCTGCCAGCTGCATTGAGGACGTGGTGGGGCACACAAATCTGCCAGTCTGAGATTACCCCGTAGCCCCAAAATGCATTTACGCCAACTCAAGTGATGCAAATCTAATACGAGTACTCGGTTCTGCGTTGCAATGGCAAAATATAAACCTCTCAAGTGCAAAAACCATTCAAAAACTAAGCTAAATTTATTTAAGGAACCCACACACACACACACACACACACAAAATGTCGAGTAGCAACGGACGGTTTTTCGTATCCAGTCGCTGCACGTCGTTGTTGTTGTTGTTGTTGTTGTTGTTGTTCGTGTTCCTATTGCTATGCACATTTCACTTAACTGAAATAAAAACTGAAAAGAAAAGCCAACGCAAATGCGAGCAAAGCTCAACCAAAATACACCAGAGCCATTGCCATTGCCATTGCAATGAAGAGTGGAGAAACCGAAAAAAAAAAAATACGTAGCAAAATACGCTATGAAGAAACCAGTGGCATGCAACACCAACAAATGTCGCCAGCAAAAGTTGTGGAGTCGTCGTCGACAGTCGGTGTGGCAAGCGACGCTTTGCTGTGCAGGAATGAAATTCACGTTGCGGCAGATGAAGAAAAAAAAAAATATGTGAGAGTGAACCAGGTGCCGAGTATTAAATACCCTTGCTATCATCAATGACAGATTTGCCCTACAGCATTTCCAGATCTTAGCTCTGCTAATTTAGTCTGTGTTTTTTCTCCTTTGACGTTTGGTAATTTTATCCAGGATAAAAAGTTGAACTATTGAAACTATATTAATATTGCAAGACAAATAAATCTATCATGCAGAAGAACAATGTTCGACCTAATTAAGAACATATATATATATATATATATATATATATAGAAAGAGTTATCGACGGATGCATTGCACACATTTCGTGACAAAATTCGAATACCTTCTGCAAGGGCATAAAAAGCACACTCGGGAAAAATGCGCTGGGATCTACGTGGTGTTTTACGGGCCGAGCAGGTTGTATCTGTATCTGTTTGGCTGGGCTAGTTTGCTGTGACGTGTGCATGCAAGGTGCTCGTATAATGCGTTGTGCGTGTTAAAAGATAGTTTCACTCGGCTCAAAAGTGAGTGCCAGGCGGGGCCAGTCAGCGAGGCAATCCAGGCAATGCGAGCCAGCAGCAGTTGGAGTTCTCTGCTAGCAACACAACAGCGACAGGTAGTTTTACACATTGAAAAATCCCAAACACCATGACACGGTTGTTGTTGTTGTTGTTGCTATTCTTGTTGTTGTTGTTGTTGTTGTTTTTACTGTGCTCTGTGCAGGGTGCAAGGTTGCCAGTGGAATTCGTTGCTGGGGCAGCTACTGTGTGCAAGGCACACTAATGGGTCTAGGGATCAAGGCAAACGCGAGACAAATACAAACAGACTTGGGCCGCAACGTTTTTTCCACTTACACTGAGCAAAATGTTAGCGCTAATTAATATATTATATATATATTTATATACAGTGTGTTGCTGTAATAATTATAGTTTTTCTCTTTATATTACAATTCCGACTATCTTTAAATATATTTTTATATATTACAAATATATATATATTTTTTTTTTGAGTCCAAGACATCTCCAAGTGTATTTGGAAAGGATTGCATTTACACGACGTTGCAGCGACTGCGGCTGTTGTTGTACGTATATTTCAATTGTTAAACAAACGTTTGGGGGCGACCCTGCATCAGGGGCCTAGGTCGGTCATATCGAACAACACCAATAACAACAATGGCAACAACAAATAGAGCTAAAAGAACATTTTTGTTTTTATGCGCGTGCTTCTCACAACTCAACTCGCACCTCGCCAGCAAACCATCCGCTTTGCATCCCCTTTGAACTGCGGCCTTTCGGGTTCTTTTTTTTTTTTTTTTTTTTGTTTCGTTCCGCTCCTAGACAAATATTATTGTTCCCAACATGCCGTTATTGCATATTTGCCTTAAATATTTTTTGAAATGCTGCCCCGAAGTGTGAATGAAATTAATGCGTTGCCAGCGCCTGGGAAATGGAAATGTAAAAAAAAAAAAAAAAAAACAAAATGGTTAAATTTTCATATGTACGTGTGTTTTCCCATGTAATTTTGAATGCTGAAATGTTTGGGTTTCTTCTTGTTATATTTACCATGTGGAATTTCATGTTTCCACTTTTCACACAGATGCAGATACTTAGATACATTTACGCTGAGGCACAAACTAAACGTTATTAAATACAGCCTCTCCAACCCAGGCAATTTTGTTGTTGTCCTGTTTTGAATGTGCAGTGGCATAAATAGCCGCCAAAAGAGCTGTTGGAATTCTTGTTTTTTAGTTTTTGTGTTTCTTTGAGTGCTTATAAAATTTTTTTTCTTTTATTTTTCGTATTTTGCCTACACTTGTTGGCAGGAGAGGAGAGTGTGGTGGCTTTCAAAGTTGGCCAGAATACGGCCACAGTGGGGGAAATATTTTCAATAGAACTATTGAAATATTTTTAATGCACCTAATATTAGCTAGTGAAGCAAGCTAATTAGCTTTAAATGAATTCACTCAAGCTTTGAATACAGAGAAACCTCTATAAACATTGGCCTGAGGGAATAATGCGAGAGATAAACTAAAAATTTATTTTTTTTAAAGAAATAATAATATTTTACAAAGCTCAACAATAAAATATTTATATGTACTTAATTCTTGTAGTATTTAAATAAAATTATGTATATTTTGATATTAATTTTATGCTGCTTAACTAAAGTTAAGTTAAAAATGATTTCAAATGCATATTTTTTGTGTGTGTTCACGGCTAATTTATGTACTCTTTTCCCGTCTATATAAATCTATTATCATTCTCATGTCCAATAATCCCCGCATTGTAAAGCCAAAACACCTGCTCATTTCATGCATCACTTGGCCAGGCCCATTGAGCTAAGCAACTGCCACTTTTGACTAATATAATGGGCCCAGTTTTCAACACCTGTTCGCAGCTGCTCGCACCACTGTGCGTTGGCCTAATGCTAAGTAGCTTTAATGCTGCGACGTTGGTTTTCCGTTGGGGCGTGGTATTTTTTTTTTTTCTTTTTTGTATTTTAATTTTTTGAGCGCTGGGCACAACACAAAATGCTGACTTAAATGCTACTAATTAATGAGGATTTAGTGAAAACTAAACAGTTTTACGGGCAGAATATGAAATGCATATTGCACAACCGCAGCACCCGCGACATATTTCAATGTATTTCTTTTTTGTCCTCTAGTTTCTTTTTTTTTTTTTTTTGGTACCATAAAGTATTACGGATATATAAATAGCATTTTAAATAGTTTAAGTTGCACACACACACACACAGCACAAAATTCTAGGTATTTGGGTATATGCATATGGATCCTAAATAACCCCAGTCGCATTTATTTGAGAGTTTCCCATGTTTGTTGTGCGGCGCTGAAATACATTGCGTCGCGTGCGGTTTCAGGTTAAAGAGCTGCACACACACATACACACACACACACACAGGACGCGACGCCTGTGTAAACAGGAAACGAGCCTAGGCACACCCACACCCACACCCACACCTCACCTATACCCAGACTCAGACACACATTAGAGGCCAGGACTTGTGAGCCAGGCATTTAACGCACAAACAAATGTAATCAATGAAATTTTATGTGCAACAGCAACGCACTTTGTGGCAGCCGAATGAAGGGGGGCAGCAGTTCGGAGTTGCTGCTCTGGCTCAGTTTTGTTTTTTTTTTTTTTTTCTTTTTTCGGCTCTACTCATGTTGATACTTAGAAATGATTTTGAATTTTGTTGCCTTGGCGTGCTGCTTTTATTTACACTCGCATTTTATGCCTTTATAACTTTATTTGGTTGCCGCAAACAGCAGTTGCTGTCGCTGCTGCCAGTTCTCAGATACAAATTACAATTGGGGCTTGCCGTAGGAAAAACAGATTTAACCTACTCTGTGGTACACCCTTACATGGAATGTTTAAATATTTCAATGAAGAATGCAACTAGAAGTTTATATACATATATATAATAAATGAAAAAATAATTGAAATTTAATACCAAAATGTATATGGTAAAAAATAGAGCGTGTGAACATTTGAGAGGCATTGTTTGTAGGTAATTAATAATAATGATATAAAAATTGATAATGAATAAAAAGATTGATGACTAATGGCATTTGTTCGTCACACATTGATTTAAGAACCGTTTCTATTATGGATCTTTAGGAGTTCACATTTTATCTTAAGCTAAAAATATTCCTTACTAAAGCGTATTTAATCTTCAGCCTTCTGTGGATATCAGTTTGAACGTTGTTGTTTTTTTTCTGTCAGAGGTGATTTAGCCTTAGAGCTCGTTCTATGCGCCGTATTATATTTATATTGTATTTTTATGTACATATTTGCTACACCTTTTGCGCCCGACTCAACTAATGCAAATATTATACCTCTTTCCCTCCCTTTTCAGATATTTTTTTCAGACATTCGTTCGTGCGTTCATTTCGGCTAATTGCTTTGTGTTTTTTTTTGCTTAGTCGTTGGCGTGTTTTTGCTTTTCTGGTATTTGAGTTAAGCATAGCCAAGGATCTCTGCTGTTCAAAAAGGTTCGTATTCATTATAATATGTATTCTACTTATTTGTGTTTCATATTAGCAACAACAAAAATAACTACAACAACAACAACAACAAGGGATTACATCCTCTTATTGTTTTTTTCTTTTCTGTTGTGTTTTTCGGGTTGAATTGCAATCTCGATGGTCTCTTTAATTATTTAGGATTTAGTTGCGGAAGCTCTTCGGAGCGAGCTACACAGCTTAAGCTGCTGGCAAAGTGTGTAAACAAATCACTTGTTGTTAATCAAAACGATGCTTCAATTTCAAATCAAATAACAACGAAATTTATCTGCTAAAAGTAATTTCATTTCAACCTGAAACGCAATAAATTTCTCTTCAAATTACTTAATTGATCTCTGACAAAAAAAAGCTGATGATTAAAAAGTTAGCGAAACTTGTAACTAAAATGTTGCATTTGTCCAATAAAAATTCATTCAGTTAGTAAACTGAATAGAACTATTCATAGATGACTAGCAAAACTACTAAGTGGTACAATTCAAATAGAAAATAACGCAATTTTAAAATTGTTCTGTCTATTTTTTTTTCCTTTGAATTTATTGACCGAAGTACTCAGATTACAATTGCAACAATACGCATCTTCAATCTTGAACTTTTACTGGCCTTATCTGGGCACAGCTAAACTGCCAACTGAACAACCATTAAAACCACTGCCAAGTTACCCAAATGGAAAACAACTTTCAAATACTCGAAAGCATCACAAATCACTTTAAACAGCAAGGACAAACTTGAAGCAAACACACACACACACACACACACACACACACACACACACACACACACACACACACACACACACACACACACACACACACACACACACACACACAGACACCCAGGCACACACCCAGACACACGGAGGGAACTTCCCAATTGTCTCTTCTTACAATTCTCAGCATCAAGCTACTCACCTGGCACGCCCACTTAGTAGCTTAGCCGAAGCTATTAAATCTCAGCACTTGTCTTTTTTTTTTCATCTTCTTCTTCTGCTTCATCTGAAGCGGTCGTCTAAATCGTATATCTGTAAGATATACAATCACTTAAATCGTTGAGCGGCTAATCCGCTGCTTGGGTTTATAATACATCAAAGGCGAGACGCGTTGTCTAAAAATTGGGACATCCCCTGCGTGTCCGGACAAAATGTTGATGGTGTTGCTCGCATTTCAAATTCCAAATATCAGTTAACAGACAGACTGCGATACAAATCAATAAACCTCAACTCATATAAGAATACACAAAAAAAAAAAAAATAATAATAAAAAAAAAACAATGTGGAAAGGCATCGAACAACGACCCAAAAGGCATATCAAATTTTTCTCAAATATTTTTTCGCCTCTTTTTTTTTCGATTTGTGATTGTGATTGACGTCTTTTTGCAGCGCTATAGAACCGCCCGCGGGGCGTAGTTCAACTTCGAATTGGAAGTTCTTTAGAGACGTTCTTTCCCATTTTATTTTCCTTTCTATTTTTTTTTTTTATTTTACTTTTCTTTCTTTTTTTTTTTTTGTATGCTCTGATTTGCTTTTACTTTCGATTTGGCTTTTGTATTTTGGCATTTGTGCTGATTAGCCCCGTCGTCTGTCTGACGATGGTTTGGGTGTGTGTGTGTGTGTGTGTTTGGACTGTGTGTGGTTCGATGTTCTAGTGGGTTGGGTGGGTTGTTTGGTTGGTTGGTTGCTTGCTTCGTTGCTGTCTTGTGTAAACGCAAAAGAAATCAAATGTTGTACTTGCCGGCAACGTCTAATCTCTGGAGCATGCTAATAAACGAAGGACCTAAAGAGAGAAGATTCTCCCTTATTTTGCACCCCCCATCCCATCAAGTAATTTCATGCAAATAACGTATTATACGACGACGGCAGACACAGACTGTACGTGTTGTGGGTATAGAAAACTGTCTTTCACAATGCCTCAGACAATAATCATAACAACGGCAATGAGCAGATGACACTGCCTGCGGGGCATCGTGGATTGGATAAGGGAGCGGGAGGCGGGAGGCGGTAGGCAGGCTGGGGCGTAATGTTTGTCAATAGGCCCGGCAACAATTGACAACAGAATACAAAAGGCACAGAGTACAATAACAAAAAAATTAATAAATAAAAAAATAAATATGCCAATAAAAAAAAAAAGTAAAAATACTTGGAAAAGGAAAATGCGTGCAAGCAGCACATAAATAAATAACCAAATAAATACAATACTAAGTGAAAATGTTGAAAATACTCGGACCCTGCACTTTCCATGACTGTGAAAGGGGGTGGGTGGGTTGACAGGCGAAACCAATCGGAAGTGCAGCTGTGTGTGGGTTGTTAGGGTTGGTTGGTTAAACCCTTCGATGCTAAACAAGCAATTTCAGATTGAGATTTGGGTAATTAAGATTCCGATTAAGATCGACATGCGCACATGGTTCACTTAAGGGTGTTATCTAAATGATTTGTACTGACAACGGATTTTGAAATCTTTATTAAATCTACATTTGTGTAACTGTATTGGGAACTGCTTTTGATTGGCAGACTTGGCTGTTTAATGGGTATTCTGGGTGATAGCACACAGAATATCGATTAGTGCTTGTTTAACATATGCCATTTATCGAGAGTAAAAGAGAAAAAATTTTAAACTCTCAATCTTTATATAACAATAAAAGTTAGCAATATCAATGAAGATCTATTTCATTTATTACTGTGGAATAAAGTTAAATAAGTTCAATATTTGCTTGCATACACCATTCAAATGTAGTAGACATGATCTTAGCTCAAGTTAAAAAAATAGGTTTTATAAACTTAATTATTGCAATAATAATAAAAATAATAATAAATGAAGCTCCAACAGCACCTAAATAGTTACGCCATACTTCCCATACTGTAATATTTGCAACATGTTCTTGCAATTCTTTGATTGCTGCTTAGATCAAATATTGTAAATAATATTAACGCGTCAACGCACGCGTCAACTAACGGGTCAACTCACGCGTCAACGCGCCAAACGCACGCTTCGACTCCCGCTACTTATCGCCACAGTTGCAGCAAAGGCGACAGCAATGCCACCCCTCCCTGCACCGATGCATTTCTTGTTATATGTGTGTGTGTGCATGTGTGTGTGGGAGTGTGTGCATGTGTGCGAGTGTGTGTGCGTGCTATATGTTATCTGCAAAGCGCCACGCTTGCAGCTAAACAATGAAGAACTAATCCGCAGAGCATACAAAAGAATAGTTATAAAACTTGTGGGCTGCCACAGTCCGTCGGATGGGTGTAGTTGCAAAGAGTGTGGGGGAGGTGGGGGGGAGTTAAGCATAAGGCCACTTTATGGCTGGGCCCTTGCAACAATTGTGCAGCGTTGCATTCAATCAACAAACTTTTTAAAGCGTACTTACAAAACTCGCAACAGCAGCAGCAGCTGTGTGCAACAACAAAAAAACAGCAACAGCAACAACCAAGCCAAGAAAGTACGTGCATCACCAAGGAAGACAGCAGGAACAGCGTTTAATTATGACAATCAATACACAAATACACACACACACACACACATATACACACTCGTACACCATTGAAACTTTATTGGCTTATATGGCGGACACTGAATGTGTAATTGTGCCCTGCTCATTGCTCATCCTTGCCCCAAACTAGTGCAAATAAAACTTGATTAAATTCCATTGGCGAACGCCAATTTCGCCAATTCCAGGCCATTGACCAAAATGTAAGAGAGTGTGCAAAAGTGAGGGACAAAGTGTGCCATATATATAACTATATATATATATGTATATATATATACATATATGCATACATATGTGTAAATATGTACATAGAGAGGCGACACAGAGAGCCCAGATTCCGGTTGCATATTACGACAATCAAACATAACCTAATTAGAAGACCCTCTCCTATTTCCTATGCTGTGCAAAATATTCTAGTCTTTACAGCTTAAAAATAAGCATATCTGAAATTCCTTAAATATTAATACAATGATTGATGTAATAAGGAGATAAAAGAATTTTAAGTCTGTATCGTTATTTATTATTATTTTTTTTTATTTATTTCTGGAATGGATTTGCCAATCAAGCATTGTCTGTAATATTTAAAAAAAAAAACGTTAAATAAGCCTTTGTAATTCGTTTAATCTTTTTTAAGCTTGAGCTTAATTTTTATCAGTTTAAATATTTATTTGGCTTATTATGAAAACAAAAAGATATAAAAACATCAGTTGTTTCATAAAGATACAAAAATACCAAGAATATTTGTAATTGTATTTATATAATACATTTAAAGAATTACTCTTTTACAGATGTAATCATTAATTTAATATATTTTTTTGTACAGTGTATTGCTGCATTGTTGGCTTGACTCGTTGCTGTGCGTAATTGCAAGGATTTGGTACTGCCACCGCCTATTTGCTCAAGCCTTCAATTAACATGTACGTCGCGCCGTTTCTTTGGCCATGTCCACAAGCTCAGCCTCATAATGATCTCACCAAAAGCCTATATTTGCACAGCATTATTATGGGCCGTACTCTGTCTCCGTCTCTAACGCGGTCACTGTCTCCAACTGTGTGTGTGTGTGTGTCTGTGAAGTGCCGACAATCAAACACACACTCAATGATTAATCCTGACACTCACTTGCAAACTAATTACATGGCTCTCAGGTCAGCGCAATAGGCAAAATGTCGAGAACCAACTGAACAACGTATTCCACATTCAACTTGCTGTGCAAATGTTGCCCCAAAGGCAGTGGAATCAAATAAGCTGCAGTCAAACGAACGTTGGCCATAATCAGGTTGCTCCATAATCCCTCCTCCTCCTCCTCCTCCTCCTCCTTCTCCTCCACACGTCGACACAACCCACCCACCCATCTCTGTCTTTCTGCGTGCTGCATGTAAACATCAATTGAATGCAACATTTGATTGGCAATAATTGAAAATAGTTGTTGTACATTAAGAGTGGCGGGAGTTGGAGAGCGAAGTAGCTGCTGCTGCTGCTGCTGCTGCTCCTTTGTATTGACTGTTGTCATGGCTGCCTTGTAGTGGGTATGTGTAAGTGTGTGTGTGTGTGTGTGCGTGCGTGTGTGTCTCTTAGTGTGTATTTTATTAAATTCACACCCACACTGGCAACGACATCATCATCATCGTCATCATCATCATCATCATGATCATCATCATCTTGTGCGAGCTTGACCAATGCCGGGCAACAATGGGACAGGCACAACAACAACGACAACAACAACAACAACAACAACAACTACAATAAACGTGTAATGATAGCCACTACAAATGCGAGCAACCTACTGCTGACTGCCTGCCACATTACATCTACCCCCTCCTTCCCCCCCCCCCCCCCTCTCCGCCCTTATACATGCAATTTCATTTAACTGCTGCGAAAACAAATGAAACGCAAGCAACGCTGACAGCATTCAGTTCTCAATTCTCAATTCTCAGTTCTCACTGGGCACAGGAGCTGCTGCAAATTGCTTATGCGTATTGCCTCGCACGCAGCTTCCCCAGTGGACACACTCCTAAACCCCCCTTGCCCTCCTCCCCACATGCTCATGGGCTGCTCCTTGTGCTGCAGCGCCTGTATTTGCATTACTGTGTGTTTGTTCGCCCCCACCCCACTCCCCCACTTGTTCCCTCTGGTCATTTGTTTATTTCATTCCATCTTTTGTAAACTGTCATTACTTTGTCATGGTCAATCCGTTGTGCTGTCTCCGTTCCATGGCTCCCATCATGGAGGTGTTAGCTGCTATGCCCCACCACCCCCCCACCCCCCCACCACCTCTGAGGTAGCAGCTTGAGCCAATTGCCAGCCACTCATAATTGGACTGTCAAAATGCTTAACGCCGCTTCACAAATGCAGCTAGATTTTCTTTTTATATTTGTATTGTTTTTCTCTGTTTGTGTATGTATGTGTGTGTTTGTGTGTGTTTGTGTGTATTCTCTCGGCTTAAATATGATAAATTGACAGCTCTTATCAGGTATTATGTTTTGGAGCTCAGAGAAAAATACTTGCTAAAGCGCTTTACGCTTACACTTTTTTTCCGCCATCAGCCATTGTTTGCATTCAATTATGAGCATTGAGTGGGCAGTGCGAAAGCCTTTGTGAACTTTTTCCTTCCTTCAGGCGGTTTCTTAGGATACAATATTTAATACGTACATGGAGCAAAAAGTCTGTTTTCACATTTAAAGGGCCTTTTTTTTGAGTTCTGACAAAGTTATAGCTGCAGCAAATATATAATAATAATATTTTACAACTATAAAAATTAGTTGTGGAATTCATTATATTATCATTCAATAATCTAACGAATATAATAATAATATTTTACAATTATAAAAATTAGTTGTGGAATTCATTGTGTTATCATTAAATAATCTAACGAAATCACTTCATTAACATTGAATTATTGCTATAACTGATTTTTCTACTTAATTCTTAACTTTGCTATAAATTTATAATGCCAATTCCCCTAATTTAATTAAGTTACGAATTTTAAAGAAATTTTGCGAGGAATAACTCAGTGCACATTTGAATGCCAAATGAATCATATTAATCTGTGCGCTGTATAAATTATACCCGTTCCTTCTATAATCTATATATAAATCGAGTGGCATGTACATATTCTCTCGGTCTGTCTGTCTGTCTCTATGGCTGTCTCTATGACAACACGGCTTCAGCTTCATCAATAATAATCCGTAATCAGTCAAACATTCCATTATATCAATTTCCCGCACACACACACAGATAAATTCGCAGAACACACAACACATCGCATCATAAATTCAAAAGTTAAACACATAATTAAAAGCACTTCAAATGCGACGTTAAAGTGGCAACAACAACAGCAACAACAACATGCAACAGCAAATGTGCAGAATGGCAGTTGTAGCAAATGTATCTGTATCTATAGCTGTATCTGTATCTGTATGTCAATGGATCTGTATCTATCTATGCGATGTGGCATATCATTACGCGTATGCTGTTATTGCGGCTGGCTATTTGCGCATATTGTGGCTATTAATCGCATTACTTATTAAATCAATTAAAAACTTTTTCAAGCGCATAAATAACAACATTTGTTGCCAACCAACACAATCGAATGGCATTGCCACTGATTCCAGAATTGGATTCAACACTTGATTCAACACAGATCCACCAGTTACCAGTTACCAGATACCAGAGAGATTCATAGAGCGCATAATCTTCTATTATGTTTGTGTTTTTTTTTTTATGGCTTATTGTTGCTGCTGTTGATTTTGATGTAATTATTCTCGCTGCAATTATGCGAATCATGGCAAACTTTGCACTGCTGCTTTTGCTTTATGCTTGCTGTCATTTATTATGGTGCTTCTCATATCCTTGGGTTTTTGTTGCTGCTACTGTTTATAATCTTCAATGAAAACATGAACAAACACAAGGGACAAACACACACACATACACTATACACTCACATACACACACACACACACACTCTACTGACACGCTTGCATGAGCACATTATTATGTAAAATCATATCAAAGGATTGCCATGAACAACATCAACAAACTCACATTGCATAATATCATGAAAGTGGACGAGTCGAGATGATATAGGATGGCGTCTCATTCTCTATGCTTTTGCATTCTATACTACCATATTCAATCCATATGAGCCAGCAGATACTTGCTGCGAGCTCCCTCTTTGCCAAAGTCTTCATCAAATGTATCTATGAGCCAGCAAATGTATCTATGAGCTAGCAAATGTATCTGCATTGCCCTTTCGTTCATCATCTTTGGTGGAAGTGGAATTAAACCTGGAAATGCAATTTTCTGTTCTGTGACAATGTGTAAATTCGACTACACTTTATAACAACAGACAGAAAGTGCTCTAGATTTATATTGTTATTAATTGACAGCACACAAAGTTCATAATAAATCGATATTGTTCATTTATAATACAGTCAGCATTTCTATTTTTACATTTCAGTTAATAAATAATTAATATAAAGTTCAACTAGTTTACGCAGTTTTTTTTTTAAATAACTGAAAAATAAATGATACAGTCAGCATTTATATTTTAAATAATTAATTAACTAGTGTATGCTCTTTTTTTTAAATAATTTAAATATTCGTGTAAATGAGTATTAAAATATAAATAATATTTATTTTACTCATTATTAATTCATTAACATCTATTATATTCGCTGTATTAATTACCATCTATTAATTACGCAATTAAAAATGGCCGCTTTTTTTTGTATAAAAAAAATATGTGTCAAAATGAAAATTATATAAATTTAACAAAATGAAGGGATCTGACATGCTTAAGGATGCTTAGCCGGGCTTTGCAAAGGCTTGGAAATAAAAAAATAAGCATAATATAATTTTAAAAACTACTTAACAAATATCTTTATTATGTTAAGTATACTTTGCAGATGCGTTACAAAGTTGCTAACAAAATTAAGTAGACACAATAATGCACGACGAGTGTATCGTATAATGAAATGGAATCAAAAGTAGCAAAATAGCGCCAGACGAACTTCCAGGCACAAAACTCCCAGTCCGAACAATCTCAAGACTCGCAACTCAGCATCATCTAACTGCCGTCTCGCTCGCACACACTCGACAACAGTCACTGTGTGTCAGTGTGTGTGTCTCTCTAACATTGTCGCCGCTGATGATGCAATGAGGGGAAGCGTTTAATTAAAAACATTTTGTATACACATTTGCTCCCTTTTAGACCCGTTATTATTGTTGTTGTTTCTGTTTTTGTTGTTGTTTCTGTTTTTGTTGTTGTTTTTGTTGTTGTGTTATTGCGATTCCGTTTGCAATTGCTTTGCCTTTGGTTTACTTGTTAATGATATCAGCAAAGTGTTGTTGGTGTTGCTGCTGCTGCTACTGCTCCTCCTCCTCCCTCTACCCGTCACTCTCTTCTTCTTCTTGTTGCTGTTGTTGTTTTTGTTGTTATCTCTGTTTTTGGCTGTTTGGTTGCCAGTTGTGCCGCTTGTTCGTTGCTGTGTTAATGATATTTAATGATGATGCTGCTGCTGTTGTTGATGCTTTTGCTACTGCCACGCCTCCAGACATACCCCATTATTCCTCTAGCTTTACAACCACCCACCCCCTCTCCATCTCTGCTTCCCCCACTCCCTACCTGCCATTCAACAACTGCCATTTGCTGCATATGCACATGAAAATTTGTTTGTCTATGGCGGGCAACCGCGTTTGATTTTGGCCTGGCCTGGCTTTTAATATGCACATGAAATCTGAAATCTCTAACCACGCCCCCTCCCTCTGCCTTTCACTCTTCTCTGTATATGTGTATTGACGTTTCCCGTTGCGCTTGGATATCTGGCATTCCCACCAAAAACTCATATATTGGTTAGCAGACGCCAGTTATTGGCATGGCTTTTGGTTCGTTGGCCCTCCAGGCCACAATCATTATCAGTTTTTGGTTGTCTGTTGTTGTTGGTTGTGCTAGCCACAGCGATGGGTTCTTTACATTGATACACACACAGCCATATTATTTACCAACACACACACTTGCATAGAATATACACTGTGCATTATGAGTATGCATTTTGTGAATCGCTTGATTGGTTTACTTGTTGCTGCATATTCCGCGTAAGTCTCTAATTGGTTTTGGTCGACCAAAAAGTGGGAAAATGAAGCTTTCAATGTACACCAGACACTAGAGATCATAAACCACACACAGGGTTGCACAGATTGATAAACCAGCAGACAAGTATTCAGATTCACCTTCCGTTACTGTGTGCAAAATAATTGTGAATCTACAAAAGCAAATACTTTGAAATCTTAACAAACAAAACCCAAAACAAACTTAAAAAATTTAAAACTTAAAAAGTTAATTTGGTCAATGAAATGCCTTGCATACTTTTAGGCCACAAACTGGATGAAAGTTTCCAAATATTTTGCGGTTTGCCAATCCCTACGGATATGTATGAAAAATATTTAACAAAATAATTATTTTCTCTTTGAATTAAGTCACTACAAATCTACTACAATTAAATTTCGAATTCTAAAAGTAATTTATTTTATTTTTCAGTAAGTTTGACGCACAAATTTAATGAAATAAATGCAACAAAATTTTTATGCAGCAACATCTTTATTTTATATTAACAAACTTAGAAGGATTTAGCTGTAAATTTAAATTTTCATAATGGAAAACAACAAGCTTTTGTTGAGTTGTACGTCAAATTGGTTTTCATTCTAATAAATTTGAATTTTCCTTCAAACTAATGATTTGTTTATAGCTTACTATATAAATGTAGATTTATTATTAAGAGCAGCTTCTCACATGCAGCGTGTAGCAATCACAATCATTTTGCATTTAAATTGTGGCAACTAAGACCACACCTCTAAAACTGTTGATGAACATTTGACACAACTTTGCTCTTAATTACAAACACCAAATTCTCCATCACTTTTGCATTTGCAATGTATGGTAATATTTTTGGAAGAACAGCAGCGTTCAACTAATTTATGCATTTACCCGCAGCGAGGCGAGCCAAATCAAATTGAAGTATCTGTGAGATACTTGATGATGATCTGCTTCCGTTAGCTGCTTTCGCCTTGTCTATTGTTGAGTATATCGAATAGTCGCATCTGTCACTGTATCTATCTATCTATCTGTTGCCTTCCATTGGCTTTCGTGGCAAAAGTTTATTTAATATGCGTGCGGCGTCAAAGATGCCGATGATTATTTCGGCAGGCCTGACAGACACGCCCACAAACCGTGCATACAAAAATAACCATTATTGATTTGTCCTCGACTGATCCGGGAGCAGCGCAAAAGGGACGCGGGAGGAATTGAAGGAGTTGCCTTTGCGGGTGGATTGTCAACGCTGTTGACTTCATTTTGGCAAATGCTTTTAATCATTTTGGTTCCAGCTTGACGGCGGCGCATACATGTATGCAAAAAGGCTGTCGTATGCCGCCCACCTTTCCGCCCCTCAATCGCTCAATCGGTGTGTGGCATGCCTCTTACACTGAGAGACACAAGAAATAAGTTTTTGATTTAAAGCGTGCATTACAATGATATTTGAATTTCAAAATAAGTTTCAAAAGTTTTGGCATTTAGGTAAAAAAAAAAAAAATTTAAGAGATTTTGCATATTTTTATGAATATAACAGATAATTTTTGTGAACTGTCAAAGAAACTTTGCTGCGACTTTTTAAAATAAGATTTAGTGAATTCTGTTCTCATTTCGTTTGAATTTCATTTAATTTATTCTGTCTGCATTTTGTTCTATGTTGAACTTTTAACACTTGAAACAAAAAATTTATAATTAATTTGTATGCGTAGATTTGCACAGACATTTTTTTAATGAAATTATGTTTTATATTTATGTTGCTAACAATGAAAATAAATTCTTTGTAATTAGTTACAATCTAAATTCGCAAATACGTTAAATAATTGAATTTAGTTAGCAAAGTAAAATTTTCTCTGTGTTTTGTTTTTTTTATGTGTTTCTCGCACATCACTGAACACACGTTTTATAATTATACAGATATTTATATATATTTTATTGTGCATTATGATTTTGATTATAATTATGCTGATTATCATCTATCTATACACTTCTATGATTCATAGTTCTCTGCTTCAATAATCTAAGCGGCTTTAAAACGTTTTGACAGGCTCCATTAAGCGCAATTCTCCCCGCTCCGTGCCTTTCCCCTATGTTCATGCAATTCCACAGAAGAGCTTCTTCTCTTTCTCTGTATGTTTTTGGGTTTTGTGTAATAAAGCGCAGTCTGTGCACAATTGAAATTAATAATTAGTAGCCAGAAATACACACACACACGCACACACACACGTTGTTGCATCTATTGCAAAGCCACACACACACTCACATACACACACACGCACAACACAAGTACAGACACGTATGGAATATGATTAATACTTCCGAAGTTATTTGTTATTAGATTACACACAGCCTGTCCTTTGATGTGGGAAGAGCCCAACAATGTTCACTTAGGTCTGTGGCGCTCAGTCTACTCCACTCCCCGCCACTCCCCTCCCCACCACTCTCGACTCATCTATTGAGCTCTGCTTTATGCTGTTCATTGTGCGTTTCTATTGTTTGGCAGTTCTTGTGCA
Organism: Drosophila melanosoma; assembly: GCA_035042045.1. Lineage (NCBI taxonomy): Eukaryota > Metazoa > Arthropoda > Insecta > Diptera > Drosophilidae > Drosophila > Drosophila melanosoma. Next base: position 878,708 of record JAWNLY010000203.1, on the reverse strand, counting down.
TTGTTTCCTCAGCTTTGTTTTCGACTGTGGCTGCTCTCTCTGATAAACAGATTTTGGGGGCTGGCGAAGCCAAACTTCAAATTGAAAACTTTAATTAGAATTATTGTTCTTGTTGTTGTTGTTGTTGTTGTTGCTGTCGTCTGGCGTGCATTGTCAATGATGGACGGAAAGCGCGCCACTAAACTGTGCTTCCCAGAATGCGTCCAAACACTTCCAATGAACTCTGAGCTCACCTTTGCCGTCTGGCGATGGGGTGCGGGGAGGAGAGACTTGGTTGAGAGACTTGGCTGGGGTTAGGTAGCTTATACCAAAAGTTGACGCAAAACTTTGCCTCAGGAACTTGACGCGTGTTCAACATACTTGAGCGCCTCTGTTGAAGAGTTGGTGAGCGGAGGTGGTGCTGTTGGTGGTGTGTGGCAATAGCTGGTGGCAAGTGCAGTTTTAATAAGTTAAAACTTTTGCCTTGGAAAATCAGTTAGCCGCTTAGTTTTCTTCCAATTTTTTTTTGCCTTCCTTTTATTATTTTTTGTGCATAGCAAAAGTTCTGGAATGTCTGGGCATTCCCCCATTCTTGCCTCCCCTTGAGTCTGGACAGCAAATGGCTTTTATCAATCAATTCAATTTAGCTTGTTGTTGTAACCAAACTATTTCCTGCTTAATTGTCAATTAGTGGGCACAATTTGTGCACACTGTTCAGGTCCAAACAGCCGCAACGAATTCGACATACTATTCATTTTGCAATACAAGTTCAACTCAAACACAAACAGGGAAGGAAGGGAAAGAATACAAATAATAATAGAAGTCCAATCAATTTATTTATTAAAAATGGTTATAAACCAAGTGTATATAGACGAACGCTACAAAATTACGTTATTGGCACAACGGCGGCTACTGACCAACAAAACCCATTAATTAGTTTGACCGCAAATTAGTGGAACATTTTCTGGCCCATTTGATTTGGTAAGCGGCACCAAAATTATGAATACGCTTTCTAATGAGATTCACACAAATATTGGCAATGCATCAAGTATTATTTTATTCTTACATATTCGTTAAAATTTGAAAAAAAAAAAAATATACTTTCTCAATTTTGTTTTGATATGTGCAATGCATCAAATATTATTTTATTCGTACAGATTCTCTGTATATAACTTTCATAATTTATACTTTGTCAATTCTGTTTTAATGCAGGATTTTTGGAAATAACCACCAAACATTAATTCTTATACTGCCAGTTATGCAGAAGTTAGAAAGAGTATTTAGCATTCGGTCATCCCGAAATTATTTCAATCAATTTTTTTCCGATTAGATTCTCTAGAGTTCAATTTTCATGGCACATATTTACCAGCTTTTAGACATGAAATATTATTTGTAATCTAATTTATTATAATATACGGTTGCCGACTAATTTAAATTGTTGCTGTTGTTGTTTGTTCAAATGTGGTTAGATCATCTAAGCCAAATCATGTTTAATGGGCGGTTTCTTATTTGGCAGCAATTTTTATTGCCAAATGTGCAAAATAGTAGACTCAAAAGACTAAGAACACTTCAGATATTATTAAAGTTTAAAGTAGTGTTGGTTTTTAAAACAATACCGATTTAAATAAGTACATACATTATTCGTAACGACTCTAATAATATAAATTCTATTTTGAGCGGCAAATGACGCCTTAAAACCAACAACAATAAACATTGATAATCCTCATTTTCTGTGTAACACAAATTAAAGAGTTATATTGTACAATAAGTACATAAAATTGATTACTCGCCGGCACAGTGAATATCAGATAAATATGACACAGATCAATTGTCAGGCTGTTGCAACACAACAAACAAAAATTTAATGATATTAGGGGCATGAGTTGTGTGCGTGGGTCGCCAGATCTTTAACATTGATCATTTATCAATATAACCGAATCGTACGATTCCCATTTGCTGTGCCCTCCTCGTGCCACACAGCCACACATACGTTGAGTGCTTAAGCTGAAAGCGTATTTCAATTTGACCGCACATCAATTGGAAAGCGTTGAAATTGGAGTATTGCCGCATTGCCGCATTGCCATATTGTTCTAATTGCAGCCATTTGTTATGAACAAAATCAACTTAAATGCGTGTCGTTATTTTGAAATCATCTGGCACATTCATGAGGGGGCCCCTAATTGATATTAAATAATAACACAGCAACAACAACAACAACAACAAAATACACACACACACACACACGACAACCTGTTACGCAAAATGGTTTTAGCCCTGTTCTCTTATAAGTTGTATATACATATATACACATTCATTTATACAAATTTTTTTAATAAATGCAAAGCCATAAATAAACTGCCGCCCAGGTACAAAAATGGGACGAGTGAAATGAACAAAAATAAAATATAAAACACGCAAATTAATAAAGAACCCGAACACAAAGAGAGGAAAAACACCAAAACAAAAAATCTTTTGTGATTTCTCAAATTTCTCAAACGTTTATCATACGAATTGTTTTGTATTTATTTTTTTTTTTTTGCCACATATTTTATATATTATTTACGCATATAACAGATGGGCAGCATGACTAATTAAGCAATTTCTGAGCCAATCTGAACGTGGTTTAATTCTCTCATCCCCCCCCCCCCCCCACAACTCCCTTCTTCCGCTTTGCAGCTACATATTTTTCTTAACGCCCAACTTCACTAATTATTTATGGCTTTCCTGATTATTTATATATTTTTTTTTCTTTTGGCTCAGTCTTTCAGTCTCTTCTGGTTGCTGCTGTTAATTTATTTTTTATTTTTATCGCCATACGAACTTTAATTTTATTGTCTGCTCCATTTGGCTATACGTGCAGCAGCTAGTATTTTATTTAACATTCCCGATGGGGTCTGTAAACTTTTGCTTGAAGTTTGTATTCGCTAAGAAGCAAGTTTTAAGTTCAGTGAATATATTGAACATAATACATTTTATGTACATAAATAGAGTTAATATATAATTGTCTCGGATATTTTCTCTTTCAATATAAAGATTTTTTGTAAATATTTACAAAAGATAATTTTGATCTACAACTATTCATTTTGACTAATTTTAAAACATCTTTTAATTTCACCAGACCATTTTTATAATTTTAAGAGTATTTCAACTTTAACTAAAGTACACTTCAACTCTTCGATTCTTTATGTTGAATCGAAGTTTAGTGCTTTATTAAGTAATTCTAAACGGATTTGAGTTTTATTTTACAATCGTTCTGGGTTTTGTTTTTTAAGCATTGGTTTTATTATTTTTTTTTTTTTTTTTGTTATCGTGGCCTTTGTTCTTTTTATTTTCATAAGCGCGTAATTTACTTAAGCTGCTTTTGGCTTAATATGCGCATTTTAATTGATTTGTTCCACTATCGTCAAGGCAATAAATTATAAAATTCTTCTTCTTCTTCGCCTTGCTCCAAGTTTCAGCTCAAAGTCTGCCCCTTCCCCACATAGATAGTCTATAGACTTTACCTCTGCGCATGCACTTGCCTTTGTATAATGCTGCCTGCCAGTTAAAGCGGCTGAGTGCCTCTAAGATGCACCTAATGATAAGGACAGAGCCACAGTTGAGTTCAGCTGCATTTGGATCGGACGAAGAGAGGAGTGGTTGGAGCAATGCGATTAAGCTGCTTACCTGTGGGGCGTAACATTTTGGGTGTAGCTGCCACATCAGCGACCTCCACACACACACACATAGACTGATAGCTCAATGCTCCCATTTATGGGTGTGTGTGTGTGTGTGTGGGTTAAGTTTGTTTTGTGTTGATTTACAGTGGGCTCCATTCATAATTATCTGCGTCGGGTCAGCGCTGGCAGGCAGTAACGTCGACAGCGACAGCAACAGCAACAGCGACAGCGACAGAGGCGTTGGCATCGCTGCGCTTTTCACGCTTTGGCGGCTCATTAAAAGCGCCGCATTTCTGTTTCCTCTTGCTGCATTCGCGTTTGCCACACCCCAGCCAGTGGGTGTCTGTGTGTGTGTGTGTGTGTGTGAGAGTGCATTTGACATTAGAGTTTGGCACCACAGTTATAAATTATGTTTGGCTATGCACAAGATTGATAGCACTCTGGAGGCATCGCAAAGAGCAAATGCCGTTATTTGTTAGGCCTTGCCTTGCATCAACGTTGCCTACATTTCGCTGCTCCCCGTCGTATGTCGTCTTCTGACCCAGTTAGCAGCCATAATTAGCATATGCAGCAAACGCGTTCCGCTAATTTTCGTGTGTCACTTGCAATGCAGCGTGCCCTTGCAACCAGCTCTCTCTGTATCCTAATCCTCATCAAAGCTATTTCTCTCTACATATAGGCACCATATACAGAAAGAGACAGAAAGATGAAAATTTGGTTCACGTGTCCTCTTTGAAAGCATAAAGAGCATTACAAATACCTTAAAAGAAGCTTTAAAATTTATATTTTCAATTTGACGGAACAAATATTTGCGAATACCAAACTACTAAAATTAATATTAATTTCCGAAAGACTTATTTGTAATAAAATGTTTCAGACCATCAATTTATATTAAATCGCATCTAAAAAAAAATAATATACACCTTTTTCCATGTTTTTATCGTGGAATTTATCTGTCTTAAAGACAATTTGCAAGGATAAATTAACAGAGACATTTATTAAGTCCGTCGTTTATTTTTTTTCTTTGTTTATGTGTACTTCAAAGTATTAAGGATTTCGTTAAATTGTCTAACAAATACTTTTAATCAATTACCACAGATATTTTTGCGTGTATGGGGGTGACAAGGACAAATTTGTCTATTTAAACAACAGCTGTTTTAGATGTATACATATTTAGCAAGCAACACCTTTCATTACTCGTTAATTTTGTACGCTGTTTTTCTCAGTTTACCGCTTGTTGCCTCTGTGGCCCTTGAGCATTCCTTGCATGCACTGAGCCCTAATCCCAGGCCCATCCATCAACTCTGCTGCTACAAAGCAAATCCAATTCGCTTGAGGTTTCTTTTTTCGCTGTTTTCCGTTGCTGATGCTGTTGTTGTTGCTGTTGCTGTTACTGTTGTTTGAGGCAACGTACAACAATGGCCTCAGGTCATGCAAGAGAGCCACAACAAGCCAAACCCAACCAAAGCAAACCAGCTGAATAAAGCGCTACAGAAACCACTTCAATTTCATGTAATCTCTTTAAATGTGAAACAACGCACAAACAAACACAACAGCAACAACAACAACAACAGCAACAGCAGCAGCAACAAAATCAAAATGATTCCAACACACGTCAAGCTCAGCACTTCAATCGAATTCTCTCAAAAGCTGTTACAAACAAATTCTTTGCGAGTGAAAATAAGAAACTGAAATGAGTATCAATTTCGTGAGTGTTGGTTGTTTTCTGTGTGTGTGTGTGTGTCCAGTGCTTCAAAATGTCATTTCATGTATAGTTAAAAATTGTATAAATAAATCTATTAGTTGCTGTTTGCAGTCGCTGTCGCTGTTGCTGCTGCTGCTGCTGCAGCTGTTATTGTTGTTTCTGCTGCAATGTGACAGTCGGCAACACTTTATTTGATTTCATTACTAACATTTTTAGCTTTTGTTGACATAACGCTCTAAAAAAAGAGATGAAGCGAGAGCGAAATGCATATCACTCTGGTTAGAGCGAGATGGCGATATGCTCCTTTTATTGCTCTCATACACTGCATCTGTGTACTGTACTTTGTGTGTATCGGTGTGTGTATGTATGTATGGCGCAATCAAACATTGATGTCAGAATTTAATATGCTGTATAAATCGTTTTGAGCCATTGACACATTCATGCGTTCGTTTCGTTTTCATATTCGTAGAAATACACAGTTACAGTTACATTTACAAACAAGTGGGATTGCTCCAGTATGATAATGCTCGATTACATGATACCCTAAAGAATATTATTCTGCATTCAATCATTTTTAATATATTAAAATTAATCTTTTTTTTATAAATTCAAAATTCCAATACTGTTAGTATCGAATATTCACAGAATTGCTTACAAACTTTGTAAACTATTTTAGTTATTTTTATATACCATTTTTTAACTGCGCCTATAAAAAACGGGGTATACAAAAGCAACCATGAATCGTGATATGGTTGTTACTGCCTGCTCTTATATGAAAAAATATTTATATTTACACGCAACTCACACACACACACAAACGCAAACACACACAGATCAGCAAGTTCTTGTTTTTATGCATTTTTTTTGTATTTCTTTGTTTTGTATAAAAATGTTCACTCTTATTGCTTTTCGAAGCTTTTCCATTGGTTCACATTTCATTTATTTTCACTTGCAGTCAACTCAACTGGGAGTGTATTTTGTGTAAGTGTGTATGCACATACATAAACACATACATATATCAGTGTGCACTTCACAACTTAATACACTTTATTATTGAAAATATTTTTTATTACCAAGTGGGCTGTTTGAAGCGTTTCCCCAGAATTTGGCCCTGACACGCGGAGCGTGGATTACCCCACAGTTTGTAGTTGTTGCTGCTGTTGCTTGTCGCATTGATTTGCTGCAATTGTTCCATGAAATAAAAAACAATGAGGACAATCCACTTCTCTCAACAAAATCCAACTCTGCCCCTTTATAAGTGTTTTATTATATACTCTATGAGAGAATTATAATTTTTACTAAGAAACTTGTAAAAATAAAGCTAAATAATGGCAACAACTAAACCACATTATTTATTAGCTTAGATTTATTAATTGATTCTGATACTCTCATTATAATATATACATTATATAATTAAAATATAAATTTATCATACATCGGTAATAGATCTGAAGGGTATTCCATATTCGGCGCTTCAAATTTAACTCGTCTTATTTTATTTTTATGCTGTTTGATTTTGATATTCATGTTGCATGTTGCTGACTTCTGAAGTTTTGGCAAGTGGAAACTTTTTTCAATTATTTTTTTATGCGGCGTATTTATTCTATATTTTTTTTTTTTTTTGTTGAGGGTTCAATTTATTTATTGTAATTTACATTCTTTTTTGTAATGATTCGAGGATATACCAAGTTTATCTGTACTGATTATTGTTGAAAGTTTTTGTAGGTTACGTTTTTCTTTTGTTTTGTTTTCCCGATTTTTGTTGTGCCCTATGCAAATGCGATTTTGAGCCTCTATAATGAACTACTTTTTTGTGGGCCTCCACCCATCGGCTGCTTCTTTCATTCAATTGAATTGTGCGTGAGCCACAATTCTGGGTTACTACCCCGCCTTTATCCTCTTTTCCACAATGCGCAGAATTTATATGTCTAAATAAGTACGCCCAAGATTCGCTCGATTTGTTGCTGTGAGCGTCAGTTTGATAAATGATATCAATTTCTTATGAACTTTCCAGAATAAACAAATATATATATATGGGTAGTATTTTCTATAGGCGGAAAAGTTTGTTTTTAGAATGTTTCTTTATACTCCAGTTTTTTTTTGCTTGTGTGTATTTTGTTATGTTGTCAGACTTGCTCAACTGTTCTCATTTTAACAATTTGACACTTTTAACGACTGCGCACTCTAATATTCAAATACTTCACGGCGCTTGACAGTTGCACATATGAATTTTTAATGGGCATGTGGAAGGCTTTTAGAGGCACGTGAAATCTGCATATGGTTAAACTTATCAATATGCTAATCGTTCCGTTGTTTGCCTGTCTCCTCTGTCTTTGTGTGTATGGCTTAATGGGGATGCTAAATAAAGTACTCAGGTGGATTTGGGTTGTTACATAATATGCCCTCGTCAATATACTTGGCTAACTTTTTTTTTATCCGGCAGGAAGGGTTCCGCTACTTTAAAGTTATTTATATCCTAATAAAAAAAAAGATTGTTTTACAAGTTTCCTTTATTTAACTTTTTCCCTTTATACTCTAAGCTTTCTCTATGCACATATTTTTGTTAGCAATCTTTAAACAGATTCGCGTAGGTATATTTTAATTGATTCAAAATTCTTTCAACCCAAGCTCCATCAAACAAGCCAATTTCTCATAAACTAATATTTCTAACGAGCCAAAAATTAAGAAGACACAAAAACAAAGAAAAAATGTATGGCCAGTTGGCTTCCAGGCCGTTGGCTATTAGCCCAGAAAAACACACATAAAGTGCTGCCACACATTAGCCAGAAACGAGACGCAACGAAATGAGAACCAGACCCACCAAGTAGCCAGACGACAGACGACAAAAATCAACCAAAAAATTGCCGCCAGCTAAAACTATTCCCAGACAACTATGGAAAACAGACAGCGGGGGCAGAGCAGGGCACCGAACTAGAAAAAGTTTTTTGGACGCTAATCTATAATGCTGTCAGCCATTAAACATTAAACAACTGAAAAACCAAATTTGTAACTCATTAAAAAAACAGAAGACAAAAAAATAAAAAAACGAAACTAGCTGGAAGTAAATCGAAATGACTGATAAATGCCACTTGGCTGGCTGCTGCTCTCTCAACTGTCTCATTTGGGCTGCCAAATAATATTTAATTATAAACAAATAAACGCAAGTCGAACAACTCTTAAGAGACCCCAGGCTAACTCAATGGGGTCGGTTTTTTATATGTTGTTTTTTGTTGTTGTTGTTTTGTTTTCTCTTTGGTTCTGATGCTCGTAAAAGGTGCAGAGTGATTAATTATATGTCAGAGGAATTAAATCAAATATTTGAGTTGACACACACACACACACACACATAAGAATATTCATACATGTACCGAAACGAATGGTGTTTCAGGGCTCTGGGCGGCTTATCTGTCTATAGGAAATCACGAAATGCAAATAAAAATGACTTTAAAATGCCATAATAATTTCCCCAGCACGAATGAAAAATTGAAAAATGAAATAACAAGCACAGCGCTGAGATAACAAAAATTCTCAACCTTTTCCTGGCTTCAAAGAGAGAGAGAGACATATATATATATATATATTTATATAAGAAAGATAGAGAGGTAGGCAGCAGGCAGGCAGGCAGACAGTCTGTCATGACCAAAAAAAGAAAAAACAGAACAAACAAAAAAAAAATAAAATAAATAAAGAAAACATTAGCATATATCAATGCCAAATGCAAATAAATCATCAATAACATTTCTTTTCCACTTATGCACCACTTACAGATACTTAACCGCAAAAACAAAGACGAGACGAGACGACTGTCTGAGGAGCTGCGACTGCGACTGCAGCTGCATTTATTTCCAACTTCATCATCACATTCGGATCGGATCGGATCAGGAGCCAGAGTTTTGTCATATGCCTGGAAGCATTTGCAACGGCTACGTTTGCATAAATTGACGCCAAACGGAGGGAGGATAAATCAAGAAGAAAAAAAAAGGGAACACAGGAAAAGCCGAAATGGAAAGGCAAACATAAACCAATTTTATGCGTTTTTAAAATGCGTCAATTGACTGAAACAACAAGAGCGCGCTGGTAAATTCAAGAGGACCGCATGTGAGCACGTTTTCCACCAGCCAGCCAGCCAGCTAGCAGAAGGGGGGAGTCACACAAATCAAAAACAGCCCATCCGTATAAGCATATCGGAAAAGGAACCGCAGGACGACAACGCCGACGACAACGCCGACGACGACGTCGACGTTGCTGCTGATAAGAAGTGTAGGGGCCAAGGCAAAACGCTTGATGGGTTTGTTGACGACCAACAAAAAGTTGTTGAGTGTGTAAACATTGGCAGCATAAAAACGAAACGAACGACGAGCAGAAAGGGAAAACTGGAAGAGGAAAGAGGAAAGAGGGAAAAGGGAAGAGACAAGCTGAAACGAAGAAGAAGCAGCCGCATTTATAAATGCGCTACAGTTACAAATTGTAGCCACAGCTGTGCGTATGTTTGTAGCATATGTTGTGTAAACCATTTATAAATGTAACAAACAAAAAGAAACAGACAACAGCCAAGCCAGTTGGGCGCAAGTGCAATGCATTAATATCAAAAAAACATATACATAAGCTTAATAAGAAAGAGCAAATATTACAACAACAACAACAACAGCAACAACAACAACAACAGCAGCACCACAAAAATAAAAATAAAAAAAAAAATCAATAATTTAAAGCGCCAACAAGTTAAATTTGTATCTGCGCAAGACAATTTAAAACGCGACTGGAAATCCAGTTTGAAAAGAAAAAGAAAAAACAAAGAAGCAAAACAGTAACAATTCACAAGAAATACCTTTGCAATTTCAGCAATTGTATCTGCAAGATACATTAGCTTCGAGGGTGTGTCGCGATTGTTAAATGACAAGACGGCGGCGTGCAGTGCATAAAATACGCGAATTTACGTGCCAAAAGTGCAATTTCAAGGAGCAAGATATATTTGTATCTGCACGATATATTTGTGACAAGTGCAGCTTGAGGCAATCGAAACACCTAACAAATGTATATATATGCAACATAAATTTAACAAATAAACTAAACTACCACGCAGCGAGATACATGTTTTGATTCAAGATACCAACAAACGATATAGGGAGTGCAAAAACAGAAAATTATTCAAAAAATGCGTATATATAAAATATAAATCAAAAATAATCTAAAAATTATTCGCATTCCCAAAAAGCGAAAGACATTGTTGAAAGACATTTTTTATACAGTGATAATTTATAATGTATTTTTTAAGATACTTTTAAGTCTGCTTAAAACCGTTAAGTGACATTTAAGCAATGTGTTTTATTTTCGTAACTCTAATTTGCAAACAAAAGCAAAAACCAAATCAAATAAGAAACAAGAATTAATTAATGACTTTTTCACCAAACCTAAGCCAAAATCAAATCAAATCGATCAATATTCAAATTCAAAAATAACCAACTCAAATTTGAACACATTTGCAGAGAAATCACAATTGGCGCCAACGAAGCTACACATTTAAGCAACAACAAATGGAACATGTTGATGCCGCTGCTGGATTACAACAAACACATTGCCAAAATGCCAAACTGCAAAATGAGGTCGCTTAGAGCGTGGATGATGCAGCCACTGCTGCTATTGCTGCTCCTCGGACACTCGGACGTGACGGGGGCGCTCGAGAATGGAGCGGGCGCTGGCGGTGGTGGCAACAATGCTGGTTCTGGTTCTGGCGGTGGTGCGGGCGGTGGTGGTGGTGGTGCCACATCATTGAGCGGACCGCCGGGAGCACTGAATGCCAATCTAACGGATCTGGGCAGTCCTGGTGTGTATAATTCGACAAATGGTTTAATGCTAATTACATGCAGACCTGTTTAACTATGAACACCTCTTTCCACAACTAAATTTGAGGCGACGCCGCCATTTTGGCAATTTTCATGTTGTGCTTGTGTGTGTGTGTTTGTGTGTGTGTTTTCTTGTGCACATTTCCGGCTTCCGTTTCCGGTGCTGCACGATTGCTCTGGCGCAAAAAAAAAAACTATTAGCCACTTTTAGCTAAATAACCACGCCCAGCCCACCCCAACTCTTCTATACATAAGCCAGCAATGCTTCCACAAACACACACACAAACACACACACATACACACACCAACACACAGAAGCAAAACACTAAGCATCAATTAACCCAATTTTCAGAATCCATTTTCACCTGACTTGGGCGCTGTTCTCTGAGCTTTAGCTTCTCCTTTTGGAGCAATGCTTCTCTCATATTTTCTTTTATTTCGCCATTTTTTCGTGCGCTTTTACCATCTATGGCACTATTTTTTTTAGGATTCTTTCTTAATACCCTTTAACAGAAGATGAAATAGGTTTTTTGGAATATATTTTTCGTCTATTATTCAAAATCTTTTCAAATAGTGCAATTTCTTAGTAATTGTTCACATAGCACAAACTTCAGGAGAAGCACATGAAATAAACTTGGTTTTTATATATAATTATGCTACTGGGTGTATTTTGGTTGAGCATGACCAGCATGGAACGCCTCTATGCTGTGCTGCACCACTAATAAATCCCAAGTGGCGTCGTCCTCGTTCACTAAACTTTAATCCCAAAACATAGCTTCCACACATAGTACATAAAGTTGCTTGCCTTTTTCCCCCGGCAGCTTCTTTTGTATTTTCTTTGCTTTTTCCCACTCTTTCTCCCTCCCTCTCTCTCTCTCCCTCTCTCTTTCTCTTTACAGGCGCTGACGTGTTTTGTTGTAGTTTGGTTTTGGTTTGGTCTGGAGGACTGGATTGGATCGCCCCGTTTGAAATGCTGCCAACAATGATTATAATTAGTCTATTGATTTTAATTTGCAGCTTATTGAATTTTACACATTTATTTTTCTTTTTCAGGCATTTAGGCATTGCATATTAAAATAACTGTTAACGATTTATAACTTTTAATGAAAATTCCGTTTATTTTTCCCCCCCGCCAGACAATGGAGCTGATTACTCATTGATGAGTTCGCAATCAGTAACAAATATGTTTAATAAATTGCATATCAACATGCATTTTAATAACACTTTTCACAGTGTTTTTGATTTGCATTTTAAATATAATTACATTTTACACATTTTGCAGGTTTTCTCTTTCAATTAATATAATTATTCAATTTGATATAGCAGTTTTTTCCGCCCTGTTGAGTTTTAGAGTCTCGTTTTCAACATGCGGGTGACATTGACCCACAGACAGCTGGAACAGAAGACCCCTGTTCAACCCAGCCCCATGATTGATTTGCTAGCCAGCATCATCTATGATTCTGTGCCGCAAGAGCACAGCTGCAACAGATAATATCGGCACAATGAATTGCCAAATTGTAAGTTGTATTATCTGCTCTTCTGCAGCAACATTGCTCTATAATTTTTTCTTATAATTTATTTCCTTAGGCGACGGCAATTTTCTCAAGAAGTTAAGGTGCATCTAGGCGGAACTTAAGCAACATCTTTAAAATACAAAAATGATATCCATTTTCTGACGTTTCAAATGCACCTGAATGTTTTCAGCTTACATACTAATATTAATTAATTAATATAGCGTAAAAAAAACATTAATTAATTCAAAATATTCTTCTTCTTAAATTTTTATTTTTATAATTTATGTTACGTAATATTAGAAAACAAATATTGTTACACAAAATATAGCAAACATCTTGTAAACTTATTTTGTTCTTATAATAATCAAGAGATAAAATGCTCATTATTTAAATATAAAATATGTAAAATTAAATTAATTCAAGCTAAAAACAAATAATACGTTAATAAATTAATTGTTATTTAATGAAAACTTGCGGCTTATTTCTATGGGAAATGTGAATATTGACCGATTGCCAAAGCTTGGAAAAAAAGAGTAACAGATTAGAAACAGATATTATAATTATTAAATAGGAAACATTACAGTATTTCAAAAATTAAATCTGCTAACATATGATGATAAATATTGAAATTGCGAATTCTTATTTTACGATTATTAAAGATAATTATCTTAAATTAATTGAAGATATTTTTCTTCTTCCTTATTATACTTTACAGTTTCTTGCTATGCTTCAGCCAACTGGCGGGGTGGGCAGGAAGTTGATTGCAGGCAAATGCCTTTATAAAGATAACGCTCGGCCTACGCCAGTGCAGTTAAAAGACAACAACAACAACAAAAAAAAAAAACTAAAAAACGTGTTTAATGCCAACTTTTAGTCAGAGTTTCTGCTTGTCTCGTATGTTGCCTGAGATACAGATTTTATGGGCTCGCTGTAAGTTGAAAGCCAAACATGGCACTAGAGATCGAGTGGAACGAGAGTGTTGATAAGGTAAGACGTAAAGATAAAGTCAATCAATCAGCTCCGACAGCGCCTTTTTAAATTGACTTAATTGTATAGACTGAAGACTAAAATTGGTAACTTAATATGCCAATTGCCTGCGAACATAACAATGAGTTGACTTATTAACATATTTAAGGCGCTTTGACATGAATTTAAATTGGTTTTATTAACAAATTATACACAATATTTGGACAACAATGTGAATGGCTACAAAAGACGGTAATAAACATCAACAGAAACTGGTTTTGGTTCACCCCTTTTAACTTAACTTACCGCAGATGTGTGTGTGTGTTTACTTATTATTTTTATTGTTGATTTATTGTTAAATTAGCTTGAAAATTGTCTGATCAATTTTCTAAGCCAAAAACTTAGGGAATTTCAGAAACTGCAAATACACGTAAACTTTTAGACTACGTCCTTTCAGCTGCTACACACAGGAAAGTTGCACCAAAACAAATAGCAGGCCATAAGAAGTTGTTCAAATATTTATTTACTTTTTCAAGTTGTTGTTTCTTTCTTTATTTTCCTTCCCAATTTTTTTTTTTTTTTGTTGTTGAATAAGTTATTGGCGAAAAGTTGGGCCTGTAGTTTTTGCACCTACTTTAAGTTGCGCTGCTGCAAAACTAATAACAAATCTTTTCATTAGTTGCGTTAGACAAGTTATTTAAAAAAAAAAAAAAGTGCACTTTAGGTAAACAAATGGCAGGCTATATGCGAGTACTACTTCTGGTGGTATATACTGAATACAATAGAGTTCAACACAAGAAAAATTTGTCTAAGCCAATAACCGGCAGCGGAAAGAAGAGCAAACCTGAAGTTAGAAACTGGCTGCAAGTTGGCTAAAAGTTGCTGCTACCCTAAGCATAATGAAAACATAACATTTAGTTAGCACCTGTATTTATATAAGGCTAACTTACTGCGGGTGCGAGCGAGATGGCCAGCACTCCATTTCCATTAATAACTCAAAAATGTTTTGGCTTATAGAAGTTCAGAACACCTTTGAACATGCTCTGAGAATGGTTGCCAGCTGGGGTCCTTTAAAAAAGTTTATGTTGTTTTTTGTCTTGTCTTGTTTTTTTTTTCTCTCTGTCGTAGCTTTGTTGTGCAAAACAAATCAAAGGAGTTGGAAAGTTGCTTTGCTATTCTATCCACTTAATGGAGGTGGCCGGGCGGGCAGTCCAATGACTGTAGCAATAACAAAGACAATTCTTGACAATGGCAATTAAAGCAACAACGTTGCCAAACAGACTAACTTTGTCAATAAAAAAATAACATTAAAAGCAAAAAGAAACAGCAGCCAAACAACGACTATGACAAAATGGGTAAAACTCTTGTAGTAAACGAAAATTATGATGATATTCTATTTGCCATCGCGTTTTACAAAACCATTTCCAAAGAACAAGCGCGAAAACAAAGCACCACAAAAGCAGCTTGACAAAGGCATATCAAATGGAGAAACTTAGATAGGAAACGATTGAGAGGGAAAAACGTGAAGAAAAAAAAAGATGAAATCACAAGAAAATATATATTAAATGTTTATTGTCGCTTTTGTGTTAAGTGAAATAATTTACAACTGACTTAACTCTTAAATAATACCAGCAATTGAAAATACTCAGTTGTATTTCTATTTAAAAAAAAAAAACAAATATTATCGTTTGGTAGTAGAGAATATTGTCAAGTGATACAAAAAGGCAAGCAACATTTGCTACTACTAGAATTTTACAACGTAAATAAAAGTAAATATAAAAAAATGAACCAGGAACCTGAACGAGTAAAAAGGATCTTTAAGAGACTTTTAAAATGTTTTTGGGGTTTCGTTGTTCGAAAGAAAAAAATTCGATATAACTCGATAAGGCAAACAAAAAGAGCGTTATTCGATTTCCTTATATACATCATATTCATGGTACTGGCCTCAATAGGTAAGTGGTGCTATTTGGGCATAAAAACCAATTCTAATCTAGATCGAGATCTGCAGTTACAAGTAGAACGAGCAATCTTTCGATGCACTATTATAATTATGCGGTGAAACGACAACTTGTGCAGCGACCAACGGTTATGGAACCGGGAATGATAATCACTTTTATGGATATTAACACAATGGAAAAGTATTGGGATTATATATGTTTTAGATTTATTCCATTCTTTAACAAGGGTGACTTTAAATCAAATGACAACCTATCCGTCTACCAGTTCCTCAATGAGACATCCGAGTTTGATGAGCTCGATAGTTGCATCATCAATCGTACCCTGTTGCATGGAAATGTTCTGCTCGGACCGCCGCGTCTGCGACAGGTGATGGTCCGAAAAGACAGCTGTGTAGCCCATCCAATCTTCTCGAAATACATCGACTCCTGTTATGCCGCCTACAACTGGTTGAATGAACATAAAAGCGGTTACGCTGGAGATCGATTTGTGGGCATGTGGGAGGCAGGCGCAATGCCAGTTTTTGGCGAAATAAATACGTATTTAGGCGCCGGCTATATAAAGAGCATCACTTACGATAATGATGAGAACGAAGTAATTGCCAAAAAAATAAAAGATACAAACTGGATTCACCGCGGCACACGCTTGATCCTACTCGAGTTCAATATGTATCATGTAAATACATATCTCTTCCAGAGCACAAAGTCAGTGAGATTCAAAAGACGAAACAATAATACAATTAATCGATTAATAATTATAATTAATAATAATTAATAATTAATTAATAATTAACCATTATATTATTATTCATCGCACACCAATTACGTACCATCGCTGATTATCAATCTTTAGATTTATATTTTTTGTTTCATCTTTAGATTATTGGTGGAGCGCCCACCCACTGGTGGACTCGTGCCTAGCTATCGATTACATACGATGCGACGGGAGACGTTCTTTGGCGATGGCTGGCAGGGCACAATTATAACATCAAGTTTTTACTTAATGGTCGCTGTTTATACAGTCCGAGATATTCAAATCGTTGTGAAAATAGGTTTTCGCAAATATATCGGACAAATTGACAATTTAGCTGATTTTGTCTGCTATTTGGTGAGTGAAAACTATTTTTAATAGTAAATTAATCAATTTTTGTGTAATATACTTTTTCCATTAGGGCTGCTATATTATGCTGTTCATCAATCTGTTGCAACTTTTCTACTTTCGGGGCATAATGATCGCAGCACGTGGTTGCAACACATTTGTGAGCCTTGATGGTGCTTGTGTTATATCTAAAATATACAACGATATCGTTGGACTAGTTATATTTCTGGTGTGGATTCGTTTGCTGGCATTTTTTGTTTTTAATCGCACAATGGTAATATTTATGAGAGTGGTCAAAGAGGTGCGTCTGTCAAATACTTGCTTTAAACTTCAATTTGAGTTCATTTAATATCCACACACTTATTTTTTATTACATTCGTTGTTTTTTTTTTAAGGTCACCTATGAAATGACTGGTTTTCTTTTAATGTTTTTTGCCATCGCCATGGCATACGCACAGTGTGGCATGGCATTCTTTGGGGGGCGCAACGAACAGTTTCGCGATCTGACCACCTCAATTCTGACCATGGTGCGCATGTTAACTTGTGACTTTTCTTACCAATTCTTCAATGATAAGAATAAGTTAATAGCTCGCATTTATTATATATCATTCGTGGTTGTGGTTTATGCAATGCTGCTCTTTGCAATGCTGGCCATTGTCAACTCCACCTACGATGAAGTTAGGTTCTTCGCCAAGACACGTCCCTCTAAATTGGGACTTGTCATCAGATTGTTCTTCCGAAGCGTATACGATCGGCTTTATCGGCTCATCCGTCGGAAGCGAAAGGAGCGGTTAGTGTATGACCAGGATGAAAAGGGTGGCCTGGAATCCGACCAAAAGGAATTGGAAAAGGATAGCCTTCGCCGGAGGGTACTTCAGTTAGTCGGCGTAACAATTGCAATTTTGAATAACCTCTTTTAATATATTTTAACCACAGACATCCAGTAACTCTATCGCAGTCCAAATATCTGCCAGATCGCATGGAACGGTGGGTTTACCGTTAATTACTAACCACAAATGAATTCTTCATTTTTTTTTTTGATTTAACTGCCAATCTTTTGCAGGGCGGGCAAACGTCTCAAGGCCTTGGAAGAGGTAACTGGCCCAGTGCTGAGACGCCTTCTTAAATATTTAAATGTTCTGCGCAGAGAGCAGGGACTCGAAGAGATCGACATTGATATCGTAATGCCACACCATAATATGCAAACATAACTAATACTGTTAATAAATGCCTAATCTCAAGTTATCAATTTTTGTATAACTTCTGCGATTCTCATTTGCCTTTTAGGTGAATTTTTGGATGTTTTACACATGGGATAAACATTTTCTAAGAATCATAAGTTGTGTGAGATACAATATTCCACGATTCCAGTTTTTAAATTCTAGATACCAAAAATTATATTCTAACATCTGAACAACATAGAAAATATGGGTTATTTTCGCATAATTGTTTTATGGAATTGTTGGAAGCTCAATGCAAACATCCTTTATGGAATTGTAGGAAGCTCAAGTGCAAACATCCTTTATTAATTGCAATAAACTCATAAACTGTAGATTTATCAGTTTGAAATCTGCCCGAAGCATTGCTCTGCTCATTATGCGCTTTGTAATGTCTGTTTTTTTTGTGCAATAATGGTTATAAGTAAAAAATGAAATAAAATGAGGAGAGAGAGGAATAGGTCGCAACGGGAAAAAGGAAATGCTGCACAAACTGAAATATGAAAGCGCAAATAATGCTTCAACAATTTGTTGTCGTTACGTTTCATTAAATGTCCAGTCATCAAGAGAAGCGAACCTCAGACCAGAACCAACAGATTCACCCTTCAACCCCATCCCCAACCCATATCCCACAACATCCTGCCTGGTTCCAATTGGAACCCGCTTTCATCTGGACTCGACTGACTCCGGTTGTCGTTATAATTTGCAAAACTCTGCTCAAAAGAACAAATAAACAAGAGCACAAAAAAAAAGACCCACACACACACACACAAACACACACACACACACACAGAGAGAGAGAAAGAGGGAAAGAAATTAGTAATAAAATGGAAAGCAAAGTGAAATGGCCGTAGGATTCTGGGTGGACAGCAAGCAACTTGTTGCTCTGCCCCAGGATGCCAGTCCTCGTTGTGAGGCATGCTTGTGATTTCCTGGCTTTGGCTGCTTTAGAATTGCCAACTTGCAACTGGCAACTGGCGACAGACGTTTCCTGCAACATCCTCGCATTCACATCCATAGCGCGATATTATTATTATTGCTTTTACCATCCTATCTACACACTTGCCAAGGTTTTATTAATTATGTTACATAATTTGTAACGCGAAATCAGGTTAATAAAACTATTGAATTTACCAGGTCAAAAAGAAGCAATAGATAAAATCAGAAATTGAGTTACTTTGACCTCTATATATTTTCCAGAATTCAGCTAACTGATCTGATCATTTAGCAATAAGCTGCAGTTGCATCGATTAATGATATATATTTTTTTTATAATTTTAATGGTTTAAAGTTTTTTTTTTAAGAATTAGCTTATATTTCTTATAAGTTAGGCTATATTATATTATATTATTAATAAGTTAGACTATATTTTCAGTATTGTTTTTTGTGTTAAATTCGAGTAATTGTTGATGTCAAAAAAGAGTATCAAATCTTCGGTGCACTGAATAAGCAATTCTGTTTTTTTTATTTTTTGTTGTGTTGCTTGCCGCTCTGCAAAAATTATTATATTTATGCTAGGCGCTTGTGTGGCAAGTGGCGAGTGCTGCTTGCTGTCCGCTGCCTGCTGTCCGCTGCCTGCTGCCCGCATTCTTGTTGCCACTTGAATGACTCATTAAAAGTGATTTCATTTTTTTTTTGAAAAAAAAAAATACCATTTTTCTCGCTGCGGTTTGCTGACGGCATCGTCGGGCTTAGCGCCTTATCAGCAGTCTGAGCCCAGTTCATTCTCTTATTCGCTTCTTAACTGCTTGCCCCTCGCCCGTCTTTTCACTCCATGCCACAGACTGTTGCTGTCTTTTATTTAATTTACTTGGAGTTTACTTTTTTAATTCGCTTGGCTACTTTTGGACCCACTTTCTGGCTTGACTTGCCGTATCGCTTCCTTTGTGCGTAAATCCTTCACAGAGAAAGGGACATTTGCTCCGCAAGATAAGCGATCTGAGTCACTCAGAGTTGTTGTTGCTGTAGTTGTTGTTGTTGTTGTAGTTGTTGCTCGTCCAGCTGCCTAAACGACTTGACAGTTACTTTACGTAATAGGATACAAAAATTGCATTGCTGCTGCTGTTGCAATTCTGGGAGCATTAGCAAAAGGCCACTTCAATGTCGCTTGTTTGCCTTTTGTCAGCTTTTTTACCTAATTCCCCAGATTAACTGCATTATGCGCCACACTGGGCGCATAATAACAAGCAGCCTCATCCTCAACCTCATCCTCATCCTCATCCGTAGGCCTAACGCCAAAGCCAAAGCCAAACCCAAAGCCAACGCCCGCCCATGTTGTCATCGTTGTCGACTCGTTGTCGTTGTCGTTGTCGTTGTCGTTCTCGTTGTTGCAGTTGCTGTTGCATATGTGAGTGGCCACTTGAGCAGCAACTGCAACAGCAGCACCAGATGTGATAAGTGATGACAAAACGACAAAACGACAAAAGCGGACTAACGCACAACACGCACCGCGACCTGACCTTTCGAGGTTTGAGTTTTGAGCATATGTTGTTAGTAAGCAACATGCCACACGCACTGAGCGAAAGTGCTTTAAATGCGTTGCAAGTGCTTCAAATGTTAAATTCACTTAATTGGGACATATACACATAGCAGATTTAAGCGATATGATAACCATTTTGGTTGATATTTGTTCGCTTTTGGCATATTGAAAATGTTTGATTAATTGAAATGTTTTTTGTCAAGAAGTAATAATAATTTAAATTATATTAGTAATACAATTTCTATATTAAGTCTTGGCGAATAAACATATCTGTATATTTTATATATCAACATATTTTATATGTCAATATTATTTATGATTATAAACAGCCTTTTCCCTCTAATTCCACCAAAATTAAATTGCAAAATTATAATTTTTGTATCTGTTTAATATTTGATTAATATAATTATTACTTTAACAAAGCAAATATTCTTCGCTGTTGCTGGTATATTAATTAATAGCTAAGCAGTTAAGTTGATTTTTTTTTACAGTGCATAGACACACACTCAGACACAAATTACCATTCGCTGCAACGGGCTTTTGCCAATGGCCAATAAATTTCTATTTAACCATGGACATGAAATAGGGGCAGTTATAGATACATTGGTGGAGAGAGAGGGAGGGTTAGCTAGGTACTAACTACTGCTACGGCTACTGTGAGGCCGCGGAGAGCTGAGCTCCATTGAAGCGGCACGTGGAAATGCTTATAATTGCATCCGCGGCTCCCTCTGATGCCGGCAGGGTCGGTCTGAAGTTGGCACGGGGCACATGCAGCAATAATTTTGACGGTTGATTGATCAAAGCAGCAGCCGGCTATGAAGTTGTTGTAATTGCTATTATTGTTGTCGTTTTTTTTTTTTTTTTTTTTTTTGTTTTGTAGAGCAAGAGCAGATAGCAGATAGCTGCTTATTTACTTAACTTGGCAACAACATGGCTATTTTACATGCCATCGACACATCAGATTGGGGCTACAATGAGCGTTGAGGGCTGTTGAAGAGAGATACAATGTTGCAGATATGAATACGGATACAAACTGATATGTATCGGCAAATAGCTAACAGAACAGCTGACTTATTTTTTTTTTTTTGTTTTTTTTTTTTTGAACTGGCCCTCGTTTGCTGCGTTTGGACAGCGCTCAGTTGCAATAAATCAAATTTTAAATCGCCTTTGAGCCAAGTTAAATTGCCAGCCGGAAGCTTGAGATGCGAGTTGTAACAATCCAGTATTGATTGCATTCAGTCTATCAATAGTTGGAAAGAAACTTTATTTTAGCGAACACTACTCAACTACAATGAATTAACGACATTATAGCTTAGCCACTCCGAGTGGACCATGGCAGTAGCAACAATGGACAAGTAGACTATAAATAAAGTTTTATCAGTAACAAAAAGTTTTATACCGTTGCCAAGGGAATAGCATTTTTTTTTATAAAACTGTGTTTTTTTTTTGTTTAAATTTAAGTTTAGTATTAAACTAGTTGCACAAACAATGGCCACAAAGTGTGAGCAATCCATAAATACATATTTTGCCACATCATTTTTAAATGAATACCAATATCAAAATTCATTAAAGCCAAACAAATGTATTGGGAAACTAGTTGCAAATTCTTAAAATGAAGAAATTCTCTGACAAATTTGAGTCTTTTGTTGCATGTTAATCAAAGCAAATATTGCTTTGCATGTTTCTTGGAGCTTAACAAAAATGCAATGTGCCCAATGTTTTGTTGCCTCTGACCTGATCTACTCTCTATGCAAGGCACATCAGGCACAGAGACATACACACACACACACACACACACACTAGAAAGCGAATTTGTTGGCAACATGGAATGGGTAAAAACAAAGCAAAAACCAACCCAGCTTTGCGTACACGTTCGAGAGTATCTGAAAGATACACAGAGAAAACTGAGTGCGAGTTGTGGGCACGGATTTTAGATTAGGCAAATGCAGAAAATGTAGCTAATAAAACAATTATGCCATGAAACAGCAGAAGCAGCAGTAAAAGCAACTGCAACAGCAGCAACAACAACAACAACAACAGCAACAACAACAACAACATAACAACTATTCAGTTCAGTTCGATGCTTTGTGATGGCCTTTCACTGCCAACAACAACATCAACAGCATCATTAACATCATCATCATCATCATCATCATGATCATCATCATTATCATGTTCATCATTCTCGGAGCAAACATTGTTTCAGTTGTTGCTTTTGTATGCCATTGTCTGCCTGGCGGCCAGTAACTGTAACTATGCAAAATCTAGGCGCTACAACATGTGTGTGTGCCCGTGTGTGTGTGTGTGTCAGAGTGTGTGTGTGTCAGAGTGTGTGTGTGCTCTATGAAAAAGTATGCCAAACAATGGCGCCTCCATTGCCTGGCCACAAGAGCTGCTTTCCGCTCCACCTCGCCGTCAAATGAATGCGAAATGAAATGCAGGCATCAACTTTTGGCTGCAGCATAAGTTACAGTTCGGACACCACCCGAATGTGTGCAAGATGCCGCAGACAATGGCGTCGAAACAAAACAAAAGAATATGGCTAATATACTCAGTTGCAATTGCAAGACCTGCGTATACCTTGTATACCCCATAACAACATTTACAACTATTCTTAAAATTCAAAAGTATTTGGGTATTTCACTAAATTTCTATTGAATTTTTAAGTCTAGTTTATATCAAAACTAAATAAAATTCTATGATATATATGTGGATAAGAATCTCTCTATATTCATATTAAAATATAAAAAAATATATAATAAAAATATATAAAAATTCTAACAGAGTTATGTGAATTATGTTATACTTTCTGTAATCAATCGATTTATGTAAAAGAATCTTCACTGAGTTAAGAGTTTTATTTGTTAAACTTCCCGCCAGAAATTTGTCTTACCCAACTGTTTTAAAAATAAATTTTAAGTTTTCAAAATTCTATTTCTAGACATATTTGAATATTTAATAAACTTTGTTATTAAAATAAGAAGAAATATTTTTAAATGTAAACAATACTTTTAATAGGTATTTGTTCTGTTAATTTGTAAATTAACAATAATTATAAATAACAAAATCTGCAAACTCATCTCTGAAATTTCTGGACAATAGTTCATATAGTCTCTGAGATTGATGGATACACATAAATTAGAATAAAAGATTATATTATAAATAAATGAATAACAATGAATTTGTTAATTTCAATTATTTAAAATTGAAAGCATTTTTTCAATTATTTAAGATTGAAGTCTTTTTTATGAAACCATCATATTATCTCTTTCATTACTTCTATATAACTAATTTACAGGCCCTGCTTTCAATACATATGTTTGCCTAAGTAAAACCAGTTTAAACCAGAGTCTTCTGATAAGAAATCGAAAACTCAATTAATTTACTAACTATTTTTGAATAAACTTAAACACCTACTCGATTTTAAGTATAGGGTATAAAAATGTTCGTTGTAATGAAACTTGCTTGCTGCGTTCGTCGTCTGTCCGTCTGTCTGTCTGTCCGTTTGTCCGTCTGTCCGTCTGTCGTTCGTCGTCAGTCGTTGGTCGTCGCATGTATCTTTTAGATAATCTTCATTTCTCGTTTGTGGCTAATGGCCAGGCACTGGCCGTGGTAGTGGTAGTGGCAGTGGTAGTGGCACTGGCGGTGCAACTGAAACTGGCCCAGGCACTCAAGGATATCGCCTGGCGTTACTGCTTGCTGGTTGCTTTATGACCATTGGGGTACGCAGCACTCCACTATCTTTTTACTCTTGGCTCTCTTAAATGGGACACGTTGCGGTTTCCCTCTGCGTTGATGACTAAGTGAGCCGTGAGGCCAGCCAGTGTTCACTTTTCAAGCCAGTCTCAATGCATTCGGGTACTTGCCTTTTTTTTGCGGTTTCACATGCTACACACACACACACGCACTCGCACACACACACACACACACACAGGCAAACAGTCATCTCATACTCTCATATTTAGAGATACTCAAAATGAGATACAAAGATACATTTGGACTTCCTACCATTTTAGCTGTTTTTGGTTTGATGGGCGGCACACACGACGACGACAATGTTGCGCTCAACGGGGACGGACAACCCTTCACACTAACTGAGAACCTTCCCAGACTACAGTCAATTCCAAACGCAGTCATGGCTCTGATTCCAGGCCAGGCCAGTAGAAGTCAGGCAGCTTCCTGGGCTGGGCTCAAATGAAATGTGTGCCAACAGGCCGGTCGAGATGGTTTTTTTTTTGCGCTTTTTTCGTCGTTTTTTTTTTTTTAAATTTTTCATTGCTTTTTTTTCATCTTCGTAAAATGTGCATTGAAATTTGAGATATTTGCCTTGGATATTACTACAAAAGGCTGGGCCTAAGGAGCGGCATAACCCGAACCGAACCATCATCTTTCAGCTAAACGCATCTTTCTCGTAACTTTGGGACTTCGTTATGGGTCTTCGTTTTGGGGTTTTTGTCGCGTGGGCGTCTTTAAAGATTGGCTTTTATTTTGGCATGCCATGAGATCTTTGGCAACGACAATGGCAACAACGATAGCAACATTGGAATGTTGCTGAGAAGCGGCTTTCATAATTTTCATAAATTGGCTTTGTCTCAAAAATGTGCGGCGACAATGCTGACAAAACACTGGTAGCCGAAACTTTTATGTGGGTCCCAAAGATAAACCTGATATTATTATACACTTTTTTGTGGAATTTATTTTTACTTTGATGGGATTCTGAGAAAAGTTTTACATTGTTTTGATAATTAATAAATGCTTAATCCCCTGTTAACAGTTTTACACAACATTTATTAGAAAAATGAATTTCTCTCTGGAGTTGATGATTAATTTTAAATTCAATTTGGTAAGGTTTCTTGTAAAATATTTAATATAACCAAATACCAAATATAGCTGCTATTCAAGATATCCATTTCGATCGCAAATAAATCATATGTTATTCAAAACATTCATTTTATTGCATTCCATTGTTCGCTGTGCACGTATGAAATAAAATAAATATATATTTAATTAAAATGAAAAAACACGCAACAGCCGCGAATTAAATAAACAATGTTAATTGAGCCCGACAAAAAGTAAGCAAACATAAAATAAATACATATTTCAGCAAATAATTGTATATAAAGGAAAAAACCCTACTTGATTTTATATATCATGTTTACGCTCTGCATATTAAACATTGTTCAATTTTTAAAAATTGAAAACAATTATAATAACTGAGGCTGACACATGGCAAGGAAATGCAATTTAAAAACATTCCTTTTAATTGGCCATTGCTCGTGATCCCAGCCGGATTTTAACCCTTTCCTCCAACTGCCATTAATTTGAGTTAGCTCCAAATAATTGCAATGCGAACATTTTAAAATTCGAGAAAAATCTTTTATCACTTATTAATTTTATAAATAATATATGCTTATAATCGAAATGATGATTATGATGTTGGTTTACTTTAGTAAAAAATATTTTTGTTATGTTGTTAATTTATTTAAATATACTTTAATAACGAATTTTATAAATGCTTTCTCTTGTTTTCTTATAGTTTTAACAACTGGAATAAAATCCTCATAATATATAACTATATAATTAACTAAGAACAAACTTTTAAAAACTTTTATATATTTATAATAATTAACAACAAAATATTTTTTTTGTAATAAACATTCAGATATAATTAAATAATTGTAATTGCTCGATTGATGGAGGAGCAATAGGCACATGAGGGGCACAATAGATATAATAGATGACATTACAAATATTCCAATAATTATAAACGAGAAAGAAATTAATACTGTGTAATAAGAGTATTTAATTTGCGTTTAAAAAATTAAATTTCCCTCAGATGCTTTTATTTATTTAATTTCTTTTGTGCAGCGAAAGTTTTGCCAATCGTAATTTGAGACAGTTAATTTTTTTATACGTGAATCCTCTTAAATCAAAAATCCGAAAGCTGCATGCGGTGAATAAAATTGATGGTTTTTTCGCATTTGTTGAGTATTGTTTTACCAAAGAGTTCGTCACTAATTTGGAAGGAGGAAATTACAAATTCGGCGTATTTGAAACTTAATGGCCGAATCCGAGGGTTGAATACTGGAAAAGGTCAACAAAAAATGGACTTGACATATTTCAAAGGAAATTATTGATTATAATCTATAAGGAAGCTGTGCACAGGACGAAAAAAGGGCGATTGTCCTGATAAAAAAAATAATTCTCATCTAATTCTGATAAAAATAAATCGATTTTTATGCTTTAGTTACACACTTTAATAAGTTAAATGTGTTCTTATTATCCATATCTCAATAGTTAACCCAGTTAGCAGTTTGCGGTCTAATACAAAATAAGCTGCAAATGTTCGAGTGCCCATCTCGGCTTTTATCCACTACACAGCCACTCGGCAAGCCACATATGCAGTGGAATATTAACCCAACCCAAGCCTATTAAAAGTTGCCTCTGCTTCACTATCGATGCCGCCCCCACCAACACCAACACCCCCATCCACGACCCACTGGGCATTCCCAACTTGGATGCCACATTTTAGCATTTGACCCTTTTGGCCTCTTTCCCACATCCTCTGGCCATATGCACAACCACTTTGAGCTGTGGCGAAGCTCACATCCAATGAAAAAAAAAAAGAGAAAAAAGAAAAAGCATTAACCAAACATTACATGGTCTCACCAACCTCAAACCCCCCGCCCCCCACCCAATGGTGCCCATCCGCCTTTTTGGCCGTCCTTCATTTGGCATGCAAATGCACAGATCGAACTGATAACATCAAGCCAAAATGTGAGAGAAGCGTGCGCGGGGTGAGGCATTGGATGGTGTGTATATTGGTTGGCGGGTGTTGCACAGTTTTTGGTTGTAGTTTTTGGTGTGCAAATAACACAATGCCGCCAACAAGCGTGAAAGCCCAGCCAGAGAGCAGACAACAGCAGCAGCAGCAGCAGCAATGGCAACAAAGTGGCAGACAAACTTTGCTAGATAGTTGCGCAAATTAAATTGCGCGAACCGGGTTCATCCCAAATTGGGTCATCATCATCATGAGGAAAGCAAAAAAAAAAAGCATAAAAAGAAAATAGAAAATCATACATAATAAAAGCCAATAGGCCAAAAAAGTGTGAACGTGAAGCCGTCAAAGGCCGCAGTGCAAGGCGCCACCGCAGCAGCAGCAGCAGCAGCAACAATAATATGATGGCAACTGCAACACTTTCGCTAACAAGCCACCGCAACCTGGCCAAGTTGATGCCACGTGGTGCTGTCTGCCTAACTGTCTGTTCGTCCTAAATGTGTGGCTCGAGGTCGCCAACAGCGGTGGCGCGGCTCCAACAGCAACTTTGACTTTAGGTTAACGTTCAGTTTGCAACGTGCAACGTGCGTGCATAAGACATCATGTGGCATGTCTCCAACCCAAATGCACCCACTCAAAAATCCCCACATCCACACAGAGCGCAACGCTTAAAGTTTTGGATATAAAAATGTTAACAACGCTGTCAACGACATGTCGACGAGCGCGACGTGCAACAGCAACAGCAACAGCCACAGCAGCAACAGCAACAACAACAACACCAACAACAACAACTACAACAGCAACAACAACAATGATCATTGGGCCAAGTAATAAAGTCTTAAGTTAGTTGCTGCTGATGGCAACACTGGCAGCGCTGCATCAGCTATGCAGAGCGAAATACACACACACGCACACACCCACACACACACACACACACACACATGCATAAAACTGGCATTTTTATGGCAAGTTTTCAAAAATGAATTTTTGATCAACTGCAGCAAAGTTCAAGCTCACCAACACACTTACACACAGAAACACACACACACACACACGCGTAGAGCTGACACATATGTGCCACAACACACACACACACACACACGTGCAGCTCCCTCTGTGCATTTCTTTGAAACGTGCAACGCAAAATGCGCCACATACCACTTAAACTTGGACACCGCCTCCTCTTAAATAGCCAAAGAGAAAAGTTCGCAATATAAACTTCAGAAACTCTATTACAATTTTTATCTATATTTTTTTTTTTTTTTTTGGTATTAAATACCAAGAAAAGTGTGTTGGCAACTGCCATTTGTGTTTTAACAAATGTGTTTTTGAAGGAAATAAATTTTAAAGCAGAATTTATAATAGTTTAGTATTGTATTTGGGTCAGCTTATTGCAATATTTTTAGTGATATATCATCAATTAGCATTTATTAAAAAGTTGATTTTACTTTTAGAAATATTGTCAATATTAATAAGCTGTTTTTGACAACTTCATTCTATGTTCTGTGTGCCACAAATCCTCATCGACTTAATCCAGTTGACTGGTGTTTTATGATCATTAAGTTTTGAGTACTTTGTCACTTCATAAACTTTTTATTGACACACAATACATAAAACACACACTTTAACTTATGCATCTATCTAAAAAGAAGCTAAAAAAAAAAATTAGCATCTTTATATTAAAGTTCATATCAATCAATTTACGAATATATTCGATATAAATGCCACGAATATTTTGCTCATTGGCTTGCTAGCTCAATTTTGCAATTGCACAGACACACACACACACACACACATGTATACTCGCACACACACACTCGCATAGACACTTACATTTAGAGCAAAGCTACTGACAGCAAAACCCCAAAAACCCATTGGGCCATTATCAAAGCAAAAGGCGTTTTGCCCAAGCTACTCTCACACCTCAAACTCCTCTGGTTTGGTCGGTGGTTAATTTTCCCATTCGCCTTACGGCTACTGCTGCTGCTGCCTCTGATGCTGCCGCTGCCTGCTGTGGTTTTGTTGCAACTTCCCTTGTACCATCACAGCGACGCAAGTCGAGTCGAGCTGCTCTGTTGATGCTGCTGCTGCTGCTGCTGCGGCAGAGTGAGTTGGCAAACCATCAGCTTTGCTTTCTATTACACTTACATGACACATGCGACACACACAGTCAGACAATTGTCGCCCCGCAGTGACCCCGAAAAGCAAAAGCAAAAGCAAAAAAAAAAAAAATGAGAAAAGAGAAAAGATTGTATAGCATAGCTCGAGGGTGGAGGGGGGGTTGGCTTGGAGCTGAAGTGAGTGGCTGGGGTGGCCTAAAAACCGAAACGTTGTAAATTCATAAAATTTGCTGTTTGATGCGTTTTCAAGTAAATTGAGTTCCAACCCTCAACGAAGTGAAATGAAATAAAAACCGCACCACACAGCAAACCCAAAAGACGAACCCCAAGCATAAGAAGAGGTAGAGGAGGAGGAGGAGGAGGAGGAGGGCAGACGAGAGGAGTGTTGCGTCGGAAGAGCTGAGATGAGACGAGACGCGTCGGCGACGCATGCCGCATGTTAAATGTCATTTTTATAGCGCTTTGATTATATTTTCTATTATCGAAGACATTTTGGAAATACAAACTCATACACACATAGACACACACACACATAGACACACACACACACATAGACACACATGCTACCCCCAAATAATGTTTTGGTGTGGCAAATAACGCCCCAAAAAAAAAAAAACCACTTGGCAGAGTCAATCAGCGGAGCTTAGCACGTAAGCCACTGCCACCAGGAGAGGAAAAGAGAGGGGGGGGGGGGGGAGAGTGAGCAGAGAGAGAGACAGACTTGATGGCTGGGGATTGAAATGTAAAATCAAATTAAATTAAATAACATAATCATAATAATATGTAATAATAAATGCTAAATTATGTGAGTGAATCCAACACGGCGTATGCATAATTTTCCCTTCGAAATGTAATCGCATTGAGTGATACACACAAAAACAGACATAATGGCACACACACACACACACACACACACACATAGGCTTGTCACATTTTTGCATAACAAATCAATGCTGAAATATTAAAATGCATTTGCCACAAACGACACAAGCAGCAACAGCAGCAGCAACAGCAGCAGCAGCAGCAGCAAAAGCAGCAGCAACAAATCCAACAAACAAACAACAAAACAATAAATAACTAAAATTCATGTTTAAATTTCATAGAACCAACGAAGAAGATAACGGAAAATATTTGCATTTCCTAACAGATATTGAGACATTGAACACTTGAACCAAATGTATATTGTTGCTTGGCATAATCACGCCAGATATATATATATACCACATGCTATATATGTGTGTGTGTGTGTGCATAAATATATAAATATGTACATATGACCATCAGCTGTGGGCTGGCTAGCTTTAATTATCCAATAGAGAGAGAGAGCCAGACGAGGGCAGAGCATGTGTGGCAGCAACAAAGGCTTATCAATGTTGCAGCTTGACTCAATTTTACAGCTTAATTTGTCATATTTTTAAATAGAACTTCTGATTATTGTGTCACTTGCCCCAGGCACGTGGCACTGGCTCTGGCAACTTAATCTAAAAGCATAATAATAGTTCAAAGTTTGTGAGCAAATGTTTTGTGGTCAAACCGCACAGCTTGAGAATGCCATTATTGATTTTTTCTAAGTGTACAGATTAACTAATTTTAACACAAAAGATTTATAACAAATTGCGGAGACTCACATTGCCACGCGAATTATTTTTAATCTTAATTTAGCAAAGCAACGAAATGATTTTTAATAAAAAAAATAAATCAATAAATGAATTCAATTGAAAGTGGCCTGCATTTGTGGGACTATATAAATATATATATATATATATATATATATATATATATATATATATGTATTGCAGCATATTTGTTAACAAATCTAATAATATTTAGCCTTCGAAATCAAATGCATTAAGCCAAAATGCACTTCTTGGCGTGTGCTTTGGCCACTTGACCCATAAATATGAAATAAATAAATATAAAATATGAATTTGAATTTCTTATGCTCTAAACCTAATTTTATCTCTGCTATAATTTGACATGATGCTAAGTAAAATAATTTTATTTTAAAGGATGGAAATTAAAATTACTTAGTAGAAACTGACAGAATAGTAACAAAACAAACTTTCAATATTTGTCATATTTACACATTTTTTTTTTGCATTCGTTGAATAAATCCAAATTCGTTGAAGCCACAATACCAATGTGGAGCACAAAGCAAAGAAATCAATTTTGCTTATGTCTCTGTGAATGTTTTTTTTCTTTTATTTTTTTGATTCAATATTGCAAAAAGCTGAAGAATAATCCGCTTGGCGCTTGGCGCTTGCCGCATGCCGCATGCCGCATGCCGCATGCCGCTTGCCACTTAAATGCAAACAAGTGTAGTTTTATGTAAATACTAATAGATGATTATGTAGTTGAGCAAACAGCAAACAACAATAACAACATTAACAATCGGTCACACATAGTTACATGTGGACAGAGTGCACTCAACCAAGAGGCAAAGCTCGTTTGTAGCAAGCGTTTCCATTGTATTTGTTGTTGCCTCGAGGTCATTAAATATCGAGAACAGCAGTTGCCAAAATGTTCCCAAAAGCTTTTGTGTGACAAGTTCAGAGTGAGAGGTAGCAATTTTGGCTACATATAAGCTGTGGCACACTGTGTGCTGGCCAAAGAGGGCGGGGTCGCTTGCATTACATGCTTCAATTACAACAGCAGCAACAACAACAACAGCAACAACAACAACAACAGCAACAACAACAACAGTAATGACAATGGACAGCAGCATTGGGTATTGTCGCATTGTGGAAACAAAACATGATAAAAAAAATGTAAGCAACAAAAAATATCCCTATATGTCATGCTTGTTAGGCATCAATTTGAATGGTTGACTGATACTCTGGAAACAAAAGCCAAGAAATAAATAAAAATATATATATAAAAAAGTCTTAGTTACATTTAAGTTTTTCATTTAGTAAAATCTTTTCTCTTCAATCTGCAAATATCATTGAATATCTATATATATAAATGAAACAACATTTATAACAAATAAAGTTAATTAATATATATAAATAAAAACATACATTTATAAAATATTTCATAGTACGTTAAAATATATTTTAAATTTAATTTTGTATATGTTTGACAGATTTTTTGTATTCACTTTTGCAGCTCTTTATTGATTCTGCAGACAGGGTATTAAAAAAGGGTCAAAAAAATACTTGTAAAGGACATGGAAATAAATGTCATTGACTAAATGACAAATATCTTGACAATTTTTTTTTTATTTTTTTATTATTGTTGTTAACTGCACAAAATACACAGACTGACATATAAATAAAATTTGCAGATGTGCAAATATATGTGTATTTTGTGCATGTGGCTGAATGTACTTGAGTTCATACGTGTGTGTGTGTGTGTGTTGTGTGTGTGTGGTGTGTGTGTGTGTGTGTGTGTGTGTGTTTGTGTGTGGGAGAGGACAAACAAGCATGTAAAACAATCATAAAGCTAAATAAAAAACGAAAACGGATAAAAGACAAAGGCAAAAATGTTTCAATATTTTTCGAATGTTTGCAAGCATGTTTACTCATCAGCATGTGTGTGCTTAGATGAGTGTGTGTGTGTGTGTGTTTGTGTGTGTGCTTAAACGCGTTCTATTGTAGTTGTCAAATTAGTGACAAACATAAAACGTCAGGGATTTGGTGGATTCGAGTTGAATGCTATTCAAGAATCCTAGACACAAAAGCTGTTTGAGCTGTCAAAGGCAAAATTACAAATTCGTCCAAAAATCCAAAGTCGAACTGAAACTCAAAGGCAGACAAAATGACTTTCATTAAACAATAGCAGCCACAATAGACAACAATGGCCAAAAAGGGTGCCTAACTGGTGATTGACCTGTTCGAACAAAAAAACAAGAGCGAAAAAAATAATAATAATGATAGGAATAAACTTTTCAGAAAGCAACGTTAAAAAATAGGCTGCTGGTTTTGTCATGCGGATAAAAACAAATTCCTAATTGTAAGTATAATTGAAATTGAAACTCAAATCCTTAGGGAATTCTTTGCTCTTAATGTGATGACTTTTAATTACTTTGGTTTCTACTTAGTCCCTTGACCCCAAACGCATTTGTCAGCAAAAAAATAAGAACCGATTTTCTCACAATAATAATAAAAATTTGTAAAATTGAAATTTAATCGATTTAATAAACATCATTAACAAACACAACATAATTGAATACTTCTAATGTATTTGTATTTTCATTATTGGCTGTAGATTGAAAACTGTTTAAAAATCAAAAATAAATTTAAAATCAGATATAACAAATTAAAATGTAAACGCAGAAAGACAAATATAATTAAATAAGTTATGTATTATTTCTGGGTGTTTCCAAATGCGAAATATTTCAACTTCAATTAAATCAATACGTAATTTGAATCAAACTGTCAATTATAACTATTGGTAATAAGCCACAAATTGCGTTATTTTATAAATAACTTTTTTGATTAAAATCTTACAACATTTCGGGTAGAATTAGATTACAATGTCTCTCTATTTGGCACCCTGACTTGGCAATCGTGTTTGTACGACCAAGTTTGAAAGCCCTTCAACTGTTCTGCTCATAAGTTATGCAAATAATTAATGCATACTTACGGGCAAACAGCCAGGCCAATAACATTAACCAAAATTACACGAAATGGCCTGCCGGCCTTCAAGCCCCGCCAGGAGTGGGTAGAGTAACCAGTTTGCTTAAGTATATGGCGGATTAGCATGTAAAACATCATTTACTCAGCCAAAAGCGGGAGGGGGGGGGGGGGGGGGCGTTGTAAGTTGGTGTTTGACTGAATGGATGGCTGGGAGAAGGAGGATGAGCAGGAGGAGGAGGAGGAGTAAGACCGGTTCAGAGTTCAACAGCAGTAGTAAAATGCTACACGCCCCTAACGCCAAATCAGTGATAAAACACAAAGCCAAACAAATGCGACAAACAAATGCGATTAGGATGGCTAAAATTCATTTTTTACGAGACGCACGAAACGACGCAGCAACAACAGCAACAACAACAGCAACAGCAGCAAGAGAAGCAGCAGCAGCCAAAGGTCAAAGTGTAGCTACGTTTACGATTACCAGGCGCATTTATTATTCATTTGATGTATATGAAAACATGCAAACTACACTTCACACTCATCAAGCACACTCTCACACACACACTCGCACACACACTCGCACACACACACTCGCACATACAACACTCAACAATAATAAATATAGTAATGGCTCGACGAACAAATATAAATTGACACATAGATAAAGTTTCTGGGCGTCGTTTGCTGCCTCCCAGGCAGGCATTGATGATAATGATGATGTTGTTGTTGTTGTTGTTGTTGTTGTTGTTGTTGTTGTTGTTGTTATCAGCTATAGAAATGATATTTCAATATCACATGTGTATTTCCCTTTTGTTGAACCAAGCTGAGCTGAGGTCAGCTGTCTGCCCTTATTGCGTCTCAATTTAATTTCTTCACTTTGACCTTTTCATCGCCTCCATCCAAAAATGTCTACTTCGAAATTTGTTGTCATCTTTCTCCAGCTACGTATTAAGTTGGACAGTTTTACAGACCCTCACGTCTATTTTAAGTAGTTTATATTAGTGAGTGGTTTTTTTTTTTTTTTTGATACTTAACACTTTTGAAACTGAACACAACTGTGAGGCAACTCCTACATCCGCTTGGATATGCTTGGACCTACGCTGTTTGCTACCCAGGAAAATCCACCTTCTTTTTCTTGTTGCAAGCAGACTTGAGGCACAGTTTATTATCACAACTGTCGAAATTCATAAATTCAATCTGAACTCAAGGTGAATTTAAAATGAGCCTTTGCTGGATTTTTTTTTTTTAAATTTTATTTTATTTTATGATAATTTACTTTGCCAGTGCGACTCACTTATTATTTAAAGTTCTTTAATATAGACTTTTGTATTATTTTTTGTGGCATTTTTTCTTAAAAATAGAATGCCTTTTTTTTATCGATGACTTCATTAATACAAAATTAAATATTACTTCAATCATAGCTATTTAAAACTGCATTATGTGAACTCATTTTGAATATTTATTTAACAGCGATTACTCATTTCTGGCTCTGATTAAGAGCTTCGAGTTAATCAACTTAACTGATTGTAAAAAATTAAATGTGTAAGGGTCAAATGCAAAGAACGAATTTTAAATGTTGAACAGCTAATTATTTCAGTTAGTGTTACATAAAAATATTTAAACTCATTTTATGTTGTACATAATTAATACTTGTGCCCATAAATTATGCGTTTTAATTATATTTCCAAGAAACTAATATAAATCACAAGAGATTATTTTAGACAGGGTAATCTGGAAAATTTCTAAAGTTAGGGTATCTTATCGTGGAGCTGAATGGGCTGGAGCACTTTTGTCTTTAACTTCTTGTTTGAGTGCTTGGTCTCATTGACCTGCCATTTGAAGCCATTGTAAATGACCTAGAATGGTCTTCAATTGCCAGCTGGATTTCACTGCCATCAATGCGGCTATTATATACCTAGAAGCATGGAAGCTTCACATTCAATCTATACCTGGGCACGACCTCGAGCGCAAACAATGCCACGTTGCCCGCAGTCGCAGTTGCCGGAGTCCAAGTCCGATTCCGATTACCAACTTTGCCATTGCAATGGCAACGACAACGGCAACGGCAACAGAAACAGCAGCAGCAACAGCAACAGCGGCAACAGCAGCAACAGCGGCAACAGGAACAGCAACAAAATCAGCTCCATAGACAATATTAATGATGCACAATTGTCAAGAACTTTCACTTGTGCCTAGGCCACTTGAATTGTGGCCCGGGCAGGTCTCACCCCTCACTCTGCGTTGACCCACTGGGCGCTGCTAACCGCAATGACACGCGTCGTTTGTGTAACTGTTGTAACTGTTGTAACTGTTGTTTTTGTTGTTGTGGCAAACGCAACTGTGGAAAACTCTCCTTCAGCTCAATTGAGACGCACTCTAATGGCAATAATTATGTGACTGCCAGCCAAAGTGACGCCGAACCCAACAAAATAAATGAAAGACAGTGGGTGAGATGGTGGGGGGGGCGCAGGGGTGTGGTGAAGTGGACTGGAGTGCTGGAGCAGCAACATTAAAAAGACAAAAACGATGATTGAGTGTGCGTATTTTGGTTTTCAGTGCAGCCACAATGGGGAGTGGGGAATGGGGAGTGGGGAGTGAGGAGTGGCAAGAATGCGGCTTTCACCACAAAAGATGCTTCCATGGAGAACGTCAAGAACGACGATAATGCACTTGAAGAGGCTGCGGCAACGGCTCATTGTGTCTGTGGCAGTGCCCCATCGACCCATCGCCCCATAGCACCCATTTCCCCCACTTCCTGCCTTTTAACTAGACTAAGTTCCAATTATTTGTGCGGTCGATGCACAGTGGGCGGACAGGAAGCGGGCGTTGGCTTTAAAGCGCCGTTAAAAAGCTGCTGTTCGCTGCTCGATTGATGGGCGTTAGGGTTTTATGGGCGTGGCTGTCGACGGCAGTTGTGTTTTGCAGGAAATGGCTTTTTTGCTACTATATGCAATGAGCATTTGCCACTGCACCCACCCACACCCACATCCAACACCCACATCAACTCACCCAATCTCTCATTATACCCTGTACTCATTAAATGGCCAACATGTTCGGTCAAAATGCATACATGCAACAGGCAGCATATGCCACAAACCGTTATAGTTAAACACCATAATGGCTGAAAGACCAAATCAGGTAATCTCTATAAGCCAATCAAACTAAAATCCAGTTTATCTTAATTTATACGCAAGTGGAACATTTTACTTTTAAAGATGAACACACAAATTTTCTGTGGAAACTTTCTTTCCGGGGAATTATACTTAAGCCAACATAAAATCCGACCACATCTCAATCTGCGTACGGACAATGAGGCTTGAACAAATTAATGTTACCTTTCCGCCTGTTTACAGGGTACCTCCAGGTCAAGTACACTTCACAATTTGACGTTTTTTTTTTTTATATTTTCTTCTCGTTTTTTTTTTTTGTATTTTGTGTGTGCTCCATTTTGTTGTGCCCATTGTTGTATTTGTTGTTGCGGTTTTGACTTATGTGCGCGCTTAATTGTTGTTAAGAAGTGAAAATCAACGGCAGCAGCAGCAGCAGCAACAACAACAAAAGGGAAATAAATCCAGCAAAGCCCCTGCTGTCAAGTGGTGGGCGGCAGTCAGAAGAAAGAAGAAATGCGACCAAGGGGCGGTAGTGATGGGGGAGGGGGGTGAGGGCATGGTGCTATGGTGTGAGTGCGGGAGTGAGGGCCTGAGCACTAGCAGTGCTGTACGGTCGATTAATATGACTACCGTCTTGACTTAATTTCATTTTCGTTGCATGCATGCCCGGATTCAGGACTGTGCCACAGCCACAGCTCAACCAACGACCAACACAGAGAAAAAGAGACAAAGATAGAGAGGCAGTGACACAGTGAGAGAGAGAGAGAGAGAAACCAACGGGAAATAGAGACGCAGAGGGGTGAATGATGGAGATTTAATTTGACTAGGTTTGTCTTGCTTTTGGAAATGTTGATGCAACGCGCGCAACTGCAACTGAGCCACAATCATTTGGCCGTTTTTGCATATTTTTGTTGAGTTTGGCTGCTTGATGATTTCTTGCTGGAAACGATAGCGTCTGCAGTGTGCACAGTGAGCTGGCTCTATTTGTATAGGATGGCTGTTTAAATAGCATAAGCAAAGAGCAAATGATAAAGCAGAAAATATATCAGCAATGAAGAATAAACATGTTTTAATGTGAATTTGTTTAACTGGCTGACATTGTCTCAATTTCTTATCTTTTGTTTAAGTAGTGATAAATACATTAAAAAAAAGAATGATTATTTTTCAGGTTCCGAAAGTAAAAACAAATAAAAGTTATTAAGTGATTTAAACATATCGAACAATTTTTATGTTATTTCGTTCAGTTAATGGATTCGGCATTACATTTCCCCATATATGCACTTACTTCATCACATTACTCACGCACTCTTGCACCACCGTGCATGCCTTGGCAGTGCCTACATGTGGTTGTTGCTATGCAGTATCATCAACGCCTACAAGCATGGCAAAAAAAAATAAGAAAGAAAACATCTGCAAAATGCATAGGTGAAAAAAGAATAGTAAAAGTATCGCTATGGGGAAAGCGACAAGAAGAAGGCAAGGCGATTAAATGCCTTGCCACTAGCAGAAAGAGCAAGATAGATAGACAAGGATAGAGTGAAAGAGGGGAGCAAAAGCAGCAGCAACAGCTTCGTAGTTTGTCGTATCTCACAGTTGGTAGTTATGCGCCGCTTAGTCACAGCTGTGTGCTCTCTCTCCCTCTCTTTCTCCTGCTCTAACTTTTGAGCATTCCCGCTTTGCATATGCATGCATGCTCACGCTCACATGGATATCAGCTGCATCAGCAGCAGCAACAAGAAAATACAACAATGCGGCGCCCCGTTGAAAACTGACGCGCACATTTCTTAATCTTTTTCCTGAGCCTTTTCTTTGCTTGTTACTCTCCCCACCCCCACCGACACCCACACCAAACCATTACACATACACATGCATATCCATCATGCCTGGCAAGCTCGACCTATGCTCCCCTCGCCCCTCTCTCTATCTGTCTCTCAATGTGCTCTTTGGCCTTCTGCTACTGCATTCATGTGCATGCCACGCGCCGCTGCGTCGTCATAGTTGCTTCTACCCGCAGCACAACTCTATTTGTTGCTGCTGCTGCTGCTGCTGTTGCTGCTGCCGTCGACACTGAGCTCCACTTGATCTTTGACCCAATTTGTACAGCATTGTTTGAATGGCAATGCAAAAATCTCCTTT
The DNA here is from genome assembly GCA_035042045.1 of Drosophila melanosoma. Classification (NCBI taxonomy): domain Eukaryota; kingdom Metazoa; phylum Arthropoda; class Insecta; order Diptera; family Drosophilidae; genus Drosophila; species Drosophila melanosoma. The sequence continues at coordinate 839,571 of JAWNLY010000203.1, read as the reverse complement.
TCAGCTCAGGTTCCAGTTTAATTTTCTGCTTTGACGTCGCCATTCGTCTGTTCGCGGCTTTAATTTGATTTGATTTAATTCCGCGCTGAAAAAAAGCACTTAACACACACACAAACTCACACATACAGGCCGAATATAAAGAGTACAAAAATCAATGCTTGCAATTTTTTCGCCTTCCATTTTCTTCATCATCTCGGGGGAGTTGAGGGACAGTAGCAGCAATGCAAATTGCATGTGTGGTTCTCTCTCTCTCTTTCTCTCTATCTGTTATTGTTATTGTGCCTTATGTTGTTGTTGACATTAGCGCAGTGCTTTAATTAAGCGCATTAATGTCACAAACTTATGAGAAAACGAAGCTGCAAGAACATGTAGGACGGAGAGAGATGCACTAAGGGAATATGCACACACGGCGGTGGAAGCACTGGGAACAGTTAAAACACGTCATAACTTTAAACGCTTTGTTGATATTCAGTTTTAAGCGCATCCCACGAATTTTTTTGTACTCTTTTTAAAAACCTAGTTTATTACTGTGGCTTGCAATAATTTCTTTATAAATTAAAAGTGAGTAAAATAACACAAAATTGTTGTGAATTACATATATTGCAATTATATTTGAGTAGTCAATTGTTGTTCATTATTGTATATTATCATCATAATTTTTTATATTTATTACTCAATAAGAGAACATTTGCTCTTCGGTGAGCTTCGCCTCTTCTTTCCTTTACACTCTTTATCGGCAATGCAAATGTACGCCAATTGGACACACTGGCCGCTTATCCGCTCCCCGCTTGCCAATCGTCTTACTATTTGTATTTGTATTGACAGGGTTGTCAGCTCTCGTAAGCCGGCGTTTATTATTTTCGTTTGCCTGACTGAAACGCATGAAAAATAAAAACACAAATAACAAAACGAAAACAAGCTGTTGTAAGAAGATGGAATCAAAAGCGATTGTGTATATGTGTGTGTGTGTATGAAGTTATTCCCGCTTTAAATACACAAATGCAGATTAATGCACAGGCACGCAGGCATATTTCTCAATACATGTGCATACATGCTCATACAGATGTTTCTGAGTGTGTATGCACACATAACTAGAGCCGTTTACATTTCTATGGCACGATGATTTCAAACACCTTCATTGTCGTCGCTTTTGACGTCGGGTCCTCTGCTTCTTCTACCCTATCTCAATTTCTCTTGTGCTTGTGTATGTTTGCCTTTTGGTCGGTCAGGTGCGTTGCGGGCCGCCGAGTTTGTGAAATTTATGTTATTTGCGGTGGCCGTTTGCATAATTTGCGTGTTTGTATAAATGCATGCAATGGTTTACGCGCGTTTGTGTGTGTGTGTGTGTGTGTGGGTGGGTATGGACTGCGAGCTGTTGGTATTTCATTTTCATTTGCACGAAATTTAAAACTTTGTTTGCACTACATGCAAGAAAACGACACAAAATAACTCAAAAGCAAAGGGGGTGAAAATTTGTGGGAAATTCTATAGAAATATATTTTGGTAAGCTGTTGTCGAAGCCAGCAATGAGCTGCAATCAAGATGGGATCTAGCAAACGAAAAATGAACTGTTCTTTTAAATATATAAACATATAAGACATATGCAAAACTTTCTATATGTGAGGCTTAAAAATATATAAACTATCATAAAATCAATATATAAAATGATAAATAAATTACAAAAAAATACTCCTGTGACTATATCGAAAAATAATTTGGATGAATATATTTTCGTTAACAAGTCAAATAATAATACGGTACCTTAAAAATACAAAGCGCGAATTGTCAAAAAAATATCACAAAAAGTGCAGTTAAATAAATCAACTGAAATTTACAAAGGCTTAGTAAATAAATAAATACAAACATTACGATTTATATAAAAAATATAAACTTTATTACAAACGCAGGGCATATATTAATATTCCAATACAGTTCATATAAAACGCAATGCAAACCGAATGAAATCCACATGGATTAAAGTTGCTAAAATGTGCAAAGCAAAAACATAAAAAAAAAAACAGAAACAAAAGGAAAACAATGTTCCATTGCGTAAACTCGACTAAACTTTTGCGACCCGTAAACGTTTTATCTATGCATAATTTGACCTGTGCCTGAATGCAAACCAAACTTTGAATGCAGATTGGGGGAGGAGAAATATATTTCTAATTGGGTCACAAGTTGCATTTAGTTTAGTTCCGCTCAATTGATACATTTTGTTGTTGTCACTGTATCATATTGGTTAATTAAATTATTTACGCTGCTCTTTTCCATTTAGCATCAGTCGAACTGGTAGCAAAAAAAAAAATGTAAATATATATATAAGTAAATAATAGTGTGTTTGCATAAATGTATTTTAATTAGCATTTTCTATGGCTGCCATTTTCATTTTTGCATAATGTAACAATTCCAATTAGCGTTGTGCGCCTAAAATTTCAATTACATTTTCAAAAGCAACTCAACAAAAAAAAAAATAGTTTTTGGCAAACATTGAACTATGGTGAAATTAAATAAAAGTGTTTGTAGATTCCATTTAAACTTATTATATTTCTGATAAATTGAATAAAATTCTTAATTTGATACAAATAAATATTCACAGTTTAATAATAGTTTATTTAAAAACTCAGTGACTTTTATAGTTTTTTCAAAATCCCGTTTCTACCGTTGAAATAAACCTTTCTGTTACAGTGCACTGACGAATGGGCAGTTTTTAAAATGATTATATGAGAGAAAATGTTGCATAGTTTTCAGAGGAACTTTTGGACGCGTGCATGTGTGTGTGTGTGTTTAAGTGTGTGTGAGTCAGTGTGAATTAGTAGGCTTATGCTTAATTGGCACAATCTTTTAATAAAACCGATATAAAATGACAGGTATAAAAGCCAGTTCCTGAATTTGACAGCACCAATTGATTAAAAATAATGTCATATTAATGCAGATACAAAATTTGACTATTTTTGAAATTTTTTTAAAAGTGTTGTTACAAATAATTTCGCACAAATGTAATTTCTACATAAATGGAGGTATTTATTGGTAGTGCCCAAAATAATAGAATTCACGTATAAGCGTGGTAAGTGTGAGCGTGTGTGTAAATTGCTACTCTATCATATCATTTGTTGCTCATTTAAATACCGTAATTAAGTGAAAGCATGGGATCTATTTATATGTTGAGTGTTGTTGTTGTTTTTGCTGGACGTAAAATACCTCGCGTGCCACACACGCCTCGTTTGCTGTGGCGGCCCAGAGCCAGGCTACCGGATTTAAGCGCAAACAGTTGCTTATTTTGAAATTTTATTTAGAGCTAATTGTTTCCTGCTGCGCCACCTACCCAGCTACTCCCTCGTCTCTCTCTCTCGCGCGTATAGGTCAGCAACAAGAATAGCAACGAAACAAACAGAACAACAAAAACAAACCACAGCTCACTCACAGAAGCCACCTCGCACACACACAACCTACCCTACTCTCCCATTCGCTCACGTTATATCTTTAGAACACACACACACACACATTTACACATATGGCAACTTTTTGAAAAGCTTGATCGAAAGCTGCACACACACACAGTCAACAACGGTACACCAGTCGTCCGCACTTCGATTGTTTGTTTATTTGCTTGTTTGCCTTTGCCTGTTCACACCGCGTCGCATCGACGCAACGTTGACGCAGACGCTGGCGTTGGCGCTTACGTTAACAGTGCGCCCAGGTGGGATGCTAAGTGGGAGGCGTGCAAAAGTAGCTTACCTACTTGTAACGGTATGGGTAATCGATGACAAAAATAAATATATAAAGCATTATTTTGAAAGAGTAGCTTGTTTACTTCTTTTAGGTATAAATAAATAAATGTGGACATCAAATTAAATGAAAACATCAACGAGCAAATATCTATAAATAAAATCAAATTTTCTTGCGTGTTTTAATTTTAGTAAGAGGAAGAGGAAGAGGATACAAAATTATAGTTCTTATCATTAAGCAGATTACGTGATGTAATTAACTAATTAAATGACAAAACAGAAAGATATTTAAATATCAAATAAAGGCATTTTTCACAAATCAGTTCATTTGAAATACTATTTACAAACAATCGAGTACGGTATATTTATTTGCTCCACTGTGTCATCTCGCACTCTCGATTATAACTCAACCGCAGAGTGCTGAGAAGTAAGCGATTGGCTTGGCTTCGTCCAAGCTGCCCATTGTCGTCTGCCTTGTTCGCTCACACTCAGAGTTGCCTGCTTTGCCAATTTTCGCACCCTATGCCAATTGCAGCTTGTATTTCTTCCTCCACCCTTTTCTCTCCCTCCTCAACCGCACATACGCACCGTTAACCTTGCCAAACGACCGCAGTGAGCAGCTCTGCTGCAGTTGCAGCTAATGAAAAGCGAGCACACTCTTCAACCCACTCCCACACCCACTCACCACCCACACCACTCACTCTTGCTCTGAATCGAGCTCTTCTCTTCAATCGCATTGCGAACCGCAGCGAGACGTGTTTAAATTTAGTTTTTGTTAATTTTCGTTTGTTTGTTGTCCACTGCTGCTGCTGCTGCTGCTATCAGCAGCATGCGCTGATAAGCTCAAAGTTAAAGTCGTAGCGGTCGCTCGTTCAATTTGTAACGAAACATATGTTTGCCTTAAGTGACAGGCGCACTCAGTTTCCTTCTTTTTTCTTTTTTGTCGTTGCTGCAGTTGTTATTTTATTGTTGTCTCCTTCTTGGCTGATAAGCGTCTCCGTTTGCATTGACTCAGCTGCAACAATGTCTGTTTTGTCCGCTGGCTCACACTTATCGCTGCATAGCAGTTACGTTCGTATGTAACTTTATGTGTACAGTGGACACTAAGAAGCTTGAATTTTCGTAATACTTTCTATTTACGCACTTTATTGGATATCAGAAATTTCATCGTGTGTGATACATAGCAATTTGTCTTTTTAATCATTTTAATCATGTCAGTTTTTTTTTTGCATATTCTTGAACAAATTGTTTGAAAGAAAAAAACATTTAATTTTACTGTTATGTATGTAAGTTCAAATGTTTATGTTTATTTATACTTCAAAATAATTTTATTGCGCGCCACCTAGCGGTGACCTGATGCACTATTCCTATTGAAAGCAGAAGTGTATAGTTATGTTTGTTTTGACTAGCGGTAGGTGGCGCTGTCAACTTTAGCCTTATATGCGATAGCTGGCGCCATATCATCTCCCGTTTTTACAGACGCCCTTAACCATAATTTTAATTTTAACAATTTCAATTTAATTTAGTATCTTGTCAGTAAGAGACACGAAACTATATTGCATTTAAATAAAATTCTTAGTTATATATTTGTTAATGGAATATTTCTTGACTGCTTTGTTATTTGAAGAAACCAGTGTTGTGAAATGTGTAAGCTTATTACAAAAAACAGCTGTTTATGGCTTAGAGCTTGCGATAGTCAAACATCGATAGGCGGAGTACATACCAAAGCTCGTTTTGTTTGCTTGCCTCTCTCTCTATTTTCGTCTCTACATTTTTTATTCTCAGTTAGTTTTTTGCCGCGTACGGTTGGTAGGCTGTTGCTGTTGCGTTTTTAGGCGCGCGCGTGCTTATAGTTCTAAAAAAAAGAAACCACAATACTAATATGAAGTGCACGCAATTGATTTAATCAACCACGCAATCACACAAAACATCGACAACAACAACAACAAAGCTTAACGAAATTGTGGAAAACCTGAAGCTAGTCAAAAGCACTCGAAATGGCGTCGCCAACAACAGCAACAGCAGCAGATGCAGAAGCAGAAGCAACTAAGATCACAACAACAACAATGCCCAATGGGAATGCAGATTCAGCAAGCGCTGTTTACGAAGAGCAACTGCAGCAACAGGAGCAGCAACAGCAGCAGTCGGTGCCCAACAGTGAATCGAACTGTGAATTGTCTGCTGTGCCGCAATATGGATTGAAACTGAAATTCGATCATGTTTGGCCAGAGAAACGCAATCAAAATCTGCGACCATCGATAAAACAATCGCTGCCAATGGTTCCCCTTGTTTGCAGGTGAGTTCAAGTCGATGTCCACGTCCAACGTCAACGACGCATTTGGAGTCACAGATGCTGTGTAAATAATTAATTGTGCCACATAATGCGAAATCAATACTGGGCCTAATAATATATACATATTTAAACTGACTGAACACACAATAACAAGGCTGCCCGTGCGTGTTGCCAAATATAGAGTCAGGTCCTGGAAACACACACACATATATATATATATATATATATATATATATATATATATATATATATATATATATATATATATATATATATATATATATATATATATACACTTTTGTTCGCTTGGCGCCAACTAAAACATTACTTCGCCTGTGACAAAGGCTCACAGTTGGCGATAGAATCGTGGCATGACACGATTTTTAAACGTGTCACTTAATGAATTTAATAAGAATTTTAAATATTTATTTTTATGTATCCATTGTTGATTTATTTCATTTGATAACTAGTTATCCACCTTTCGTGTAAATTGTTTAATAATATTAAATCTTATATTATTAAATTCAGTCTTTCTAAAACTTACAATTGTTATTATTATTAATATTATCAATTTATATCAAAGACAGTTTAATTTTTCTACATTAAAATTATGGAATTATTATTGTGTTTTATATATTAGATTTTATTTAATTTTTTTAATCAAAAATTGTGTTAACAATTTGCTACAATTTAAATAAATAAGTAAAGTTAATACAGTTATAGACTAATTTATAGTTTGAGGTTTAGTTTTATATATTGTAAGTTAAATCTTGATAAACTTAGCTAATGGGAAATTAAATGGTGCACTTTGGTTTCTGTATAAAAGCAAATATTGAAGTAAATGGGAATATGCCACAATATGTGTTATCATCAAACCCGCATTATTCATCACAAACACTTTCTTCTTTTTGTTTAACTTTAACTAGTTCCAAATTTAATACGGATTTCTTTGGACTTCAAACACTTCGTGTAATACGTTATTTTTGGCTTTCGTAGCAGACCGCATCAGGTTCAGTGGCGCCACACCCCTAAACAATTTTCGACCCCTTCTTGTCTGCCCTTATTGGCGCCAAGTTGGGCGGATGTTAGCGTGTCTTGGCCACATTTGAGGCAGCTTAACATGTTTGCCGTTTGTTTGCCTTAGCTTTTCACAAACAATCGACACGACGACAGTCACGAATCCTCAGCTGTTCCATTTATGCACTGCCAACGAGGCAATCAGCGAGCAGCTCCAAGTGAACTGACCTATCTGGGTGCAACAAAAAAAACACCATAAACCTAAGCCACCCAAAAGTACCACCAACCCCAACACACACATCCCTTCTTCAAGCGGTGCAATGAACTCGCCTACAAACTTGCCTCTGGCTCCAAATGTGGGTCAGCATCTTTGACATGGTCGTTTGACTAAACAAAAAGTAGATAGATAGATCCTATGAAACACACATTTCTTGCATATTTCATGTAACTTTCTTAAACAAACATTTTAACATTGCTTTATCTCCCTATAGAGATAAAATGTTTGGTATTTGTTTTCTTGCATTTTTATTCTAATCAGAACAATTTTCGGTTGCTAATTGTTTATAACTTAGTTTATAACTCAGTCATCGGTTCATTTTATTTCTTATCTAAAAGTGTAGTGTGGATTTTTGTTTTTCAGACTTTTGGTGGCATTTTATTACGAATATTCATAACTTATGCTGAGTAATATGATTTGGAATTATTGTGGACTAAACCAGGTGTTTAGCCTTATCTCCGGCTGTGCCATTGGGAAACAATGTTTGTAATCATATCAGCTATTTACAAAAACAGTTTAGATAGTTTAAAGTGAAGACTTCGTAATTCTTGCATTTTATTGACTAACTGTTTTTAGAAACGCCAACTGATAAGGCTGTTTGGATCCATGGCAAATGTTTTTAAGGGGTAAAATAAAATTGAAATTCTAAAGCCGAGTAAAATTAACTATATCCATATGTCCGTCTGCATAAACAATCCCATTTTAGAGACTATAAGACGAAAAGATTAAATTAGATGTATAAGTTTTAGTGTATAAAAATCTGATTTTATCGATAACTCCTCATATATATCTACAAATCTATTTCCGTTAGCACAACTTAGCCACAACGTAGCCACAACTTTAAATTAAGTTTCCCTTTTTAATTTTTAACAACTGTAGAAAATGAGATCGCATGTCAAATTTGAGTGTTTAAACGATTTGATATATTTAACAGCTGAACATTCGCAAATCTTTTCCAATAATCTTATCATGACAGATGTTAAATTTTTACCAATTCAGTTTGATAAAAAAGGCAACCCAAAAAGATTGCAAAATGTTTTGACGTACGCGAATTGGCATTGCAAATCCAACTAATACTAGTAAACTACAAGTTCTATTTATAGTTCTTGACTCCGATAAGCTCTGAAACAGTGACCCAGTTGGAGAAGGACAGCGATTAGCAAACGGTGTTGCAATTTCAGAGCGGATTCGCTTCAGTCATCTGAACAATTTCCGTTTCCCTTTTGCCATTTGGCCATTTGCACCCAATCAAATGCAGCATTGGCAGCCAGCTTGGATGATTCTCTGCCATTTTTTTATACTACCTTGTGCCAACTGAACTCTTATGCCTCTGTCAGAAATGAAAGGTTTTAAGTGAAAAGTTGAGCAATGATTTTATACCCTATGCAAAAAGTATTTTAATTGGGTTACACAGACACATTCATATTTAAGTGCTTGATTAGCAACGAAAAATGTATGAATAATTACATTTTTGCTGTGTAGGGTTAAGTTTTCTACGGTCTCAGTTAAGAGTTATTTGCTATTTTATTCTTGAACTGCATCCTGGGGTGAATTGTTTACATCTGCATTTTTCCTACTTATTTCCCTTTTTTCTCCTTTTATTTCTTTTATTTTCTTGCCCTCAAATCGTAATGCTCATCCAGGCATGTAGTCAGCGCTCCCCAAAGCACTTTTCCTTATTGTTTTTCTATGCCAGGCATTTCAGCGCTTTCTCATTCCTCCCCCTCTTCCCCGTCGCCAGGGAGTTTCTGGGGCTGGCTGATTTTTAGTTTTCTTGTCGCATTTCCTTTTAGTTTCTCAACTTGTCGCATTTTGTTTATTTTTGGCATTACATTTTAGGTTTATTTTTATTTTTTTTTTGTCAGTCAGTCTGAAAACACACAAAATTCAAATAGGGCATTTTTGGTATTTATGGAATTATATATAGTGAAAATAGGAAAATTGTAGCTCAATGAGTGATGCATAGAATATTTTTTAATTGGATTTACGAGCTGACGAAATAACGAATTAAATTAAATTAATTTAGATGCCGTAAAAACGAATATTTAATTAAGGAAATAAGGTATATAAATTCTCTTTAAGCGCTTTAAATGTTCTGTAAAATCCAAATAATTCAACGAATTTCTATTATTATATCAATCTACTTAAAGTGTTTATATATTTTGTATATAAATTAAAATTTGTAGTATTACAGTTAATAAATTTGAATTTCTTTTTATAAACTTGCAATTCTAATAGTGAATTTCAATCTACAATTTTGTGTCCTGTTTATATCTCGGTTTTATATTGTCTTCCGCTCTTTTTCTCAAACTGTCACCTTTTTATCTCATTGACAACACAACATTTTTTTTTTGCAATTTGTATCCTGTTTTAATTTCTCGAGTTGTCATTTGATTACCATATGCTGTGCATATTTCTTGAGCGTGTATATTTCTGATTTGAAAATAGCTTTTTAATTGAATTGCCAGCTTGACTGGCATTCAGGCGTCGCTTCCTTCCTTCCGCGATGCAAACAACATTGCAACATTGCAACACGAAGGGTCGACAGCAAAACTTTGACAGTAGGAAGTGGGAAATGGCAGGTCAGCATGGGTCAATTGGGCTTGAGGGCGGAAAGGTAAAACAAAAAGAAAGAAAAAAAATGGGAACGAAGTCAACAGCGAGGCAAATGGCTTGTGGCAAGTAGCAAATTAAGTTGGCAATGTTGCTCTGATGGACGCTTGAATGGAAGAGTTGAAATTAATTTACTGACGGGCAGCAAATTGGTGTCAGTTTCTCTTGGCATTAACAGGGAACCAATAACAAGTCTATTTAATTTATGAATTTTAGCACAGACTAAACCATTTAACACATATTTCTCTGAGTGTAGATACTCAATGGATAAAGTTGAATTGCGCAAGAATTTTCTGTTTACGATTCATAATTCATTTCTCAACTTCGTGATTATTTTGACTATTTTGAATCATTTTTTTCAAACAACTATTTAGCTAAGCTGCTGTTATCTAAATAATAGTTAAAGATTTTTGTCGATCAATTCACTTATTCAAACTGTGTGTTTCTGGTAGTAGCCTCCGAATTTATATTCAGGAAATATATTTTGTGAAAATCATATTCGATTCTCTCCAGTCAAGCAACTAAATGTCCTAAGCAATTTATTCAAACGTGCTGTCTATATTTTTATGTATATACTGATAAAATCACTTCTATAAATATTCGCTCAACAAAACAAAAACAAAAAATACTTTTGTTAGTTGCGCATAATTCAAGAGACGAAAATCCTAAAAATCTTACAATGAATCGTCATGAGAACCTTCTCTGCAATGGTTGTGGCGAGCTGGGATTTACGGGTTTTTGCTATCGCTGTCTGAGCTGCCAGAACTTTAATTTGTGTGCAGAGTGCTATGAGATTGATTTCACCACCGCCGAACATCCGTTCGATCATCCCGTTAAGTGCGTCTATACCCAAGCCGATGTCGAGTTGTATTTTGACGGTGAATATCTGAATGATCCGCCGCAGAGCTACAGATGTCCATACTGCAAGCAATGGGGATACAGTGAGTCCACGTTTCTCGAGCACATATCCGCTGACCATGTGAACGCCAGCACACTGCTGGTGTCCACAATTATCACACTGTTCGAGCAGCAGCAGGCGGCGCGTCTCTTTCTGGAGGAAGAGCAACTGGCGATAATTACATCGACTGCCAAATCTCGAAATGAGCTCATGAATCGCAATGAGGGCTCCCTGGAATTGCATCTGGAACCGCTCAATCCCAATGGCAGCTATAAGCGCGAACGTCAGGTGATCCTTGGCATGGACAAACCCGATGCAATCGTACAGGCTGACAATTTCACCCCGCCAACATCCAGCAACAACGGAAATGCGGATAATAACTTTTTCATACCGGATGAGGTGCGACGTCTGCCTGTTCGTCAGAGGACTCAACTTCAGTTGAACTTTGATCCGCACGTGTCGCCATCGGAAATGCGTTTACCCGCCATTCGAAGGAATCGTTCACACAATGTTCGCATCGCATCCAATCAAGAACACAATCCGAGCAGCAATGGTCGCATCGTTACTTTCAGTGAGAGCGCGGCCAGAATAATGAACCAACGACGTCGCTCCGGGGTATTCCTGCCGACTGGTATGATGCGTGCAGATCATTTGAGAGGTGGACCCGGTCTGGGTCTGCCAAATGTCACCAATACGACTCAGCGTCTCGTTGAGCTGGCTGAGTTGTCCAATGTGATTCATGACCAGCTTGACCGAACCGTGCGCAGCGGTGCGATCGTATTGAGCACCATCGAAGAGGAGGAGGTGGAGGATGCACAATGCACATCCGATCCCAGGCAGCTGGAGCAGGAGAGTAAACGTTTTCTATGTTATCGCTTTCTGTCCGCCGCATCCGTTATGGCCCATCCGCCTGAAGAGCAATCCTTATTTTTAGCCCAGCGTGCCGAGTTCGTTGCCCAGCTGCTTTCCTCGATGCTATCCGACGAGGAGCCGACCAGTTCTATGCAGCCCGTTATCGAGACTAACAAAAAGACCTCCAAGCGTTCCGCTGGTGCTGGCGACTGGGAGCAGAACATTTAATTCTCCAAATAATACTGATTTAGATTCCTTTGGCATAAATTTTATAGTTTCCCTTCCCTTAAGCAAATTTCCAATTCTTAGTATCAACTTTCATTAAATACTAACCAACTTCCAAACTCACGGATTATATAAAACGAATTAAATTAAAGATGCCTCACCATCATGGTAGAATGTCAAAAATCGTTTACTCTTGAAAATATCCTGGATTTTATTTATGTCATCTATAACTTCCAAATATGATCGCAAAATGTTCAATAATTACAACCAAATGCAAAGATATCTCTGGAATCTGTAACATTGAGAATTGAATTTGACCCGTACAAAGAGTACAAATTCTGGATTTCGAAATCAAATCAAATAAAATATAATTATTAATAAATAAATTATGTATAAGTTGTCTCCCCTTGGAACAGACTGAAAACAAGTGACAGACCAGGATTAAGCGAAACATATCAAATAAAGACTATTTATCTTATGTATGATGTGAATAAAAAATGTTAAAAGTAGTTATACCAATTAATCTACCAAAAACTACAGTCGATCTATAAAATAACTATTCAGAATATTCCCAGATAGAAGGGGTGGGGGTCTTCATAAAAAGATTTCTTTATATTTATTACAAGTTAGATCTCTGAATTGAATTTTAGAAATATATTTTTATAAAATTTCGAAATTAAAATCATTATAATTTGTATAAAATCGGCATTCTTTGGTTGACAAAGGTAACACAATTTATTATCCAGAGTTTTTCATTTCTAAATGCAAAGGTAGATTTTTCAAAAATAATATTTTATATTATTATTAAACATTAGTGTGCTAAGATTTGGCATATTCAACTATTAAAGATAGTTTGTAAATGTAATTGCTTTGTCATTTAATGTGACGCTTAATTCAAGATTTTTTTGAGTGTACTTAGACTAAAACAACGAAAATGCCGCTAATTAAAAGTGTCTCAAGAGTCTGTCCTTAACAATGTTCATAATTAGCTCAGTGAAGAGGGCTAACTAAAAAGTCAACAGTTTTGCGACCTGCTAATGGATTGGTGTGGATTGTTGTGAATCTCTGTGCCTTCGTTCTTAATGGATCATTTCAAATGCAAAAGTGGCATGCTGCAAGTTGAAATTGAATTTTACAAGTTGAAATTAATTGGATAAATGAAATTGAAGCGCATCTGCGGCGCTCTTATCTCATCTGTGGCATGAAGCGCAAATCCCCTTTGAGTCAATCATGCGTTTACCCCCCCCCCCCCCCATCTCTTTCCTCTGCGAGTCTGCGCTTGACAACTTTTTAATGAGTTTTTTAAGCTTGCTTGCTAGACTGCAGTTATTTTTAATTTAAGCATTTTATTATTATTATTATTATTGCTATGTGTATAACACTTCCATTCAATCACACATTAATTGACATGCATGAATAGCGACCATATATAAAATACATTTTTTTATTGCTCATTTGCCTTATTGGTATGCACAACACTTGTCCATTAGTCAGCCAATAGGTGTGTGTGTTAAAATGGCACAACAGTTTGGTAGCACGCGATTTAATCAATTGTCTCTTAAAGAGAGTCAATTGTAGAGGTATTTGATACAGAGATATCATAAATAAAGAGGTTCCTAATTCAAATGTCATTTGAGGCTTTCTATAAGTTTTCAATTGTTCAATTTGTTCAAATTTATTGTAATTGACATTAATTAGTTCTAATATTACAAAATTTTTATTATGCTTCGCTTTTATATGTATTAATTAATTGTTTATATTGTGATTATATGAATAACTCTTTTTTAACTATTGTGCAGTTTCGGCCCATAATTTGTAATCAAATCTATCGGATTGATTTCCCATTTAATTGAAATTGGCTTTTAGGTTGCATATATAGCATATATAAATTAGCACTTAGCAAAAAACTGTTAGGTTTATTTTACAAATTCGACTAGTGACTAGTCAAACTGGCAACTGGGTTTGGTTTCCGGGTAGCCCACACCTTGGACTTGACTTTGGGCCATCGCCAGCACTGAGACACTGACCTTCAAACTGAGACAGTGGGTACAATGTTAAGCTGGCCAAGCTGACCATCCCTAATTCGATGTATATAAATATATATATATGCGCTTTGTGTGCGTGTGTGTGTGTGTGTGTGTAAGTACACACAACAACCCCCAAAGTGACAGGAGAGGCAAACAAAGCAAAACCCTTACCCCCCGCCAACACATGACCTGTATTATTGGGGCTAGGCAAACATACATCCAATTGTGACATCATCGTCATTATGAAGTGAATCCCAATCTAATTGCCACTTGCCCTGGACTAATATCGCTTTCCACTTGGCTCTTGCAGATATGCGGCCTACTACTGGAAAGTGTCGCGCGAAGGTCGCCGTGTCTACATGGATTACTACTACATGGAGAATGGTAAGCAGATGTACGGTGTGCCCATTGGTGGCATCGGTGGTGGCAGCATTGGACGGGGCTATGCCGGTGAATTCTGTCGCTTTCAAATGCGTCCCGGCATCTATGAGTACAATGTGGTGCAGGCGAATCAGTTTATAGTCACCATTAAGGATCACAAGGGTTATACCATCTTTCAGAATTTGCTCTCCAAGTGCGGGTGAGTTGCTTGTGATGAAATAATTTAATTTTCAATTTAAATCTTAAGTCTTTCATTAATTTTTCATGTTCGAAGCTTTAACATGTGCTTTGTTAATTTTGCTCTGATTCTCTTTATTTTCTTGCATTTTCTATTTTCTGCTACGAACCACGTTGAAATCGAAATTTTCTCAGCTCCCTTTTGATATTTACACATAATTATATATTTATGTTTAATAAGCGATAAATGTTTTTTTTCTCGTCGATCTATAAGCCCTTCTTGCGGTTCTTATATCTTTGTTTATTGATTCAATTGTGGTTTTTTTTTTTGCTGTTTAGATTATAAAGTTTAAAAATATTTGGTATACCAAACATTAATTTGTTGATAAATAATATCAGCAAACAAACTGATAACTTTTGCTTGTCAACTTTAATTTTTCTACGTTTTAATCTGTAAAGTGTATTTTGTAGATAATTTTTTGTTTTAATAAAAGTATATTTTCTTAACCAAACGTTACTCGAGACTTCCGAATTTTATAAAAAAAAATAAAATGTTGACTCAGACAAATAAAAATTTAAACTTTTTATCTCTAAAATGACTGATCGTTTCAATGTGTATTTATAACTATATTGCTTCCTCTACAACCTGTGATAACTAAACCTAATCTTAATATAGACCTACCCCTACATGTACAAATCTAGCTAATTTTCTTCAAGTAACTTTTCCCGTAATATGCACAATAACACACAAAAATTCCATCAAAATGGTTCTGGTGATTCACTTACTAAAGGCCTGTGCCAAAATTGAATGACAATGACAAAGAATTTTATTTATAATTTTACAATGTGATATTTTTCTCTCATTTTTGCTGCACCCACCAAAAAATATAAATATATATTAAACACACTGGTCAACAACAACTACAACAAACTCTGTTAACACGTTTTGAATCTGGGAAATGGAAACCATCAATGAACAATTTTCTCTATATACATTTTTGGATTGTTTTGCTTTTGGGATTCGGTTTGGTTTGCTTTGCTTTTGCGCGCTAATCAACATTCCATTCATAAATGCAAAAAACCTATCCATCAATATATATAACTATAGCACAAAATCAATCAAGGCAAAGACCAACAACAACGATGCAGAGGCCGATGAGGCCGAAGCACAGAAATCTAAATGTCAACTGCCCAATTGCAGCAGTCGTTCCAGGCAGCCGCTTAGCACCTGGCACTCCAACATCGAGGATGGCCGCTGCAGCTATACGGGTTTATATCCACGCTCATGGACCGAATACGATCTGTCGCATTATGGCGTACGTTTGATCTGTCGCCAGATCTCGCCCGTCATTCCACACGACTACAAGGAGTCCAGTTTACCTTGTGCCGTCTTCGTGTGGTCAGCCGAAAATGTGTGCGATAATGAGCGGAAGGTATCGATTACGTTCACCTTCAAGAACGGCACCGGCAACAAGAAACAGGATGCGGAGGGCAATGCCGAGTCGCAGCTGATTAGCGAGGGCAATGCGAAGGGTGTGGCTATTAGGCAGACAATTGCCGATATGCCCTGCAGTTACAATCTCGCCTGTCGCGTTCTGCCCGAGATTAGCATCACGCGTTGTCCTCAGTTCGATCCGGCTGGCAATGGTGAGCAGCTGTGGATGCAACTCAAGGAGCACGGCCAGCTCAACGAACAACCCACTGCGGAAAGTCTTAAAAGTGAGTAGACTGTATATAAAAGCAAAATATAATTTGAATCCAATTCGAAATCCTTACCACAGCCAAGGACATTGGTGTCGCTGTCTGCGCACAGTTGGCTCTTAAGCCAAAATCCTCGCATGATCTGGAGTTTGTTTTGGCCTGGGATATGCCAAAGATACAATTTCCACGCAAACTGAAAACTCACACGCGTTATTATACCAAGTACTTTGATGATAGCGGCGAGTCTGGTCCCCGGATATGCGAATATGCGCTGAAGCACTATGCCAGCTGGGAGCGACTCATCGATGCCTGGCAGCGGCCCATTCTCAATGATGAGTATGTCTCAAATTCACTGGTCGCTGATTAACTAGAGGAGTAGAGGATTAACATTGTGCAGATATTCAAAATAGTTATCTAAAATTCTTTCTAAAAGCTTTTATCTGCTCTTTACAAAATTACAAATCAAAGAAACCTATGAAATCCCTTATGTGCCAGCGACCACTGTATTATATACTGAATTATATTAACTAGTCAGATATAAAATACAAATTTCCATTTACAGCAGTTTGCCCGATTGGTATAAATGTGCCATATTTAATCAGCTGTATTTCATCTCGGATGGCGGCACTTTGTGGCTCAAGTGCGACTCGTCGCTGGGCAATCCGTTGGCTTTTGATGATCCTCGCTTGGCATATGGACGTTTTGGTTATCTGGAGGGACATGAATATCGCATGTATAATACATACGATGTGCATTTCTATGCATCGCCTGCTTTGGCGCATCTGTGGCCCAACTTGCAAGTGAGTTTGCAGTATGATTTCAAGGATGCGATTGCTGCTGAGCTCAGTGATACACGTAAAATGCTGTACGATGGCAAGGTGATGCCGCGCAAAGTAAAGAACTGTGTGCCACACGATCTCGGTGATCCCGATGAAGGTTGGTTGCCTAAAATAATGTCCTTAAATTAGTTTATGATTACTTTTATTACCATCTTGTAGAACCGTTCACGCTTATCAATTGCTATAACATACACGATGTGAACGATTGGAAGGATCTCAATACCAAGTTTGTGCTGCAGGTCTATAGGGACTACTATGTGCTCAATGAATTAACTCAGGCACAGGCGGACAATGCCAGCAAGTTCAGTTCCATTGAGTTTATCGACAAGGAGAGTTTGTATGAGCTTTATACGCAGGACAACAAACGCAAGAACTCGGCGGATGAAAAGCAGCGTAAGCATCCAATAGTAATAATTACATCTAATATCTAATTAATTATTTTTAATTAATTTCCAGAGAATCGGAAATCTGCTTCGATGTACATCAATGAGACAAATGGCAAGGTGTATCTGATGGATGCTATGAGCTATCTGAAGGCAATGTATGGTGCCTGCAAGGCAATCATGGAACGCACCATTGAGTATGACAAGGATAATGATGGACTCATTGAGAACACCAAAATGCCGGATCAGACATACGATTCTTGGGTGATGGATGGACCCAGTGCTTATTGTGCTGGTCTATGGCTGGCTGCGCTGCACACCATGTCTGTAATGGCAACGTTGCTGGATCAGCCTAACGATTGCCTTCGCTACCAGGACATCTTGGAGAAGGGCAAGAATTCGCTCGAGGAGAAGCTCTGGAATGGCAGCTATTATCGCTTCGATCAAACGCATCATCATCGCGATACAATCATGGCCGATCAGCTGTGTGGTCATTGGTATTTAAAGTCCTGCGGCTTTGACTATGAAATCTATCCCAAAGAAAATGTACGCACCGCTCTAAAACGCATATACGACAACAATGTGATGGGCTTTCATGACGGCAACATTGGAGCCGTCAACGGCTTCATAGCGAATTCCAGCGAGCCGTCAAAGCCGGGCCATGCGGACACCAGCAACATTCAGGCCGAAGAGGTGTGGCCGGGCGTTGTGTATGCATTGGCTGCCACCATGATACAGGAGGGCATGTTCGAGGAGGCCTTCCAGACGGCGGGCGGCATGTACAAGACCATTTCACAGCGGATTGGCATGAATTTTGAGACCCCAGAGGCGCTATATGGAGAGAAACGTTATCGATCCATTGGCTATATGCGGCCTTTAAGTATTTGGTCCATGCAGGTGGCATGGGAGCGTCGCAGGGCGCTGCGTGACTAAATTGCACAGTACAATCTACAATCTACAATTTATAACTAGTTGATTTACCTACCTATACACTACCGCAACCAACCAAAGATATTTCTAAGTTGTCCCAAAGAGGTTCATAGCTTTTAGTTTTTGTGGTCGCAACTTAAACGAGCTTATTTGGCGGTTCTCAGAACGCCCAATTCATTAAATGGTATTGATATGTTTAAGCAAAAGCTTTATATTTATATATTTTTAAATTATGTTCAGCCTGGTTGCCTGTTCTCAATGTCTTCTCTAGCTAATAAGTCTAAGTCAAGCAGTCACAAATCAAATGGTGGGCACTAGCTAACCGCTCGGCTCTGTTTCAAGTACAATTATTGAATGGTATTCATAAAAATAGCACAAACGTATTTAAATGTTAGCTAAGCATGTTGTTTAAATTTAATCACGCATTATAATGTTTTATTTACTATATATATTTATATGTGTATTTATGTCTTCAAAATAAGCAGTTAATCAATTACATAAAAAGTTGCTGTCTAAATAAATTACGCGGAAAAACCACTACACAAATATGGAAAAACAAACTATTAGCTCCTGCTTTCCAAAACATTATTTCTTTTATTAACAGACTGAATTTGGGACTTAAATCTAGTCAACATAAGATATGAAATTAATACAAAAAAAAAACATAGATTCAGTCGCTGTATTATATCCTGATCTAGCTAGTGCTTTTAGCTACTCAGCTGCTGTTTATCTGTTGCCGGCAGTGGCACTTCATGGGAATGGCTCCATTGTTGCAGAAACTTTTTGTACTCCCGCAAGCTGCGGCATACAATTACCAGTGATGAAGGTCTACAACCAAGAGAAGCCAGCTCCTCCATGCGCTGCTGTGTGGTCTTTAGGCTATGGCATAAAATGCGCGGCACCTGAGCTATTTCAAAGCGCGTGAATTTGGCCGTATCAAGCAAATAGTCCAACACTTCTTTGATCTGAAACAAGTATCAACTTTAAAATATATGTTTATATTAATTATGTTTTCTTTTTAACCTTTGTCACGCGCACTGTATGCACTTGCGGATGCCTGTCCATGATAGCCTTGGTTTCAGTAACACTAAAACCCAAACGATGCGCCACATATTCCACAACTGAGGAGAACTCGCCCAAAACTTCCAACTCATCTAGGGAAAGTTTCAAAGAACTGCAGATGATCAGTTTTTACCTGGTCAAGTTCATACTGGCTATTATACTCACCGCTGTAGGATTGGTTCCGGACAGCGCACCATCCAAGGCATTATTTTATCCTTATTGGCGCGCTTAGCACGCTCTAAGCGCAGCTCGACCGATTTGGGTGTATAGCGAAAAGCCCATAGGTCCTTAAGTATGTTGATGGGCGACACATTGTAATAAATCATGTGCTCCAAGTTCTTCTCAAACATTTCATACGGCATTTCCAGAATGAACAGTCGTTTCGACAGATATTTGGTTACAATCTCCGGTTTTACTTGCAGCCTCTCGCTGATGTAGTAGACGCGATTCCTTTGTGCAATTTCGTTAGTTTCCGCATTTAGGGCGCTCACAAGCTTCCGGAGGCGTGGCAACGTTAGTCGCAGAAAGGGCACAAAGTGGTTTATATCACGCATATGCATAGTCTTAATTAGACTCAGTTTGAGGTCCAGTCGCTCTAAAAACGATAATGCATTCAGTTTAGATTTCAGAATTAAAGCAAGTTACTATTTACTCTGTTCCAAGGCCAGAAGCCAGGGATATTCAATAAAGCTATGCTTTGTTACGCCCTCCAATTGAAGTGTGTCCAGCGCATGTATTAAACTGCGATTACGATAGCTGCGATGCACTTGCTCATCGCTCACAATGCGCTGTGCTTCGTCATCTGTCAGTCGGAAACGTTCGCGTAGCGCTGCAATTAAGACGGCAATGGGGCTGCCAGTTTCCAGCTCCATACGATACGGCACATATTCATTGTCAGCCTCGCTGGCAGTGCCTAGCATCATATGGCTGCTAATCCTGGCCGCAGTCGCAAGAGCCGGTTTCTTTGATCTTGTGTGACCATCGTATTCGTGTTGTGTAAATAGAGGCCGACATGCATTTGTCGTTGCTGTTGAGAGTAGAGGTGTTGCCGTATGTAGCTGCAGTTTTAGACCAAATTCCAGGCTACGAGCCAAATTGCGCAACATACTTCAAAGTGTTCCTGTTTTTTTTAAATTTTAAGTAATAAGTTGTCTCAAGTGTTTTAACAATTGGTACGCGCTGAAAATCTATGAAGAACAGCTGTTTAATACATAGTGTTGCCTCTGACACTGCGATCTGGCAAGACAAGGCAGACTATCAGCAGTCATCGACATAACCGAGTATATCGATAAATTGACATCACTAAGTGGAATATATCAGCGCGCAATTTAAATAAGCAAACACCGCATGAAGTAGTTAGTGTACATGTTTCAATAGGTATGGAAAATATTCATCCAATGCCCCTTGCCTTTTATTTATAAAATCCCAATATAACGCCTGTTCACATTTAAAATATTGTGTTTAATTTCATATCTGATTTTATTGAAAAAAAATACTGTTTTCAAACATTGTTTTCTGATCAACTAACTGTTACAAACAAGTTGAGAAAATTACATAGTTCATAGAATATGTATCACAATAATTCCATTAGCCTACAAATGGACCAAAGTAAATAAAAACAATTGGAAAATCTAAAGAAAAAGCAATTTGAAACAAATGTTGAAAGCAAATCATTTACTCCACATCAATATCCTTGGTGACGCGGCCCACCCAGTAGACAAAGCCAGTTTGCACCACAGTAGCCATGAACTTCACATTACCCTTGTAACCCGCTGGTGGAGTCCAGGTAAAGGTGATACCGCTCAGAGGGCTGCCCTTGACTGCCTTTAAGTGGGTCAGAGAATCCTAAAATTTTTTGATCTCATTATTAGTTTTGAAGTCAACACTCAATTTTGCCGTCTTAAGCTTGCCTGTTTTCCCGAGCAGTCCAATGTTTGGGAGTGCTCAGCGTCGACAGCCTGGAATTGTCCAACCACACGATTTTGACCATCGCGAGCCTGAATCAAGAAGCCCAAGAATTCATCGCCACCCAAAGTCAATGTCAGCTTCTGGTCACTGCGCACATGTGATGGGCCAGAGAAGCTATATGGTGGCTTCCCGGTCTGCAGCTCAGCACCATGCTGCGGCGTCAGATCGCGACAGGCAGCCTTTGGTGCACCTTCGGAGTAGGCATTAACGCTGACAGCCAAACAGGCGGCAATCAAAAGTAAACGGAACATCGTTTCTGGAATATTTAAAAATATAAAGATTTATTTTAAAAGATAATTATTATTATGTTACTTAATTAAAAGTACATTTCTACAAATAATTGGTTTTAATTGATTTGATAATATGTAAAATTATATGTCATTTTAATTATATGACAAATTTAAAAAATATCTGGTTTTGTTCTCTCTATCTTATGTTCTATATTGTCCCAGTTTAAAATCCTTCTTATGTTATTACATTTTGTTAAAATGTTTATTGCTTGCTTAATGTTATATAATTATGCAGATAATTGCAAATACAAGTTTTGACTAATTAAGCAATTATCATTTGCACTGAAGTGCGACTTTTGTAAATGTTGCTTTTTTTGTTTCAATAAATTAACCTTGAGAAGCTTGATTTTGTTGTCGTGTTGGCAACATATAGTTATTTTTTTTTCCTTTTTACATTATAAATACATATTTCATTTTAAATTTATGTATGGATTCAAAACCAGAATCCGCCTATTCGTTTTGTCAACGATAGTTTGCCTATGCAGTTTACACAGTTGGCGTTTGGCCTTGAATCGTTGGACCCGTTCCCAATTGATATGAGGTTACTTGTATAGCCAGTCAATTTGTCTTACATTATAAAAAAACAGAGTTTTAAGTCCGTACAAGGCTCATATAAGTTTAAGTGTTCAGGCATGAATCGTTTATAAATCTTTTAAAGAAGTACAAGAGCGCAAAAAAAATATACAATATACCATATATGTAGTTATAATTATCATATTGGCCAGGTTGCATTTGCATGCTGATTAAAAGAGTTTTAGATAAAATCAAATAACTGGTTTTTAGACCTATTCGAAATTCAAATAAAAAACAAACCAGTTTCCAGTAAATTTATTTAACTGATCGGTGAACTGGGTTTGAGTCAAGAAATCATATTGTTTATTGCGATAATAGTTGAACAGGCATAATGTGAGAGGAAATGTTTCAATTACGCATAACACTTCCTGACAGCATTTGAACTAAAGTATGATCGCTTCAAGTTCAAGGCAACGAAGTAGTTTCATGTTTCACGTTTCACCAATTCAGCCCCCGATTGATCTACGATCCTATTCAAAACAACCAATTCACACGCCGACGCAGTCGAGCATTTAAGACCTTGTCAATGCCTAAATAAATATATAAAAACTAAAAAAAAAAACATTTTTCAAGCTACTTTGGCGCTGTACACTCCGAGTTGTGCCACTGAATCTTTATTTCTTATATACATGTACCTGTACAAATATATTAACAAATGCTTGGCTATATGTTAAAGTTCAGCATTTGTCTTTTTCTTGTTTTTGGTGCTTGATTATTTACAATAGTGTGTCAAACCGGTTGCTTTATTTATTAAAAAATAAAAACGCATCGGAGCCACGTACTTATGTATGTCTTTGCCCAAACCCTCAATTATCGAATTTTGTAATATATAGTAAAAATATGTATATATATATAAATAATGCACTTCATTGAAGCTTGAAACACGCTCTTCAGTTCATCACCTTTAAATATGTAAAATCTAATAACCATTGTTTAATAACACGCAACTTATAAATGTAAAAAACTGGGAAAACAATAAGATTATTAATTTGAGTTATATTACTAGTAAATGCAAACAACAAGTTAAAAGATTTTGAATACTTTTAATTGGGACATATCTAAGGGCGTCTGCTTTTAATACATGTAAATTCCATTAGTAATTCCAATCAGTTTTAGTAGTCCTAGATTTTTATTGAACTATTGCTTTATTTTTATGGCACTGCACATTGCTTAAGTAATGTCGATTAATCCGTTACCTACCGTAGAAAAACAATGAAACAACACGACACAAACGAAAAACTTAAAATGAACTGAAAATTCTACAACAGCTGCCTATTTATACAGAAAATCAATATAAAGCTAACTGCAAGCCGGTCCACATAAACTGTAATTTGCAATAGTGGTAAAAAATCAACAACACATTTAAAGACCGGTCAAAGCTGAGCTTTGTCCAAAAGCTAGTCTCAAAGAGCGCAAAATTTGCAAACTTAAAGCTCCGTCGTTTGAATGGTATTATTCTACAACAGTTATATCCAATAACTTAAATGCTAAATGCTGACTAAGAGCATTGCTCGAATTAGCAACATTCTAATTATATTTTGTTGTTAATATATAAATGTCACACATTTCTATTGAAAAGATCAATAGAAAATTGTTCTCCCCATAGCTGTCAGTTGAGACAGCTTAAAAGTAGATCAAATCTTTGTTTACCTTTTAATAATTATTTAATGACATTATTTTTCATTATATGTTGAAATCTCAATGCATCCGAATTTCCGTATCGAAAACTTCTATATACATTCAAATTTGCATTAATTTCCTTTTAATTTGTGTTTATTTTGGCAATCCCTAAGGTTTACAAATACGCCAGATTATTCAATTAATAGAGGTACATTGAACCATCGTAAAATTATTGCTAATTATTATTATATGAAAAAAATGTATTACTGAAGATGTATTCTTAGTTGCAAATTTCTCAACAATGAAATTCACTATAGGAAATATATTAGTATGATTCATTAATCGATAATCTGTAGAGTTGCATTAAGATTCCATTTATCTGTCATTTGAAAAAAATATATTTGAATTAGACAACAGAAATATTTGCAAATTTAAAAATAAGCACTTTTAAAAAATCTTATATGATGGGAGCGGGGCAATCCGCTTTGTTGGCTTCCACCCAAACAGGCAAACATGAGGAGCCTGTCAAAATGTCCAATTCGGAACTGTTTTTTCAGCTATATTTCGAAAAAATGCCAGAGCCGCATACTGGACCCGTAACAGAGGCACTGCTGCATTTAATTAGCAATATGCAGCCGCAGAATTTGGGTACGTTGTTTGAACACACAAAAATCAAAATCAACACTAATCAAATCCAAATATAGAAGATCAAGATTCAGGATGCGAACACGATGAGTTTGATCGAGAGCTGGATATTGACATGGTCTCCGAGGAAGAAATTGCTGTTGATTCATTTTCCGACACTGACATGAGCATTGGATCCTGTTCCACTTTATATAATGAGAATAGAGATTATGAGATTAATCCATTGGAGTTAGTTGACTTGAGCCCGATAGAATATCCCAATTTAGAAGATCCCGAGTTTGAATTGGAACAAGACTTTAATATTAATGTTGCAGACTTAAGTGACGAATAAATGGGGATATTTAATGTAGTCATATAAATCGATTAATATAATTCACACAAACTAAAACTTTATGTACACGAACTGTTTGAAAAATGCCTACTTAAAATTAACTTTCTTCAATCGGAGGGATTTAATTGGCCTCACAATGCCGCGGCGTTCCTCGCGATGCCTTTTGAGCTCAGCCTCCCGCTTCTTGGCCATGTGCTGTGATTGCTTCTCCTTGTTCACCTCGAATGTCATCTGTCTATTGCCCAAGGAGCGACCCACGTTCGTCACTTGTCCTTCCAGGCTTGACACGATGCGCACGCGATCTTGCAGGCTGACCTGCTTTAATCGCCGCTGCAGCTCGCTGTTGCCCTGGTGTTTGTCTAAAGGTGTTAACTTAAATTGAGAACCATTTGTGGCCGGCTGTAGCGTGTTGCCATTTGTTATTGGTGATGCATAATCATCCGGTCCATCTGGTTCCTCTTCCTCCTCTTCTGCCTGCTGCTCCTCCTCCTCATCCTCTTCTTCGTCACGCTGTCGTTTGACCTGTTTGTAAGCTTGTTTCATTTCCTTTACATACTCGCGCCTATCATCATCATCAGAGGAGGCTTCATCTCCGCTGCTCGCCTCCCCATCGCTCTTTTCAAAGCCAAACAGATCCTCATCGTTATCGCTGTCCTCACGGGTTTGTGCCTCCTCCGCATGCAGCTCGGCGACGCGTGCAACCTCCACACGCTGTTTGATTTCCTTGGCCTTAGACTTGTCCAGACGATTGAGTACTGGGGCCAACAGACGATACTCCTCGGCCTCCTTGTTGACGGCAAAATCACTGTTCTCGAACATGGCCTTGAAACGCGTATCCTGGAGCAAGCTGGGCATTTGGCGTTGTTTGGCGCTATTTGACGGATTCGCCTGCTCATCCATAATCTTAAGTGCCAGCTCCTTGTTGACCTTCGGTAGTTTGGATTCAATTTGCAAACGCGATTTGCGTTCGCTATCGATTTCCTGCCTGATTTTCTCCTTACGGAAGCGGTCAAAGGCAAATGGTTCCACAACAGCCTTTGCCTTGTTGTACAATCGCACATCCATGAAATAGCTGGCAAGGATAGGAAAATTTATGAAAAGAGTGGGTTATAGTGAAATTCATTAACTTACCCATGCATATAACCCCTTAGCAAACTGGAGCCTATTAGATGCTCCATTCCCAGTTCGGCAAGCTCCTTTTGTGTGATGAACTGATAGTCATCGTAGACATTCTCCACCACCTCTGATTCAATTTCCTCGGCGAGATTATCGAGGAAAGAGCACCAGCGGGGGGCTGGACCCATTGCAGGCACATAGTATGTTAACATTTTCACATCCTCCTGCGCCAGAAAGAACATTCCCGTGTCGGGTATGGTGCAGAAGTCATTAAAAGAACTGGTCGACTCCACATAGGCGATTTGTTTGCCCGTCTGTTCGTCCCACAATTTGAGAGTCGCCTCATCCAAGCTGTAGACGGCATTCTGGGCTGGATTGAATGCCAGCCGCTTGATGGGCAGCTTATTCAAATGATTCTTAATCAGCAGCGGCTGTCGAGCGCGTATATCATACAGCAACACATGTCCCGAGGCGGTACCAACGCCCATCTGCAGTCCATTGCGAAATTTGAGCGCCGTTACTGAGGGAAACTCTTTGATGCCTGGCAGTTTGATGGCCACATCCAAAGTGGCGCAACGTTGTTTGCTACGTGGATCCCAGGCCTCGACAGTGCCCTCTTTGGTGCCAACAGCGAGAAGATGATGTTCTGGATTAACCTCGCAAGCATTCAGGCAGCTTGCATCAGACTCAAAGGGCTGCAAAAACTGTCCACGCTCCAGATTCAAGCGGTAAATATCCTAGTTAATTAGTGGACAATTTGTTAAGTAAATTCTATAAGAGATTTGTTTTTTTGGTTACCCTGCCCACGCCCACGATGAACATATCACAGCTGGCTTTGTGAAACTTCATATCGCGTCCAAAGCGCGGAATTCGCAGCCTGTAGTGGCGGCCATGTGCAGCGTGGATTTCCACATAGCGATCACATTGGAGAAACACCATTTTGGTGTAGTCATCGCTGATCACCTCAAATGTGGTCACTTCCGAGTCAAAGCAGCGTTCAAACTTTATGGATAAATTGGCTACCTCAAAGCATTTGACGCGTGGCTTGTACGTGCCCGTGGCGAGTATGAATTGATGGTCTGGACTCATGCGTATGCTTGTGCACACGCCGGGCATATCAAAGTCCTGAATCAGCTCGATCTGTCGGCGGGAATCCGCCTTCTTCATCAGCTGTGAGCGCTTACGGCGATCGGTGAGCCACTTTAAAAAATCATACGTTATTAGACGCTGCTAACAGTACCTATATCCAATTACTTACATCTGGCACCGATTTGCCGGCGCTTAAGTTGTAGATTTTCACATCGTTTACTTCGTTGACAAACATTACTGCATTTTAATAGTAATACTCGGGCATAAACAACAAATAGAACACGTGCGGTTCAATAGTGATGAGCAACTGGATAATTATAGAATTGTACAACACTGAGAGCACTGCCCTCACAGCTGTTAATTTGATTACCATATAATCTGTGCATTAGTCTGGCAACACCAGACCAACTCGTCACCAGCAATTTGCAAACAAGAAAACGCAAAAGAAATTTGCTCCTTCTAATATTTCCTATTTAAGTAAAGTTTTGCATTTTAGTGTTTCTTATATATTTATATTTGTGCGGCACTTAAATTTGGTGCCCCACTGTGTGCCATTATCGACTGTGCGCAATTGCAAATATAAACAAATACACAAGTTATACACACACACTAGCCAATATTACACCCCTTCAGCCCCCGTGCTACGTGCTGGAATCGAAAACACAAAAAGAAAAAAAACACGGTGAGTAATATGTTATTTGATTACTACTAAGCCAATTATTAGCCTGAAGTTTGCGTTACTAAAAGTTCAAAATATGTTTGTCGTAAGAATAGATGGAGAAGTGAGAATGTGGTGAGGGGTCTGGGCAAGTCTACATATCCCGTTATGATAACTTTCCCTTGTACCTCGTACTCGTTGTGATGTTGTTGTTATTATTGTTGTAGGGCAACTCTCCTCTCTCTCTTGCTCTCGTGCATTTGTAATTGATTCGTCTTGGTCTACTCCCCTTAATTGTTGTTGCTAATGTTGGTATTTTGCACTGGCGCGCCTTGCGTTTATTTATCAATGATAATAACGGTGCGTTAGCATGCCAAAAAATATTCACACATTTATGTAAACACATTCTCGTCAAAATAAAAAAAATTCACCTTAATGTATTTAATTATTTTTTACGATAAATATAAAACTTATTATGGCCATATTCACAATGCACAGCTCACATTTGAATCTTACAGTTATTATCGTTGCTCCTGTTTCTGAGGCAACATCGAAGATTAAATTTCCTAAACTCAACACCCGCTTTTCATTGTTCATTGTTTTGCTATTGACTGATAAGCGGGTAGCCTTAATCTACTTACAATATACCACATATATATATATTAATAAACATGTGCACTTGATTCGACTAATTATATTGCATATCTTATTGCCAGAGTATTAATATAATGTTTGTCTATAAACAATACTATAATTTAAGTGCTTTTGTATGCACTGTACGATTATTAACTCACAATTTTATTATTATATTAATATTAATTGTGAGCAATATGCATCTCAGACTCAATAATGTATACATATATTTATGGTTAATTTCTTGTCCAGTACCCTAAATGATATTCATATTTATCAAAACATGTTTGTGAGAACTTGTTTAAACTGAAGTTCTCACATCAAACATTTATTTTGTTTACCTTTTCGAGTTTAAATACACTCTTTATTATTCTCAATTAAATTGCCTTACGTTTGTTTCGGCATCTTTGTACTTGCCTCCAAATGTGGTTGCTCAGCAATTTGGTCCAGTCTTCATAATTTCGGTATATTTAAAGTGGCAGTAATTGGAGATGCACCCGTCAAGTGTTTCTTGACGACTATATGATAAACGTTCAAAAGAGAGGATTAAAAAGCATGAAAGCTCGGAAGAAACTTTTTTTTTAGCATTTATATATAAAATTATTTAGCTTAGTTAACAAACAAACCGCGGACGGCTGTTTAAACATGAAGCACAAGTCTGACAAATGGGGTCAGCTTTAGGCATCCAGAAACAAGCGGCTCTGGAACTAATTAATGCAGCGGTACAACTGCTTCATAAGTACACTTCGCAGCACATACTGAAATTGCACTCCAAATATACGAAAATATTTAAATATAAATTAATAATCTGTATATGTATTGTATGGTAGCACATTTGCTTGGCTTTATTAACACGCAAAATGGATGTTAAAGTGCCCGAAATTCGTAGCGTTGTTAACAAGCTGTACGAACGCATCGATTATTTGATAGAAAAATGTGGGAATAACCAAAGATAACAACACCTGTTCGAAATATATTTGAAGTATGTTTGTATATCATTTACAGGTCCCAATATGACTACAGCACCCTATAACTACAACTATATATTTAAGTACATCATCATTGGTGACATGGGCGTAGGCAAATCTTGCCTACTGCATCAGTTTACCGAAAAGAAATGTGAGTATCTAACAATTACAGCGTATGCGATTTTCTCAACACGTATTATACCCACAGTCATGGCCAACTGTCCGCATACAATTGGCGTGGAGTTTGGCACACGCATCATTGAGGTTGACGACAAGAAAATAAAGCTGCAAATTTGGGATACGGCTGGACAGGAGCGTTTTCGAGCCGTAACACGATCGTATTATCGCGGTGCTGCTGGAGCATTAATGGTTTACGATATAACCAGGCGGTAAGTTATTTGAAATCACTTGAACTACACTAAAATTATATAATTACTAATAATCATTTCATCAATCTGTGCAGCTCCACATATAATCATTTGAGCAGCTGGCTCACCGATACGCGGAATCTCACAAACCCCAGCACAGTGATCTTTTTAATTGGCAATAAATCCGACTTAGAGAGCTCACGCGAGGTAACCTATGAGGAAGCTAAAGAATTTGCCGATGAAAATGGTCTCATGTTTTTGGAAGCCAGCGCCATGACGTAAATACGGAAATATACGCTTTTTTAATAGATGTTAGCCTAATGTAATCTTATGCTTCTTTTTCAAACAGTGGTCAGAACGTGGAGGAGGCTTTCCTTGAAACGGCTCGCAAAATCTATCAGAATATACAGGAGGGTCGCCTGGACCTAAATGCATCCGAATCGGGGGTCCAGCATCGACCCTCGCAGCCGTCGCGACAATCGATAAGCAGCGAGGCAATGCATGCCAAGGATCAGTGCTCGTGTTAAATGTATTAACTTTATATACTATATATATATACACACACATACACACATAGATATAAAAATCGAAATTTTATTTTTAGCGCAACTCGTAATCATATTGATTTCTTATTTATCTAAAAGCAAAATGCAATGAAACAAAACAAAGCAAAAGTAAAATACACTTGTATGTAGTTAATTATTGGATTAAGTCGTAAAAATTGTGAACAAAAACCAAAAGATATAAACGTCCCCCATATGACAAACGACATTTAGAAATCTTTGTAATATCTAGTAAGCTATTGATAGTAAATTGAATATTTACATTCAACTGTTGCATAACTTCTCAATGATCGATCATTGCAATCGCAATGAAATTGTTTTGATATTTAGATGAAAGACAAAAAGCAAAAACAAGAAAACCAAATGATAATGTTGGAAGATATCTCTTATTTCTATGCTTTATACATTAAACATGTTTAATATACATTCTTTGTTCTTTATATCACAATTTGTTAGAAATAATCTGTATATATTATAAAATAAATTGTAATTTGTATCTCCTTTATGCTCATTTTGTTGAATGTTGTGTATTGTAAACGTGCAAAATTAGAATGCGAGCAATGTTATATGAAATATTAAAGACATAATTAACGCATTATGCTATAGGTAATAAAGAAACAACATTTATAAAACCCTACCAAAAATTGTTTTAGTTGTATTGACAGTTGTCTGCTCACAAAGTTTTAAGCAGAACTTTTCTTGATATTATAAAAAGAATCATAATTATAAACTAATTAATAATTGTAAAGTAAATTGAACACATGCAATTCACAGCCATTATTTAGAAATTAAAAAAGCGACGAGTGCGCGGGCTTAAACACGAGTGGCAACGCTGCGAATGCTATCGAAAATCTCACTATCGATAGCCGCTCAAATATGTAAATTAATTGTATTTAATTAAATCAGTGGTAGTGAGCCAACAGTTGTTGCGTTGACGACATGGCATGAATTCCGGTTTTGTTGGTCATGTAGTAATAAAATCAACGTCACACGCCTAACACAACTAAACATATGATGCAAATCAAGCGTCTGCTATGCAAATCCTGCACCCTCGGCACTCTCCTCATCGCGACGGTATGGATACTGGCCCTGCTCTTCTACATGCATACGCTGCGCACTTCCATTCCAGCAGCGGGTTGGCGCTTTAACAGCTCAGCGACGCCTCGGGCGGATTTGAGTTACCAGGTCCAGGTGACCGTTGGCTGCTCACCCGCATCAGTGGAAGGAAATGTGACATCGGAAGTTAAACCGGAGCAATTTGAACTGCTGGGCGTGGTGCGCAACAAACAGGATAAATATATACGTGACATTGGCTACAAGCATCATGCATTCAATGCACTTGTCTCCAATAACATAGGACTCTATCGGGACATACCCGACACTAGGCACAAAGTGTGCAAGCATATGGATAGGGCCAGCCAACTGCTGGAGCAGTTGCCACAGGCTTCGGTTATAATGTGTTTTTATAATGAGCACAAAATGACGCTGATGAGATCGATAAAAACGGTGCTGGAGCGCACGCCACCGAAGCTGCTTAAGGAGATTATACTGGTGGATGACAACAGCGATTTGCCGGAACTGGAATTTCATCTGCTGGCCGATCTGCACGCCCGTCTTAAGTACGACAATTTGCGCTATGTGCGCAATGAGCAGCGTGAGGGTTTGATCCGTTCCCGGGTGATTGGAGCACGCGATGCCAGCGGCGATGTTTTAATTTTTCTCGACTCGCACATCGAGGTAAATCGGGAGTGGGTCGAACCACTTCTGCGACTGGTCAAGGCGGAGAATTCAACGTTGGCCGTGCCAGTCATCGATCTTATTAATGCCGATACTTTTGAGTACACGCCAAGTCCGCTGGTGCGCGGCGGTTTTAATTGGGGTCTGCATTTCCGCTGGGAGAATCTGCCGGAGGGCACACTCAAAGTTCCGGAGGACTTCAAGGGACCATTTCGCTCGCCGACAATGGCTGGCGGTCTGTTTGCCGTGAGTCGCCTGTATTTCCAGCACATTGGCGAATACGACATGGCCATGGACATTTGGGGCGGCGAAAATATAGAGATTTCGTTTCGCGTCTGGCAATGCGGCGGAGCCATTAAGATTGTGCCCTGCTCCCGGGTGGGGCACATTTTTCGCAAGCGTCGTCCCTACACGGCGCCCGACGGGGCCAACACCATGCTCAAGAACTCGATGCGATTGGCCCATGTCTGGATGGACACATACAAGGAGTACTATCTAAAGCTCGAAAAGGTGCCGAAAAACTATGATTTCGGCGACATTAGCGACCGGCTGCAGTTGCGCGAACGTCTGCAGTGCCAGAACTTTGGGTGGTATTTGAAGCACGTCTATCCCGAGCTGCGTGTGCCGGGCGAGGAGTCCAAGAAGCCAGTGTCGGCGCCAGTTTTCCAGCCATGGCATTCGCGCAAACGCAACTACCTAGACTCATTCCAGATGCGTTTGTCGGGGACACAGCTCTGCGCCTCCGTCGTCTCACCGAAAGTCAAGGGTTTTTGGAAGAAGGGCAGTTCGCTGACGTTGCAGCTGTGCCGGCAGCATGCACCCAATCAGCTATGGTACGAGACAGAGAAATCGGAGATCATATTGGATAAGTTGCTGTGCTTGGAGGCGGCACTAGATACTTTGGTCATTGTCAACAAGTGTCACGAGATGCTGGGCGATCAGCAGTGGCGCCACACGCGCAACTCCAACAGCCCCGTCTACAACATGGCCAAGGGCACATGCCTGCGTGCCTCGTCAGCCGAGGTGGGCGCCAGCATCAGCCTCGATCTATGCTTAAAGGCGGACGGCATCGGTGGTGCCTGGGATATTGTTGTGATGAAACCAGAGCAGCCACAATCAAAGGTTGACAGGGCGCTGTGAGCGGAGCGTGCAATATGAAATAGACTGAAGTTAGTCTCTAAGTTGAAGAATGTGTATTAAGTTTTCCACATAGTCAGTATTTTTGCAGAACATGTTTTTTTAATAGCAACTACTGATAATGCTAAGAACAGTATTGTATAAAAGATATCGCAATGAATCAATTCGAATTCTACCAGATATATTAATTATAATCAATATGTCTCAAATATGTTTATGTATGAACTTTATTATTAATGTTATCTCGGTTAAGGTGATCAAGTTATAGTTTTTAGTGCGTATTATAACAATATTATCTAAAATATACAGTGGATGTAGCAAATTTCAACTTAAATCTTTATTTCTTGAGAGAGGCGAAGAGATTTGGCATATTAATTTTCGGTAAGACTTCTGGATATTATTTGGATAAACTTATTTCTATTTAAAGTAATATGTTAATTTACATGTGATATGTGGGATATATAGCTTACAATTTTCAACAAGTGTCATCCCACTTTTTACCTTTTTGAGTTGCAGCTGCTTTGATTCGATTTTTGATGCTGATCAACACTGGTTTATTTGCGTCTTTCTTCTAAAGTGGCGCGTGAATTGGCAAATTGTTTAAAGTTGACTCAAAACTATACACAAAATCCATATAATGGAAGGGAAAACTATTGTTAGCAGACAGGAGCCGGTGCTGCATTTAGGTGAGCCTCAATTCGAGCATATTTAACATTATAATTTGCCTCAATTAGAGCATATTTAACATTATAATTTGCTAATGCTTTGCTTCTATAGACACAAATGCACGTCGCAATTTCATCAAGTTCCACAACAAGTTGGGCGAGGTAAGTTGCTCTGTGCTTATGCATTTATTAGCTACTTACAAATTTACATTTTCGATTGCATTGGCCGCATTAGAAACCCAGTTCGACGGTGCGATTTTACGATCAAACTGATTGTTACACTGTGCATGGTGGCGATGATTGCGAGCAGGTGGCCAAAATTGTTTACAAATCGATGGCATATGTGCATCCCCTGCTGAAGGACGATAAACAGGAGACGCTGCAGTATGTTGCGATGTCCAAGTCTAATTTTGAGTTGGCTGTGCGAGAATTGTTGCTAGTGCGTAATCTGCGTGTCGAGGTTTATGTGAAACGTCCAGAATTGATGCTGGAATATCGCGGTTCGCCGGGCAACCTGCTGCAATTCGAGGACATCTTGTTTGCGAACAAGGAGGTGCTTGTGGGCAACAGCATAATCTCCCTGCAGGTGAAGCTGGAGGGCGGTACGATGCGGCGTGTGGGCGTTGCAGCCGTCGAGCAAAATGATTGCACATTTCAGCTGCTGGAATTTGTCGACGATGATTTCTTTACGGAACTGGAGGCCACTGTGGTGCTGCTGGGTCCCAAGGAGTGTCTGCTGCCGTCAGCCGACGGTGAATATGCAGCTGTTAAGGCGTTGCTGGAGCGCAATGGCGTAATGATCACCGTGCCCAAGCGGAGCAGCGCCGCCGAGCGCAATGATCTGTTGCAGGATCTGAATCGTCTGCTGCGCTTTGCCAAGGGTCAGCAGGAAGACGCCAATGGGCTGAAGGAGCTCCAAATGCAGCTAGCTGCCGAGGCACTGCGCATGGCCATAAAATATTTGGATTTGGTCAATGATGCCGGCAATTTGGGTCACTACGAGCTGAGGCAGTTGGATCTTAAACGGTGCGTATTAAATTTGTATATTTTTTTTTAGAAATGTAGAGTAATTTTCAAAAGTTATTAAATGCCGTAAAGAAATCAATTTATTTAAATTTTGACAGCAATTTTTCTAAATCGGATAATTTAAACTTACTCTCAATTATTTAAATTAAAACGTTTTGTATGGAAATAATTATTCATCAAATACTTTTATACACTTCGTATATTTTTTGTTATAGTTTTTATTAAGTATGTTTAACATGTAATTATTATTTTTATTTTTTGCTTTGTAGATTTGTGCACTTGGATTCTGCTGCTGTGGCCGCTTTAAATATTATGCCCAAGCCGGGGACGCATCCATCGATGCCCTCGTATCGCTGGCAAAGCATACTAGGTGTGTTGGATCATTGCCGAACGCCGCAGGGTCATCGCCTTATGTCGCAGTGGGTGAAGCAGCCGCTGCGCAGCCTGGACATACTCAACGATCGTCACAACATTGTGCAGTGCTTGTTGGAGTCGCACGAGACGCTGGACACGCTCAGTCAGGACTATCTGAAGCGCATACCAGATATTCTAATGCTCACCAAGAAACTGATGCGTCGCAAGGCCAGCCTGCAGGATCTGTTCCGCATCTACCAGGTTATCTTGCGCACGCCAAAGATACTGCAACTATTGTTGGGTTTGGAAAATAGCACAGTGCAGAGCGTTCTATGTGCGCCGTTTAAGAGCTTCCTAGAGGATTTAACTGGCCTTAAGCAGATGGTAGAACAAGTCGTAGACTTTGAGGCCATTGAAAAGGGCGAATATTTGGTCAAGGGCTCCTTTGACAGTCGCCTCATGGAGCTACAGCAGACCATGTCGGAGTTATACAGCAAAATGGAACGGCTGCAAAGCAAGTGCTGCGATGAGCTCGATCTGGATAGCAAGCTGATAAAGTTGGAGAATGTGGCCAAATTGGGTTATCATTTTCGTACTACACTTAAAGATGATTCGGTTTTACGCAAGAATAAAAACTATCGAATTGTGGATGTAATCAAGGGCGGCGTTCGATTCACCTCCGACAAACTGGAGAGCTATGCGGATGAGTTTGCCAGCTGTCGCACACGCTACGAGGAGCAGCAACAGTCAATTGTCGATGAAATTATCCAGGTGGCGGTTGGCTATGCAGCTCCGCTGACTTCACTGAACAATGAGCTCGCCCAGCTGGATTGTCTGGTCAGTTTTGCCACAGCAGCGCGTTGCGCTCCGACGCCTTATGTGCGTCCCAAGATGCTGCCCGAGGGCGCTGGTCAGCTGCTTCTCGAGGACGTGCGTCATCCGTGTCTGGAACTGCAGGAGCACGTCAGCTTTATAGCCAACAGCGTAGCTTTTGAAAAAGGTGCGTCGTCAACGCAGTTACAATTTTTGTATGCACTTTAATTTTCTTTCTTTTCCCTAGATAAATGTAATATGTTCATCATAACTGGTCCAAATATGGGCGGAAAGAGCACGTACATACGCTCCGTGGGCACAGCTGTCTTAATGGCCCATGTCGGTGCTTTTGTGCCCTGTAGCATGGCCACAATTAGCATGGTTGATTCCATACTGGGACGCGTTGGTGCAAGTGATAATATTATCAAAGGTCTAAGCACGTTTATGGTGGAAATGATTGAAACTTCCGGCATTATAAGGGTACGTGAGCAAACTAAATATATATAAACAGATAAGAAACATATATAATATAATTTTATAAACCGCAGACAGCTACGGATAAATCGCTGGTCATCATCGATGAGTTGGGACGTGGAACATCCACCTATGAGGGCTGCGGCATTGCCTGGTCCATAGCCGAGCATCTGGCAAAAGAGACAAAATGTTTTACACTTTTTGCTACGCATTTCCATGAGATTACCAAGCTGGCCGAAACGCTGCCAACGGTTAAAAACTGTCATATGGCCGCCGTGGCCGATAAGGATAACTTTACGTTGTTGTATCAGGTGCGAGCTGGCGTCATGGAGAAGAGTTTTGGCATACAAGTGGCACGTCTGGCCAATTTTCCGGAGCAAGTGGTGCAAAATGCCCAGGAGGTGTACAATGAATTCGAGGACGAGCATGCTGACAAGCAGAGTCAAGAGGACAAAGCGCTGCTGGACAAGATACATGTGGCCATTGAGCAGTTATCAACGGCTGGCAATAACACCGATATCAATGTGGAGGATCTCACACAACTTGTGGCACAATTCGCCAAGGATATTAAACAACTGGATAGCGATTATTTCAAGGCAGTGCTTACCACTAGCGACTCTTAATTCTGACTTGTTTGGTATTTCATTATTCCGTTTGTGCTACTGTAAAATATAAAATAGAATTATGAAGTAACATTCTTCCACATGCCATCCATCAAGAGTCTATCGTTTATTATTTAAACATTTATTGGTCTTTTTTTCCTATTAGCTGTAAAATGTTTTTCCTTTTTTATTTTAGTTTCATATTGTATCAGTTTTAAACCGTTTCTGTTTTAAACATCAAATTTGCATACGAATTTTGTCACTAATGCATTGAATTTGTTAATGAAGTTTTATAATTAATATTACTATTATCAAATATTATTATACGGGGTGTTAAGTTTAGTGGACTTTCGGTATTATATATTTAATGTGTATACATGGCATTGCGATATTATCGTCTTGTATTTGAAATCCATGTAAATCATTTCATTATGTTTAGTTTTAGTCATTTATTACATCTTACAACGTTTAAACACTCCAAAAAATAAATATTATATTAGTATGTGTAATATAAACATTTAATTAGTATTTCCGTTTACTTGTTTTTTTTTTTGTTTTGTAAATTACATTTAATAGTTAACTGTTTGCTTTTAAAATTTCCGTCTTCATTTTGATTTCAATAATGTTTCAAATTCGATAAGAAACTGAATTTAAAACACTTCTCTCCACTTTGTTTTAGCTTCCTTCTACTTTTCTATGCATAAATTCATAAAATGTTTCGAAATACGATACAAAGGCAATTAGGTTTTTTTTTTTTTGGTATTTGTTTTCTTTTCTGTTTTTTTTCTTTCTTTTTGTTGCTCGTGTAAATGTTGCAGAATTTTGTTTAGCTAAAAAAAATCGGTATAGTTAAAGTTATTAGTTTTGTGCAACTTAACTGAGTTTCTCGAAAATAGTATTGCATACTTTTCAGGTGGTCCTATTTTGAATACACTTGCAAAATATATTATTGGTTAAAAGGACGTCGAGCTAGTGCTCTTAAAATGGCTGGATCTGTTTTTCTTTTATAGAAATCTGTGGGAAATTCAAAGGTTTCATTCGAATGTGGATCTTATGCAGACTACTACAAAATGTAGTCTTTCAATTTTTTTTACAGACATTTCTTTAGAATTCAATATAATATATTATTATTAATTAATATATTGGCAAGCGTATTTCATCTTTGGTTACTCCAAAGTAAAATTCTTGAGTTTAGTGCAAGTTGTGTGTTGTGTGTGTGTTGAGTGTGCGAGCGTTAAACAAAGATACCATTGTTACAAAATACAATAAAATCGTTACAAATACTTGGTACATATTAAAATACATATACAAAACCATATATAAACTTTGAATATCCATTAACAAATATCTATATAAACATTTTGCATACATTTAATATATATATAATATTTATACGTATCGCTTGATCTTAATCATTTAAAATTATTTTGATTGTATACGAAAAGCTAATGAATTTAGAGGGACTTTCATATATTATTCGATTGGGCAAAGGACAAAATATTTATATTGTGTTGTTTCTCTGTGTGTCTCAAGTTTACAATTATTCATTTTAAAATCAACAAATTTTATAAAATTACAAAAATAATTGTCATTTGAATTATTTT
The DNA here is from genome assembly GCA_035042045.1 of Drosophila melanosoma. NCBI lineage: Eukaryota > Metazoa > Arthropoda > Insecta > Diptera > Drosophilidae > Drosophila > Drosophila melanosoma. The sequence continues at coordinate 800,937 of JAWNLY010000203.1, read as the reverse complement.
TGGTTTCATTCGTTTCTCGTCAACATTTGGCATATGATTTACCATTTCTAAACTATAAGAATCGTTGCCGTAACGTGGGATATTAACTAAGTTATTATGCATATCAAATAATATGCATATATTTAAAACTTAATATTTCTTACAAGATTTTGGTAAAAAGTCAAAAGAGCAAAATAATGGGGAAATAAAAGGAATACTAATATAAAAGGGGCTCTTTTGACTTGCTTAACTACTAATTTTTTTTTACTATTTTGTAGGATAAAACGATTTTCCTAACATTTGGCGTATTTTGTAAGTCTAAAAGTTGAAATTGTTGTTGCTAAACATGCTCAAGATGTTTTTTAGATTGTGCCTTTTTGTTTTGGTTGGTTTCTCATTTTTGTTGTTGTTATTGTTAAACATTCGACTAGAATTGTTCTACATAATAGATTACAATCTAAAAACAAACAGATCGCAATAGTACATAGGTATATATAGTATATATATGTATATATATATATATAGATTGTATAAACTAGACGAGCATAAAGCAGCGCGTCAAGTAAAACATCAAAATAATGGTCAGCGGCAGCAGCTGCAGCGTCAGACTCAGCCGTGAGGCATTGCCGCAATAGGTGAACAGTTCCTCCTACAATCATCATAATGGAGATATAAAATGATATATATATATAAATTAATTTATTACTATCTGTCTTTCACTTACATCCTCGTGTTCCGTGTAACACTCTTCGATGCGTCTCCGCTCGTAGAAGCTCATGTTGAGCTTGTAGCAGGGAAATTCCTCTTCGTAGTCGGTTATGGGCTGAGGTTCGGTGGTGAGGCGTACACTGCGCGATGGCATCAGCACATTGACAACCACCAGCACCAGATTCGAGTTGGGTATCTTTTTCACTAGAAACGGACGCGTCGATGGCATCTCCACATAGTCATTGATGCCAATCAGTGCCTCCGGTTGCAGCGCATATAGCGTTGAGTGCATGTCGCACGCTTTGTAGATGGGCTCGGGTTCGGGCTCCTGAAATATTGCCTCACCATCCTCGCCGTCTTCCTTAGGCTTGGCCGCCGATGGTGAATTCCTGTCGCCCACAGCTACATACTCATCCTCAATATTGTCCAAGTATTCCATAACTAATATTAGAGAATATATATATGAATTATAGATTTGGTTGCTGTTGCTGATTGGGTTGGAATTTATTACTTACAAGGAGCACCATCCACCCACCACTGAACTCTTTGGTAGTGCAAAAAGAGTTGCGCTATCAGCCACTTCCAGGCCAGACCCAGCACTTTCAACGGCTGTAAAACAGTTAAATATAAATGTGAAAGTTAAAAAACTGAATTATTATTGGTTTAAAAAAGTATATAAAAGTTTTTTGCGAAATGCCTATATAATGTTTGCTAGTTTGTTTTCTTAAAATAATTAATATTGAATAATAGTGATAAATATTTGGTGAATTTTTTGCCATTCAACTTAATTTTAAACTGATTTATGGGGGCTATGAAATTGGCTAAGATAAATTTAAATTATTCTTTATGCGCTAATGAAAATAAGAATTCTATTTTTAGCAAAAATAATTATAATTAAATGAATATTCTATTGGTACATTTTAAGACCTATTATAAAGATTTTAAGGTAGTATTTTTTAATTTACCATCAATATAAATTCAAATCGCTCAAAGCGATTTAAAACCATTTTGAAAACCGAACAAAAATCCGTTGTAAAATTACTTCCCATCCCGTTAACAAATTTAATCCTAGAGATAATTAACAATGAACTCACATGAAGTAAGCTGTGTCCATCGCTGGGCGTTGTGGCTTCCACTTTGCACAGTTCCTGATAGTCGTAGACCTCGATGCTCTGAAAGATGCCCTTCTGCACCATGGCAGCCATAACATCGCCATGGAATTCGCCAAAGAATTTGCCCGTCGTGTTGATGTTCTGACCAACAACAATGTAAGCATTGTTATCAACGACCACACAATCGACGTCATCATCCGTGCAAATGGGTAAGCAATGGTTGCACTGTGTGTTGTTATCGAAGATTATACATATATATATATATATACAAATCGGTTTATATTTTTTGTACTCACATTATCCTCAGCTGTGATGTTGAAGAAACGCTCCCACATTCGTGCATGCGAGAATTGGAAGCCGACGACGCAGGCGGGCGCCTCCTTTCCGCCATCCCGCGGAAAGATAGCATGCGAGGCGGTGACCTTCACATCGCTATCCTCCAACGGATCATTGTAGTACTTCACTGAATAGACAAAGCTCTCGGTGTTACCCTGATGATGCTGTAGTATGGCGCTCTTGTACCATGTCTCATCGATTGCAGTCGTATGATAATCTCCAAACTCTTGATCCGTATCGACCTCCACCTCGCCATAGATGAATTGCCAGCGGGTGAGGCCGCTCATTGTGGCCACATAACGCAGCGTGGCCCCAAATCGTTCGATAAGCTGACGCTCTTCTTCATTCTCGAACTTCCATTCCCCATAGCTGGAGTTGGTTACCTTGGCGTCGAAGATGAGCAAGTGCACCAGCTCCTTGTTGCAATAGTAGGCATCATCTCCAAGCGTTTTGCGGCCGCAATTCACTGTTAAATATTAAGTTAATCAGTTGGATAAGATTATTTGAGCAACTGGGCAACTACATACAATCATCTTTGTCATCCCAATCGGACTCGTCCTCTGCATATTGTTCTGGCCATTTCCAGTCCTTTTTCATCATCTTATCGAGAAACTCACGTAACTCTGCTTCGGGCGTCTTGAATTCGTGACCCTCCAGATAATGATACTTGCAATAGACCCTAAAAATATGCGTTACACAAGTTTTAGTAGTTTATGTTGTTCAACATACCAATCGGGATGCACTTTCCAGTTATCGCCAATGAAAAACTCGGATATGTTAACCTTCATGTGTTTGTTCTTGTCCACTTCATCGCCCACTTTGATCCAGGTCTTGCCATATTCGCTGGGCATAACAATGCCCAATGTAAATGGCGTATTCGGTAGCGGCGCGAAGAAGTAATCCTGTTTTTCCTCAGAGACTCGGCGCATTTTGTCGTAGTGGAACTTAACCGGAATATTCTTAAACTCCTTGGCCTCGTGATGCACCATGGCGCCTCGTATATTTAATATGGAGTCACCAGGCTGACGTGGACTCTGATCCTCAGCCAAATGTTCCACTTCTGTGAAGTCGATGCTATTGTAATTGGGATTCATTTTGCCATTAGACTGCGGAGATTAAAGAAAATATAAATGTTTAGATTAGAATAATAGGGATTAATCAGGCTGCTTACGCCGATGGGTCGCAGATCCGGATGCAGTAATACATAGCCATTGTTGGACACCACAAAGGAGTAGCCATTAACGCCAAGCTGTAAGAAAATATGACAATTAAAATAAGAGATGAAGGATACACAATTTACAAACCTTATAGGGCAGCGTTAACTTATCAATGTCCTCCACAGGCACATCCGTGCCAGCCACTCCCAGAAGCCGTGCTCTTCGTCTGGTGCTGTTCTCATGGCGATAGGAGCGATCAAATGCAGGCACGCCCACTGCTATCATTAGTCGAGGTCGTCGTTCCGTGCTGTTCTTTGGATCATACTAAATGTGGGAAACATTCAATTAATATTGCGATTAGAGTTGGCAACTGTAAACACACCGTTTTATCCGTAAAAGCGTGCGTCCAGGTTGGCGGATGTTTGTCGTTCTGCAGCACCAGAGGCGTGGCAATGACATCCACATACTTGAGCACCTCTTCGTGCACCTCGTCCAATGTCTGCACATGCGAGTAGTAGCCCCGGTTCAGGCATGCCATCCATTGAATCTCGCGCACCTTCGTCACCTCCTTGCCAAGCAGATAGGTGAAGATGCGCACATTCATCCGTGAGGTGCCATTCTCGCCGTTGCCATAGTTGTACTTCTCGAAAATCTCGGTGGTGTTGCCGGCAACGCCGTCAGTGACTAGCATAATGGCCTGATTGCAGGTGGATGTTTCGTTGCAGCGTCGAGTCACGTAGTAACTGCGGAGGATTTGGAAGGCCTCCTCGTAGGCAAGCGTTAGATTCGCGTAACCCTCCGGAAACGGGAGGTCGGCAATTGCCGTATTAAACACATCGATATTCTCCGGCGTGGCCTGTACGAGGGCTTGCTTAAAGCAGGGTATAATGCCCTCCACCTCGCTCGAATACCGAAAGATCGTGAAGAAATCATTGTTGGAAAAGGTGTCCAGAATGCTACGTATGGTGAACTTGGCCACATGATGTCGATGTCCCGCCATCGAGCCGGAATGATCCAGGAGAATAACAATATCCTTGGAGCATGTCGCCGTCTCAATGTACCACGATCGCTTGCGACAATCGTAGGTGTCCGCATCCAGTTTATTGGCACGCGATTCCGACCACTGCGAGGCAGGAAAGTGACGTAAGATGCCCGTGTCAGAGCCAAAGTATTGCCACGACAGAGCCGGATCCGATTGATAGTTCTGGCGGAAGACCTCATCCAGCTCTTCCGACCATTGAATTGTTTTGAGCACTTGCGGCGCACGGTCCCACACATTGGAAGGCACATGCACCGAACTGTGCTCCGTGGCCACGGATATATTGTAGAAATGTGTATCAGGATTTAGCATCATATCGCGATACATGTAAGAGAAGTCGTCCTCTTTAGACACCACCACCAGCTGCTCCGAACTGTTCCCATTAAACTTTGAATACTTGCTGGAGTAATAGGTGAAATTGGTCTGTGCGTATGTTAGATTGAACTCAAAGTTCTCGTTGACACTCTCCGCCCGCTCCTGAATGCAACGCACTGCGTCCATTTTACGCGCCAGCATTTTGCCAACATTTGCCGTTATCGATTTGATCAGTTCGGTGCCATTTTTTAGCTCAACGCGTGCATTGTACTCCTTGTATTTCCCTTTGATCTGCTGCGATTTGGTTATCTTTTGGGCCATCAAAAACAGCTCGTCGCCAAACTGAGTCGCCCATTTGCCAACACTGGAATTGAGTTTTAAAAAGTCAACCAAATATTAGCATTATTATTATTACAAAATTAATTAGGCAGAGCATTGTAAGAGTTTTAAAAGTTATACATTTATTTGCCAATTGACATTCAGCTATTGAGTCTAGCTAATTGTTTACTTGATTCCTGAATTTAAAGTTATCTGTGTACTGCACTATTTCAACTTTATTTAAATTATTCAATTAACGTTAGTTTTTGTAAAAACCGCATGCAGTCTGGCAACCTCAAGTGGTACGTCACGGCTGCTTCTAAAACGAAATGTCAACCACCTGTCGACGTGCAAGTAGTCCAACAAGGCCACTAATTAAATTAGCGCACATGTCTGTCACGAGAGTGTTGATAAAGAGCACGGGATGCCCAGGGCAGCATCTGTGTGTGTGTGTGCGCCAAAGAAAGTGGCCAAGCCAAAAGCTGATTTGGCAGCAACAGCGCAGCAGTGCAGCAGCGTCGTCTCACAGGCAGCGGGCAGAAACAGCTGTGAATTGCGTTTGCTTGCATGTGTGTGAGTGTGAGAAATCAACAAGTGCCCAGCTAATGCGCGCGCATATTGAACACAAAGCTCTTAAATTGCATATGCTCTTAAAATATATTGCTCTTAATTTAATGAGAGCGCTGCCTGGCAAAGGTTATAACAATTAAGGTTTGCAATGATCTACAGAACGTTTAAGAATTGTGTGAAAGATATTAAATAAGACACAAATTGTAAATAAGTTGCATATTGTTTTTAGGGTATGGAAATAATTGTGTACATAACTTTTGTATTTAATATGAAATATATTAATACACATATTATTATCACCTTATTTTTTATTTTTATTTAATTTACGATAAGATAGTAATTATGAAAATTTGATTAATTAGAAAAATGTGTTAAGCGTTTATTAATGCAAATATTCAATTTGCAGATCACCGAAAATACGAAATGTCTGACCTAGAATCTCAAGATAAATGTAGGGAATCAGAGCAAACATGCGCATACCATTGCCATCTCCCTCTCTCTTACGATTTGACAATTGGTGTGTGCTCTGTTTGCGCTCTCTTTGTGTTTTGCGTTTGTAACTGCCGCCACTGCCGGTGGCGCTGCTGCGGCCATTTTCAATTCAGTACTTTGGCCGCTGCCGCTTTGCCTTTGACACCGTTACTTGGCAGCATTCAAGTGTTGGCCGCTTCTCAAGTTTATTTGTTGCTGTTGTTGTTGTTGTTCGAGTAGTTGTAAAGAGATTTTTATTACATTTTGGAGTTGTTCAATTAAGTTCACCATTCTCTTGTGGCATCCACCAATGAGCTGGTCAGCTGGCCACCCCTCAACCCACCTCATCGAAAACTTCTGTTTGGCTCACATTGTTTTTAAATGGGCTCCGCTCTTATCTGCTCTAAATCGGTCTGGCTTGTGGTGGGCGTTGGGAAAGTGAAAATTGTATTGCTGCTTTTGGGTTGCCAAGTGTTTTATTTTGCTTTTCTACATTGTGTTTGTATTTAATTTTCTTTTTTAATGATTATTTTTGTTTTTCTTACAATTTACATTGATTTTTTTTATGTGCGCCAGGCCAATAGCCATTGTCTATTAATGTGCGCAGCATGCCAAAGCGAAAAAAGTAAACACAAACACATAAAACGATTATTATTTATGTTCATATGATTATAAATTGTATAGTTCTCTGCCAGTCAATTAAAATTTTAAAAGCCTTTGAAGAGTTCTGTTTGCGCTCTGGATTGCATATATATTACCAATAATTTTGTTTGTGGGATTATTTGAGTGCCTCACTTAATCTAAGTTATTAGTAATTTTATATCCAAAATCTGTATTGCATCTTAGTTAACAATAAAAGTGTTTGCGTAGCTTTTTTCGAAATTGTTGTTCGATAAATGGTTTGACCTTATTTAAATTCAAATAAAAATGTATTTTTTTTATAAGAGTTTTTTTTTATGATAGTAAATCAAATGTTATGCACTAAATTATAAATATATGAGCTTGAGTTGATTGAATTATTTTTAAATAAGCTTGGTTCTTTAGAGAATAAACTTTCACCAATTTAAAATATGAACCGAAAATACGTACACTATATGTATATTATGTTAATAAAAATGATGAGATCATTAGCCATATTAAATAGCTACGTAGCACACCTAAATATTTTCAAAAATTAATCTTCGCTAATGTTCTTATTAGCCAAAAATGTAGGATTGTCCGGCTAAGTTCTAAGGGCACAAGAATCAGCATGTCAAATTGTAATAGCTTAGCCGGTTATTACATTTACTATTTGATTTAATTACATTTCCTAATTGTATTTGCTTCGCCCGTAGCCTGACGCCTGTTTGCCGAGCAGCGACTGGTTGAATTACCTGAAGCCCCGCTCCCTAACCCTGACTCCCTGCAGTCACAAAAAGGTTGGCGTCAAATGAATAGAACGTCAACTTTTAGGCGGTCTTGCAAAATGCCCAATAAAATATGCATTACGCGTAAATAGACGTCTGTAGTACCTGCTGTGGCCCCAAGTCAACATGCCAGACAAATAATTCTTTTATGTGACTTATGAAATTGTAAGGGCCCAAAGCCAGTAGCAAAAACAGGCTGAAAAAAGGTTCATTGTCGTCGATGGTGGCAGCAGCTGAAATTGTAGGCAAATACGTTGACGCACTCTCTCTCTCTCTCTCACACACACACATACATTCAGAAACTAACACACACAAAGCTCATATACTCACGCGATGAAATGAAAATTCGAAACAAAAGACAAACGCGTAAACACGCAAAGCGCACAGGACAGAAAAACGCAATGAGAATAATACACATATGCGTAGACGACTGTGATATACGCTACAAACAAGGCTGCAAGTAAAGTTAGTGAATAAGATTGAAAACAAACAGATAACCTATTGGTAACACTTGCTAAGATGAAACGTTATCTATTTTTAAATATGAGATTATTCTTTGCTACATTGACAATGATATCTATTTAAAATGGGTATGATAGAAATTATGAAATTGTACAAAAGTATGCAATTGTCAGAAGAAAACATCTCCCATACAGGTACAAATTTTCTTATTCAAGAAATGTCTACCAGCATTCCATGAAGGTGAAACACCAAACAGATGTGAAGCACAAATTTGTATTTTATAGAATAGGCCCATGTTATAGAATTCCCATGTTAAAGACTTCGAATTTGGCAGAAGTAATTGTATGCCTTACGCAGAATTAGTAAGTTCCGTTTAATTGACAAAGTAAAACAAATGTATCCCGACTGATACATGATGACCAACGAAACTTTAAATGTGGTTTGCTTTTGAAACGTTATTAAAAGCTGAATTCATGTTTCATTATTACAAAGATTAATTTGTTTATTCGCATATGCATTGATCTTAATATATACTCTACACATGGCTAAAGCGCACATGCCGAACTCATGACTCGCAGGGCATTCGATAAGAAACGTGAGTTGATGGTGGCTGCCAAAAAAAATTAGCATAAAATGTTCGAAAAATTAACGAGCGACGTCGACAACGCGACGAGCACAACGAGGACTAAGATGGGGATGAGCAGAATGTTGATGATGATAATGGTGGGAACACGCCCATTAATGGACTTGTTTTGAACGCGTCAAAAACAATTGAGCGCCCCGATGAAGCCCAAGAGTAAAGATGATATGATAGATAATATTTGTTCGGAACTTACGCTTCATCCGCGGCGGAGGCTTGCACCAGAAATGTGGAGAATGATGATGCATGGTTGCCATGCGGTGTCGCTGGCGGACCGCAGATTAGCAACAACAACAGCGGCTGGGAGACGAGAAATGCGGTCAAAATGACAGCAAAATGTGTCATCAACTTTTCGCATGAACCAAACATTTTTCTAGCATTTTTCAATTTTGTTTGTTGCCGTTGCACACACACACACGCACAGTTTTCACATTAACCGATGCACCAATGCAACATTTGAGCAAGGGCAACTTCTGTTTGCTACCAAATTTGGTATACAATTTTGGGTGGAGTCGCGACGCCAGCAGCGACGTTGACGCTGGCGCCAGACGCAGACTTTCTCGCCAGTTATTTTTCACCACACGCGGCGTATGCGTAATATTCCATTTATTGCATACAAAATATGTAAAAATACCAAGATACAAAAACTGAAAAATCTTCGTAGTTTTCGTTAATTTATTTTCAGCTGCACACCGAATTTATTTTTCCCTCAGCTGTGCGTACAAAATTCTATATATAAACTTTTGTTCTTAGTGCGGCCCGTTCGTTTTGATTACACATATGGCACACTGTCACTGTGTACGTGTGTATTTCGCTGTGTGTGTGTGTTTGGGTGAGATGTGTGTGTATGTGTATGGGTGAGTGAGTGTTGTGTTTGTGTGTCAGCGACGTTTAGTTTTCCGCTTGATTTTCGGCTACCGCCAACGTTGAAGAGCTGCGTCTGACTAAAGTAGAAAAACGAAAATGTACGGAATGTTGCCTGGCCCAGCCTGCGAGCGCAAAGAGAACGACTCTTCCTCAAATCTTGCCCTATTTATAGTACCGCTCTCTTACACACACACACCCAATCTCTCTCCCACTCCATGTGTGTGTTTTGTCGCTCTTTCTAAGTTTTCATCCATTTGCTTGTTTACGTTTGCCTTGGCGGGCGGCACAGCTGTTTAGGTTCCTATTGATTTTGTCATGAGGGATTCCGCTTGTGGTGCCACATACAACGGCATTCCATCTGTTCTGCTTCTTATTGCCTGTTTTGCTTTGCGACGCATATTCACAACAGAGAGCCAAACTTTTTGCTAAGAGTCAAAATGTGAGAGCTCTTTTCGAGAGCGTTGAATTTAAGTGTTTTTCTTGGCAGTCGATGGCATTATTTGGATAACTTGTGTTATTCTTTTTATATATGTTGAATCAATTCGATTTTTTGTTAAGAGGTCTATTTCAATTTGTGGCTTGTGTAAATGTTTGTGTATATCACACAGCAATATACTTATGTACACATAGAAAATTAAATTTTTATTTTCATTGGTAGATTAATCTAATTAATAAATCTTACCCATTCAAATGTTCTCCGCGGGACTCCAAATATATTGAAGAATATATATTAAAGAAAAAGGTTGACCTGAAGCTAGCATTAAAAAATTAAAAATAAGTCACAAAAGAGTACATGAATTAATTTATTAAATTATTTTTTCTGTCGAATTTTTGATTACTTCATGTTCACACATGTATGTTCTGCAAGAAAATTTCAGTCAAAATCTCAGATTCAAAGCACTTTGAAACTTTTAAACAACTCTCAGTTAGTCAGCACAAATGTTTTCTTTAAATACATAATCAACGAATGTATTAAATTATTAATTGAAAAATAATTCATTTAATGCATTCTTATGCACATAAATAATAAAAATGAAATTCTTAATTGCTTTTTCAATTGCAAGTGACACACTGCAAATTATATTTAAATATTTATAGCTACATGTTTTCATATATATACATTTCATTGTAATTCAATTGCTAATTTTAATGTGAAATTCAGCATCGCTGGATATTAATTACCGCTAAGCTCTCTTAATACGATGAATAATTAAATTCCGTTGGTATTGCTTCTTAAATGCTTCATAAATCCAAATTAGGCTGCGGGGAATTATTCTGAGCAATTTCGTGGAAAATCATTTTTCTACTAAGCTCAGCACAAAATAACATATTTTGCTGGCGAAACATTTTTCACACGCACACAGCCTAACAAACACATAAATATATATATACATATATATATATACATATATATATATATATATATATATGTATACATAAAGTTGAGGTATATGCCTGTCGCAGGCACGGCTCACATCATCACAGCAGCAATAAGGACATGTTGGACAACAAGTGCCTGGGAGTGAGTGGATGTGTGGATAGGATCGGGCCACAAAGGGCAGTCGCACGGATGATGATGATGACAACGCACTTAGTCAAATTTTTAATGAACTCAACAGCGTTTTACTTTTAAACACAACAACAAGAACAGCTACCGCTGCACAAGGATCAAAATATGAAGGACACTTTTAGTGCAGTTGCCTGCAGTTTGCTGAACACAAAAACGGGGTAAAAGGCGCCTCTTGTCTGTGCCAGGAAAGGGCATAGCAGAGCCTTTTGTTTTTAAGGAGAAGGTTATCGGGATCATAGAAACATGCTAGGATCATGTAAATACTTATTTTTGCGGAAAGCAGCAAATATAAATCCCGAGCCTAATCCAGTTTTAGTACACGGAACTTTATGGTTGTTTAAGAGTTGTGTAATAATGAGATATATGCTATATGTTTTGTATTAAAAAAATGCTTTTAAGATAAATTTTAGGACTTAGTTATCTAACCGTTAGGCGAATATTCTGTAAGTTGGCAAGGGTGTTTAGACTTGCGTAGACACACCTTGTCTTTTTTTGTACTGAGGTAGGCTTAATTACGAGCAGGCATTTTTATTTCGCATAGCATACTTTCGAGGGCAACCCGAGTGAAAGCCCGGTGCTCTTTCTTGGTACATCATAATGAGCATAATTTGTGGTTGATGCCATCACGCAACTGCCATAAAAATGAGTCCGTGTGTCTTATGTGCGTGTGCGTGCTAGTGTGTGTGTGTGTGTGTGTGTTGTACTTACATGTCCTAACACTTTTTGGGTGTCTATGCCAAGATGGCATGTTAAGGCGCACAAACTTGACTTGCTTGCATTTCATTTGCATGAAATTTTTGAGTCGCTCAGTGGCCCGCAAGTGATAAGACTGTGGGGCATAAGTGTCGCACACTTGAGGCACATCCTTTGATGCTGATTACACTTTAATAACTAACTGGAAAGTTAACTGAATTCCTAATTAGTACCACCCAAGCGGTGCGAACAACTCGGATGACAAAACTCTTACATACACAACCAAAAAATAGGAAAAAAAATAGTGAGGAAAAAAAGCTACTTGAATAACTGGCAGGGCAAAAAAACAAAAAAACGCAACCCAATCGAATCGAAACGCCTCGAAGCATTTCATAAACTTTTAGCTGTTAAAAAGTTTTGCCACCTTTTTCTTATTTTTTTGTTTTTTTGCAATGTTCTTTCTTGTTTTTTTCCCGAACAATATGCGCTTGGTTTCTGGGCCATGCATATAAAAATCGAATTGATAATCAAGAAAATGATAGAAAAATAAAACAGCAGTGAAAATTTCAAGACCAGTTAGCCAAAGGGTGTTTTTTAGAAAACATTTGCTGCAGTTAATTCAATTATTTCAAGAGTTTTTTTTTTGTTACTAATCTTTTAAATTGAAAAACTTTATTAAAAATTGCCAATAAAAAACTATTTCTTTCAAGTGTTAGAAGCAAAGGCTTTGTTACATATATTTATTGGTACGTCTTTTTAAATATGATATTTCTGTTAAGTATTAGTAATGAAGGAATTTATATCTTTTGGTCCGATAAAACTGAATTTTGAGCAATGAACTTGCTAAACTTGTATAGACGAATTCTGATCAATAGCTTGGAAACTAAACTTTTTCTCATATTGCTTGTCATCTACTCTTATTAAGATTTCCAACGCCTTTTTATATTTTATTAATTTGAATTAAATTCCATATAGCTTATTGACCCTATATCAAAATCGATTAACATTTGACAGTGGACACCCTATAAGTGAATAGGCGAATGCTCATCAATATCATCGAGACTCACCTATTTTTCATTTTGCTTGGCTGCTCCCCACTTCAGCCACCACTGTTCGAGTAACAACATCAAATATAGAAAAAGAAAAATAGAAAAATAGAAAAGAAAAAATTGTAAAGAGCCTGACACCAGTGTTGGTTGACATTTGCCAGTTTTTGCCATTGGGCTGCTGCCAATTGCATGCCAATTTTTCAATGTGTGTGTTTGCTTCAAATTGTATGTATATGTGTATCCTTTGTGACAATTTTGGGTGCATGAATATCTTATATATATAGATTGCCACACGAATTTCAATGATACTCGTATTTTTAGAGCCGATTTTAGAGGCCATTGAATGTTCTTTGAAAACTGTATTTGCTTATTGGTTTTAGTTACTCTCTTTTTTTATTAATCTAGCGATAAGCTTAAATTATGCTCTTTCCCGTGCTGCCTGTTATTTACAGTTGGTTGGCGTTGGCCGTCCTCTGTGCTAACGGCCAGCATTTCAGTTTGACCGCATGTCCTTAAACCAAAATGTTTGCTGCCAATGGACAAAATTGTGTATGCGGTCACCGGAAATAATCGGGGCCTAGACAAAACCAGACCAGACCGGAAAAACATAAAGAGGGCGAGAGTGTGATGGATGTAAAGTTCGAACAAGTTGACATTTTTGAAATAATATACGAAAATGTTGTGGGGATGAAAACCTGAATGTGTTTGTAAGCTTTTAAGTACTTTGCATGGTCTTAATTGCACATCAGCTAACACAAAAAAAAAACTCGAATTCAAAACAAACAGCTCCATAAATTTTTGGCCTCTTGGCCGGCAAGGACTATAATTTATGAACTTGTGCCCATTTACAGTGCTTATACCCTAAATTATGGACACTTCGGCACACGCGTCCTTGTGTCCCTTTTGTCTCTCTGCACGCATACACTTACACACATACACCATGCACACACACACACTTACGCACACGTATTGTGAGCACTGTTGTTGACACATTATTGTTATCCTTTCTCTTGACACACGCAAACACCGAGCCCCGTCATGTGATTATATAATCTGAGGCCGAAATGCCCTCATTAAGCAGTCCACATTTTAATTAATTTATACTAACTAATTTGTAATTTCACTTATTTGCAAAAACATGTAAACCTCTCGTTTCAGCGGTATATGATTCCTAAACCGAAAACCGCTAATTAGCCGGCCATTAATCAAATCATATACTCTGATGGGTTTCAGTCAGTGAAATTCAATTTGTGCAAAATTTGAAATAAATTTAAGCAATTGCGTTGGACGAATTTAAATGTAAATATTGATTGACAGTGAAAAGTATATGAAAATCATTATTATAACTATTATTTTGCTACTTTGCCTAAAGCTGCTCCTTTAAAGTGACTCTTGCTAAATTCTAGAATCTTTATGGAGTTGAAAGATTCTTCTTTGATTGGCTTTGATGAATCCATTTTATTGTCATTAATTTAATTGATTCTGTTCCTAATTGTGATTAGTTGAGCTAGTTGACTGCTCAGACTTCAGTGTCCTATAAAGATACCTGTGAGTTTCTAGGACTTTTTTCTATCAAATAACTTGCTTGAATAAATAAATAAAATACATTTGACTTGTCTTATACATAATGCCAAACATTTCTTTTCTTTCTAAGTTACATTTCTTATAATTCCAAATTAATTTCTATCATTCTATTAGAACCCTCTTTGCTCCAAATATTTCCATCACGTTCCCCGGATTATGTCTCTCTATATCCCTGTGACCAGGAACCCATCATAGTAAATGTTTTGTGTGATCCGAGTTGATTCTAAAAGTAATCAAAATCGCTTAAATTAAGTAAAGCTTGATTGCTTTGATAAACAACCGCGTAAATCTCATAATTCTGTAACAGTTTAAACCAGCTCAACGTGGAATCTCAAATTTCGTCGTCTACCTGCTTGAGGATTTATTTTTGAACAACAAAAATCCATTTCTAATTAGTAGCAAAATATTCTCACATTCCTTAATCTTCAAACAATGCCAAATTTGATAATAAGTCTTATGATAATCTCCGACTTAGGCATTCAAGCTTAGAAATGTTGTGGCAAATTGAAGTCACTTCTGGCTGAATCTGTTCGCTTCTAATCCCCAGACAACTTGCCCAAAATACAAATCCATAATTGTTCTGGCATCAACTTTGCCATTTGCAATCGCATATTGAAACGACTTGTGATATCATCCAGTGGGCGTGACCCCTGTGACCATCCGAGCCCCAAGCCAAATGCGAATTGGTCTTAATGTTGCCATCCTGCCAACTTTCATTTCATGTTTTTGCTG
Organism: Drosophila melanosoma; assembly: GCA_035042045.1. NCBI lineage: Eukaryota > Metazoa > Arthropoda > Insecta > Diptera > Drosophilidae > Drosophila > Drosophila melanosoma. Next base: position 785,929 of record JAWNLY010000203.1, on the reverse strand, counting down.
GCTTTTTAATTAGGCGTGAGAGCTTTTGTCTGGATTCGCTTGAGTTTTTGGTAGGCTTTTGGCTAATTCACTGCACCACTTTGGTTAATTTATCTTTTTAAGTGAAAACTCACTGCTGGCATCTTCAATTAATTTATGCCGCCCTTGAATGGCTTTAAAACCAAAAGATATTCATCCATTTGGCTCAGTCGGCAGGCACTTTGAGCGCCTTAACTTAAGTAAATTGCTTTTGGTTTTGACTTACATTCAAGTTTCTGAAGCACACACAATGTCCATCTATATATAGAATTGCTTTCTCTAATCAATAATTGGTTTCTTGACCAGAATAATATTCTTAAAGCGTTTTATTATTAATATAACTTACTTTTTTTTGGGGGTATAAAATAAAGCTGTTCAAACTGGTCGATTGGCCACTAAAAGCACCTTTTTCTAGTAACTTATTATGATATGTGACAGCTTATTACCAGCTTGACTGTTTCAGACATTGACAAATGCTGGCATTTGTAGGCGTCAGATCGCATTTAACGACCTTTTGACCAGCATGATGATAGACGGGGTCTGGTTGACCAGGCTGACCAGGCTGACTCGGCTTGTGTTGGCTGCTGGTGTCCTTGACTGATGATGAACATCATATGATTTATGGACATGCACGTTACCCAAGCTTTGGGCATGCAACAACAACTATTATTTACACATTCTTGGCCTTGAAAACTTTGATGTTGTTGTTGTGCTCCTATGAAAAAAAGACTAAAAAAAATATGCACAAACTAAGAAAAACACAGAATAGTCATTAGGGAAAAGTGACATTAGATTTTTTTTGTGTACTCTAGCAAAAAGTGTTAGATTAAAGTATACACACACATATACATATATATATATATGAAAAATATTAGATTAAATGAGTCTTTTCAAACATCTGAGCAATTTTCATGGCCTTCATTGAAAATAATATATCAAATTTCATTTTGCAAACATATGTAGCTATTTTTGATATTGAAATGCATGTTAAATCGATAGCTTCCAACGAATTTTATAATTAGATTTCCAATGACAATCAAACATGCACATTTATCAAATCACAAATTAAATTTGGGTTTGTCACGCATAAGTTAACTCAAAGTTTACTTCTATTTTCCAAGAATACGATAATTAATCTGTCGCAAATTATTGTGTTTTAATTTAATTAAAGAAACCTCTACAGTTACAACAAATTTTCATAATTATTGATTAATTTGAAGTAAATAAGAGCGTTTTCTTAATAACCCAAAAACATCCGTCCGTTGATTCACTTCATTAGTCAATGAAAATAGCTGACTTGGCAACTTTTGTTGGCCAAATCAACATCGTATTTTTACCCTTGCCACAGTTATTTTTCGCTTAAAGGTGAAACTCGACTGACAAACAACAAAGGGAAAGCAAATGACAAGGAAAGATGGGTGTGTGTAAGGGGTGTGGGGGATGGATGGCAAAACAAAGTCAACGTGTTGAGATACTAAGTATCTGCCATTATGCAACTAATTAAAATGTCAACAATGGAAGAGATGGCAAAGACAAGACTAAAGCAAATATCATCAATGGCAAAATTGTCTCACCCAGATACAAAGGCTTTAACATGAGCAAACCTATAAAATACTAAAAGGACTGAAATCCACTTAAATGCTGGACACTACTATCGACCATTTACCACATACGATGGCCGGATGGACAGACGGACGGACGGACGGACGGACGGACGCAACACGTACAGGACATGCACTAGCATTGACATCCTTGTGACGATTGGCAGTATTGTCAGCACTTACGCTCTTAGTATCTAGATGTGTGTGTGTGTGTGTTTGCGTGTGTGTGTTCAACTGCTTGAATATTCATATGACCAGCGTCTGGTAGATGACAGAGTTTGCAAGTATTAGTGACCGTTACTCATGCATTATGCAATTGATAAAACAACTTAAACAAAACCAACAAAGCCAATATGAAGCATCCCATACCTCCTGGCCAGAGAAAATTCTAAAGGTTTCATTTGCAAGCCGGCAACTGAAAAAACTCACATTCTGAATCGATAACTGTGCCGTTTGTTGACTATGTGCCAAAAGCTATTCAAGTGGCAAAAGAGTAGAAAATAAAATAATTCAAAGGATTATTTACTAACACCTTAAGATAATTGTAAATCCTAAGTGGATTTTTTAAATTAAATTTTGTGCCTTAAAGCTGACGACAAATATAAGAATAGTAAATAATTGAAAAGGAAGCATAGGTCATAAGTATAAATGTAAATATCTATTTTGGATTTTGGCATTGGGGAAAGTTGTTAAGGCTCTTAATTTACGTGAGATATAGGCTTTTAATGTTTTTTTTGGAGGCGGAAGTGGATGTGGTCCAAAATTTTTTTTTATCGATCTCTTAGGGGAGTTACCAGTAAGATATTTCTTAAATTTAGTGACTGTAGTTTACAAATTGTGGAATCTTTCTAGGGTCGAAGCGAAAAATGTATATGCTAATCCTTGGAGGCGGTTACCTTCCAAGTTTGATAACTCCATCTTTCAAATTGTGGGAGATATGCGGATTTATCTATGTATACTTTTCAAAATATCAATAACGGTTCTAAATCAAAAACTGAGGAAGATTTTTATCGTCGGGGTTCTGGGTGAAGGTGAAGGTGGGCGTGTCATATGCCGATCTTTATAGCCTTAAAATTTTATGAGATATGACAGAAATAGATGGAAATAGAGCATTTTCTAACCGCTGTAGCAAAAAGACAGATACAAACAGAGAGACTGGAGTACAAATGAATTTGGATATATTTATAGCATAAATGTTAATGCTTAATGAAGTATATTAAATATTTATATGTAGTAACACTAATTTAGCCATGACTGTAAATATGGTTATTAACAAGGATTTTATCTTTAAACAAACGTGAAGAGCTTATATGCAGTAAAGCTATTTTAGCCATGCCTGTAAATATGGTTATTAACAAGGATTCAAGCTCACAACAAACAAGAAAAGCTTACTACCCAGGAAGCTTTTCGGTAGCTTTTACTGTTTGAAAAGGTTTGAGCTTAAAGCTTAGCACAGTTAAGTAGTACCAAAAACATCCAATGGATGGCACTTCTAATCGACCATTACAAAATTGAAGACATAAAATAAAAATAAAATACGTTTGCAAAATTTAAAATGAAAGGACACTTTAAAAAATGTAATTAATTTAAAAGTCAAACGTATATTAATAAAAACACATTGAGGATATTTCAAAGGAAATGTAACTGGAAATGCAAAAACACAAAAAAGAAACATTATTCAGAAAACTTACCCCAATTAAATTGTTCTCCGTGGGTGTAATGATGTGTGTGTGTGTGAATGGGTGTGTGAGTGTGTATGTGTGTGTGTGTGTGAGTGCGTGTGTGTGTGCGTATGCATATGTGCACTTACGCATGTGAAGTTCACATATATTCATGACAATTATTCGATTATTTCTCATTAAAGCAGCATTATTGATATAAATTAAATTCTCTTCGTATGTGCATTTAAATTGCACTTTATAAGTGTGTGGCGCATGCATATTAAAAGTAATTTATCGGCCTTTAAATTCATTAAAATAAGATATGTGCTGCGCAAACAGTGGTAATACCATAAATCAAGCAATGGTTCTGCTTAAGCTTGTTGCGCCGTTAAAAAAGTGGTTTTAAATTTTTGATTGATTTATATTTAAATTGCATGGTGACAGTCAGCAAGTCCCACGACAACCGCAGTGGTGCGCACAATCCTATTCATCATAAATTCCAACAATAGTGCTAAGGATGCAAGATATTTTATAATAATAAGCAACATTTTTTTTGCAAAGGAATTCAGAGCATGCAACACGTACTAAATAAAATGTCATTGACGTTGTCCAGCGCACAACAATCAGCCAAAGTAGTCAGCCAGTTAGACAGGCCGTAACAGACGAAGTCAAAGCCAAGTCCAAAACCAGTTCAGACAGTGCCTCGTCACTGGATGCATTCGAGTCAGGGGCGACATGGAAAGGCAGACTTCAGCGATTATCTTTTATTTACAGGCGGATGCAGCCACGTACACACAGATACTACACATACATAAACATGGTAAAAACTCAAGGAATTCTACCAGGAAGTGGAAACTGGACATACAGAATTGCTGGATTGTAGTGCAAAGAAAGTAGGCGGAACATTTTTGTAGAATACTAAATACCCTTGCCTGGAGCAAATTTTAATCTGATTGCGATTATATTTGATGTTTATAAATATTTTAGGCATATAATTAGAGTTAGTAATTTGCATTTATAACTAATCTTCATACTTGGAATATTATTTCTGTTAAACAAAACTGTGTTCACAATAAATTCATTGTCATATTTTGTAAATTATAATACAAACTTTATAATAAATTAAGCAAAGCATTCAAATTCAAATTTTTAATATGTGAAGCATGTTGAAAAAACTTTATAATACCAATTGTTAGGGTATAAAGAGACACTGTTTATTGCGTAAAATTTGAATTTATTTTTCAAAGTGAAATTCACCTACCGATTTCAGGTGAATTAAGTACAGGAAATACTTATATATTCATAGGTATCAAGTGATTTCCCCAATCGATTAACTATATACTGGATCTAAATTAGCTTTAATATATTGCGACTAACAATTATGGAACACGAAATTCTATTCAAAAGTTTAACGGAATGTCGTAAGATTCTTGAAAAAATTGCATAGTTGTCAGCATTTGGCAAAGAGGAATTTGAGCAAGTCACGTAGGCGTTCCGGCTACTTTATTGCAGCCAGACGGACGAATGCGAACGGTGCAATTCAATGCGACGGAGGCTCATTTGGGAAACTGTTTCGCATATATTTTAACAATTTAATGCAGCTGATGGTAAAATAAGGTGTGGGTGATTTTTGGTAATTTTTGCAATTTTTTATTTATATAAGAAGAAACATTTTTTTGCCAAAATGCTATGTAAACTATTTACAGACTTAAAAACATTTAATATAGAGTTGGTCAGGCACGCTAAAAAGTGCAGCAGGAGCATGGTGTGTGGGTGTGTGTGTGTGTGTGTGTGTTGGGTGTGTGTGTGTTGGGTGTGTGTGGGTGTATGTGTTGGGTGTGTGGGTGTGTGAGAGTGACATGACTGCGAGCCATAACTGTTTGCAAATTGCAATCGCAGGCACTGGCACACAGGACATTTAAGGACATGCTTGCCGGCTACTCCTTACCGGGAGAACCAGTCTGGCGTGGTCGAAATTTATGTGGCTTGCGTGACCTTCGTGCGCTTGTGCGTGATAAATCAATTTCATTGCAATTCGTAATTGTGTAAAATGTATTTTCAATTTGTGAGCGAACTCACAGAGAGAGAGAGAGAGAGAGAGAGAGTAGTGGTAGAAACAGAGCCGCATGGTAGATGCCATACCGGAAATGCATGATTTTGGTCACATTTCCAAATTGTCAATGAGATTTCAAATGTGCTGAGATTTATGCGTATGTTGTCCGAGCACGCTGCACGCACACAATAACATTTTGTCCCGTTATGTCAAGCAATTTCTATGCCCATTATAAATGTTCAATTTTCATGCCCATGACTAACTTTACATCGGTGTGTGTGTGTGTGTGTGTATGCAGTGTGTGTTTGTAAATTTCAGCTTTTGGTTTCATGATTTATGCATGCTACCAATGCCGCCAAAAGCCATAACGAACGAGCTGTTCGTCTTTCAGCCAGTGTGGGGACACAGCTAATTGCATTTGCTCATGATTGGACTTGAGAAATTCATTCGATTTCAATTAAACAGTTGATGCATATATAGACTAATCCTTAATTAAAGAGACATTAAGCTAAATAATTACCAATATTGGCGTTGATTTTACCTCAATATAATTGCAACATTTAAATACAAATTTTGGCTGTATGTATGTAAAATGATTGAAAGTATTTCATCAAAAGGGATGTATTGCATTTGGTGTGCTGTTTTTTAATTCTTGGAAAAAAATGATTTTCTTACAATAACTGAACATTCTTATAATTACTTTGTAGCTCGTGACTGCTTCGTTACTGAATTCCCTCCTGTTTTAATTTATATGTACCACGAAATAAACATATATTTTAAATAAATTACACATTTTTTAATAATTACAAATCAAATTTCAAATTGTGTACAGGTATAAATTTCTCACTATTTAAACACCAAACAATCGAATTTTATGCATTGCACAACATTAAATTAAAGTTATCTCCTTTAAGCAGTTGTATAAATATTTTCAATTTTTTTTTTTCGCCTCAGGCAGAGGAAAACACATTTATTTTATGGTTACATATTATTATGCTGTTTCCGTTTTATTTATCATTTAAGGTGTTGACAGCCAGACAGTAGAGAAAAAAGGTTTAAATTATTTAAACATAAGTCAACATTAAATTTAAAATGCACTCATTTCGCTAGTTAATATTTAAATAATTTAGTTTATGGCCATTATTTATTTGTATGGTCCACAGTAAACATGCATTGAATTCATAGAAAAACGCATAAATAACCAAATAGTTGAAGCTCAAACGAAATTATGGCATTGTATTTAATCTGCATAATTTATCAAAGGGCAAAGGCGTTAATTGTGCAGTATGATTGCATTCGGGTCCAGACAAACCCAGAGCAAAAGGTAATTTATCTATGGCCATATGCATTTTGCAAAATAAAATAACTTTTTATTTGTACTTATAAGCGGCCTAAATATATATTAAATCCCTGATGTTTGAGTAAATAAACAAAAGCTGGCGCCATTTGCAACTGCCGCACGCCAAAATTACTCAACTTTATTTTACAAATTTTTGGCATGCCATTGTTCTCTTCCGTCAAATAAGTTTGTACCAAATAAAAACAATTAAAATAATTATACATGGTCACATGGCTGGTTCTCATTATAAATAGTACAAAGGTAATGCCACAATTTGTGGCATAAAATTACAGAAAATTATAATGATTCGCAAATGGTAAAATTTGATGTAATTTTAAACTAAATTCGAAATTTGGGCTAAGTTTGCAATTACTTTAAGCCTGATTCAAATTTCTTACATTCTCGAATGTGTTTGGAATGTAAAGTTGTTCCAGAATTGATAGAATTCTATAATTTTCATATTCAATAAGTTTGATTTATCGAATTTCGTATTGTTGATATGAAAAGCAAGAAAATATTTAAATAAACATAATTTAATTTATTTGTTATAATTTGATGCGAAGTAGAAAAAAAACATCGCTTTTTAATTTGTTTCTTTTTTGTGTTGTTTTGCATTCAACTTGATTTATATATTTTATTTTATTGATTTATAGATCCGCACTTTTAAATAAGTCAAGCGTTAATTTTGTCATGGAACCACGAAGATGAGGAATTTTTGGATATTATATAATTTTTATTGAATAAATTGCTGAATAATTCTTTTCCCAAGTAAACATGTAATAATTTAATAGTCTCATAAATTAACAGTTTTAAGAGGCTTAAATCGTCAACTAGTTAAAAAATGTTCACGTTTCTAGCCAACTATTTAAGCACCCACACGCCAGAAAGTTAACGTTTTCGTTTTTTTTTTTTTTTTTTTCAACAAAAAGACAAATTGCAGTCTGGTTGAGGGCCGACAATGCCTGCAAGTAGATAAACTGGCTTTCAAATGCCTTTCAGGGCTACAAGGCTACCAAGCCTTGGCCAGCACGAAAGACAAAAATGTCAATTGAGATTGTCCACACGAATAGTTAGTTGCTGCTTGGTGACCTTTTGCCTTTTATGTGAGTTGCACAAAAATGTGTTGCAACTACAGTTCAGTGTTGAGTCACTGAAATTGACAAGAGTCGAATTACAGTCGAGGGAAAAACTACGAAACCCTTAAGTAACAAATAGTGCGCAATTTGGGACCACAGTGCGTATACTTGATATTATGTTTAGCATAGAAATTGATGCATAAATTTGAGTTGCTCCTTTAGTTTAATTTGACTTTATTTTAACATTTGAACTGGCAATGTGTGTTTGGTCGTGTGAATTCACTCGTTTTATGCATATTCATACATTTTAAATGCATTTGATAACTAAAGAAAATAGGAGCATATTTTTTGAGCAAATTTTTACTGATGATTGCTGCTGTAAAAGTTTGTTTCTAACATCAAATAAAAATTTGTAAGTAAACATTTGTACAAATATTTGCATAAGTGCTAATTTACTAATAAAAATTCAAAAGTAAATGCAAATCAACTGCCCAACAGAACAGAGAATGAGTCTGGCAAAACTGGAGTGTGATTGGGTGTAGATGATGATATGGATGCCAAGTAAAGGAAGAGGGAGTTGGTTATATTTATGCCTGAATGGAATTCAATCTGCATAATTAAAGTGAAATGCATTTGTAGCATAATAAATATAAATATCTTGTACAACGAACACTCAAACATAATCAAAAATCACACACAGAAAAACAGCTGTATTCAGTTTACCAAAAAAAAAAAAAACCCATGTTGAAAATATGAAATCTTGTTATGCAAAACATATGCAATTGCTTGTAGATAGAATGGAAATCTGATTAAATTCAATTTCATTGTCATATGAAATAAAGTTTTCTATTGCAAATAATTGTGTTAATTGATTCACCAAATATATCAATTTATGCAACCAACAAGGCGTATGTGGAATATTTCTTGTGCACCTGCAGCTGCTGAAGCTGCAGCTTCTAACCGAAGTTATTAGCCTTATGATGGGGTATTCCATGCTATTAATATACTACTTGTTTTCCTTCTCTTTTTATTTTGCTTGTCATAAACTTGTGCCATGTTTTGCTACCGGCCATGTTTGACTACAGCTTGCCACGTTTGGTGTCCCCAGCAGAAGAAGTTATAAAAGAGTTATTAGTTTTAATGAGTCAGTGGACAAAGTGGAAACAGAAAAAATAATAAGCGAGGAAAAGTGCACATAAAATGTTTTCCCCCACAGGTTTTTCAAACTTTTATGACTGATCAGTTAAGCGATTATTAACCATATAGAATAATATTAAGGCAAATAAATATACAACAAGTCAAGCAACTCAAGCTAAAATTTAAATTGAGCAAAGAATTAAATCAACGATTAGCTAGTAATAAAACAATTAAATTATTGTATTTTATATCCTTAAGCTAAAAGCTGCTTAATTCTATTTTACGGTCAAGTAATTAAAACGATTTGCCAATTTGCGTAGACTACCTATTATAAAATAGTTAGTTGAGTGCGTTGTACTTTAATTAAATTTCTGTCAGATAAGATTACAAAACAGTAGTTTAACGAAGCTTTCAATTAATATGACTATAATTGCATTGAGACATTTGATTTTCACATTATAATTCGTTTGTGTTGCATGTGGGTCGAATCAATATTTAAAACGGCAAAGGCGATTTTACATGCTATAAGAGACAAATAAATATGATGAGCAATAAATACGATAATAAAATGGTTTAAAATCAAAAAAAAAAAAATAAAATAAAAATATATGTAATACATCTCAAACATAAAATGGTTACAAAGGATAAGCACGTCTACAATGAACCCGCATCAAAACGAAACCAATGAGCCAAACCAGGATCAGGACAAGGACTGGTTTTTACTATGCGATTATGATAAAATGGCTTTAGATGAGAGCAAAGAATGAGAACTGAAAGAGGCCAGATTGTGCTGGGTGTGGTTTTCTGGGGGCAAGTTTATACTATACGAACAATTCCAAATAATAATCGTGCGCATAAATAAAACATTTTGAAATCAAGTGGTTTTCCCATACGAAACAAGCAAACAAATCGAATGGAAAGGAAAGGAAAGGAAAGGAAGGGAAAGAAATCGAGGGGCAAGTAAAAGGGAATCGAAGGCCAAGTAGAAATTGAAAGTCAGGACATGAAATATTTATGTTGTGTGCTCTCTATGTGAGGTGTGTGTGTGTGTGTGTGTGTGTGTGTGTGTGTGTGTGTGAGGGTGCGTTGCCATCTTGGCCAGTTTGCCATTTGTGGTTTATATGGCAATAAATAAAAAACCTTTGCCAGCAGTCGACAACAAATTTTAAAGTGTGTCCGTTTACAGGAACTAAGACAAACCCGAGACCCAAAAAAAAACCTTCAACTCCAATTCTAAATTAAACCCTTGAGCAACTGCCTTAGCAAAACAACACAAACACCCACACACTCAACACACACACACACACACACATACACACACACACACACATCTTAATCGTTAGCTGAACTTTGCTCTGTCCAGTTTGTGTTGATTGAGATGTTGGTTTTTGGGGTCTGCCCTGGACGACTTCCCTTTGGTTACGTATCCTTTGCTTAGTCCCAAAGTCCGCAAACTATTTGCACTTGGTTTTGGCTATTAAATTGCATAATAAATGTATAAACAGCTATTTTCTTTTTGCTCCGCACCGACCATAAAACTGTAAATTATTTTGCCATTGTTGTTATTGTTTTTTTTGGCAAACACTTTTGGTGTACTGTGGAGATTTTTTGACAGTATTTTTGTTTTTGAAACGCAGTAAATTGAGTACTTAAAAAAGATATAGATTTTAGATGTATTTATAATGTTTGAAATTGTTTAGAAGATATTTGAAGTATTAATTCTTTTATTCAATTAATTTTTTTTGCTAATTCGTAATTTCGTCTAGTTGTGGTCATTGACATCAGCAAATAAATTTATTTATCCCACTGTGCCGTCTGCAAAGCTACTCGAACTACAAAGAGGACACGCTAAGAACTTAATGAGCAGCCTCTATATTCATTCAGGGCAGGGCCAGGCGCCAGTTACAGTCGGACAGTAGACTACATGGAAGTCACTCCGACTCCCTTTGGACTCTACCCACCTAGTCTAGTGGTGCTCTTGGCAAACATTGTTGGCTTATTCTTCAACGCAGCACAGCCAAGTGGAATGTCCTCTTTTTGGCCACCGTTCAAGATCGACAGACAAGTTATTTAATTTATTATAAAACATTGAAATATGTATTATGTTTATTTATACCCCATATCTAATCCTCCTCCTTTTTTCATACAAATGAAGCAAACGGTTCGTGGCATTAAGCAAGGAAATGGAAAAGTTTAAGGCGCAGCTGCTTTTCAGGCTCCCCTCCCCACAAAAACCACATTCTTCCGACGCCTGTTCTTTGAATTTTCACTTAGGCATTTTGCATAATCAAGATAAACGATAAGTAAATTTATCTTTATTAACAAATCTTCAACGTGCCAGGGTAATTTATTTGTGGCTTGCCCTTCACCCTCCACCCTGCACTTGCCCCACTGGCCATTTACATGCCACATGAAATTGGCCTTTACAGAGGGCTGGGCACTAAGCTAAAATGCTCTGTGTTAGGTCAAAGTTCGTTAAGGTGTGTAAATACTTATCGTTCCTTCGCTTTCACAGTAATTGAGTATGTGTGGATTCAGTTGCAGCTATAAGCAATATATTCAAAGCCACCAAGTAAACTTTACGGCAATTTAGTTGTAGACTTTTTAGTTGTAATGTTTAACCTAAAAAGTAGAACATTTAATAATGTATTAATTAATTAAAGGAATTGATGAACTTATATTTCTTTTTAGTTAACTATTTTTAATCATAAAAACTCCAGATTTTTTATGAAATATAATCCAATTTTGTTTTTACTTAAAATAAATAAATAATAACAGAATCCCTTTTATATCATTTTTATTTTCTTAAACCATTGTTTATATATTTCATTAAATATTGTTTTTATTTAAAATATAAATTTTAAGAGAATCCCTTTTTAAATCAATTTTATTATCTTAAGCCTTTGTTTATATATTTCATCAAATATTGTTTTTATTTAAAATATAAATTATAAAAGAATCCCTTTTTAAATCAATTTTATTATCTTAAACCTTTGTTTATATATTTCATCAAAAATTGTTTACATTTAAAATATAAATTATAAAAAAATCCCTTTTTAAATCAATTTTATTATCTTAAACCTTTGTTTATATATTTCATCAAATATTGTTTACATTTAAAATATAAATTATAACAAAATGCCTTTGGTAAATCATTTTTATTTATTTAAACCTTTGTTTAACATATATATTGCAGCACTCTAAAAAGTTTAAAAATAGTGTAACCCAAAAAAAAAACACGACTTAAATTGTTTCTCATTTCAACTGGTATTTTACAGAATATTGTCAGCTGCAAACACGTTTCGCGGAAACAATCATGCTCGCACCAGCTTCCTGTCTGATTGTAAAGCTATTATCCCAATATTTATATGTATGTATGTATGTATAAATGTATGTATGAATGTATGGAATGGTTTAAATAAGTTTAAGCGGCGGGTTTCTCGAAATTCCGTTGCTCCACTTGAGCGCATAAGGGATGTGCAACCGGCACACATGACTTCCGTTTGGATGGAAAATAAAGAAAACGAATTGAGTGCAGGACGATGCAGGACGTTGCAGGACGATGCAGGACTCGCACCGAAGAATGCCACTAGGTAAACGACTAAAATAGCTTTGGTATTGGTTTACTTTGCCTTACCTATAAAGTAAATAAGGAATTCGAGATGCTGTAAACTCAGCTGCATCTTCAGTTGCAGCACCAGCACCAGGATCAGAACCAGCACCAGTTGCAGTAGCTATAGCTATAGCAGTTGGAGCAGGAACAGGAACAGCAACAGGAACAGCTAAAAGGCATTAAAGGATTACTTAGTTTGGAATTTACTATATTATGGTCATTGCTAGCTACTTTGGCTTGTCATGCTGTGTGGAATGTATAAATATAAGTCCAAAGCGAATTAAATATGGAAAGAATGGGGAAACCAACAAGAAACAACATAAACTAAAGGAAAATCACCCGCGATTGTAAAATATGATTTATATCTGGCAGGTAGCAGTTGGCCAAATAGGACCAAGCTTAAATATATGAGAAATAAATTAAAACATTTAAATAAAGTTAATAATATGATTTAGTTATTATATTCTACATAAATAATTCAAATTTGGAAAACAACAAAATGTAGCAATTAATCAATGTTGTTTATAAAAACAATTAAAGTTAATTAAAATCATTGCATAAGTATCAATTATGATAATTAGGAAAATAATCCATCAGAATTCTAATTGATTGATATCAGAAATAGGTAGACAATAATTAAACTATGCATTTCAATTAATTGCTTGCTGATAGCCACATCTAAACAAACCATATTGATACAAATGCCTTTCAAACTTCTTAATTGACTTAATTCCACTTAATTTATGAAGTTTGCAAAAAAATAAAACAATTTTATAACTATCACATATTTGGCGAACTTTTCTCAAGCACGTTAACAATCAATCTATTTGATTCATATAAAAGCCACTTTTATATTGGGCCAAGTTGAGGTCGTTGTGCCTCTGGCAAATACACACACACACACAACACACATAAAAGCACACACACACACACACATGACAAATTCAATCATCCCATAAAACTTCAATTAATTGAGTCTGGTAAAACTAAAGCGCACACAATTCATATGAAAAACGTGTGTCCTGAAATGTTTTCATCGTCGTCATGCAGGACATGATCTCAATTGGCAAGCCCCAATCACTCAACATGGCCAGCTGGATAACAATGTATAAAAGTGATAAGACACAGAGAGACTGAGTGAGAGAGAAAGAGTGAGCGAGGGAGAGAGAGAGAGAGACACACACACACGACAAAGGAACACGAAAACAAGCCATATAAAACTTTTACACACACACACACAACACACACACACATAGCAACAAAGCAGCGAATCAGTTCCGGCCTGGATATGTTTTTATTTGGCCGCAGCTAATTGTTTTTCGTTACGCAACGCATACCAATGCATTTAGTATTGAGACCAGAGAGACCAGGACACAATAACTCTTCGAGTGTTTTATGGCCTCACGCACGGCAGACCAATATCTTACCGCCAGATATCCTTACCCAGGCACACATGTGCGTGGCAAGCTGAGCCAGTCATAAAATAAACCATGTACATGAATTCAAACACTTGGAAATTTATTAATGCGTCCTCCAAAGCAACCGACCGACCGACCGACCGACCGACCATCTGCTAAGTTGGAGTTGTGAGTAATACCCACACTACATAAATACACATTTAATGCATCTTCTGCTTGTTGGCTTTTGGGGCAGCTCATAAATTTCATTGACTATTTAATTGCCAGCTAAATAAATATTTTTATTAATCAAAAATTAATTTATTGGACTAACTGGAAATATATTGCGCACAAGGCAAGACTTTGAAGTTGCCTAGAACATAAGTGTGTTGCTGTGTGTAGGTGTGTGTGTATGTGTGTGTGTGAGTATGTGTGTGTGATTGTGTGTGTGTGATTGTGTGTGTGTGCTTAAGCTGCATGGCTCGTTGCATACTCTGATTACCCGTTGCCTTTATTTTCAGCAACAATTTGTGTGAAATGAGCCAAACTAAGCTTTTGGCATTATTTTCCTTCTTTCTTACAGACTCTTCATATTTCTATTACTTGGCATTTTTTGTAGGTTTCATTGAGAAAAGTTAAAGCAATATTTAGTTTAAGTATTTGTATAATATTTTAATTGATACGATTTAATTAGTTCGAATTTTGTTGATTATAGTTTGAGTTTTGTTTTGAATATTGGTTTTAAAATAATAATTATTTCGTAAAGAAATATTTTAATTTGATAGGTGTACAATAATTTCTAAATTTATTTATTTTAGATTTTATTTAAATTACTTGTTTATAGTATTTTTTTATAGATAACACATTTTAATAGTTACCACAATCTATTAAAAATATTTAAAAAAATTAAATATTAGGACAGATCACAGATTATTTTTCTTTTTTTCAAGAGGCTCCAGCTTTAAAAATGTATTAATACATTTCAGATTATACTCATTAAACTTAAAGATTCGTGTTTATGGATTTTCCTGACAAATAAATATTATTCCATTATATTTATTGATTTATTTTGGCTTTAGCTGTCTTTTTGTCCCTGCAGCCACTTGGTCACGTTAGAATCCCTTAAATGTTTGCGCATAAAGTTTATTGCAACGTTAATTGTGCAAATTAAGCTGGAAAAAGAAGGAAATAAAATAAAAACACAAACTGGTCAACAACAAAAAACCACATGCCAACACTTAATGCCCACCACGAGGCGACGGCCGACTGCTGTTTAGGACGAGGCTTAATTATAAGCAAAATTCATTAGGGAAACACGCTGCTGGCCAAAAAAGAGGATACGGCAGTCTGTGGTCTCTGAGCTGGACAGACTCTGCGCTTTCGGCTTTTACTATGCACATGCCTGCAGTAAAAACAACACACAATTCAAACTCACACACACACACACACACTCATATATATTTACGTACAGGGACAGGAGGCTATGCGTGCAAAAGTTGAACGCAGCGAAAAGTTTTTGACCAGCTTTGCTGCTCTGTGTCAAAACAAGCCAGCAAACAATAACAACTCTCGCATTGCAACAATAATAATAACAAGAGGCAGCACTTTTGGCATGCCTTCGACGTGGCCAAAAAGCTAAAGTTTTGCCGCTTCAATTTTGTCGCCTTGCTTATCGACATTAGAGTGCAGTCCACAAAGCAAACACAAAAATGCCATTAATGCTGCGAAAGACATGCCACATTTGCACTGCATACATATATATATATATATATATATATATATATATATATATATTTTACATACAGATATATATATATGTATATACCATATATGCATTTATAGAGCTATTTACATGTCGCAACATTAAAGTTCATTACCAAACACATACAAGAATTCAATGCAAAAAAATATACATATCAAAGTTTAGTTTTCTATGCCCCACTGCATATCCTCCCCCCCCCCACACACCCCCTATCAGGAGTACAGACAAAGCGACAGGGTTTGAGGATGAGTCCACACACTGCTGATGCCAGAGATTTATTATTTATCAGTGCAGATTTTTGCAGCTACTTTGGAACGCTGACTCCGAATCCTTCCAGTGCAGTTATGTGTTTAGTATAAGATTTTCTCACACACACACACACACACACACACACACAGTGGATCCCAGTCGTGCCTTTGCCTTGGCATATCCTTTGGTAATGCTTTATTCATTGTCTATGTCTCTGTTGCTGTCTCTGTTCCTGTCTCTGTCTATGTCTCTGTTGCTGTCTCGTCTCTCGTCTCCCGTTTCTCGTCTCCCGTCTCTCGTCTCTCGTTTCTCGTCTCAAAATGCAGATTGTTTACTGCTGTTTTATATTATTTTTCAACTAGCTTCCTATGCTTTACATTTGATATGCAATTGCATTGATTTTTTGTTTGCTTTTCCAAAAAAAAAAAAAAAAAATAGAGATTGAAATAACCGTGGCATTGAATAGCATGTTTATTTATTCGAGTTCGCTTACAGCTGCAGATATTTCAAGATATTTTATTTAATATATTCAAATGCGTTTTAAGAAAGTTTAAGTACAACTTTTTTATTTTTTTACTTATTATTAATTCATTTAAAAGGGAATAATTTACTTGGCATTTATCCTAATTTTGAGCAACCATAAAATCATATTAAATAAATCTGATCAAATGTAAATCAAAATCGTAAGCGAAAGAATTAAAAAATTAATATGTAATTCTGAGTGTAAATGTTAATAGGGAACTTCTTTCGACCAAGCAGCATGTCTAAGCCAACATAACAAAAAGTAAGTTTTGACTTTTACACACCTCATAAACAGCCAATTATAATATTTTTATATGAGGTTAAAAATATTCTTGGCACACATCGCGTTAATTTTACTCCATTAACAGCACATTGCATAAGCCCAAATGTAAACTTATTTTTTTGGGATTATCGCCTGATATTAGCTTGCAGACGTGTGTGTGTCTGTGTGTTTGTGTGTGTGTGTTTGTGTGTGTGTTGACTGCTCCCCACTGTGTCTACAATTATGCCCTACACACACCCCCTCCCCCCCATGGAATTTCTTTGCATTGCATTGTTTTACGGCGTTTTGTTGCCTTGGTTTCATTTCGGTTGGCATTTGCCGCTTGCCGTGCCGACTTCAGTTGTTAGTCCTAATTAATTATTGTAATTAGTTAAATGCAGGGCAGCGTGGCATGCAGAATGCGGAGATAGGGGCTGAGACCACTGAGGCCTAGATAACAACAGCTGACTGCGGCAAAAATGAATTTTCTGCTTCCATTTGCACGAATTGCTCAGATAATTTTCAACTCTCTGCCTCGTTGCGTGTTTTTTTGTTTTTTTGTTTTTAGTTTCAATGTGTTTGTTTTGCTTGCCAATTTATACTTGTATTTAAACTTCTCCAGTCCAACCAGGACATGCTGCTCCTGTAATTGAATTGTATGGGAGCGCCTTTGCTTGGATAAGGTCATTTAGTTTGCTCTTCTTGTATTTGTTTCTTCTTCTGTGCTTCACAAAACCATGAAATTGAATCCACACACACACACACATATTTGTATATACGCACATACGTATATATGTTTTTCATACTGGTTTTATGTAATTTCATAATAAATCGACAAAATCAACAGAGTTAACAGGTTGACATACAACAATTGTTTTGGTTTGGCTTTTGATCTAAATGTATTCGAAATTTCAGAAATGCTTTAAGTGGATTTGGCAGTTGATCTTAAAAACTATATATATAAAAAAAAACAGTTAAAATAATTTAACGTTTGTTGTGATTATCATGGATTAGGACGTTAATCTTAAATACTATATATAAAAAATGCACTTAAAATAATTTAACATTTGTTGTGATTGTCATGGGACTTACTCAATTAATTAAAAATATTAACAACACAAATTAATTTACAAATATTAATATAATTATTAATAACAACTATTATAAAAGAACTGCAATAATAATAAACATAATATTAAAGATCAATATTCCATTTCGAAATTAAATTAAAATCATATATTAATCATTTTTGACACTCGCCAATCAGTTTTCTATAATTAAATTATATATAACTCAGTTCATTCATGTAAAAATCTCAATTTCTTTACTCAATGCCGCTTTGGTGTTTGTTTGTTCAATTTTGTAGTCGACGTGGGGATTGCCGTGGGGGAGGGGGGGATGGAACCCCTTTGGTCTTTTTTGCATAATAAAGTGACGACAATAAGAGAATGTCCCGTTGCAATTTATTTAATAAAATGTGTGAACTGAGCTAAGGACGCTGCTATGAGGGTCCGTCCACGCAATCGAAACTTTTTCAACCGCAAAACACTAAAGCATACTTCTAGGCAATAACGTAATTCAAATGCCACGCTTCTTGCCCGCCAAAAGCCACCCTCACCCCCCCAACCGCGCGGACTCTGTCGACACCCGCAAACTTTGCACATTTTTCGAAAAACTGAAAACTGAAATCTGGGGCTGAGCAGCACCAAAAAAAAAAATAAAAATAAAGTTTTTTTTTTTCATTTTGAAAATTGTGTAAATTGTCGGGTTCGCTGTAAGAACCCTTTTGCGCTACTCCCTCCCTCTGGCAGCGGGTAGGTGTCCAAGTGCGGGGGAGAGGAGGAGAATGAAGTCAAAGTCAAAGCGCGACGTTTACTAAAATATTCATGGCTTGCTGCGTCGAGTGTCACAGCCTGTTGAGGATGGGGCGAAGGGGGGAGTTGAAAGTTAAGTGTGGAGTGCTCGTTGTGGAGTGAGAGGTGAGAGGTGCCGGATGGGACAGCAGGAGGGCATCTGTGTGAGACTGGGCTTTGAGCTCTGCTGCACTCTTCTCGCCTCCGGTCTGCCCATTTTCATCGGCTAGTTTGCGCTTTTTGTTTGCGTCATCAGAATGAGTAAAAGTTGTTGATATTTGTTGATTGCTTGCTGGCTGTGATTGCGGTAGGTCGCCATTGCCAAAACTGTTGACATGGTCAAGTGTACTTTTAAGTGCATTTCTGTTTTAGACATTTATATATTTCAAATATATTTATTAGCATTTCTAACTTCAAAAATAATATTTCTATGCTAAATTAAACGAAATTATTGCCAGAAATTCTACACCAATTTGTGAGGTGCAATGAAAAATGCAATATAATATTTTAAAACACGCTTGCTAAATAGCAATCAAATATTTCCAATAAATTTCTAAAACACGTATGCTTAATTTATAACTATAAATTGTTTTTGTGGTTAGTAACATATTAAAGTGAAATTTTAAATCCATTCAAGACAAAATACAAAATACAATCGTTCGTCTAAACATCGTTAAGCACTTTACACAAAATTATACAATGAAAACATTTTGTGCCAGTTGTGAAAAGTGAATATTTTGTTTTCTGTGCGAAATGTTTTTAAATGAAAAATGCAAAGGTTGAGTTGAGGCGACTATAAGCCAAAAAACTCAAACATTTGAGTAGCCAATACAATCAGTTTAAATAGTTCGTTGAACATTTTAGCTTAAATCCGCACAATGCTTTTTCTGGATATGCATAATAAAATGTGTTGCGTGTTTGGTTTTAGCTGAAACACTTTCACATGTTGCACATACAACTGGTGGAAGTCCGTGCTAATGGAAGGCAGTACTCAGATTTTGTTATTCTGAACTATAATAATTGAGTATAGAATATAATTAAATAATATAAACGTACGTTACGGAAACGAAACTTTATCTAATTTAATCGAATTTACTAAATTCGTAATTAACAAATATGTTTCTACCCTTGAATAAATCAAGATAATAATTAAAGTGCCTGGTTAACAATTGTACTTAAAAAATATTAACATAAATTAAATATTATTAATTACCAAGAAATTAGAACAGCAATAAAAAAGTAGAATTTCTTTTCAGCGAGCAAAATTGGTTTCTTTCTTCTGGCAGGCTCTAAAAATTATCCTTGCAATTTGTAACTACTCCATATATTAAATGATAATTTATGTGTGTAAATTATACTAAAATTTAGATATTTAAACAATCCGTCTAAATTTGTCTTTAAATTAAATTGTAATATTTTCAAAAGTTAAATTTGTCTCTTCTAAACAAGCTCTTTCAAGAAAAAACTCTTGCTTCTCTTAGTCGTAGTTTTCGAATTTTGCGCACATTTCTCACTAAGAAATCGCTCGAAAAATGCAATTTGTCCATTTGCTGGCAGCAGAGCAGGTCACCTAAGAATTTTCAATAAGAATAGACAGTATTACGCAATCATCAGCAACAGCATCAGAGGCAGAATCGAGCCACGTAGAAGGTGCAGAAACAGCTTGAATAACAGGCAACAGACAACAGGTCAGGGAAGATGGCAAGCTATATTTAACCCGTTACTTAACCAGGTAGTCAAGGCAACAAAATGGCTGTCAATTTCAGCTGTTGCTGCTCTCGACGGTTCCTTTCTCTCTCTCGCATCGGATCGAGTTGACAATTTTGATTGATTATTTTTGCGTAATAAATAAATATAAACCGAGCGCAGAGTTAAATTTTCATAACTTGTGGGAAAATAAGAAGATGCAAATTGATTGACTCGCATCGCAAATACGCAACACACGTAGAGAAAATGCTGGTCGGAAATGAGTGCAAATAAATATGGAAAGAGTTACATAAATGTGCCCAGACATTTTGGCCATGAAACTGGACCAGGCCTTATTGTTATGCATTTATGTTTGCATTTGTTGTAATCGTTATTGTTTTTTGTATTTTTATTGACTGGCGTATCCATGGTCAACTGGCCGCTCGGACCGTTGATTACAATTCGCTTCCGGCGGTCATTAATTTTTATTTAGCAAATTTTCGCAGCAACAAATAAAAAAAAGAAAGCCGCTCGTTGCTCTCAGGTAGGAAAAATGGCACAAGGACATGCGGGGCAATATGAATAAATTATATCAGAGTGTGCGTGTGTGTGCATTGCTTGCGTGAGTGTGTGTAAGGATGCGTGTGAGTGAGTGTGTGTGTGTGTGCGTGTGTGCCGCAGCGAAAGCGGAAAGTGTGTTAATTTCCGACAGCAAAATATTTACCTCGATGATGGACGTGAACTGCAATTGATTTCAATGTATGACCAAAATAATAAAAGGCATTGGGTGTATTCGATGTATGGTCGTCAACCATTGCTATAAAACTGAAAACCCTGAACAAGATTTACAAATTGTAGTAGCCATAGCCATTATGGAATTGCAATTTTCCAAAATTGTGCTAAATTTGCATGTGATAAGTTTTTTGAGGCATATACAAAATATACTTAGCGGATGAAGAAATTATCGTAATATGAACTGAAATAAATAGTTGTGTATTTTTTTAGTATAATTTAATATTATATAAACTCATAATAATACAAATTTTAAGTGTATACGATAATACGATTAATAATAATAATAAATATAACGTTTTTTTTTTATTCATTTGTAACATTTTAAGTACTTTTAATAATTGGCTTGCAACTTATGTTACTTTTATAAATGATATACTTATAAAAATAAATAAATTACTTGAGTTAATTAAGTACTCATTAAATTCTCATTTATATATAAATATATCAAGTATGCTGCCCTTTAAAAAAAAAAGTAATAAATTAAGCCTTTATCTCGATTTTGAAAGAAATACTTGTTGTGGGTGAGACGTATTCAGCCTGAATGCATTTAACATGTTGAGTGAAAGAAGAAAGGCAAAATAAAATGGGCGGACACCATCGAAGGCGTGATGACCATGCCCTGGGATAATAAAGGATAGTAAAGCACAAACCGATGTATCAAACGAAAAATGAACAAAAAAAAGAGACACAGTGAAAAAAAAAACAAGAATTGAGAGACATATGCAAATGAAGTTTAACGGTGAACGTGGACATGTGAAGTATTGTTTGCTGCTGCTGCTGCTGATGCTGCTGCTGCTACTGTTTCTGCTGCTGTCGCTGCTGCTGCTGCTGCTGCTGCTGCTGCTCCTGCTGCTGCTGCTGCTGTTAATGCTGCTGCAGTTTCTGCTGCTGCTGCTTCTGCTGCTGCTGTTGATGCTGCTGCTGCTCCTGCTGCTGCTGCTGCTGCTGCTGATGCTGCTGTTGTTGTTGTCTTTGTTATTGTCATTACGATGTGAAAACGATGTCCGACGGCTTGTTTGTGTCCCGCTGGCTACAATAAAGCAGCCAATGATACGGTTAAAGAATGCATTGGCTGATTTAAAGACAGACTTCCTTTAAATAGTTTACATATTCCATATAAGTAGTCTAAAGTATTATTTAGAAATTAATTTATGGCATTGCCTTCTCAAGTTTAAGAGTCATTTTTAAAGAGTCTTTTTCTTAGCTAATACTTATTTCATTAATTAATTAGCACTTGTGTTGTTTTTTTTAAACAAAATTGTTTATTTGCCGTTTTGTTAATTAATTAATTATACACTTACATTTTGGGTCTCAAACAGGACCTCTAATTGTGTGCAGCAACAGCAACAACAACAGGTGGATGAGGATAAAGCACACATAACAAAATAAATTGTATAGTACGTCCAGCTCCCTCATAACTGCCATGTGCTCTTACCGGAGCTCTTACATTTTACGAGCATGATACACACACACACACACACAAACACACTTATACGCACTCAGTCCGCTGTTTCCGTTTCCGCTTGGTAAATGTTTCATTTCGTTTTTGGTAGTGAGTGCAAGGGGGGTTAGAGTGTGTGTGAGTGTGTGTGTGTGCGTGTGTATTTATGTGTGTGCGTGGGGTTGGGCAACGACTTGTCACTCAGTAAATGCGCCGTGTGTGGCCAAAGTTAATGCACCACACGCTTGTCCATATGCCAGTTAGTTGACTGGCCAACTTCATATGTGTCTGAGTGTGTGTGTTGGTGTGTGTGTTAGTGTGTGTGTGTAGGCCATGTGTTAGCTTTCGAGACAAAATGGCTTAAGTAGTCACTTTTTGTGCTTATGGTTGGACTTTGGTTTAATTAATTACAAGATTAATGCGACTGTTTGTGCGTCTGGCAACTGCTGCCCAACGTTCAACGTTCAACGTGCCACATTCTGCCAAGCAGTCAGTATGCGATATCGTCTGTGGACATACGACTCGACTACATGAAAGTAATTACATTCACACCACACAAATTTGTCGCTAACGATGTGTGGTCAAAGTCAATTTGATGCGCAACAAAATTGTTTAATATTTAATTTATTAAAGTAAAGAAATGCAAAAACAAGGCAAGTCTTTAATTATTTTGAAAGTAATGTGTAGTTTTACAATTAATCAATAATTTATATTAATACAAGTCTTTCAATAGGAAAACATATATATATTTTTTTATTTTATGTAATTTATTTATTCTACGCTACGCACAATAAATATGCAATTTATAATGACAATTTGTATGGTTATGCAAATTTCTGTGTCGGGTGTTGCAACACTGAAAGCAATATATAAAAAAGGCATTTCTTTATAGAGTTATTTGGGTTATATTATATTATTTTTTTTTGTTTAATATGTCCACATTTTAATTAATGCTTCAACGCTCAATTTGATTGTTTTGCATTGCGGTTTTTTTTTGTTTTTTAGATGTTTGGCATGTTAACAACAATGCAAGGAGACAATATCAAACCAGTTCTTGTCAACTGCCAACACTCATTAGCAGTTTTTCGGTGATTGATGTCTCTGTTATTCAAATGTACGTGTGTGTGTGTGTGTGTGGGTGACGGTGTGTGGGTGAGTTGTACTCATATGCATAGAACGCTTTAAAAATTCGTTTACATGTGAAACTTTTCACATTTTATCGAACTGAAGAGTGTGTACGATATATATATATATATCTGTACATATGTATGTCATGTTCTCAGGTTTATTTTGCATTCAAATGGCATCACAGCTACCACTCCGCATGCGCCTCCTTAGCTCTCCTCCTATATCCTTGGTACTTTTTTTTTTATAAGCCCCTTTCAACTTTCGATATGTAATCCTTTGATTGATGCGCCCTGCGTCAGAGCATGCATACAGTACACACACACACACACGCACACACACAAAACACAACACCTAAAGTTAGGCTTGTGCGTGTCCTTCGTCCTTGTGCCACATCGACAGAGGCAGCATCCAAAATCAACGCCTATGCAGATTCACAGGCTTCAGCCCTGATGGGTTTTTGGGGGTGTTAGACATATGATGACAAAGACGATTTGAGCATTTTTGCTTTTTGATTAGCCCAGACAGGAGCAGCAGCAGGAGCAGCAGCAGCAGCATCAGAAGCAGCAACAGCAACAGCAACAGCAGCGATGTTGAAGATGTAGCAAGCAGCAATGTGCAGCATTCAAAGGCAGTGTTTGCCTGCTTTTAGGTCGCAACGAGTGAAATTTGAGCTTACTTTGGTTTAGTTGAGGTAACCGTAACCGTAAACAGTGCCACAAAGCAAAGCATTTGATTAGACTGGCACACAAGGACTACGCAAGGATGTTGCTGTAAATTTGCTTACCATTTTGGCCAGTTGTCGAGCAGCTGCCACAATTTCCTGCAATCGGCACACTATTGTGGTAACTATACAAGCCCTGTTAATGCTACAGCATAACTAGCCCAGTATCAGGGGCTAAAATTTCATTCATTAAGTCTTTAGCAGATTTTCTTAGGCATTGCTAATTGATTAGTTTGTTTCAATGATTTTGAATTATTGGCCATCGAACTTGATTTCGTAATATAAAATTGTCTATTTTTCAGCTCACAATGCGCCTTTTATTATAAGATTAGACTCCATAAAATGTATATATATTCTTGATTTTTAGCTACGATTTATTAAATACACAAACAAGCTTTTTAAGTTTCACAACTTTAAGTGACTCAAAATTAAAACTATTTTTTTTAAGGTTTTTAAAAATTATATTTATTATGCACATATTTTTTTTTTATACATTTTCTGAGTGTTGACAAGTATGCTTGTCTTGCTTTAATTTAATTTAAACGCTATAATCGCAATTCTCTTGAATTCCTCAATTGAGAGGCAAAAACACTTTAAAGCGGCTCATTTGGCGAAACGCTATTTTGTTGACCTCAAGCGTTAAAGCCGCAAAGAGCCATTGAGTCAAAAGGCTTACGCACGGTAACGAGGAAATACCACAATTTCATATATATATATATATATATATATATATATATATATATATATATATATATAGATATAGATATATACAAAACCACGTAGGAGCCGCGACTGAACAATTGAAATCAATTAGCTAATTAAGGCACAAAATGCAGCCGCAGAGTGACACATAAATTCCCAAAAATGTTCAATCGACGTTTTAATGAATATTTTAAGGGCAAGTGCAACCTTGGCCCGGAGCGCACCCAAAAGGCCAATAAGGTTGGTTAGCTAATAATTGAATGTGTTAATGCAAACCAATTGTGGTTGATGCTCTAAAGTGCAAATTTAGCTATAAGCTTCTCTTAACTTGGCCAATGAGCCGAACGGCAGTTTGCGCGCCCTTCTTTGCATGCCACAGGCAAAATTCGAATAGCATTGTATAATTGAAAGCCTGCACTCTGTCGGCCAAGGGGTTTTTCAGTTCGAGGGGTGTGGTTGGTGGTGTTGGTTTTGAGAGGGGGGGGTGTGTGTATTTGAAGTACTCAGTGTGGGAATGTCGAATAGCGCTTGGCGCTTGGCGGATTGCGGCAGGTACTGCTACTAACTCAAACTTTGCACTCCAGCAATAATATTATTGAAGGATTAAAGTTTAAACTTTTAAGTGCAAAAACACTTCAATTCAATTGAATTGTGAGCAGTGCTCCACAATGCTTTACCCCGCACACTCCCGCCCCTTCCCCTCCCCCTATAGCACCAATGCCTTAGAATTGTGCATTTTGAGTCAAGAGGTCTAAAAAGTTTTTGTTGCGGTTATTGTGGGGCATAAAACCAGCTACAAAGTTTCAGCCAGCTACAATTGCAATACAGTTGCATAGTTTATCGGGCCAAAACTGAGGTGTGAGAGAAAGATTTGCCATTTTGTGTAATCTTAATGCGATCAATCAGGAAATAACAAGCAGATCCTCTTACAAAGTTTAAAATTTGCAAAGAGGCTGAAATATATATATAGAATTTGGAGCTGATGCTTATTTTGGCCCAGTTATGTTATGCAATTTAAAGTTCATAGAATTAAAATCTGCAATTAGGAATTTTTTGAACTCAGTACAATTTCAATTTAAAAATTTAAAGGGAATACGAATTTATACATTTCTAAATGTTTTTTATAAATTTAAATTCAGTCAGTAACTGTTTTCGATAGCATTTAAAAGTCGGGGAGCAAGTATAAAAATTCAAAGCAAACAATAAAAGATGCTTTACATTAAATAAGCAATTTATATATTAAAAGTATGATGATTGAAATAATGCGAAAAGCGCATAAAATTGAAAAGAAAGTGGAAAAAATGGCGGCAACAGAATAAAACAATATCTGGTCGAGAGTCGGCAGCTCTTTGAGCCCATTGACAAGTGGCCTTTAAATGAAGCTATCCCAGAAAGAGATAGAAATAGAGAGAGAGAGAGAGAGAGAGAGAGGGGAAGTGAGTTGAATGGGCATGTCCTTGACTGTAAGATGTCATGTCCTTAGGATGCCCACAAAGCTATCTTTTAACAGCGAGCGTTGCTTTTTGTAGCTGGTCATTTTTATTTTAACACGCTTACAACGATTTAGTGGGGAATTTTATTTCATTTCATTTTCTTTTATATATATATATATATATATATAATATATATAAAATTTTGTTCTCCCATTTTATTTTGAAAAAAATGTTCTTTTCAACTTGTTCGCCTCTCGCGAGTCTCTCACTTGACTGCATCCTTGTGCGTCCTGTTTGCAGTAGCTGAAGCAGCGTTTAACTGATAATCCCGACTTGTGCTGCGAATAATTTGCTAAACTGTTGCCTCGCCCCACCCACTGACGTAACTTTCTTCTTTTTTTTTTCGACTTCAACGGTAGTATCCTTAAGTTGCACGACAAACTTTTCTCGACTCAATTCTTTTATTTCGCTGCGCTGTCAGTGGCAGCATTAAAACCGTTGAATATATATTTGCATGTAATATGATATAGACACGCATTTGGCCTCTACAAATGTCGTTTGCCGTTGAAATACCGCAAATACTTTTGCATGCCACATCCACAGTCAGAGTCAGGTCCTGTGCCTCATTCTTCCTTTCACTTTCCCTTTTTTTCCTTTTCCCTTTTTCCTTTTTCCTTATGCAACTCAACTCCATCAACTAAAATCGTTGTGCACGTTTTTTTGTGAATTGATTTGCTAGCGATTTGTGTGCAGGATTCCGCCCACTTCAACTCCCGTTCCTGTTCCACCCCCCCACATTTATAATGAATAATTTCCGCACGACTTGAATTCAATGGCTAAAATGGTTTGCCGGTTCAATGTTTGTCTAATGGCCAATATTATTATTATTATTAGGATTATAATGATTACGATTACAACTGGCGGCGCGCCTTTCAGACTGCTTAGCCCATTAGCCTTTTTTTTTTAATATATTATTCAGGTTCTGTTTACTGAATAGTTTTCCAACTTGAATTATTTTATGTGCCACAAAAAACTTGTACAACATTCAATGATTGATCGCGTTTTTAATTATCACAGAATTATGTAGATAATAATAGAAAAAAAACTAAGAAGTTGACGAATTAATTTTTGCTTCAAACTGCGTAGAAAGTTCAACAAATTTCAGGTAAGTCAAAAGGTTGAATTATTTCACATAATAAAAACCAGGCAATGAATCTTGAATTCTCAAAAATAATTCAAACTTGCTCATTAAAAAAAATATATTTATATAAACGAGAAATAAAAACAATTTAACAAGATCCGCAAATATGTAAAAATACTTTTATATTCATTAAATATATATTCGCTTTATTTGCGTTCGCATAACTTGACTGCTTTTCAGAATGACAAATTTAATGTGCTTTATTAATATTATACAAATTTTTTTTGCCCCAACCAAAGCCATGGGAAATCTGGCACTTTGGTGTATCGTTAAATTAAAATAACTTAATAATAACGTTCCCATACCGTTTCTGAACACAGCAAATTGGTTTTAAGCAAATTGAAAACATGCAGCGACATTAATTGAAAGTGCCACAAACCAATAATTTTGTAATGGGTGCGAAATAAAAAATGTATTTATATGTAAATGGGCAAAAATTTAAATTGATAATACTCAATTGTTTTGTTTAAAGGTGTACTCCAAACAATTCCAAACGTCCATTAATTGGCAAAAAAAAGGCGCACAGCTGCCGACATTTAAATTTTAAATGCGTATTATTAAAATGCATAAAAAAAACTATATCCAAAAGCCTCAACTAAAAAGCTTTTATGTACTCTATAAAAATTTGCAAAACAAGTCACAAAAGTAAACATCGAAATTACATTCAAACAGCCACCAAAAGAAAAAAAAAAAACGCACAAAAACCAGCTCAATAACAGCAGCTTTGAATGAGCCAAAAACCAATGAACAGTAAAAAAAAAATATAAAAATCGTAGTTGCGCAATAATAACTGCATTTGCCCATTGATTGTTATTGCATTAGCTTGTTGCAAAAAACAATCCCAAAAACCAAATATAAAATAAAATTCTTTTTAAATTAAAGCAAATTGCTTGAATCAAAAAACTTTTCACAGAATGACAATTGCATTAGTTTTAACAGACACATTTAAGTTGTTATCAAAAAAAAAACTTGTTTAACTGGCTTAAAAAATTGTAATTTAGTTATAATTGGTTTGATATCAATTGAAATATTTCAATTTATACGAGTGTCTTTGAAGCATGACCTATGACCATATTTCCTGTTATGAGTTGAGGAAATGCTTAGGAAATCTATAGATATTTAATAAATACAAATGGCAATAAATCAGTTAATGAAGTACCAAATATTAAACTTTGTATATGCTTTAATATCATATCTCAAACGAATCATTTGTAATTATACCATAGAAACAGTGATATACAAAATTCGTGGAACAAAAATAACAACATGAATTTTAATGCAGTCAACAACAGAGTCAAGTCACGCATCAGACAACCAAACAAAACACACAAATATGGGCAACCAAAAACAAAAACAGCAAAATACCAGCAGAATTAATAAAAAAAAATATATATATATAAAATGCTGGCTTAGCCAGGTTAAATGCGAAACAACGTAATATTTATATAAATTTGTATATATATATAAAATAAGAAAATAAAAAGGAAAAAATCAGAAACAATTTTAAATGAGTTTTCTATACGCGTGGAGCTGTTATAAATTTCTACATATTACAGATTGTTGCACTGATTTGTGGCAGCCTGCGAGATTCGCTGTTGCCTCCTTTTTTGGTAGCTGCGGGGTCACGAAGTGCATAACGCATTGAGCAAATACATTGGTTGACCAAAAATGCGATTCGATGCGCATGTTTGCTCATCGAGGGGATTGTGGTGGGTGAAACTAGTTTATATTCACCTCTAAAAAATAATGGTCAAACTGCATTTTCCCCACTGGCGAGCAACAAGTGTTTGCCGCTCGTCTTGCAGGGGTAGTTTTGTGGTGGGCTGCTTGAACTGCTTTGCCGTAGAATATTGGTTACTAGCAGGAGAGATTTTAGGTGAACTGCTTAGCCGACACTTTGCTCCCCTTAAAACTGAAGTTGAATTCGTAGCAGAATGGTGAATATTTCAAAGAGATTATTTGTTCCTTTAAAAAAAAAAAGAGTTTTGAATATCGAATTTATATATGGCTTAAACTGTGATCTAAAAGTTAAAAGTTTGGTAACAGCTTAAGTAATTATGTGTTGTTTAATTAGCGTTAGCAATGTTAATGTTAATTTAGAGTGTATCAGTAAATACAAATTTATTTTTTCGATGTTTGATGTTTGTAAAACTGTTTGATTTTGGTACAGATTTGATTTGATGTATTATCATACTCGAAGTGGGTTGCCAATGTTTATTATACAATTGCTTGACTTTTACGCATATTGCTACATTATTTTAAGTCTTTGTTTTTCCAACTGTCGGATGCAAGTCAGCGTGATAAAAATCTGGCAAACTTGACGTGACAAATTTTTTGGAAAACCAAGGCTACCACATGAAATGTAAACTCGCAATAGAATTAAAAAAAAAAACAAACGAAAAAGTAAGCGAAAAGGCAAAGAAGAAAAACTTTTGGGTTTCCACGTGGAAAAAGTCAAAGTTGCGTGTTAACTGTTTGCAAATGCTGGCGCATATAATTGCATAAGGGGCACACGAGAAAACTTGTTGCATATCACAAGGCGTGGGGCAATTGTAATTGCTATTATGTGGCATGTAGTGTGTTGTAAATGGAGCTTTAACAGCAAACGTGGCAAATATAAATATAGATATAGATGAATTTAATTTATTTTTGGCGGATTATATTATTTTTGTCTTTTGTTTTTTTTATTATTCTTAATCTTGATAAAACGAATGAAAATTAGAGAAACAATATTTTGATTTAAAAAAAAGTGTTAATTGAAAATTAGTGAGTTGTGTTATCATTTTCTGATCTTAAATTTTGCGAGTGTTTTGAGCTCAGCTGATCCGAAGCAGACAATTTGTTGTGTGAACAAACATATTGTATGCATATTTAATAGATGCACAGAATGCCGTTGCGAGGAAAATGCAAATATATTTATTGCCACAACAATTTCTAATCTAATTTAACATGGCCAAACCAGCTCTTGACCAACGAGACACACACACACACAAACACACACACACACACACACACACATATGCAAAATAGGCAAACAAAACAAAACTGTATCGAAAACAAACCATACGGAAACGAGGGCTGCAACTTTTGTCATGAATAGTTTCCATAAATATTTAAGCACAAGCGTCATGCAAATTCCTCGGCGACCCCCCTCAAGCCGCGCTTATGTTTTGGACATGCAGCTGAGCGCTTACGAAAATTGGACATTCGACAAAAACAACAACAACAAATGTTTGGCCAAAAATGACATCTAATTATATCCGAGAATTCAGAAGTGTTTCGATTTATGTGTGTGTTGTCAATCAAAAGTTATTAAAGTGTTCAGCCAAATATTTTATTCATTTTTCTTACAAGCAAGTTGCAAAATAAAATAAAATAATAGTAATATTAATTATTATAATTATGAGGTATTTTATTTTAATACAATAATATATTAAATATTTATATTGTTGTCAATCAACAGTTAATAAAGTGTTCAGCCAAATCGTCAAATATAAACAAACATTTTATTCAT
Organism: Drosophila melanosoma; assembly: GCA_035042045.1. Taxonomy (NCBI): domain Eukaryota; kingdom Metazoa; phylum Arthropoda; class Insecta; order Diptera; family Drosophilidae; genus Drosophila; species Drosophila melanosoma. The sequence continues at coordinate 754,765 of JAWNLY010000203.1, read as the reverse complement.
TTTTTTTACAAGTAAGGAAATAAAATATATTAATAGTAATATTAATAATTATAATTATGAAATATTATATCTTAATACAATAATATAATATATATTTATATTGTTGTCAATCAACAGTTAATAAAATGATAAAGTATAGCCAAACATTTTATTCATTTTTCTTACAAGCAAATTGCTAAAAAAAATATAATAATAATAATATTAATAACAATAATTATGCGTTATTAATTTGTGCAACGTTTTATTTTATTTTATTTCTATTTTTTTATTATATTTTCTTACGGTTTCGTTTTGCACTTCCAAGTTGACAAAGTAAAATTTCATTTAATGTTTTGCATGGCTTTAATTTAATTATAATTTATTTAATATGAAAATCAAATTTGTTAAGCATCAACTACAATTTGCGGCAATTAAATTAGTTTCTATTGATTTTTACATAACTTAAAGATAAATTAAATATTATTTGGTTATATTAACAGACAATAGAATTTTTAATGAAATAAATTTCTATTACAAGCAAAAAAAGTGGATATTTCCACGTGAACTGTGTAAATCAGAAGCCAAATCAACTCTCGGCCATTGCCAGTTTGGAATTTTCCAATGTAAATGCTTGAAATTCCAAACTTTTAATGCTCTTTAGAATGTCAATTAAAATACCAGACATTTGCATTAAGAGCTCTTCGTTGAAGATATGAGGATACTTAGCAACATGACAGGAAGGATGAACTTTGGCTAAAATATGAGCAGTTTGCACTACGTGTTGGAGCGAGACAGAGAGAAAGAAAGACAGAGAGAGAGAGAGAGAAAGAGAGAAAGATGATGAGGATAAGAGATTGTGTGTGAGTCGACTTATGTATGAAGTTGAAAGCATGACAACAGTTGCAAGTGCATCCTGGCAGCTCATCTTGACTGCCTCAGCAGGAAGCACTTAATAAATTCAAAACTACAATTGTCTGTGTCCTTTTTGGCGAACATGTCAACAAAAGGCAACTGCTCCTTTTGTCCGACCGCCGACACCACAGCCGCAACAGAAATCAGCCATCTGGTAAAGAGTCAATGAACCCAAAATGCCACAACATCAACATGCAACATAATTATTCACCACTCGACGCGTTGGATGTGCATTTGTTCTTCGCCAGCTTCTCGGCATCAAAAATCAAATTTCGTGTTGCCAAATTACGCAGCAAAATTACAACTGACCAGCAAAAGCTGCAAAACAGGAAAATGAAACCAAGTTTCCAGCATTGCGTTGCGATGATTATGATGAGTGGAAAATAGCCGTGTGTGTGTGCGTGTGTGTGTGTGTGTGTCCTGGTTACACTTCTCTGATTCCGCTGACCTGTCTGGCCACAGACAGGTTTGTAATTAGTATATCAGCATGATGTCCACCGTGGAATGGCTGACATTGGCTTTGGCTCTACTATTTTCTGTTTACCCCTAATACGGCGGAACACACACACATTTTCCACTTCTAAGTACTTCTGCCCTACATTCCCCTATTAGCTGTTTAGATATTCGTGTCCAAAAATGTGCTGAGTGCAAAATTTTGACAGCTTTGCACTGATGGATTTGAACGCGTGACACAATTAACACGCAAATTAGTTTATAATTTTGACAGACATGCAAAACACAACAATAAATGCAATGCGACTGGCAAAAGATTATGAAGGGAAAATAAAGTAATGTTTGTAAAAAGCAAATCTGTTTAATTTGCACAAATACAGCAGTTAACTGATTAATCTACTGATTTTCTGATTAGTTGTAAAAAGATTGTGCTTATATTTAAAATAATTAAATTCAGAGTATTACTTTGCCAATTAGATTGTAAACAGCCAAATTATTTAAATAATAAAGTCAAAGAAACCAAGAAGAAATAGACTAAATTATAATTTTTGACATTTAAATTTGACTTTTAATTCAAGCTTACTTTTCAATAATTTCACTTTGTTTTCTGCCGATCCGTTGGTTGAGTTAATATCGAAACTGTAAGTTATTTATTATGATTAGTAATGTAATTTGATAAAAATATTTATTCGTTTAGCTGTTGATTTTATTTCAGATGTTAGCAGCCATTTTGCGACATTTTCATTTCAACTTAAGCATAACAGCTCTTTGAGAAATGCTTTTAAATTTGATTACACGCATATATATATATATATATAAATATATATAAACATTCCAAGATGTAGGAAATGTAAGCAAGGCAAAAAAAGGACGAAAATTAAATTTGCTTTTAGCTTTGATTTTCTGCAATATTAACTAAAACTGTAGTTGGTTTTTTTAATGTAAACGGAAGTCAAAGCAGAGAGAAAAGGTTCAAAAACTAAGACAAACTGAGAAATGTAAGGATGTCCTGAACAAGTAAAGGAAATGAGGAAATGAGTGGGTGGTAAGCAAAAAGCGCAGTTCTGGGGGGAGGGCGTCAGTATGCGATTAAGTCAATGCAAATGTAAATTTCTTCAATTGAACTAACTGAAAGTGCATTAAATCTATTAGAAACTGGCAGCCATAAACATGATTATCTCTCTTCGAATTTATACTCTGCTTCTATTTAAATTTTTAAGGAGTATATAAAATGTTGATTTTTTATTTATAATAAAAAATGCTTAATGAAAAAATTCACATTTTTCCTCGTTTGTTTTAAAATATAAATAAATTCTTATGAATAACTAATTAGCTAAAATAATTATGCAAATAAATGTTATTATTATTTAAATTATTACTTTAATAACTTTGGAAAAAACTTAGTTGGTTTTTAAAAATGGCTGCAGGGCAATTGTAATGATTAACTAATATGGTGTGTTATTAATAAAAACTTACAATAATAATGCAATTTATATTATGCTTAAATGTTATTATTATTTTAAATTATAAAAAACATAGTTTTTTTTTTTAAAGTGGCTGCAGGGCAACTCCCGGTTCAGCAATTTTAATTCTAATGATTAACTAATATGGTATGTTAATAATAAAAACTAACAATAATAATGCAATTTATATTACGCTTTAATGTTATTATTATTTTAAATTTTTACTTTAATAGCTTTGGCAAAAAACATAGTTGGTTTTTGAGAATGGCTGCAGGGCAGCCAATATTAATTATAATGATTAACTAATATGGTATGTAATTAATAAAAATAATATAATAATAATGCAAATTTATATTATGCTTAAATGTTATTATTTTAAATAATTTACTTTCCATATTTTGGCAAAAACTTAGTTGGTTTTAACAGCGTTGATTTGGAACTGGATGCAGGGCAACTCCCGGTTCAGCAAATCTAATTCTAATGATTAACTAATATGGTATGTTATTAGTAAAAACTTACAATATTAATGCAATTTATATTATGCTTAAATGTTATTATTTTAAATAATTTTTTCACAGCGTTGATTTTGAACTGGCTACAGGGCAACTCCCAGTGCAGCAAATTTGCACAAAAATGTGTCATTTTGTACAAAATCTAATATTTTGTTGTTGCTAAGCGACAAATTTACTTATTGACGCCTCAAAAATGAATTCAATCAAAGTGCAGCAGCATTTTACAAACGCACTTCAAAAGTGACAAACAGTCGCAAGGAAATTCACATCAAAATGGCATTAATATGACAGCCAACGAGATTGTTGTTGGTAATGTTGTTGGCACTGGAATCAGATCTGTGAACTGACGATGGCAACATGGGACGATGGACAGGCGATACGCTGAGGGAATCACTTTTAAATACATTTGCCGTCGTTCATATTTTTGCAATTTTACCCACCGTCACTTACAACTTGCATCATTCTTTTTCATTTCGTCTGAGCACATAGATGAATGAGTGACTGAATGACTGAATGACTGAATGGCTGAATGCGTTGGATGGTTGCTTGAATTGTTCGCTGACTAGCTGGCTTCCTGGCTTCCTGGCAACACCGACTGACTGTCCATCTGTCTGCCGCCAGTCCTCCTCCGACTGTCTGCCTTTTGCTCCACACCATAGTTGGCTGCCAGTTAAAGCGGATTTGTGTTCTCTTCGTCCATGTTTTTGCTGCAGTTGGAGACGAGTTGCCGTTCTGGCGTCAAGAACTTGCTTTATTTATTTACATTTTTTTTTATTTTCATTTCTTTGCAGTTATTGTGGCTACGGCTTATGGCTTATATATCTATAAATATATATATCTATATATATAAAGTATTCTAAAACTGCTTTAATATGTACAAGAGCGTAGCTATACCAAATAAATAATTTTTTAAATAAATAAAACCTGGCTTGACTTTGGTTCAAATTAATTTAAAACAAATATTAAAATTGTTTATTATAAAAAATTCTTTTTTTTTACATGTAGAATAGTAGTTTACTATCTACTCATATATTGTTTTCGAATTTGTGTAATCTAAGTGTTTGCAAACGCAATTAAATAATTTATTTATTATAAGCTTAACAGAACTTCAAAATATTATTCTCAAATATTTTACGTATTTTTCTGGCTAGTGAAAATGCACCTTAAGATGAGTTTTTTTTTTTTAAAGCACGTACTCAAAACTAATATTTTAAATCTTCAATTTTTTTTAACTTTTAAGATACTTACAGTTATGAAAATTATTTGAGAGTTGTTTAAAAAATATTTTTAAATAATACAAAATACACTTCTTATATTTATATATAGATTTATACATCAAAAATAACAAATTTGATTCTTGTATAAAAATGTGCAATTGGCATTAATGTTAATTGATTCAATTCAGCGCTAAATCTGCATTTGGTTGAAATCTCGTAATCTTTGTGAGATATTTGTTTCACTACATAATAAGCCGAATGTTATCAGCAATTTGGTCAACACAGTACTTCGATTCAAAGATTCAGTCTCGTTTTTTAATAAAGGGCACTCGAGATGAGAAAAGTAAGTTTCAGAGCTGGTTGGGACCACCCACGGTGCGTTACCATTTGCCATTCTTTAACACATTTATTTATGCAGTTTTTTTCTTGTGTCTCATCCTGGGCGAAAATAACATTTCTGTTGTTATTTTTTACTTATTTGGGTTTTTTTTTTATTTGTTTGTCGGGCAGGATATTACACCTCGGTTTTTGTCGCTGTCTTTCACTTTCACATGCTGTGACATATTTCTATAGCGACTCTTGTAAGTGAAGAGTGGCTAGGGGGGTGTGGGGTGTTTTTTGGGAAACTTGAGTGAAAAGTCTGCTGGCGCGCAGTCAGCCAGACATTTTAGCGGCGGTTTCGTTCTTTTTAATCTTATAAACAATGTCAGCAGGAGCCGTGCTTCTCGCTCTGCTCTGCTGGTGTTGTCTCCAAATAAAGTTGCATATGGCTTCCCAAAGCGCCCAGAAGCAGTTTATGGCTTTAATATGTTAAATCGCATTTGCTTATCACTTTTTTTTTTTTTTTTGTTTCACAAAATGTTTGTTAAATGGCAAAGTGACTGAATAAATTGTACAACGGCGTGTTAGTGCTAGTTTTAAAATGTAAATAAATATGTTGAGTTGAGCTTGGGCTGGTTTTTATGAATAAATACATAAATTTCCAGTAATTAACAGAAAAGGCCTTAAGCGAATCTATTTTTTGCTTTTAAAGAGTCAATTTTAAGTTACTAAAATTTTCCAACAGCAATCAGAAGAGCTATTCACAATCTCAAAGAGCAAACCATTATGTGAAGCACAAAAGAAAAATTTGGCTGCTATGCAAAATGAGTTACGTTTTTCATATTAAATGATACATTTTTAATAATCCTTTGGGCCAGTTTTTTGGGCAAGCGGTAACAAAAATAGCAAACTCTAAGAACTTAACATTAAAATTTATTGGCTGCTTAAAATGATGAATATCTACGAGAAAAAAGTGTTGATTGAAGCTTTATTCAACTATTTTATTTTTATTTTTCATAATGAAATGGTATTTTTGTAGTAGTTTCGCGTTTATTTAATTGTTTAAATTACACTTTGTTAATTTTACTTTTTGTTAGTAAAATTATGGGAGCTCATTTAAGAACCCATTTTCTGTGGCCCTTTTGGCCAATGTAGTTAATACATTAGCTCAATCTTGTGGCGCATTTTTCGTTAACATATTTGTTCTATTGTTTTACCTCCGGCAATATTTTCTACTCAGCGTCGAATTAGCTCGTTTTGTGGCAGCATACAAATGCCAGCTAGTCCGTGAGTTGAATCCCTCCAAATGTCTGGCTGATAAAGGCACAAAAGATAATGCCTTCGGCAAGTGTGCACAAATTTTTAGAACTTTTAGGACTGGGCCAGTGGGTGAATGTGTTTATATGCCATGCATCACTTGGACTTGATTTTGAGAAAAAATTATCTCTTACACTCTTACACAGGGTAAATGAATTAAGTCAAGAATCGAGAGTTTTAAAATTCGAGTTATTTAAATAAAAATATGAAAATATAATTAAAAAGTTAATAATTTATTTATTATTGCTTATAAAATAGATTTCGTTTTAATATTTATGCGTACATAATTGTTATCAAAATAAGGGCATTTAGAATTCTATATTGTATAAAAAGAATACAATTTTTATTTGTATTTTTCTTTTGTGGATGTGTGTGTGTTTTTAGTTATGCTCTACGTGCGGTTAATCGCAAATGAGCAACGCAATTCCCGTACACATAATGAGGCCAATTAGGCCTGCGGCAAAAACTAAATGCCGTGTGCAGCTTGTTTAATGGCCCGTTTAAGTATGAGTATGACTATCTGGCATATCTCGCAAGCCTTTTCCACTGTACCGAAAAGAAAAAAAAATCAACCCAGCTGGCTGTTGGCACATTTCTTCCGGCCACGCGAAATTACTCGGCTGTTAACGGGTTTATGTTTACATCTACTGATTGCGAATCAGCTTTAAATCTTCCCGCCTCGCCCGGAAGACAAACGGACCACATTTGCCGTCGATTGCCAACATCAACTACTTGTGGTTAACTGCTGGTGTTTTTCAGTGACTTTTTTTTATGGTACCATTCGATTGCAAGTTCCCATTAATAGTTTTTTACGGCTTGTCTGGGTGCGCAGCTAGCGCAAACAATTTGACGAGCACTTTAATAAAGCATAATAATATTATTTGCCATAAAACAACAGACTTGAGCAGACATTGAAGAATTTTAAACAAACAATTTAAATAGTTATTGTTTTAGTTGTTTGGCTCTCAAAAGTTTTTTGAACTCGAAGGAATTTGAAGCGCTCCAAATGATAAAAATAGAGTCAGTAGCTAAATTCAAACAAACTCAGTTTATAAAAATGTTTATTTGTGGACTGACAATACTTTTATGTGCCCCGCTATTCAATATTTTACTTTAAATGACAGGCTTGCCTACTCAAACATTTAACAAAACTATTAATTCAATTTAAGTTGGCAGCCCGATTATATATATATATATATTTTTATATATATATTTAAAAGAAATGTAGCGTAAACCACAAAGCCGAACCACTAACTGTGCCAGTTACTTGGTCAAATACTCAAGGGTACCAAAACCATGCAACCCACACACACACACACACACACACATACACATACACCTAGTCACCATGGAGATATACACGCTAAATATTTGCACAGAATGCATTAGACTTTACATGGAAGGATGTGAAATATTTATGGAGGAACATTGCAGACGTCAGATGATTAGTTGCATGTTCTGTGTGCAGTCAGGGCTCCCCGAGCTGTCGATGATTTTGACCGAGCAAATATTTAATCTAAGAATATATTTGCCCCTCTTCGGACGTGCTGGACGTCTTGGAAATCTCAGTTGTGCTGCAACAGCAGCAGCAGCAGCAGCAGCAGCAGAAGCTGTTCGCAGCTCGACTCGCATTAGCCCAAGTCAAACAAGGGCATTGGCAAAATTGCAGCGTGCAAAGAGGCCAAAAGAGGAGCGCAGCAAACATAGAGAAGAAAGGAAAGAAAAAAAAAAGAAAATAAAAAGGAAAAGTGTGGTTAAGAAAATGCACAAGACAGAAAATCGATTTGTGCTGTGTGTTGCTTTTGCGGTTGACTCTACAAATTTTATGGTTGGAGTGGTTGTCACTAAATCCTCGGTGTGACAGATTAACACGTGCTGGTCCAGCTATAAGGAAAGTTCTGCCAACAGCAGAAGGCTAAATTCAAGTTGCAAACAAATAAATGTGAAAAATATATATATATATTTAAAGTAGGGAATAAAACACCACATTTTGTGAAAAATAAATAAAACTTGATTTAAAATACTAACTGCCAAAATGCATGTAAAGTGCGAGCAATATCAATTTACACTTTTTAAATTAATCTTCTTGCTACAACTTTGTTCTCCCCCAATCCACAACTTTACCTGCTCGTCTTTTGTATGCCACACGATGAGTGCAGCTGTTGGCACTTGTGGATGCCCCGTAACGCATTTGTATAGTGTTAATTAAGTTTTATTTTATATTTATTTTTTAAAAGTTTTTTGTTACTGCAATAATTACAAGCAGCTGGTGGCACTTTAAGTGCATTAAAATTTAATTAAAACAGTTCCTGACTTGTGCGAAAAATATAAACAGTTCAATAAATAAAGTTGCCTGCTTTTCATATATACCGTGTACCAAAATTTTCTAAAGCGAAAACTATAATTTTGCACGACACAAAAACAGCCATTTTTATCTCCTATTCAAGTAAATATTACAAAACAGAATAAAAAATAAAATAGTATGTTATTCGACGGTTTTAGTTTTACCCTTTATTTTGTAATCGGTGAACTATGTTTTTTTTAATTGAAATATGTATTGGCTTGCCTCTGGCCAAATACCTACTTACAATTTTTCTATTAATTTAAGTCCTGTCAATTCCATTTGTAGTTTCTATAAATGTCCAAACTAAAGTTTATAAAAATCGCTTTGAAGTGTTGTATATTATTCCAAGGGATTATTTTAATTATATCAGTTTGTTTTTATGCGTTTTTGTTTCTCACTTTTGAAGCATTCTGAAACCTTTTAGCTGTAAACAGAATATATGCCAGAATCAGTCAGATTTAACCAGTGATACTTTTCATATTTACCCGATTTCAAAAGTAAATTCTCTATTTACATTTTCTAATTTGATCATTTATTTTTATAAAATCAATCATAACAATTCATTATTCAGTTTGGGCGTTCATTCAATGAAAATCATTAGTTATTTTTTTGTTTTGTTTGGTTTGTTGATTTTTCTTGGTTTACATTTTTACATATTAAACAATTCCATATTTATATGCTTTATTTACGCAATTATCAAATACTTAAAAAATAAAATGCGTCTAAATTGAAATACGTACACCGTATGTATGTAAGTGCAATATATGCGTGTTGATGTACCTATTATGATGAATTACATTATTATTATATTTAATTATTGGTGATTATAGTAACTAATCAATTAGGTTGTTTTGTTTTGTTTTTTCTTTTGTTATCAGTTTTTAAAAAATATATTTGTTCATATACAATATTTTGTGTGTGATTGATATTATAATTATTATTTTTATGTTTCTTCATCTTTTTTTTGTATTTTTATTTTTATTTATTTTTTTTTGGCTGTTTATAAAGGACGATAAACCATCATAGACGTTATCAAAAAGGCAAACCATTAATTATACAAGTAAGTACATACAATGCTTTTTACAAGATTTACAAAATCCTTGTCATATTCTCATATATATTTCTCATTTTGTCGCTAAGAGCATATTTGACTTGATTAATTTATAACTAGTGTTGTTTTTTCTTTGCTAAAAATGATACAAAAAAATGTTCATAAATGTTACATTTAAAATTCCATCAAGAAGACATTTTGCATGTATGGACTACAATTTGTATGCTATGAGGAGCCTGGGTTACCCTGACCACTGCCCAAGTTACGTTGTGGTGATTGTTGTTGTTGTTGTTGTTGCTGTTGTTGTGTGGGTGAAATAGTTCTTTGGCTAGTCGTAGGCGTTACAGCATTATTTCTACTATTTATGTTATTATTAGTATTATTTTGGCTAAATTGAGACTTAGTGTTATTAGTGGTCGTTATTGTGGCAACTCGTCTAAGACGGTTATCTGGTATCGGTGGTGATTGTAAAGTGCCCGAACCCTGATGCAGCGGCGAGAAAGATGATGGCCCACTGCCGCTGCCACCAAATGCACCAGCAATGCTGCTGCTGCCACCGCCACCGCCACCACCGACAGCACTACCACCGAAGATGCTGCCATTGCTGCTGCTAATCAGACTCAACGAATGATCATTGGACAGAATCTGATGTGCAGCCAAATTCATCTCCTCGGGCGTCATATCGAGCGCCTCACGCATCTCCCGAGCAGCTGTGCCCACAAACTCGGAATCACAATATTTTCCTAGACCCTCAGCGGCGAGTACCTGTAAGAAACAATATATTTATGTTTTGGCGTGTAATTGATTAATATAAGAACAATCTTACCCCTCCAATCAATGATTCGGCTAGGCCATTCATTTCAGATGAAGTTGGTAAACGACGCTGATCGTAAGGACTAGCTGGTGTCGATTGGATCATGCGTTCGTGGCCAGGAATAGCACCATTGGGTGCGTAGACTATGTGCATAAAATTTGAAATAAAAGTTGGATTATTAGATCATAGAAAAAGGAATTATTGTTTCCAATTCGTTAAAAATTTATACAGCGCTTGATGATCATATTTAATTTATTTTTCCCAATAATCAGTCTAGGTTTCTAAGAATCCTTCAAAATTAGTAAAATAAATGATGTCCAGAATTATATCTTGATCTTACTAAAAATTAAAATTTTTTATGTAATTATATCTATTTATCTAACACTCGATTTATGTACAATTATTTGAAAAAGTTGCGACACTTATTTAAGTTGGTTTTAAATATATTTAAAAATCTTACAATTATCAATTTTTTTATCAATATTTTTTTTATAATCTCGCTATCAGAAAATACCTTTTGAATATTACAAAAAAATTATCTTTCTTTCATCTGATTCTGAATTTTAAATTTTGGCAGCTTCTATAATATTAAGTAGTCAAAGATTTAATTTAAGCTATCAAACTTCCGTTTCCCATTAACCAATATGATCACCAAACATTTACTTAATAAGACAACTTAAATTAGAGTTGACTGTTAGTTAAGCATTCAATAATACAGGCTATATTAATATTTAAGATGTTATTGTACAGCGTTAGTTAAATGAAATAAGCATGTTCTAGATAAAATAAAAATATGTTAAGTAATTAATATAAACTAAAGCAAGCAACGATCGCTATTGAGGCATATACAAACGATATTTATTCTTAAAGACAATGCAGACATGTCCTTAAGGCGGGCTCTACAAAGGCATTAATTACTAAGGCTAATTTTAAGGCAGCTCGAGCCAATCAAAAACCAAGCAAAATCTTTCTATATGTGTGTGTGTTGAGTGTGTGTGTGTGTATGTTCTAAGTATTCACAGAGTGTGTTTTGTATTGGAATTTCTGGATTTTTATATCTATTTGACACCCTCACATAAAACATAAGAAGCGACGATTAGACAACATTAATACAACAATTAACGAACATTTTGATTTGTTGATTTGATTTGGCATATATATAGAAAAAATAATTAAATATACGAGTATCGTTGACATGGGTATGTAATAATTATTAGATTATAAGTATTTGATGGACGCAAGGCACACTTTGATGGGTATACGATCAGTCGGCCAGGCCAGCTTATGATTACATATGGGCACAACAACACTGGTATATAGGTATTTATATAGACACCGATATCATTTGGATTAAGATTTGTAAGAAATACTTTGATAATGGTAACCTTTTTCATTTTTCGATTTCGATTTCGATTCGTTCTTTGTTGCGTGTTAAACGGTTGTTCTTGTTGTTGTTCATTTGTTGTTGTTGTTGTTGGTTGTTGTTGTAGTTGTTGGTGTTATGTCTTACTCCACGCAGGTCTAAGCAGTTACACAAAACTCTTTTTATTTTTTTTTTAATTTTTTACAATACTTAGGGAATGGTTTGTTGCACAAAAACAAAAATAAACTGGTAAATTAAGTACAAAATTATAAATTATGAAAGAAACATAAAATTCTCTCTGCCCATTTTGGCCGTAATGAGAGCTATAAATGTGGTTCGAACTCTCTGGGACTCATCCAGGAAGTTATTCAGTGTTCGAAACTCAGCACTCGGTTGTTTTTAAACTCGAATCACTTAAGCTATAATAAAGATGTTTATAAAAAAGAGTTATACAAAAACAAATTACTTTAACAACACAATTTTGCATAGAATTTCAGTTAAAAATTTAGTTTTCACCTTAAAAGTATTACACAATATTCAAATTTTATAATTGGTTTGTTATTAATCATCAATTACAAATTAAGCTTGAATCAATCTCAATTTGTTAGTTTGTAATCAACAAAAGGAGCCATGTGCATTTGGTTAGAGCACAACGTTTATAAGCTGAAAGAGTTGTAAATATTTAATATTTAATATGTAGATTGTTTTTGACAATACTTCAAAGTTATCTCAAGTTAACCCCAATCAATAACTTTTATCTTCATCATCAACTACTAGTTATCGATATATTTTAATCAATATCTAAGAAAATAATACTAATTTAAATATTTATTTGAGTAATTGTTAATTAGTGTAAATTAACTTTCATCAGTTTATGTGTGGGTTTTATTTTATTTTAATATCCGTTCGATTTTTATACTGTGTTGATGTTTTGTGTGACTATATAATCTACTAAGGCTGAGTATATAATATGTATATATATTTTATTATTTATAAGAGGCAGCAAAAGCGTTTCTAGAGTAGCCCATCTAATCTACTAAATGCTACGATTAACTGTATACTATATATAAATATTTACGATATTGTATTATTAAAAACGGCGCAATGTGTATTACGAAACGAAATCAATTTCAATTCTGTTAAGTGTTTGGAGTGTTGCCATTTCTAAAACGCTGCGCTTTACAAACAGCCAAAAGTACATTGAAACCATAATGATTTTTTTTATTTATTTTGTGGTTTAAACTGCGCTTATTAGTCAGTAATTTAATAATATTATTTCGATATTGTGTTTTTGGGCATGCCGCAGGCAAAATGTAAAACTCACAACTCAGAATTTTAGTGGCGGATACGAAAAAATGTACAATAATAATAATGATGCTGCGCTACAAATGTTATATGTATATACTGAAAAAAGTATAATTTAATTAGATAATTAATTAATTAGTATGCGCAGAATCAAAAGATTTAGGAGACTGAGGTGGTATTTGAAGAAATCAGAAGGTGGGTGTTGTGGGAGTGTGTGTGTGAGCCAAAGTAAACTCAAACATAAAATGCCACAACAAACAAACAAATGTTTTTATTCGGGTTAACTCGAGAAATTATAATAAAACAATTAAATAACGTTTTTTTTTTTTTTTTTGTGCAATTGCTTTTTGCTGTTCTTGCAGTAGTTGTTGCAATTGCAGCATTTTTGCGCTTACCATTATTATATGGATGCAATAAAATACCACGATTGCGGTTGCTGAAATTAATGTTCGGGGATTGAGTAAATTGGTTGTTTTTCGGTTCTCAGTGAATGTTGGTTGGTATTTTTTTGTATCGAGTTTATAAACACGCATAAATATATATATGTATGATGTATAATTAAATTATTTTTCTTAATTTAAGTCAGGTTTTTTTTTTTTTTTAAATTGTTGTTTGCTGGTGATTGTTCAACTAATTTTCTAATTTTGCAACTAATTTGATGGCCAAGATCAATAATCTGTGGCCCGGGCTCCTTTTGTCCATTACAAACGTTAAAGGCGCACTAAGTGAAGAACAAAATGCCATAATAACGTGGCCAAAATGATGAGGCAAAAATGTAACTCACTAAACAGCAAGCCATAGTAACAAGAAGTATATATGGAATGGAAACTCAAGAATTGACAGATTTCGTGTGCGTCTAGAGAATTAATAAAATGACCAACCGCCAAGCGGCATCGAGTTTCCCATCTCTCGTAGAAAGTCGTCTTAACACTTCCCCCAATACTCACTCATAAGATAACGCATTGGCCTCCGGCGGCAAAGTGCCGGCCACAGTGGCTGCACCGACTCCTCCACCGTTCTTTGCCAGCGGACGCATCGAGATGCTCTCACCGAAGGTGCGCAACTCGCCACCGCTGCTCGCGTGCAGCTCATCGTGCAGCTTGCCACTGGCCGCCATCCTGGCTTGCATTATGTTGCGGGTGATGTGATTGACACCATCGGCGACGCTCCGATTGAGACTGTCGTAAAGGTAATCACCGCCAGAGCTGTCTGCGCTACCCAGAACCAAACTGCTGCCGCCCACGCCCGCAGCGGCCAGCGAGGAGCCGCCAATGGTCAGTGCCCCATTGCTCTGTGATGCCTTGGCACTGCGACGGAAGGTGCCATTTCCATGACGACGTATCGAAGACCAAACACTGCCAAACAGCGTGTGATGGCGCTGTAAACAAAGAGCATAAGTCAGATTTATCAAGGTTGTAAAGTAAAAAAATAATATTTTTCGAATTTATTCACTAAGAATTATCAATATTCGATACTGAATAAGACTGGGAAGTTTTGCCCATCCTGTATTCCATATCAGTAATTGGGGTTTAATATTATTAACTTTGAATTATGTTATCAAAACAAATCTTGACAAAAAAATTAGAATGAAAAATAAGCTGGGGTACGATATATCCCTAATCCAGCTATTAAACATATTAAGTTGATTAAAACACACGTTTTAAGTGTATTTCCAAATTCTTTATAAAAGCATGATCTGAAATCACCTGATTGTGATTACTTTTAAGGAATGTGAGTGTTGGCTATACCAACTCGATTGTTGATTCTGATCAATAATATCTTCCACAAAACTTTTATACTTTTCCAACCGATATCTAATGGGAATAGGAATACCTCTTTAAAAATTATTAGCATTATTTTAAACTATTTTATTTGTTATGCTATTGACTTACGCGATGCATAGGCTCTGGTTCCTCGGCCAGCTCATCCAGATTGCCTGAGATGGCGCGCTTCAGCGCTGGCGACACTTCGTGCAGCGTACGCAACCCCGCTTGCAGTGTGACCGTATTGCTATCGGGATGTCCCTCCTTGCCCTCCTGCTCTTTGCGTTTCTTGAAGCGACGGAAATAGTCCTGTATCAGATACGTAGCGTAGAATTTACCCACTGTGACCTCATCATCGTTGCCTGGTGGCGGCACCACCTGATCCAGTAACTTTCCATTGGTCCGTTTCCAGATTTGCTTAATCGTGGCGCGCAACTCAGCATTGCAATCATCGATGTTGCCCTCCGTTTTGATACTGAGCGAGGTGCGCACAACCGCGAAGAGGGTGGCATTGAAGAGCACCGTTCCGTCGGAGTTAAGGGGCATGTTCATGGAGACCAGCCGCTTGCAGGCCATGCGATGCGGACACAGCTTGCCAAAGCCCAATGGCGGTGATATCTTCCTTAGCAAGGTGACCACATCAAGATGCTTGATGCGTCCCTTCGCGTCAGGATCGTATTCGCTCCACAGGCGAATAAATTCGTCCAAATGATGCGGACCCAGAATGGACCAATCGCGCGTTAGATAATCAAAGTTATCCATGATGACGGCCACAAACAAGTTAATGATCTGAAAATGGAATAGGTTAGAAGCTATATAATTAACTGGATTTTATATTATTGTGAATTGTAGTGAAACAGTATATAATAAAAATAATAATATATTTTAAATATTCGCGAAATAAAAACACTTGTGTAATACCCACCAAAAACGAACACAGCACATAGAAGGATATAAAATAGGGATAGGCTATGGAGGAGCCGCACTGTTCCCCCGGCGTATCCGAGTTCATATCACAATGCACCTCCGGTTGCGCTGAGCAGGCCATCATAATATCCTGCCACGCCTCACCGGTGGCTGAGCGAAACAGGACAAGCACTGCCTGTTGAAATGTTTGGAAATTGTTGTTTCTAGTTATGGCAGTGCCACCATCCAGCGCTATCTTGCCAAAGACCTGAAGGGGTACAAATTTTAATATTGTCTGGTTATAAGCATCTTTAAGCGAGACTCACTTGCATGCCCACCACGGCGTAGATGAAGAAGAGCAACACTATGAGCAGTGCCACATAGGGCAAGGCCTGAAATGATTTTATGAAGGTCCAGAGGAGCGTACGAATACCCTCACCCTTGCTGAGCAGCTTGACGAGACGCATAACACGGAACAGTCGAAAGAAATTTATGGAAATCAAATTCGAGCCAGCCTGCAAGCACATAGAAGCTGTGAGAACAGTTTTCAGTTTTTGGGTTATTAAAGACATACCGCTTTAGTCTTGGCCTTACAGCCCTCGACAATATCACACGCGGCCTGTGTGTCCTTGCTCTGTAAAAACAAAAAATTATGAAATATATTATGGCTAATTTCGAGGATCATTCAAACCTTAATTTCGGAATAAACAATATCTATAAAGCTGCCAAGCACAATGATGAAATCGAACACGTTCCAAGCATCACCGAAATAGTTCTATAAAAAATTAATTTATATAAATAATATAAATTCAATACTATAAATTAAACTTAATTATACACTCACTTTGAATCGAAAAGCAGCCAACTTAAAGACAAATTCTAAGGCGAATACGGCTGTAAATATCATATTGAGTGCATCAAGCAGTTCCGTATACCAAATGGGTTGCTGATAGAACTTCATGGCAAGTGTGACTGTGTTTATCATAATCAATATAAATATTGTATACTCAAACGATGAGGATGTCACAAACCACCAGACTTTATACTGTATGCCATGTTTGGGTATATAACGACGAACCGGTTTCGCTTTCAAAGCAAACTCAATGCAATTACGCTGATTCTTATCCAGATCACAATTTTTGTACTCCTGTTCACCCTCATTTTGGAAAGTGACAATAACGAAACCGACGAAGATGTTGACCATGAAGAAGGCAATTATGATAATATAGATTATATAGTAGGCAGCAACTATAGGACGGAAGTTGTGTATTGGACCGCCATCTTCCTGATTTGAATCAATAGAGACATAAAGAAGGCTAAAGGGGAAGTAAAAATCAATTATTAACCAACTGACGATTGTGGTGATATGTGAAAAACTTACGCTGGCCAGCCCTCAAAGGTGGAAACGGTAAAAAGGGTTAGCATGCCCTTGGCCACATCATCGAAATGGAAACCGTTATTGCTCCAAGCGCGCTCCTTAAGCCGTGGCTTGTTCATATCGCCACCATCGTAGACCAAATAGGTGCCGCTACAAATTAA
This sequence comes from Drosophila melanosoma, assembly GCA_035042045.1. NCBI lineage: Eukaryota > Metazoa > Arthropoda > Insecta > Diptera > Drosophilidae > Drosophila > Drosophila melanosoma. The sequence continues at coordinate 737,506 of JAWNLY010000203.1, read as the reverse complement.
AATTATTTATTAAGTATGTATACTGAGTAAAAAAAAAATTGGTCATCAGATACTTACTGGCATTCCTCTCTCACCATTTTAGAGCCATCGGTGCATTTAAAAAATTTGCCCTATATGTTGGATTGAGGATTTACGCACCCAGAACAGATATTTAAATGTATATTAATTGAATTGTCAAAGAAATTATTCGAGGTAAACTTATTTAAATGCTCTTAACTTTTGGAAATTCAGCAGTTAAGGGCATTTAACTAAAACTTTTCGGTAGTACTATCAACTAATGCCTAACTATATGTATTATGCAGCGATACTATAGACTAAACTAGTCTATATTTACAACGATATACAGGGTGTCTCATATGCGAACAAATTTACATACACATAGGATTTCTTTGTTTTCTTAATTGATTGCTTTTCGGAACGGACACAAGTTTTGAATTGGACATCACATTATATTTACAGACGGGACTAAAACAATACAATACATACGTTGTTACAAGTATTTCAGGATTGGGTTTAAAGTGTTAATTTAGATAAATACATATATATATATATATAATACAAATTGTTAGCGAGCAGCTTATCGGGCTGTAAATAATCAGCTAGGAAGTATATAGCTAATTAGGGAACAAAACTCATTGGTATAAGTTGAAAAAGTTTTGGGATTAGGCTGGAAAGCTAAATAACAGCTGGCGAGGCGTCGAAAGCTGTTTTTTTTTAAGCTTATTTGGAAGTGTAATATTTGCAACGATATCATGAATTTGTATATAATTAATGAGCTTAGAAAAAAGTTAATTAAGTTTACCAATTTTATTTTATGAAGTAAAATTCTTTCTGCAAAGGTGAGAAAAATTAAAAGATTTCACATCAAAAGAGATCAGAGTTCAGAGTTAAAGCCTATTATAACAAATACCCCCAAAGTATAGATATTGATATCTTTTCAATCGAAAATTGAAAGTTGGTACAAGTAGAATGTAGATTAAAAATTCAAAGCACATATATTAAGCAGCGAGTAAATTGAATTCTTTTATAAAAGCGCACACATAAAGCCGATTCTAGTTACCCTTTACCAATTTAAATTTTCATTTAGTTGTTTTTATTTTATTTTTTTTTGTATATAATTGAACAAAAATTACCTTAAAGAGTTGCACTCCAATAACGGCAAACATGAATTGCAATAAATATGTAACCAACATAATATTACCAATGGTTTTAATTGCGACAACGACGCACTTGACCACATACTGTGTATTTATTTTTTTTATTTTTAAGGTGGCCCAATATTTTTTTTAGTCGAATGTTTGGAATAGCAAAAGAATTGACAGGCGTATGTGATGTGTGTGTGTTTTTTTTTTTTATTGGATGTGTGTGTGTGTGGGTGTGTGTTTATGTAGCATCAATCAGCGGAATTTTTGTTATTGTGGCCACATTTTTGGAATAGTTTCATTTAAATCAAATTTTTTTTTTTGCCAAAGCAAATAGTACACAATGCAATTGTTTGTGTGTGGCAAAATATTCGAAAACCGAAACGATAAAAGAGAGAAAAAGAGGAAAATTCATTTGTAAGGGGTTTAATTCTGAAAGTAGTTTTTGTATGCTAAAAATAAATTAATGTTTTTGTGTGGGTACTTTTTACAATAAAAAAACAAGGTTAATGACTCTTACGGACAGTGAGAAATAATTTGATTGTATTAAATAAAAATAAAAATATTTTATAAAAAATTAATAATTATAATAAAATGTGAATTATGAATTAGTATCTATGTTTTATGACCGGGTGTTTTATTACAACATCAAATTGATCTACCAACACAAAGTTACCTAGATCATTTGTACACGATTTGATTTGATTTTTATAATTCACTTCGGTTTTGCTATTTGGTTTGCCTTGATGCTAGGGTGCAAGGTTGGTCGCTGCATGATGTTTAAATATTGGAATAGTTTGAATATGCGTGTGCTTTAACATTATATTATGTGTGTGTGTGTTTTTGCGGCATGTGATATTGTGGGAATTAAATGTGACACTTATTTCTTATATATGTTTCTCTGGGTTTGACGCATACAACGCAGAAAATGGGTGTGGAATATAAGAATTGACAAGTTTATAAGGTTTTATTTGTGTGAGTAATGTTAGAGCTGTATGGAGGGGGGTTTATTTAAAGTCAGTCTAATATTTAATATCGGTTTGTATTAATAATCAGAATAAATTAGTTTATGACAATGCCCAACTATGTAGTACTTCAGTAATCCTTCTTTTCTTCATACTAAATTCCTATAGAAAAATGTTCTCACTAAAAATGTTGTCACAGTTTTTATGCTGAGCATTAATAAGCAATTCTAGGCAGCATGTTGGATATTATTTACAATTGTACAATTTGTGCCGTTTTTAGCTATTAGTCATACAAAATTAATAAGGATCAATCGAATAAATAACAAAAACAATTTTGCATAGCTTAAATAAAAGTTATTGTTTAAATGTTAAGGATAGCAAATCAAACATATAACAATTTGGAACAACAACAAAATGTTAACATTATTAAAAGTTGCATTTGTGTGCAATTATAGTATATGTACGAGTACCTATACAATTTACAAATAGGGGACTATTGATTAGCTAAAGGAATACTTGAAAAATTCCTTAGTTTACAGGGAAAAAGATAAACTTTAATCCTAAGCAATTATTTATGATTAAATGTAACTAGAAAATTGATTATATATGCTCTCTAGAAATATTATACTTAAATATTGGTCAGCTTTTATACAGATCTCTTATTTTTTTTTCTTTTTTTTGGAATTACTTAACGAAAACGAAATAAGGGTAAGCACTTAAGAACAAAATCATACCTTAAATAATTGGACTCCTATAACGGCAAACATGAATTGCAGTAGGCATGTGACGAGCACAATATTTCCGATAGTCTTAACAGCGACTATGACACATTGAACAACATGCTGTATATGATACGACGATATAATTATAGTTATAATACGATATTTAAGATAACTCTATATGTGTATATAAAATAGCTCTATATTTAATTGGTGTTATAATTGCGTTTTGGTTTTAGTATCAACATGTTTGGCACATAGTTTGACTATGCCAAAGCCACGCCCATAGCATTTATTCCACGCCCATTTTCGTTAGGTGTTAAAAGTTTAACTCAAAACTAAACAGATGTTGAATATATATATTTATATACTTTTTATTTCAGTGTATAATTCAGCCAATAGAGCTTTTCGTGGTGCACCCTACACCCAGCATTTCAAGGTTTTTAATTTCAATTGGTTTTCTTCATTTGTAAACTACACATTAAAGATTCTTCTGCACTTCGTATTGGGGTTATTGCAAAAAGACAAGATTTTATTAATAGCTCGGCAAAAAAAATAATTTAAAATAATAATATTAAAATTTATTATTGCAGTGTAGCGTTTGTCTAAATAATAATAACAAAACGTAAACTTAAAACGTCAAAAAAAAAAATTAAATAATTTTAATAGAAGCAAGTGAATAAAATCGATAATAGAAACGATAACTGGGAAATCATAGAAATGTGTCTTACCTTCAGACCCTTGGCTCGATTAATGGCGCGCAATGGCCTTAAAACTCGAAGAACACGAAGAATTTTCACGACTGAAATCGCATTCGAACTGCAGTTGAAATCGACGTTATAATTATATTCCAGAAGTAAGTTTATCAACTACTGGGTTAGAGTAGTTTTTATTGTGTTTACCTGGATACCAGAGATATCAATGAGACGCAGACCACAAGTAAATCTAATAGATTAAATGCGGATCTGCAAAAGGCTCCGTCGTGTAACACGAAGCCATATGAAATCAATTTCAGAATCAGTTCTATTGTGAAAACTGCCGTGAAAAAATAATCAAATTTATTGAGTACCTGTAAAATTGAACGAGTGACAACATGAAAATAGATTCGACAGTAAAGAAATATAGAAATACAATTACAAAATCTACGAACACTCCTCAGAATGAGAGATCCATTAACAACTTACGAAATATTGATTTGCGCATCTGTTTCGATTCGGATCGGGAGCTACTTACTTTATTTAAATCATCGTTGGCCCTCAATGGATTCTCCGCTGCCAACATGGCCGATGAGAACATAATGCAACAGAGAATTATGTTGCCGAAATTGCTGTGATTGCAGAGCCAGTGGCAAAAGACACGAAATCTGTGAAAAAATTTAATATTCTAAATAAATGCTCAAAATTGAGAATAAACTAAAAATAAATATAACACAACAAAACAAAATATAAACGTGCATTTCAAATTCATATAATTATTATTCAAATACTTTTAAATGTTATGAAAAAAGCGATTTCTACGAGAACGGATGGCATATCAAATGTACAGTTTAAAAAACTCTAATAACTAAGGGACAATAACAACTGTATTGGTCTGATACAAAAGATTTTACGATTTGCTACAAAATTAAATCAAATGTAAATCTAAACATCTAGACACAGGTGCAGAAAATATATAAATATTGTTAAACTAAAGACAACAACAATATTATTAAAAAAAACATTCATAGGAATACATCTCACACATAAAACGTACGCACACACAAAACAAACACACACAAAACAAACACACACACACACACACAAAAAATTAAAGAATTTTTATAAAAGTATAAGTTAAGGGAAAACTCTTGGTTTTTAGCCAAGCTATTTATATAATTTGTATGGTTAACTAAAACATAAAAACCTGTTTGTTTGGGAGAAAAGAAAGAATGATGTGCCCGCAGGAATTGGTTGAATTTTCGTAGCCGTATTAACTTCAGACATACGTCGTGGGCGTGCTGTTATCATGCCTTCTTCATCAACTATATGCAATCAATTTTTTAATACACCATTTGCCAATTTGGAAAAAATAATAAACACATTTTGATTCATGTAGAAAAACAGAGCTGCTTAACTTAAGAAAAAAATATATTTATCTATATGTTTATGTAAATAATAATAATAATTAGCTTATACTATTTAAAAACTTATATACAAAAAGCTACAAAAAAATTCTTAAGCTCTAAGTATATTTTTGTCTTGAAAGGATATAAAAAAAACTACTTGCAAATTGTGTTTGGGTTCGAAGTGGGGTAAAACCTTAAAAAATACTGGTTTATGATTAAAATATGAAAAATCTATATGTAGTTCTAAAAACTTCTAAATTACTAACAGCAGAATTTACTAAATTCAAATTAAAGCGATGATTAATTTTCAATATAAATGACTTTCAGTCTTAGGTGATTTTCAAAATGTGGTTCATTTACTGAAAATCAAAATTAAGCTGCAAATAACTTTATGTACAGTGCATTAAGTTACAGATTGATATAAAAATATCAAGTGAAGTATAGGTTGTTTACACTAAAATATTTCGAATAGCTTGTGTAAAATGCAATCATGCAAAAAAATATACGTACAAAACCAGTGTGCAAGAAAACGTTTAACAAAATGTTTAAGGAAAATGCCAAATAGTCTAATGAATAATACAAGTGTCAATAGTGTATTGTTGTAGCTGTTCTAAATGTTTTGTTGTTTGTTGTTGAATTACCTGTTTGTGTAACTGAAAATGAAAAATGCACTGCCTCGTGGTATGGGCTTTTTAGTCTTCTTCATGCTGACTTCGGATAAACGCCGGGGTCGTGCAGTAACACGTGCTGATTCTTCAGAATGGGAATCTTTTGATTAATACAAAATTGATAGTTGTGTGTGTGTATGTGTGTTCCAAGGCAGCAAATGAAAGCGTCAGCAGCATGAATATCAATCAATCAAATTTTTTACTATACTTTAGTAAGTGTCTAATCCGAGTGTTTATGTTTTTGATTTGTACGAAGTGTGCTTAACTTATTTTACTTATGTTCTAAATAGTTTTCAGATACATAACTTATAGTTAGTTAAGTTAAGTTCAGCTAAGAATTAAGAGATAATAAGCAACGTACCCTCTTCTTCTTCTTCTTCATCTTCGCACATTTCGTGCACCTCCTCATCGGATAAGGTCTCGTGATCCCTAAAAATATTTGATGGAATTAAGGAAGAGTTGTATAACGTTAGCAAATGCCACAGTACTTCTCATCGTCCAGCTCTTGTTGTTCCAAGTCAATATCAATGCTCAGATGTTCATCATCTAAGCCATCTATGGTGGGCGTGGGACTGTGAGATCTTTTCATAGCACCATCGTCTGCCTACAAGTGAGCAAACAAATAATAAAACATTAAGTTCAGATTGTGTAAATGAAAGTTACTTGCCTGCTCCTCTTCCTTTTCCACCTCCGACAGCGAGTCAGCATCGGCCAAATTGTCCACAGCAATGGCCAAGAACACATTTAACAGTATATAATTGCCGCAAATAAATAATATTATAAAGTAAATACACGCCAAGGCACCGTATGAGGAAACGCCGCCATAAGCCATAATGCCCACATACATGACAGCATTCCAATCCTCACCAGTCATGATCTGTAATATAATACGTTGTAAGTGTATTCAAAGTATGATAATGGCTGCTATTATCTCATTCTCACCTGGAATACTGTGAGCAGGCTCTGCCAGAAGCAATCGAAATTCATGCGATACTTCTCGTCTTCATCGTAATTAAATTTACCACCAAAAACCTGCATGCCCAGCAAGGCAAATATCACAATAAATAGGAAGAGCAGTAACAATAGCGAAGCAATCGATTGTATCGAATTCAATAGGGAAGCAACTAGATTCGATAGAGATCGCCAGTATCTAAAACAAGTAAGAAATGTGCTGACTACAAGAATCATTTTAGATATTTCCACAACTCACTTGGTGACCTTGAAGACACGCAACAGGCGCACACAGCGCAACACTGAGACGCCCAGCGGAGGCATCATCCCCGTTTTTGTCAGCAGCGTCTCGGAGATGCTGCCAATCACAACGAAACAGTCGAAGCGATTGAATAGCGACACAAAGTAGCCCTGGAAGCCCAAGCTGTACATTTTCAGCAACATTTCGCAGGTGAAGAGCCCAATAAAGACCATATTTGTATATTCTGCAAGGAGAAAGACCGATCAATTATAATATGAAAGTAAATAATCAAGAAATGTTTTGTTTAATAAAATTATTAATAAACTTATCTTGAAAATTTAAATATAATTATAAATTCTTTATTGCGACTATTTCGCGACTTATTAATTATTTTTGTATCGATAATAAACTATCGAAAGAGAACAGCTGTTCTTTTGATCGACTTAGCGCAAAAATGAGTCGAATTAGAATGCAAATTGGAATAATCGTATTGGAATTCAGAAAATTAGACGTTGCACTGATGTTCACTCACCCTGAAAGTCATCCAGCCAGTACACCTGTTGATAGTGCTCTGTAGCCAGGACGCCAGTGTTCAGAAATACCAGCACAATGATCAGCCAATAGAAAGCCTGCGATTTGACTGCTTTGCGACAGGCTCGACGCATTCGCCGATTTATGCGATCGAAGTCCTTCTTCATTTTGCGCCAACGCGATTCGGTCAGTTGCATTTCGGGCATCTCTTCTCCCATATTTTCGGTTGAGTCCATTTCATTTTGTTGCTTACCCTTGCCATCGGGCATTAGGCCGCCCGTCGCATCCGGCTCAATGTCCTCGGCCTGGGTTATCCAATCGAGATAGCCGCGTAAATCCTCCTCTATTTGTTGCTTCTCGCGCAACTTCTGAAAGTCACCGCGATTCTTGGCCTTGTTACGCTCTTTGGAGAACTCACCGGACAGCACACCAAGAATCAGATTCATCACGAAAAATGCGCCCAAAATGACCATAGAAATAAAGTAAATCCATTGCCAGTCGCTGCCCATGGCGTCTTGTATCTATTAGGGGGATATAAATTTCTCATTAGAAATGCTTCTTTACAAATACACTTGGAAAAAGTTCTGTCTATCCGTCTGCATTGTGAATCCAAAGACAAATTTGTACAAACATGCAACTTACATAATACAAAACATCTGTCCAGCCCTCGAGTGTGACACACTGGAAGACCGTCAACATGGCCAGTCCAAAATTATCAAAGTTGGTAATACCGAAATTGGGACCCACCCAATTGCCGTAGCACTTCATACCGTCGGGGCAAGCGTAACCTACGCCGCATGGTCTCATATCTTCCTCGTATTCACCTAGATTCCGATTTATTTGTTTGGGATTGTTTTTTTTTTTTGATTTTTGTTTTTATTTTTTTTTATGTTCATGCATTAGTGATGAGATGTACTATGAGATGAGATATGATAATTGGGATGATAATGATTTTGATTCTGTGTTTTAGTCTTTCGGGTGAACTTGTTTGTTGTCTGATTTTGTTGCGGAATATGCCGCTCATTTGTCCCATTTACTTAAAACTTCAACTAGCTCTATTAAGTAGAAGATTAGTTTAAGTGCTCGGTGAAAATTGGACAGTATTTTGTAATTTGTAGTGTTGTTTTTAGGATGGTTACTTTTTCGCATATCTATTTTTTTTTGTTTTTTGTTTTGTCTTGGATGTGTGGAAACTGTGTGTGTATTGGGCTTATACCTTATTGAATTGTGTGGTTGTCCGCAAAATCGTGCACTAATCTACTAATAATAGAGCTACAGGACTCTGAATTTTAGTGCGACATATCTGGTAGCATTCAAGACATTGAATGATATTCGTACAACGTATAATTATTGTACTGATGTTTGGTTGATTTTAGTTTTGTTTGATTCTGCTTACCTGTTACCTCATCTCGACACGTCTTATGCAATTTACCAGAGAACAACTCTAGGCCAATGATGGCATAGATAATGATTACGAATATGACCAACAGTGCAATGTGAAACAGTGGCACCATGGCTTTTAAAATTGAATTAAGCACAACCTGTAGACCTGCGAAAAGCGTTTGGATAGCCAATATACAAATATATATATAGTATACAGTGGAATATGGTTTACAATACATCAAGTGCAGTTAACACTACGGTACACAACAAAAGCTTGTCACACAACACAGAAATTGATACTGAGTCAGAGCATTTTCTATTATTATTTTAGTTTTTTTTTTTAATTTCTATTGAACATCACCAAAAAGCTAATTCTCATTAAATATTATACAATAAAATTCTGGTTTACGCGGACAATATAAGAATTACAAAATATGTATTTAAAAATGTTTCCGACCGATTTTTTTTAATCTAAGTATTTAAGACTAGTTAAAAGTTTCCAGAAATAATTGACAGCTATAATTAGAATAGTTATCTAGCTAGGTTTTAAAGCCTTTTAAATGTATATTCAAAATATGTTAAATATATTTTGTTCTGACTTACGAATTAAGCGAATTGAAAATGTTTCCGCTTGAGTTTTATATAAGTAGAGTAAAAACTTGCTCAAAGTTTCAAGATGTATTTAAGAGTTATAATTATCTAGCTTGTTTTAAAATTCTCCAAAAATTATATTCAAAATATACTGAGTATATATTTTTTCTTTTTGTTTACGACTTAAACGAACATTATAATAAGTACAAAAGGTGTAATTGAAAATGTTTCCGACTTATTTTTATTTAAGTAAGTTTAATACTAGTTTAAAGGTTCAATAAATATTTTTCAGTTTTAATTAAAATAGTTATCTAACTAGTTTTTTAAGCCCTATTTAAGTATGCTCTTTAACTCCTCTCATTCTGTGTAGCATATTAACTACGATGTAGTCCGTAGTTTTTATTTTGGTTTCATTGCTCTACAGGGACACAGTGATAATTTAGTAGACTTTTGATTTTGTCGCATTTTTGGTGCAGAAAGCTCTTACTTGGAACACCCGATACAAGTCGCAGTGGACGCAGTACACGAAAGGCACGCAGCGCTTTCACATCGAAGGCATCCTTCATCAAATGGGACAGTGCTGTACTTATCGCTCTGTAAATTGTGATAGGGCAGACAATTTCATACGTGTCTCAGTTTCGATCGAATTGGATATAAGGTAACATAGAAAATGGTTAAAACGAGGCCGGAATGGGGCCTGGGCGCGCAGCGCTTTTAACTGGCATATTTTATATGCTTACCCTATAACTACAATTGTAAAATCTAATAAATTCCATCCATTTCTTAGATATGCACCATTATGTAACACAAAACCGTATGCTAAAATCTTCATAACACATTCCGCTGTGAATATAACTAGGAATATATATTCAACTTTTTCCTAATTTGTGTGTAATTTACGATATGATTTTGATTGATTGAATGTTGGGATGCAAAATGAATGCCGGGTGAATTGTGATCAGATTGTTGGTATGCATAAGAGACAGATGAGAGAAATATAAATTCGATTAATAAACCACAATATCAGCAAATGCAATATATATTTAATATATATAGTGAGCGCCTCTGAAAAAGGGCCTAGACAAACTTACCAAGGTTTGATTTGTCACATTGGAATCGCTGCGCGGAAAAGGCGTGTAAACGGCCAAGGCAATACAATTGGCAAATATGGTTAACAAAATAAGGAACTCAAATGGCCTAGAGTAAGTTAAGTTTAAGAGTTAGGGATTATCAAAGTGCTCTGATTTGTATGTTAATATCTATATGTGATCTTCAGTAGTAAATATTTTTTTTTTTATAATCGATTGATTGAAACGGTTTCAAGAAGTATCTATTAGATAACTGTTAAAAACTTGATTAAAAATCAGTTTAAAATACAAGTTTGGAAAATTTTGCATTCTGAATATTTTAAGGATCTATAATCGATTCTTAGTCTGTTGAGGCAGTTCAAGAGTATTTTCAAATAATTGGATGATTCAAAGTTCTTGATTTTCTATAGCGTTTAAATATCTATAATATATATATAAAATATATCGGTGATAAGAAAAGACAACTTGAAAAGTTAAGGATTATTTTAGGGTTTCTGTTTTGAATGCGAAGCAATTATTTTTCTATAAAAAATATATTATTTATGTCGTGTTATTAATGGTAACCATCTATGAGAAAAGGCACCGTAATATTATTTATTTCCTACCAAATCTGTTTAGACTGTGGAACACAATAAATAAGAGTCTATTAACAAAAAGGATACTTCCATTCGACGATGCGAATGCAGAGCGCTCGTATGGGATTCTTGAGGCCAAGGCAGAAGAGGGCGCGCTGTGGTCGATCCGGCTGCGGTTTTCCGCGTCGCTGCGGTCGCTTTTGGGCGGCAGCTCCTGCAGCTCCCGCTTTTTGGCCACCGGCGCCACTCGGTCCAATTGTGGTGCCGTTCATTGTTTCCGGAATGTTTGCAATGCCCATGGCATCGATGCCTACGTGTGGTTTAGGATAATTTCAGGAACTAAAAGACCTTTAATAATATTATCGGACTCACCCATAATGTTGGTGCCACCGGCCATATCCGTTTGCGGATTGTTGGACGGATCGCCGCCGAGGCCAGCACCACCGTTGCCATTGGGTGTGAAGGTGCCGCCGCCAGCGGCACCTCGTTCAAAGTCCATAATATTAAAATATTTACCGGCACCTCCGCCAAAATTATCAATCAGCTCCGCGGAGCTGGAGTAGAAGGGTGAGAATGCTTGCGTGTCGTCCTCCTCCTCTTCGTAATACTCGTCCACCTCGTCGTCGTCTTCAGCGGCGTCCACTTCCTCGTCGTCGTCGTCCTGTTCGTTATAGTCGTAATGCTGAGTCAGCTGCTCCTGCTCATCAATATCAATAGTTGTGCCCTCTGGTTCGTCTTCCTCCTCGTCGTATTCGTCAACGTCAACGTCGTCGTCGTCGTCAGCGTCTCTGTCGCCGTCACCCTCGCCGTCGTCGTCCTCCTCAGTGATTCTACATGTCCTCCGTATGGAGGGCCGTTTATTACGCGTATTCCTTCTTACAATGACATCGGCATTGTCATCCACATCACCAACATCCTCGAGCGAATCGTTGCCACTAAGCGTTGCTCCTGCAATAATTCGAATCTCATCATCATCCGCATCCTGGCGTCGCTCGCTGATGCTCTCGCAGTCGGTGTTGCCGCCGCCCGCTGCTGCAGCTGCTGCCTGCTCCTTAGCTGCCGCTGCAACGGCTGCAACAATTGCAGCTGTGTGTAAGGTTTGTGAGCTGAGATCGTCGGGGTTATCAGGATCGTCGTCTTCACCGTGTTCACAGTCGTCGTCGCCAATAAAGCTGCTCACGTCCCCAACGCCAAAACCATGCAACGTGCTGTTGTCGCCGGTAATGTCACAGTTGCAACTGTTGCTGCTGCTGCTGTCGCCGCCAATGGCGCTGTAGCTGCTGTCGTCGTCCCTGGGACCGCTGCTATAGCTACTATTGGTGCTGCCAGCGCTGGTCACACTATTCTGCGGCTGCTTTTGCCACGCCGACTGCGCTGTTCCTGGCAAGACCTCCTCCGGTGTCAGACGTTGACTAACGCTGCCTGCCCCGCCGCCGCCGCCGCCGCCGTTACCGCCACACGAGGTGCAACTTGATTTGCGACGCTGCCGCTTACTGCCACCGTTACCGGCACTCGCTGCTTCGCCGCCGTTGTTATTGTTTTTGTGCCGACGCTGCTTGAAGTCGAGCTTGTAGGTGCTGTTGTTAACAATTTGACTGGTGACGGTGCTGAGAGCAAGCTCAGTGTTTGCCCCTCGTATCCTTGTCGAGCTAGTCGCTGTTGTATCCTCGCTGCTGGCGATTCCCTCAAGCGGACAACTGTTGATGTCATTTGATGGGGGATTGAAAAAGGAAGAATATAAATTAGTATTTTGATATTTATTATTTTTAATTTATACTCAGACTAAATACTCGTTGGATGCATTTTCCAAAAATAAATCATTTTTACAACGATGCTGTGGGTACGAATTATAAATATAAACTGTAATCGAATCGGATTTGGTACTGACTACAAAATAGTTTATTCCCAATTCTCTATATTTGTATCCATTTGTATCTTATTTGCAGAGGATATTATAATATTGATACCAATAGGTATATTTATCACAGAACAATCGATCAAGATAAATAATTTTTATCGTTTACCCAAAGTTCTGATTGAATTCTTGAGTAATGCATTCATAATGCTGCTAACTTTTGGCATAAACAAAATAATTATATGAATAATTAATGATTCCATTATTTTGCTGGTAAAAAATAAGCCAAACATAATGTTTAATATTTTAAAATGGCGTATCCCAGTTCCCTTTGCCCTTATTACTAGTTTTGTATTATTTAATAATAATATGAATTTCATTATCTTTTTTTTGGCTTCCCATTTTTATCCCATTTATTTCCAGACTGGTGATAAGTTTAGAGATGGAACGGACATCAGCGATTAATTAAATATGAATAATAAATAGAAAATAACTGTCATAATAAAAGCGCCAATCAATCAATCAAGATAAATGTCTGCTCTTGTATTATTTTGCCAAAATAATGATTAGATTTCAGTTTAGCTATTTTAGCTTAACTGATTTGAAAATCGAATCGATGAGTTCTTCTTAATTGACCTTAAACTAAAGGCAACATGCTTAACAACTGCAACAGTCATGCCCAATTATATAATATCATAATTACTATATCATGCTTCTTACACACACACACACACAAATCGACGCACACAAATACAGAGAGAGACTTACACAGTGAGACTAACAGCGATTTACAACACATAGTTTAGGATAGTTAGTTACAATAGTTAGTAGATATGGTTAATATGGCGGTGTCGTTGGCTAACTTACTATGCCCTAGAATTCCTAGAATTCTTAGAATTCGTATGTTCCAAATACTCAAACTCTTGCATTGCATTGTAAATGAATTTCTTTTCGTGCTCCTGCTGGAGTTGCAAATACCTTTGTTGTAGCACCGTTTGACCAATTGTTGCCGATGTTGTTGCTGTTGCTGTTGCCGCTGGTGCAGTTGCAGTTGCTGCTATGGATATGGGCACTGGTATCGTTATCGTTGGCGAGCGATGCTGATGATGATGCTCCGGCTTGACAACGATCACCTCGAGATCACTTTTCGCTGCGCTTGCCTTCCGATTATATTTCCGACTGTTCCGCGTCTGCGTCTCAGCTTTCAAATAGCGTCGCGATGTTGCTGGCGATGTGGGCGATGGTTTCCGCTCAATCACCAGCGTGTTGTCATCATAGGCTATGCAATTCACCAGCTCCCCGCCACCCATCGTTGTTGTTGTTGTTGTTGGTGGCGTTGCTGGTGGTGGTGCTGCTGCTGCTGTTGGCTCATCGCTGGGGTCATAAAGTTTTGCCTCCCTTTGCCTCTGAAACTGAAGCTGGCGGCGACGTTGGGAGGAAGATGTTGTTGCTCCATTGCGTGAACTGTGTGACTCGCTGCCATGTGATTGCTGTTGTTGTTGTGGGTGTTTGGTCAGGCATGATTCATCAATTGTTGTGGATGAGAAATCTGTGGTTGGTTCCCTCTGCCTAGCTTTATCCTTATCCTTAGCCTTATTGTTAATGTTTTTATGATTTAATTTATTATTGGTACTAGAACTATCCAAGGCATCGTATTTGTTAATTTGTTGTTGCTTTTGTTGCTTATGTTGTTGTTGCTGTTGGGGCTGCTGCTGTTGCTGCTGCTGCTGTTGTTGTTGCTGTTGCTGTTGCTGTTCTTGGGCTGTTGGTGATTGCTCTTTTTGCTGCGCTGACGTTGCATGCTCCTTATGTTCTCCTAGTTTAATAGTTTATGATATGTGTTAATGGGCGAGTTGTTAATTAAAGTTTATTAAAGCATTAATTTTATGAGCTTATTTATACAGAAAATGACAAAGAACGGGGAGTGATATAATGAAGAGAGAATAAATAATATGCATAAAATAAATTTATGAACTTTGTTTTGTGATTGGCACAAAATATAATTAGTTTTATTTCTGAAATTATGCCTATTTTTTAAAGATCAGATTTATATAAAATACGACGAAAAATATATAATCTGTCAATTAACGATAAATGCATATTTTTCTATATAAATTAATTCAATTACAAGAGTATATTTTTCGAATTCCAAATAATATTCCTATATAATTATGAACTTATTTGTAATAATATCTGATCGTATTATTAATTCTTTTTACAATAAAAAGTTAATCATTAGTGCTTTAATTTCTATATAAATTTAATCATTTCTTAGCAATTGACAATTCTAATATTAATTTTTGTATTTTTCTGTTATGTTAAATAAATTTATAAAAATTAATATTTAAAGTGTACTAATAAGTTTTATGTAGCGATGAGCAAATGTGGATATTCCGCACACGTCATCAGTACGCCATTTTATACCTGTATTCATATTTGAAGTTTCCTTCCCACGACTAAATTGATTTCTGCTTTCATTCACAGCGTTTCCTAGAACTGCTCTATAAACGCGGTCCCATTAAATGAGGTTAACGTCAGCCAGTTCAACAGGTGAGCCGAGTCACAGTTTTCACTTCACACACATTCCCATGTAAATCGTGCTTGCTCTCTCTCACTCACTCACGCTATTTCCCTCTCTCTCTCTCTCTCTCTCCCTTTCAGCACTTGGCATGGCCTGTTATCGTTGTTGTTTGCCACAAATAAATTGAGGGTGTTTGTTTTTTGTGTTATTATTAATATTATGTTAGACGGTGGTGCAATTGTTGCTCTTTGGACGTTTTATTGACGATTTGTGATGTGATCCTTGTTAATTGTCTAATAAAACTTTTAAAATTTGGCATTTGTTGAAGTCTGGTGTAACTTTTGGTGCTATTTTTTTTTATGGATTTTTGTGGCTTATACCTTATCAGCCTTTTCTTTTTCAATTATTGAATTTCGCTTATTTCCAGGCGGCTGCATTACACAAAATTTCCATTAGTGCTGATAACTTATCATTGATTGGCGCGCTATATATAAATCTATACCATTGACACACACACACAGACACACACACATATGATAAGAGTGAGTGTCAATGTATTTGTGTGTGACAGTGTGTGTGTGTGTGCGTGCGCATCAAAACAAAAACATACGCAATGTTTACATTTTCTTTGTTGTCGCAACATTTTTTTATCGGCCAGCAAAAACTGTCAAATGGGTTATCAACTCAATCGCTTGCTCTCTCTCTCTATCTCTCTATACTTTGCTAATTTTCTCTCACTCTGCACTCTCTCTACTCTCTTTCACTCTCTCTCTCTCTTTTGGTTTGCAGCAAAGCACATTTGGCTTTGCAGCAGCCAAAAAAGTTTCAAGCCAAGTGTCAAAAAAGCCTTTCTGCTTTCACTGAATGGCAGCTACTGCTCTGCTCTCAAACCCCGCCACGCCCCATCCCGGCCCAACTCGCGGGTGCCCAGAGTCGGATTCGTCACTGATTAAAGTTTGTAAAGTGCTAACCACAAATATGGTGGGACTGGTTTTGTTGGATGCCTGGCATTTAGTCGTATTGGGGTCAAGTGCGCGCGTCTAAAAACTAATTTGCGCGTTTATTTTATGAGTCGCTTGGGGAAAATGCGAAGCATACTTTTTAGCGCCCGCAAACATTTTCCTACAACAGTAAATGCTGACCGATTGACCTACCCAGGCATATGTAATAAGCACAAACACACACATACTAGAACATGCACATGCACAACACACATACGCATACACACACACAAACACACACACACACGTGTGAAAAATTTCAGACGCAGTACGTAGAAAAGCGAAAGCGTTTTTTCTTTCACAGCAGTCACGAATTTGGGCCTTAAGAACACTTAATTCACATGAGTTTTGGGTTTTCAATTGTGTTCAATTTTATTAGCTTTACATTGGCGTTAGTTATTTATTATTATGATTTTTTATTTTCTTTGTGGTTTCTCCACGCAGCCCAACTGGACCATTAGCAACGTGAACGCGTTTAAGGAATCAGACACAAAAGCACACTGTGCAGGAATCATTAGCTTTTCGCGTGGCAACCGTGAAAATGTTGACGTACTCCGATTAAAGCTTTTTCCACGCAAGCTTTACAATTAAAAGCTGTCCTTATCGATTGTTGTTGTACCGCTGTTGGAGCCAGCTTGGTTTTGACAGTGGCTCAAATGCTTTGTGTATTGAATAAAGGGCTTGTTGTGAAAATTTCAAATGGCATTTTTAAATAATTAAATAAAATAATAAAAACAATTTTATGAAAGATGAAGATACTTATAAACGGCAATATTTTCAATATTTAACTGCTTGACCAATATTAAGTGAGTAAATCAATTATCTGGGAAATTAAAACCTATTGTTTGAAACCAATTTTACAATATCATAAAACATAAATGAAAACTTTAATAATAATACGGATATTTATGTTCACACATTTGCCAATCTTTAATCTAGATCAAAAGAACTTAATTGAAATAATTAAACTTTTGTTTACACACAAATTAAAATACCATAAAAAATGCAGACATTTTAATGTTTGTTTAATTTTCATTTTCATTTCAGCAACTTTCAAAATCTCGTGAGAATAGAAGAATCTATTTTGATATTTGCGGCTCTTGCTCGCACTTACACTTGTTGTCAGACACTCGGCAAACAGCTGTTGAAAAATAACGCATGCGCTGCAGGCTTTGTGTTGGAGAGAGTGAGAAAGCAACAGTTATCGTACACAGAGCGAAAGAGAGAGAGAGAGAGAGAGAGAGTGGTGGTCCACTCAGAATTCATTGTCAAATTCTGTTTGACACTTTAACGGATTAGAACACATTTGTTTTGCTATTTTCACCTATTTTCACCTATTTTCCTTTTGCTCGATGTTACAGCTGACTCATCACCGCAATTTCTTTGCATTGACTAATAAATAATATGAAAATAAAAATTTTGAAATATTGCTCATGTGTTTTCACATTTTACGAGCTCGCAACAACTTTATAATGAGCTACATCCGGCTGGAAAGGGGCAATATGTAGATTTTTTTATTATTTCGAAAAAACAAATGTTCACAAATTGTACGAACTATTTCAGCTTATGAGAACCCATTAATTTTATAATTCTTGAGGTGGCTCAAATTGTATATTCTGTAGTCGTATATATAAAAAACGTTGTTTTTAAGTGTATCTGTATTTAAACGGATCGAGATTATTATCTGATAGAGACTTTGGCATATCAGAGTATTTGGTATTTGTTGAAAAATAAAACAAGAAAAATTTTAGCTGGCGTACTAAACAACTCTGGAATTTATTTATTTATCACTTTCTTCTTGATCTTCTTTATTATTCTTATCAAATCAAATTGTTATTTCCGTTGAATCAAATAACAAACATACATTTTTTATTTATCGAAATCTATGTTTTCTTAACTGAGAGTTATTTTAATGATTTTAATTTATTCAACTTATAAACAAAGAAAGATAATTTCAAACTATGTGAAAAAAACCAAATATCGGAAATTTAAAACACAAACTTATGCTTTTATTTATTGATAAATATTTATAAAGCAACTTTAAATAATTTCTTAATTATTCATTAAAAATGATTCACAACAATTTTACAATTTGTTTAACTTACAATTTAATTACTTTTATTTGTTGTCAGACTTTGATCAATTTTGAAGGCTACAAGCCACATGACATACATATTTTGTTGTACATCAAATTTCATTTCACCGATTAAACGCAAATGCCGATTTTGCTTAGCGGCATTTTGGCTAAGTAACAATGTGTATATATAAATGTATATATAAATATATGTATTTAAATATATTTTATATTTAAGACAAAAAGTGTGCTATTGTGTGTGCGACGCTTTGGTTGTTTGAATGAAAAATGTGTTGCTAAATATTATTGAAAACAACAGAGAAACGCAAGAGCTGCCAAATTGTAGGCACCGCAACGACAGGCCAAATAGTGGAATTGTGGGCAGGGAGAGGAGTTGGGGTATTTGGGGGCAGGTTCGTCGGTCATTTGGTTGCTTGGGCATAATGCTCTTTCCTTGCCCGCGCTTCTATTTATAGACCAAGCACACGTAGTTGGATCTGTCGATGCGATCGTGGTATTGTTGTTGTTGTTGCTGTTGTTAGCCCCAATTTTACAGTAGCCAGCAGATAATGAAATTAAATTTAGCTTAATTGAATTGCCTTTAGACCAAAAAAAAAAACTATTAAGATACGCCCAATAAATTCATAAATACAATGCAAGCATCACTCAAAACTTTTATCTAAATGCGGAGCACAAACAGTTGTAGCGCCAGTTTACCATATAAGTCAATGTGTATATATTATATACATATAGTAATTTGCATTTGCTTGTTCTACATTTTACTTACAAGATATCAATTCATTCCCTCGTGGCAACAATAAAAAAACAAAAGAAACACAGGCAGCAATTTTTATGTGTGTCCGTCGTACGTAGAAATCCGTGCCAAAGGCAGAGGCGCAGCATACGTGGCATTTATATTTTTAACTCTACAAATTCGTATTGTTTTTTGTTTTTTAAATATTTTTTCAGTTAAGAAAATTTCATTTTCTATTAAGCCGATCAAAAAAATATTTTTAATATAACTTTAACAAACTATGTATTTATATTTATTAATATTGCTTGCCAACATATTTTCAATCTGGTCAGGCATATATGATTATGACAGCACAACGTATGTTTAGTATACACATATTAAAACTACATATATAAACGTATATGTATGATTTCTTTTTGGGAACACTATTAACTCTTTTTGTAATATATAAATATATATATTTTGCAACACTTTATTTGCTTTATTAAACAATTCTATAACAAGTTTCTTAGCAATTTAACTCAAAATTTGCTTTGGAAAATCTGTAGTAGTGGCTACCAAATAATTTTCTTCACCCGCACAGAAAATATAATTTGTGTGTGTAGCTTAAAAATAAATCTGAACACACACGAGCGCGTTGCACGGCGGTTGAAAGAACGCAAATGCGCCGAGCAGACCAAATAACGCCAACGATCAGCCGACAACTGTCAGTTGGATGCTGAGATATTTTCATGTGGCTCCTCTCTGGTATTTTTAAGTATTTGTTTTCTTTTGTGCATTATTTAGCTAGTTTTTCAAATATTTTTTACTCAATTTTATTTCGAACTTTAAACAACTATTTGAATTTTTCATGCTTAGCTTACAAATGTATGTAAATTATTCTTCTCGTTTCTTGTTTAATATGATTTTGTTTTAATAAAATAAAACAATTCTTAGAAAGAGTTCAATCAATTCTAGTTTAGTCAAAAATTTGTATGTGAATTAATATTGTTATTAAATCTGAGTTGGATTAATTCTAGTATTGTTAACTAACTTTTTATCTCTCATTTTTTATATCTACTTAAAGAAATATGAATCAGACATCAACTTCTCGGAAAGGGTATAGAATTTTCATGACAAAGCTTTTAAAGCACAGAAACAAACCGCTGTGAAAGAGCTTTATGTCTGGATGTGACTAAAGAAAACTTTGCAAAGCTTTTTCTATTCAGTTTTTTGTCGCAAACAAACAAAATAATTAAATGTTACAACTCTTGACTTTAAGTAAATGTAATATTTTAATATTGTAATTTATATAAATTAGTAGTTATACTAGATTTAAATGGCATTTATTTATAAATATATAATAATTAATATAATTAACATTGATTACCTCTCAAAATGTTGCTTTTTATTTTTGCTTACCTGTCCCCAGGGGATAACCAATATAAATCAGTGTAACATGATCAAAAAACTTTCATAATTACCAACTAAAACAAAAACAGCGCTGAAAAATCTAAATGGTAATACACACAAAAAAACACACACACATACAGGCACAACAAACGCACACATAGCACTTATAAACATAATATTTATGTATGATTTTGTCGGTAGAATGCCTACTCTGAGCCAGACCAACTTTTGTCTCCCTGCCTGCCTCTCTCTTTCTCTCCTGGTTAATGTGTGGCTTATTTTCAGGAGTGGAATTTGTAAGCAGTACCCGTAACAACAACAACAACAAGAACAACAATAAATTAGGGCAACAGGAAAGGACTCACAGATTGTCTTTGTACCGCCGACAAGCCACTTGGCATCTGGTTGCATATAATTATGCACATGTTAATGATATAACAAAAAACAACTATGAAGAACTGGAATGTCTGGCCTAACGAAGTTTATATACACTTTAAAATATATGTAATAATATACATGCTTAAATACTGAAGCTATTTGTTTGTATATTTATGTAAACACTTAATTAGTTAATCAATTTAGATTTCATTAATTTATGCAATATCTTATATTTATTTGGTACAACTACAGAATATTCATTTGCCTCGACAGTGTATTATGAATTAAATAAATATAGAAATTCATGTTATGAATATGTTTTGAATATTTCAAGAGAGATTGAGTGCCTCATAGCAAACTCATATTGACTCATGGATTCAAAACTGAGTTTGCGCGTTGTTAGCAGCCAGTTAATTAAAACTTTTTGCCTAGAATTAGCCACAGAAAGCTCGTGAATCAAAAATTCGATTTATTTTTTGGCTAGCAGCATATTTGCGGGCAATTGTTAAGCTAATTGCATTAAAATAACTGACAAGCGAGCAAAACACACACACACACACACAGGCAAACGCACGGACATTGCGTGTCCTGGCGGACTTCATTATAAGTTGCAAGTAACGGCAACAAAATGTTAAAGTTGATAATTTTCTGGACATTTAAACTGTAAACTGGCATTTCATACTTGGACCTTTGGCGTTGTGGGATGGGGTGTGAAAAAAGGGCGGAGCGGAGACAGATACTGCAACAATATACATAAACGTTACTGCTGCAGTGGCAGTGGCAGTGGCAGTGGCAGTGGCAGTCGTTACTGCAACTGTTTGGCCACGACTCTCGATAAAGTTGCGCAAAAGGCAATTCCCCATGGAAATTAATTTGTGTTGCAATGTGAAAATTGTGCTAAAAATGAGATTTTTGTGTGTGTCTGTCTTGTTGGGTTTTTAAATGTGAATACTTTGGCCATTTAAGCTGTCTTCCAGTTTAGTTTATATGAGTTGTTTTACTGTCAAGAATTTTCTTAAGCCCAACTCGCCTTTGTTTGCATTCCCATCTCTTAATCTTCTTATTCCTCTTGCTCTAGAGTTTGGTTCATTTTCAGCATTTAAGCTTCAAAAATTGCATATTTTTTTTGTACATTATCAGTTTTACTCTGCAATTTCTCTGATATTTCATATTTTTCCATTTTGCTTTTGGTCAAAGCCCATATTTACATTTGGCTCTGTGATTCCTCCTATAAGCTGATGTATGGTCAATGGTGGGAATATTTTATCCCCCCACAGTTTGAATAGAATTTTTGTTTTTTATTTAAAGTTGAAAACATGTCAGAGAGCCAAACAAAAGTAGGAATCAAAAGCGGGGGGAATTACGTGAAGAGCGACCAAACATTGAGCCCCAAACTCATTGTATCCAGACATATAAATTGCGTTCATTTAACCACCCCTTCCCGATCCCTCTAAATCCTACTTGTGCCTTTTATAACTGGTATATTGCAAAAAAAAAAAAAATGCGGTGCTTTCAGTCAGATTGAGCAAATAAGAATGTATAGAATATTTTGTTTTTCGTAGTTATAGTTTTTAATTAAATTCGCATAAATGGTAAATGCGCCAAATGATAACGAATACTTTTATTTGTTGTGTTTTTCATTAAAAATAAGCTATACATTTATTTTTCTTTGTTTATCTGTAAATTGTTTGAATTTGATTTTTGGTTATTGATTTGTGTTGTTGATTTCATCATAATTCTACTTATACTTAAGTTGTTATTCATTATTTATTTTTTTAAGTTGATAATATTATGTTCATACTATTATTATAAATAGAACCACAATATATAAATTATTAAAAAAAATACACAATACGAAATTTGGGCATTTAACGCATAAAAATCGTTGCAATTGAAACATTGGTTTATTTTTATATCCAACTCCAGTTTACAAGAAATTGTGCAAATAGCCCAAAGTGGACAACAACTCACTGCGTGTTCGAGTACAAGTATATATTCGAATTGGTTGGAGTATATCTTTTGCTACTCAGCTGCTCTGTTGTTGTAGATGCAGCTGCATGTTAAGCAAAACAATCAGGACACGCATTGGGGAAGGCATCGATTGACATCGACGCTCTGTATGGGGTCAGTCAATAAAACTCTTTCCAAATGGGAATTAACACGCACTCACTCTACTCTCATCGCGCAATCCTCCTCTCTCAGATTGCGGCTTTTGTTCCTCCTATGTAGTCACAAAACATTTTGTCTCACTTAATTTTTCTCTGGGTAACTGGCATTTTTTTCACACACATTTTTTTTAGCTCCAGCTGTATATTTGCTGTTTTTTTTTGTTTTTGTTTTTGTCCTGCGATGCGGCAAACAATTTCAATTTAAATTGCCAGCTTTGCTTACCTTTTGCTGTGCTCTGGGTACACTTATCAGTGTCAATAAAAGTCCAAGGGGACTCACAACACAGCTGGAAAAAAATACGAGACATAGTAGAGGGCAAAAAAAAAAAAAAAATACATACACAAAAAATGCTAGATAAATGGCAACTCCTCTCTGACGACGGCTGGACACATAAATGTCCTGTCTAACTCGGGCTTAAAGCGAAATGTGATTTGTGAGCGTAACGCCTTTCGCATTGGGCGTGGCTTAATTAAGCATTAAGGGAGTAAAAAGAAAACATTTAAGAAAATCATTTATGAAGGAAATGCGCAGCGGGTTCAAATCCATATACACTGAAAACAAAATCATATAACAGGTAAAAATACTTTATTATTATATTAAGAAAAATCTTATAAGTTTTCAAAATAAATGATTTTATTTTTATTTATAAATAAGTATAAAGACTATATTGTTATTGCAAATTAAATTTTATTTTATATATAAATAAAATAAAAAAAATTATAAAATTTGGCGGAATATAAAGGAGAATATAAAATCCGAAATTCGACATATGTTAATAATAGAGACAACTACCTATCTGAATGAGTTTGAGATGGGATATTTTTGGACATTTTTTTTTTGGCCTGTACAATTAGCAGAGTTGGACAGTTATAGAGCAAATTAAGTCGCTGTAATAGTCCAAGCAACAGTTCCACACAAGAAAGGCGCAGCTCGTGTTAATTTCACGCTGCTTGTTTTTGTGCCAATGAAATAAAAACCTTTATTATAGTGTGGCTAATAATTGTGAAGACAAAAGGCAGTAACTGTAGTCTGCCACAGTGTGAGTGTGTGTGTGTGTGTGTGTCTGCATTTTCATGAGAGACTATTTGTATGCGTGAGAATGAGTGTGTGTGTGTGTGCAGCCATCGTCACTGCCATTTACGCCGCATGGCGCCGCTTAATTAAGCAATGGCCAACGCTCGAGTAGCTGCCAAAGCATTTTGGCTGTCGGTTCGCTGCTGGGCAGCAGACCACAAGGCTTGAGTGTTGCAATTATGCTTATGATTAATGTGTGTCGATGTGTGTGTGTGTGTGTGTGTATGTGTGTGTACATATGTGAGAGTATGATTACCGCATTTCGGCTAACAGACGGCCATTCAATAAGTTGTGTTGCATTCGCCCAGTTAGCTGAAAATCTTCTTAGTACATCTTGCACTGGATTTGGCTTGAATCTGTCTAAAAGCCAGTTAATGTCGGGATTCTAATTCTGTGTGATTAGAAATAGTTGTCAGATTTCGTTAGTTAACCTTGCAATCTTAAGAATCTAACCCTTTTATTCCATTTATAATTCAATGCTTATAATTGCGACAATTTGAAGAAGCAACAGAATATGCCTGAATCATTGTTAAGCAAATGAACATAAGCAATTTTATCTATATTGATTTCACAACGATATAAGAAAGTCCTTATAATATTTTACTTACTTAAAACATATATTAATAAATATGTATAAACTTACCAGTGGGTCTTTAAAATGACGTTGCTTTAAGGGTCACATCTTGTTGGGAATTTATGTTTTGTAAGCAGAACTTTTACACAACACAATGCACATTGGCACCTTGCTGGAACACGCCCACTGCCGCCCATTCGAAAGTTCGAGTACGAAATAATATCGTACACATCGCATTTTTAGCTGAAGTTTGCAAGAAAACAAAATGGCGTGCAAAGCGGAAGTGCACATTAGTTGTATGCAAAAGTTTGCACTTTGCCGAAGGTATGAAAAAGTAGAAGCAAAAGCAGAAGAAATACACCTCAAGGTGGCGGGGGAAACCACCGATATGTCGGGCGGGGGGGGTCTGTGCTCAACTTATGTACAGCAGCCCAACAAATAGAAATTTGTGGATCATGCTTGACTGTCAGCTGGCCCCGGGAACTGCAGCCCAGTAGCCAAACCCAGAATCAGAACTGAAAGCCCGCAAAGTGGTGCGAAAATTTGTGCACACCTGTGCGAAAAATGCTTTCAAAAACTTCGATGCATTTTCTTATTTCTTACATAGCTTATGCCCTGCGTGCCAAAGGCAAAAATGGGTATATCAAATATAGTTCGAAATTTCACATATCCCATTAAATCACAAATGTTGTTCGCCCAATAAATACTTGATAATTTCTGACTCTAAATATAAATAAAATATATACAATTTAGATTGAATACTCATGTAGTTTATGTACTCTCTTGACTTAAATAGAGTATTATTCTGCGGATAATTTCTACCTGAAAAAGTGTTGTATATTGTATTTGTTGTTAATAATTTCTTGACAATGGAAGTTGGCGAATAGTTTGGCAAAGTGGCGGATTCGTTGTTGCATGCATTTCAATTTTCATATTTTTTGGCTGAATTTTCTGGTAGATAAGCAAACTTTAAAATATGCATGTAAATTGGTAAAAGCTATTGTACACCAGTCACGATTCTAAAGTAGAACAGTATCTAATATTCAGCCTGTCTGGCAGGTTGTTGCCTGCCTGTCTGGTAGCACCTCAAACAGTTGGGTAACAGTAGACAAAGAGAGCGAGAGAGAGAGAGAGAAACATAGAGAGAGAAACATAGAGATTTATTATTCAGCTGCAACGGGGCAGTGCGACTGCCACATGATGCTACTTTTGGGAACAAATTGGGTTAAAGAATTGCATTCTGCAATATGCAGAATTTCGTCCTTTTACTTCTGATTATTTGTTTTGATTTGAGGTATTTTAATTTTATTATTTGCGTGACTCATAACAGTCATAAAAGTGTGAAAAGATGGGGTTTAAGCTGAGAATTTTGTGAATTTATTAATTTGAGAAATAAAATTTATTCTCATGATTATGCAATATTTTTTTGTTTTAACTTATTATTACATTTTAACAGCAAACATTTCATAATAACAAAATAACTCGAATTATTTCAAATGTGCATAAATATGTATTTATTAAATAAATTAATATGTATGTTTCTGCGTGAATAATTTTGATAAAATTTTATATTATATTTATTAAATATATTATGTGGAATGAAATAAACAAAAAATGAGAAAATATGCAGAAAATATTTATGATTATCTATAAAAGACAATAAAAATTAACACTAAAACCTTAATTAGCGGAATTAATATTCAATAATTGAATTTCGATTTATTGGCATTAAGTATATAATCATAAATAATGAACTGTGTTAATAATTGCCACAACAGCCGCAATTATGAGAATATCGACTGTTACACGCAAATAGTTAATTTCTAAAACAAAGTTAAATTCTTTCGAGTTTCTTAATCCAATTGCATCGTACAACTATTGTTAACTTTTTTGCTAACCGAAATGAGAAAACAATAATTTATTTGTTTAGCCACGCCTATGCAACAGTTGCTGCTGACATTGCCGCCCGCACATCTGGAAACCTAATAAAATTTATGGACGAGCACACAAACAGCACAAACAGTTTACAATTTTGTTGGGTGACTGTGCAACCTAACAATTTGGCAGCCGATGCGGCGGCTTCGAGTGGAAACCAATAAATTTTGTGTTTTTGCTGCAAAATGGGCGAACGTCTGTCATTAAATTAACGCTAATTTGTTTAGTGGCGTCTTGGGAGGCATTGAAAGAAGAAAAGTGTCAACAAAAGTGGGCCCCAAAGTCAACGAGGACCACGTGGCGTACACTTAATATCAAACGATATTCTCTCTGATTTATATGGTATTTGCGCCCAACAGACAACTTTAAATAAATTTAAAAACACGCATTGTCTGAACTGCAATACGTATCCAAAGTTGCTACTGCTGTCTAATGAATCATTCAAATCATTAGAATCCACTAGCCATTTTCGACAGCATATGCTTAATGCAATCCGCATTGTTACCTCAGGAAGCAATAATTACGTACAACATGTAATCTAATATCCGTATAAAATGAGCAGGCAAACATACACACGCACGCACACACACACACATAATTTAGACATTACTAGCCATTTGCTACTACTACCATTTCCTGAGCCTGGTCATAACAAACGACGTGTTATTTATATATATGTATTACATAAATTGTCATTGTTAAAGTGCTAATGAATTTTTGGCATGCAAATCTCGCCGGCGACTTGTGCATTGGATGACGACTCCAAGGTGGATCGGCGGAGTCGAGTTTTTTGTTAGGAGCATGGGTTAAAAAACAGTCAATTTAGATTAATGGTAATGTTTCTTACTTACTTAATAACCTGCAGAGCATACATTTCATTTTATGGCCAGTTCCATTAAAACGAAATAAAATGTAAATAAATTATTCATTTATTATATGGAAACATTTAATTTTAATTAAAATCATCAGTTACAATTTGATTTATTTAAGAAGCCTAATAAATTAGATCGATTATACAAATTTAGATATTTATTCGATTGTTGCAAGCTTATTATAAAATTAAACAAAAATGAAAAAAATAATATAAATGTGAATATGAATATAAAAATTCAGAAATCGCTACATTTTAGTTAAATTTCTATTAAGTAACTTATTATTATTATTAAATATTGTATATATGTCAAAAGTAGGTCACCAAACAAAAATTTTAAATATTTTTGCATAAAATGTACAAATTTGTTTAATAAAATTTGTAAAATTGCAAATTGCTTTAGTCCAATTCCAATATTTCACTAGTTCTAATAAAACACATATAAATTATAATTAAAATGTAATGTATTTTTGGGTGTTGCCGCAATTTCTCGAAATACTTAAATTTCTGTCACCCAAGTGGTTAAATCCTGCAATTTATGTGACTTTAATTGCAACTGTGCCCAGCCGCAAATTACACGAAATATTTTTCAATTTTATTGTTATTTAATATTGGGCAATAGCCGTTTTTTACACTTGCCGTACGCCTAGCTGCGCCATATAGTAGCTGCCATTTAGTATGATCATATATACAGTAACGTATTCTATATAAAATTGCGATTTATGCTGTGCACAAAACAATTTCCAACAATAACAACGGATGGCAAAGATTTTGGGCTGCCCAAAAAGACAGTGAATGAAAATTTATGTTGGATGCGTGACCGTAAATGTTGTGTGCGTGATAAATCAATTTCCATTGCATTTTGTAATTGTGTGCAATTTGCTGAGGTTTCGTAGCGGGAAATGGGAAATGTGATGGGGGGGGGGGGGGGGGGAATCATAACGTGTGGGTGCCGCCACACACAATTACAACAACAGGAACATCATGTGCATAAATTTTAACCATTTATGCAGCCAAGCAGCTGAGTTATTTATGCGTTTTTGTTGCTGGTCACCTTTCGAACTCTCTGACTCTCGTCTCGTTAACGGAAATCGCGTAGATTTTCTATCGCATTGCGGCAATTGTCATTTGGCTTGAGAGATTTAAATCACACACAAACAAAGCGACACACACACACGCTTAAATAGTTGTGCATTGCTTGACTACAACCGCCATTTTGTGATTTATGTGTTGCATTTTGAACCGCGCACATTTGTCAGTAAAATTCGTATTGCAATCGCATTCATCGCCAGGTTAATTTCAATTAAAATCCGTATACGGATTTAATTAACATACACAAACACATAATACACACACACACACACAGGCACACAGCTCTTTAAAATTTAGTGATTTTAATTAATCTGTTTGTTGTCTGTTGGAATATCAATTCGAACAATTCCTTTAGATTATTCCGAGATAAGATTTATGTCAGCTTTGTTGCAATATTTAGTTCTCATTTTTTTTAGATTCGTTTGTTAGAATTATATATGGAAATCTTTCACTTTAAGAGACCTTTTTAAAATTAAAATATAATTCAAATTATGATTTGACTTGGCCTTTAAAGAAATATTAAGGTAAATATAATTTACAAATCTGCATGGAAAATCAATTTCGATAAGAATTATAAATACTAAAATCACACAAAAACTCTTTTGACTTTGAGATCTGGTAAATTAAAATAAAATGTGCAATAGGTTTGCTTGTAAATGCCAATTATATATTCTCTTTTCTTTGGGTCACTGCACCCGTAAAAAACCAACTAGCCCTCAGCGGGATACCATAAAAAAGTGCCTCAATTTTTAATAGCTTCTCATGTGGCGCAAAAAATACATTTTCACTTCAGAATTGTTTGAGTTTGCCCAATTTTTTGGCTGCCATTTTTGTTTTTTTGTTGCGCTCAGAGAAGTTTTGCCTTTCTGCTATTTAGACACGAAACTTTTTGTGGGGGCGTGGCATTGTTGAACTCGCGTGAAACTCGCATAAGTTGTGACGCCTTCATTTTACTTGTTGTTTACTAGATTGTTTTCTCTTCGCATCATTTCCGCTGGAAGCGACAAAGTTCTTTGAGATGCGTTCTTTTATCAAAAAACATAGTATTTTATTTAATGTGAGACTTCAGATTAACTTTAATTAAGAAATGCATTAATTGCTTAACTCTTTTCCTGCTGTTTTGAATAAATTTCGAGATTTGTATGTTTTTTATCTGGTCTGCTTTTACTTTAGCACCTGTTTAAACCAAATTGTTGACATCCCGAAAATGCTGTTATTTAGTCAAGTTTCAAACTTTTTGAACGCTGGTCAGTGCGAAAGCTAAATCCAACATAGTCCAAACCGGCCAAAAACTGCACGCAGCGACATGACCAAACAACAACACCGCACAAGCGACAACAACTACAACAACAGCAACAACAACAACAACATCAACAACAACACCAACAACAACAACACCAACAAACAACCACCAAATACATGCTTAAAATGTTCAGCATGTGAGCACATTAAGCTTAATTAGAAGCAAACAGACAAAACCGAGCGAATGGAATGACCAAACTGCCAACCGACCACGCCCACTAATGTCAAAATGGAGGCAAACAAAACACACACACACACACAAATTGCACTACACTTGTTGTTGCTGTTGTTACTTTTGTTGAGGCCAAATACTTCAGTTGCATGACGCGCAGCGTTGTGGCGAATGTTGCGCTTTAATTTGAAGCCCAACAGTCGCAAATACACTGTGCGAAACCAGCACGGCTAAACCGGATACCTTATTATTTTGCATATAATATGAGCAAAAACTTGCAGTCATAGTACATTTTTTTAGACCCAAATAGAGATTTTGTCTATGAAATAAAATATTAAGTTAAACTCATTTAATAAACTATTCGATATTTTTTTTTCTAATTAATCAAAATTTGGCAGCTAAGAATTTAATAAAATTTTTGTTTTTATTTTAAATGTTTTCTAAAAATTATAGCCAGTGAAACTGGTTTATATTCATAGAGTGCAGCCGTCATAGACATCGGATGTTTGGAGGACGTACGAATTGGGTGCACATGTGCATTTGGCACTTGTTGTTGTTGTTGTGGCAATTGTTGTTGTTGTTGCTTTAACAGTTTCTGCTTGTGGCATAAGCAGAGCTTAGTTTGCGTCAACATGTGGAACAACGTTTGCATCTTTTGAGGTTTTTCAAGTTGCGCGCTTAGCGAGCCGTTCAAATTGTTTGTGCACCATCTCATTAAAGGTATTAATCATAAGCCAATCCACATTTCAAGTGTGTGGCATGATGGGTTGGGGTTGGGGTTGAGGTTGGGGGTTGTCGTTTTGGGGGCGAGGCAGGTCACGCTCATGCTTAAGTTGAATGGCATCACGTCTCAATCTGCGCACTTTCAACACGACGCACACAGCTGTTTTTAGTGGCAAACTTTTATGTGGCGGCAGCTAATTGTTTTGAGTGAGGGGGGTGGTTGGTGGGGGGGGATGTCGCGGCTCTCTCTCTCTGCTCCCACAGCTTGTTGCTTGCCGCTCATAATTCTTAAATTCTTTATTACACACATGCAATAACTTACACGCACTCACACACACTTACACACACACTCACACACACACTCACACACACACAGCGGGCATAGAAATTAAATAAAAGACATATGTTTCAACAAATTTCTTTCTGTTGTTTGTGTCATTTGCAGTGTTGTTATGTTTGTTTTCTGCGTTGTGGTTGTTGCTGTTTTTTTTTTATTATTTGTTTTCTTTTTAGCGCCTTTATGACTGCTGCGGTTATTCGTTTGCCTTGTTGTCAAACCCGTCTCCTTTCCCCTGCCCGTTCCAGTGGGACTTGACATTTATAGCTGGCGCATTAAGAGTCTCATTCGTGGGCGTGGCAACCAGCGAGTAGGGGCGTGGTTGTGTGTGTGTGCGTCTGGGAATGAGTATGTTATAAAGTCACTTTATGTGGTTACTTGGGAATTGTAAAAAGCACGGTTCGGGACTCCTTCGTTCAGACAGACAGACTCTGCAGCTAATCACTGCATCTGATTGATTCATTTTGGAATTTAAATTTCAAATTGTATTTAAATATATCCAAAAAGGATTAAAAATTTGAATTTCTTCTTATGCTATTTTATTAAGTCAAATGTTATATTTGGTGCCTTTTTTATATAATTCATACATGCCTTTTGCTAGCTCCAAATCAATTGTTTTTTTATTTTAACAATTGCGATAATTTATTATCCTGTCAGCAAAGCATTCACATCTTTGGAGTTTGTAACCAATTTTAAAAGAGCTTCGTAAAGCAAGTAATTTCATCAGTGAGATTTCAAATTTGTATATCAGCATTATTATTTGTATATATATTAAAGATTTTACCTGGCAGCGAGACACACCTTTTATCCATTTATTAAATTCATCTGCTTCTTGATGACAATTTCCCAGCTGATATTTGCAACATTTGTGTGAGTGTGTGTGTGTGTGTGTGTGTTTTCCTCATTTTTTGTTGCTGTGTGGGTCGGAAATTAATACACTTCCGCTTAGGCTCTCATCGCATTACTCAAAATGTTTGCTGCGCTCTGACATAGAGACATAAAAATTAATTTGTTTTTGCCGCCGCTGTCGCCTGCCGGAAGCGCGTTGTAATCAACCGACAAATAAATTAACGCCAGGCCAGGAGTTGAAATGGGCTGAGGGGGGTAGAGGGGCAGGGGAAAAGGTCGCGTTGTTGGTAGATTCTCATAGCGAGCCTGGCAAATTGCGAGTATTTTGTATTTTGACCTTTTCATTTGATTTCCGTTTATGACTCGCTCGGTTTTTTTCCTCTCTTTTTGACTTTTTTTTTTGTTGCTTTGACTTTAGGTATTTATTTTTTATAGCTTTGACGTTGAGTCTACCAGCGTTTTGTAACTTATTTACAGACATGTGAACAAAACGTTTTTTTGTTGGTTTTACTTGCACATAAAAGGCTTTTAATATGCGCAAAGCGTCGCTTTTCTAAATCATTTTTCAATAAGCAATTTATCCGAGGGTCGCGAGCGACATGGAATATTGAATATTATGTTTTGGCTGGCGGGCAGACAAAATCCTTTAAAATTAATTAGAGACTGGGGAGAGAATTAAAAAATAAACACTGGGAAATAGACTAAATTGAAGATATATATATATATATAAATTGATTAAAATTCGATAACTTGTATGAAATGTAAATCTGTAAATTATCAACAATTTTAAGTAACTAAACTAAAATTTTTCCACTAGCTTAAAAACTGATTTAAAAAAAACAGCAATTTATGTTGATTTTGTATTTTTAAGAATATTTTGAATTACAACGGAATTATTTTTTTTTGGAAGTCTAAAAAAAAGGCACCAAGCAATAAATAATTTGAATTTGCATAAACTTTATTTCTTAATACAATTCCGTAAAACAATTATTATGGCTTTAGAAATTATATATTTTTTTATTATCAGAAATTGTAATATTAATGAGAAATTAGTCGTACGTAAAAGACATTAACCAACACTGGCGACAATTGAGAGACTTATGTTGAGTTAAATCGTAGTTAAAGTCATTCAAGGCACACACAAATCACACACAAAGCACACACAAACACACAATTGAGGAACTCACCGCAGCAGCCCCTTTGAGCAATTGGACCCGTATTACATGGTACTGGATATGTCAGCAACGCACACATTGCTTGGATGCCTTGTCTTGGACACAAGCTGCAAGCTGCAAGCGTTGGCCACCGCAAGGCGTGGTGGGTGTGGCAGGCATTATCAGCGTACAGTTGCATTGTGCGTGGACTGTTGATTGCTAAGTCAGATGCAACCTTCTGTATTACCGTTATCTATGAGCATATACACACACACACTCACACATATATATATATATATATATATACATGTACATAAATAGACTATTCTCTAGGCCTGGCTGACAAAGTTGCACCAACCATGGTTGCCTTGGCACCAAAGTGCTTTCTGTTGTTAATGTCGATAATGATGTGACAGAGAACAGGCTCGAAGCCAATGCCCCACTCCTCTTCGTCCTAAGCAAC
This sequence comes from Drosophila melanosoma, assembly GCA_035042045.1. NCBI lineage: Eukaryota > Metazoa > Arthropoda > Insecta > Diptera > Drosophilidae > Drosophila > Drosophila melanosoma. The sequence goes on along the minus strand of JAWNLY010000203.1, from coordinate 703,858 downwards.
GGAAGAGACAAGGGATTTTAGGAAGTGTCTTTATTTGACATTCTCATAAGCAATATTTTTGGTCGTGGTCAGCCATTAACCAAGCCGGTAACCCTTAATGGCAGTTGCTCCAAATTTATGGAAATTCCATGCAAATTTAATGATCTGAACCAATCCCAAAAGATTGCATATTTTTATTTTTATTTTTATTTTTATTTATTTACAATGCCAGAAACAAGAAACTGGCCATTTATTAATGCTCTATGCATATTATGTGTGGTCTTATTAAATTTAACTGGCTTCTCTGGCATTTTAAAGGATTTTGCTCAGAGCCATAATGAGTTTTCCTTCGAGCTCATTATACGGCAGCAACATTTAAAAACATCAATTAAATGACGTCGTTGTCGTATATAATTTAACAATTTTTATTTAATTTGTATTAATTTATTCATATGCACGCAATTTAATTGCTGCCAGTGCCGAGGCATACATGTTTCCCACAAAATTGCCAGGCTTATCAACTAAGCCTTAAGTTATGTAAGTTCAAAAGTGATGAAAACAAAAGTGTTTTATAAATGGTTTTGTTTAGTCTGTTTTTATATTAAAATGTTAAAAAATAAACATTTAAATGCCGTAAATTTTTTATAATTTAAAACAATTTGTTAGCTATAAAAATTAAATTTAGTTGATCCCTTAAATTGTTAACCACAAAAACTAACAATTACCAAAAATATATAATTTTTTAATTAGTTACATATTCAAAATAAAAGTGGTGTGTAGAGCATATTATATTCTACTTGCTTATAAATAGCATATCTCACTTCTGGTTTTGTTAACTATCTGTTAATAAAAGATTTTTTTTTTTGTTGCATGCATGTAATACAACCAGAATACAACAATAATGAAAATTCTTTTAATGTAAATGCAGTCAACAGATAAAATATATGTAAATAAATATATAGATATATAAAGATATGCGATGGCTGAATTTTTATACTGCTAACAAAAGTACGCAATAAAAGTGTTGGGCACAGGAGTCTGCCTCCTTTTGGTCACGCCCACTTCACATGTGCGTGTGTGTGTGTGTGTGAGTGTGGCGCATGCAAATGAAGTTATCCTGCGGTTATTTGTGGCTGTCGCTCTTGATGTCAGTCACCGTGAGGAGTCGAGGAGAAGAGGTGGGCTGCAGATGGCATAGCAGAGGCAGCCACACGAGCAACCAACAGGATGCGTCTGCAGCGCTGTGCTGCTGCTTCTGTTATTAATGTTGCACTGATCTTTGTTATGTGGCAATTGATTAAAGTTAAATTGAATTAAATGTCATGGCAGCCAACTTTAAAACATCTGGCTCATCAATTGGAAACGCCTTCAGATGCCATTTTACTTTCTGCTTATTTTCATATTTATTCTCTTATGTGTTTCGCCTCAGCCAATTCGCTCGCAAGGCACGTAAACACGAATGGCAAGTCATAAAAATACTTAAATTTGCATGTATACAATATCAACATATTATCCCATATATATATATATATATTTTAGCTGTTTGTCGTTGTCGCTGGAAACCACGCTTAAGCCTAATTAATTATGGCAATTTGCATTGTTGCATTGCATTTCGCTTGGTCAAATTCAAACTGACCGATTTAGCAAATCGTCATTTACGATATTGTCCAAACTGCGCTGCAATTGTTAACCTCTAACCTCAATCACCGATTGCCCAAAGTGAAATTTGAATCTGATATTTTGGTATTGTTCCTTTTCTGTTTCGGTGACTTAGAGTTAATGTGCACTTTAATCCAATTAAGCAGTTAAAAATTTGATGGAAAGTTTAATTTTTCACAGCCTTTTAATATCTTTTTATACTTTAAATGATCAAAATTACCTTTGTACAAAAACACATTTCTTCGTCCGTAATAAGACTTTGTCAAGCAGAAAACAATCGTTAATCAGAGACTTTAAATGTCAGACTAAGTTATTTAAATCGCAAATAGTAAAAAATATTCGTCTTTTTATTAATGGTTTATAAGTATGAAGTGGAATAATAAAAGTAACAACAAACACACCTACAAGGACAACAAATCAGGCGCAATCTTAAGCTGCTCCACTGAAATACCAGGAAAAATAGGTCCTTGGTAATCAGGTAAAAAACTTCCAACACAAACCCATTTTTTTGTTTTTGCTGTATGTACTTCTTGTTTTTGTGACTTTGTGTCAAAAATTTGGAAATTTTTGCTGCTCTTCTATCGCGCGGCTTTTCTTTTCATTTCATTTTTTTTACTCTTGCTCGACATTATAATGCTTACTTTTTTATGTGAATAATGATGTTCAGCTGCTTGCCAACAGCAGTTTTTTTTTTTGTAGCCACGCATTTTTTATTGTCACTGGCAACGACGCGCCTGCTGATGACAGTCGACTTATTATTTTAAAATAGTCCAAAAAGTATGAAGTGTGTTTTTGTCACTCATTGAAACCTATTTGACTAAAATAAACAGAACATAATCGACTCCAGAACAAGAATTTTCAGACAAAAGCTTTCACAGTTTCGGCACTAGTTGCAATAAATTATTTATAGAAAATAATTTTTGAATATCTAAATATTTGTTGACAGAAAACGAAACCAATTTAAATAAAACCAAACATTTTACCAATCAAATTTATTTACACACGATATGCAATAGTCTTTAATTTGAATTCCAACAAAAGCTATGCTCAATAAATATGCAAGACTAAAACATAAAAACATTTTGTATAATAATAAGAAAACAGTAGGCAATACTATAAATGCAAATAAAATATATAAAAGACCTGCAAAGAATCAAATAAAATAACTATTCACAGATGGCGATAAATGCTTAAACACCAACTGTGAAATAATTGAAACAAATAAGATTATATTACCAATTCACTTTACACAGAAAAATAAAAAATATATACAATTAATTTTTAAATATTGCCAATTTAAGATAAAATTTTAAGTTTTGCGAGTGTGAAATTATCGACATTTTAATAAAGCTAATTTAATTTAAAAATTTGTACATTCTGACCACAAATAAAATCCGCACATATATTCAATTCAGGGTATTCGTAATTTGCACAAAAGAGAAAAGCGCGAAAATATACAATAATTTACCTGTAATTTTTAAAGTGGCCAAGCGAGTCGCCACAAATTAATCCTTTGCCAAAAAGTAACCTTAAGTTAAACATGCATAAACATGTGCAAGAGCAATTGTTTAAATTCTTTTCGAGCTGTAATAAATGAAAAATGTACGACAAAAATGTCAAAACTAATTAAAATCAAAAATGCTTTGTCTACCAAAAATAATAATAAAAACAACTAATAATCAACTGTCGATAACAAAAATAGCTGGCGAAACTCTAAAACAAACATTTTGTAAATATTTGCATATGAACTTTCATTTAGTTTACATGTTGAATTCTTTTTATTATTATTGTTGCTGTTATAGTTGAATTATCATTGCTTGCTAATTTGTCTGGGTTTTGTACTAGGGTTGCATAGGGTTTTTACGAGTTCAGTTTTGTCGTTTACCATGTCATCAATTTAATTACAAAGAATAAGAGTATTTCATTTGATGGCAATTATTTTCTATGGTTTATATGCATTGTATATTTTAATTTGTTTGTCCAAATTGGACAGCGTAATGAGCGTCAGTCTGAGTTGTCTCCCCCCTCCCCCAATGTTAGATGTTGTTTTGGGACATATGTTGCCTTTGAACAGGCGTCCAGCATTCGCAATGCAACTCTGGCTTGCCCACTTAAGTATGCAACACAAAATTTTTGTTCGCCTCACGCATACGTAAAGGCCACAGCCAAAAGTCTGTCATATTGTTAGTGTTTGTGTATGTATGTGTGTGTGTGTGTGTTGTGCATAGTGTGTTGGTGTTCTCGTATTTACTTAGACAAAACGTGCGTAAAGTTTTAATTATAAGCTTTCATTTGGATTCCCTTTTCTTAGTTGCCTGGTGGTCTGCATGAATTTTATGACACTTTAAAGATAAATTGTTCTCGAGATTTATGGTTTGAAGGTGGAACAGCTGTTTCGTATTATATGCTTCTAATTTGTCACATGTATTTAAATTAATTAGCTCTGTGATTTATGGCATATATTTAAGCCCTTTGGCTGGACAATTTAAAACGATTTTAGCAATTTAAACACTTAATGTGCAATTTGCCTCGAATAAAGGATTAAGTAAAACATTGTATGACAAAACTGAAATTCACTTGACAAAATGTTAAATTTTACCTGAAGAGTTTTGTTTTAGATGTGCTTTTGCATACGCAAGCAGAATTTGAAGAAATTTATGACTGATACAAACTAATTTTTTCTTTTACGTTACGCAGCATTTGCAGATATTAAATTGCAAACAGCAAGTGAATATTTGCAAATTCTAAGCAAAAATTGTTGAAATTTTTGATTGATTTGTGTTATTGGCCAATATTAAAACCTTTTTGTATAATTAAAAGCGCTGCAATGCAAGAATCAATTTAATTAATTGATAGCAATACGAATCAGAAAATTGACGTCCAGGAGTGCCATTGATATTCGTTGACCTAATTGAATGAGACTATTGAAATAGCCACATGAATACATTTAATTTTTTATATATTTTTTTTTTTTTGCAACACATCTGCACAAATGTTAAAAGAATTTTTAGTTTTGAACTAAAAATAGTTTGAGTGCCATACAAAAGTGTTGTTTTATTTATTTTATTTTATTTCATTTTTTTTTAAATCTCCCTTAAAGTTTCTCAAGCATTGATACAGCTCTGGTTTAAATGCAGTGGCAAATGCCACAATATAATGCAACATTTTTTATTGCTTAAGCATTTTTCATCGCGTGATGGTTTCGAGTTGCAAAGTTGCAGGCGCTCCCGTTACGAATATAGTTGAAAAACTTTAAAAAATACAATAACATATTTTGTGACTGTTCTTTTTGAATGTTACGTGCCTACAGTCGCTTAACTGCTGATGTCGTTGGTGTTGTTGTTAAATGTTGAATGTAGCTGCTGTTGCGCAATGCCTCAAGCTTTGTGAAATTGAGGAAGTTCAATGTCCCCATTCAGAGCGTTCTCCGTGCAGCGGAAGTCCAGCGATAACTTTTGAGTTGGACTGTTGTTATTTTTGTTTTGATTTATGCGACAAACAGCGCCAGAGGGACTATCAAAAAATAATATAATAATATTATGCACAACAGATTGAGTATGGATGCTTTAAAATTTATTTTAATTGGTAACTTAATTTTCTAATTGCTTCTCGTATTAAAGGAAACTATTTCATGCTGAATTTTAATATATATATAATAAATATTAATATAATAAATAAAACTATTTCATGCTGAATTTTAATATATATAATAAATATTAATATAATAAAGAAAACTATTTCATGCTGAATTTTAATATATATAATAAATATTAATATAATAAAGAAAACTATTTCATGCTGAATTTTAATATATATAATAAATATTAATATAATAATATATATAAAACATTTAACTAATAACCAGATAAACATTGAGTTAGTCGTAATAGTGCTGGTCTCTTCTGTAATTTAAATTATAATCAAAAACATAATTAATGTATGTTATTAGGTAAATTTAAATAACTGCTTTTAAGTCGGACAAAAGACGAGGGGACGAATGGCATTCATCACTCAATTGAAAGCCTGCATCATCACCACGGATGAATCAGTGCGTGTTAAGAGCAACTCTCCCTCTCTCTCTCTCTCTCTCTCTCTCTCATTCACCTCTCAGTAAACTTTGTGTTGAAATCCGTTCAGCCCAGCTCAAATCCAACGCTGCCGCCGCCAAGGGAGCATAACTTATGCCCATTGTAGTTATGCAGCGAATGTTTTATTGAAATGCACAACAAGTCAGCCAAGCAGGCAGGCATTCAACCATCCAGCCAGCCAGCCATCCAGCCAGTCACTCATTCCTCCATCCACTCCACTCAGTCCAGCCGGCAGTCTGTCAGTAAGTCCATCAGCAATTGAGCAATCAAATGAACAAACCCCCAGAGAGGATGGCGCTGTGAAGATGGCATGAAGCTGCTGATGCTGATTTATAAAGCGTCGCTGTATGCAATTATACGCTCAAACGGAGTTTGTCTATTGCCAATCGTATACACTCAGTATGTGGATGTCTTTGTGTGTGTGTGCGTGTGTGTGTGGGTGTGTGGCTTGTGTGTGATTCTGTTGTGGCTGTATGGCATTTGTATGCACCGCAGTGGGTGATTGAAAGCTTCTTAAAGTGAAAACAAGATTTTGTGTGCTATTAGGCAATCTTAACTATTGATTCCTGTGTGCTCGAGAAGCACCTGCTTGACCCATAATACAATATGTAGCTAGGATTTTTTTATTTATTTTTTATATATTTAAATATACTATATATATAAAGTTAAATATTTTTAACGTTATTTTTCTTTTGTTTTTGTGCAATGAGGGTAAATTTATCTTCAATTCATTCTGGCATCCCTTAGGTTTTCGCATTGTCTTTGTGCTGGACATTATAATAAAAGTGCTGAAAATAGAAAAATAAATTCACTTTTAACTTCCTGTCGATTAGTGTATATAAATATTTATAAAATATTTCCTTCAGGGGTTTATACATATTGAATATTCGAACTATACCCATTCATTTTTATACTCATGCAAATCTTTACTTAAACCATTTAAACCCAGTAATAAATGCAATTTATTAAAGATTCCGTTTAAATGTATAAACAATTTTTAGCGTCCTGCCACATCATGAGAGTGACGGACAACTGACAAAATGTTGAGGTTATCAACACAATTGGCCCGAGCACAAGCGGCCCACATAAACACACACACACAAACACACCCACACACACACCCGTACACACCCGCACACACAGCCGAGCAAGCAAGAAGAACAACACAAACTCAATTAGATGCCATAACTAAATAATCACAAACACATTTAAACAAACAACGAAAGCGACAAGAGCAACACTTTCAGATGCTAGGCGACAACGATGTTGAAGCGCTGTGTAAGCAGAAAAACCAGGTCAACAACAATAACGAGGAGAACAACATCAACAACAGCAACAGCAACAACAACAGCAACAGCAACAACGTAGAATAATATTCTGAAACAATGACGACAACTACTGTGTGGAAAATTGCTTAAAATGTCCAGAAGCCAAGTTAAAAGAAGATGCCAGCTTGAATGGAAACGGCATCCGTAACTGTAGCTACAGCAAGGAGCATTCCAACATGTGACGCACGTGACAAAACTTGTCAAATGACTTTACTTCGCTGAGACTGTGTATCCGGTTTGAAGCAAACAACACAACACACAACACAACACAGAACACAGCGCAACAGAGCACAGCAACACAGCGCTGCTTATTCAACAGTGGGTGGCAGCAACTGGGGAGCAACTGGGGAGCAACTGGGGAAAGTGGGAACCAAGTGGCAGAGTTACCAAAAGAAATAGCATATTTCTCTTATGAAATGCACAGTCGAGAAAAGTGGTTTGAGGTTTGTGTTTTTGTCTTTTCTACCCGGGCTAAAACAATCGGAATCAAGTAAAAAGGCTTGCGAAGAGACTGCCCGACTAGAAAATACCCTCTACAAATTGCTTAGCTTTTTAAAAAAGTTGTTTGTTGAAGATGAGATCCGAAAATGTTAATATGCCAAGTTCTCATAAAAAAAAGTTAATCATTGTAAAATCACTGATAAAAAAATATCTAAATTCATATTTTAAATTGCTTAGTTTTTTAAAGGAGTTGTTTGTTTAAGAAAAGATTTAAATATGCTAATATCTAAATTTTTTATAAGAAAAAGTTAATTATTGTAAAATCACTAATAAACAAATTTCCAAATTCAAATTAATGTTTTAAATTAAAGAGCTTCTGTTCTCAAATTAGCTGAGATCGATGGGTCCTATGCTACCCATCTAACCCATTCTTATGTTAAGTATACAGGGTATAAAAGACGGCAAAACTGAAAACAGCTCAGACGGTGGTGAGTGGCTCCACTTGTTGCGCCCTCAGCTCTGAGTTATGGCTCCATTCTGAGGCACGAGCCGCCGCCTTGTGGGGCAACTGGCGGGCGACACTGGAAATATTTCACAAGTGCAGTCAAGTGTATTTCTATTTGATTCGTCTGACTTGGCTAGCAGACTTTGGCACATGACTACACAGATTTTTAGTTCTGTTGGCGCTTATTTCTCAAAAGTTTAACGGAGCACAAATGCTAATGGTTAGCTGCCTAGGGACCCCTAAGATGACAGACTGACTCAACTTGATAATACTTGAGCGTTATTTAAAAAATGAAATAGAAACTCGAGTGTTCAATGGCTTATTAATAAAGTTTTTACTTGCACTTGGTTTCTACAACTGACAAGTATTAAAAAGTAAGAAAAATAATCTTTATCTTTTCCAGTTCATAGAACTTGTGAATAAAATTTATAATATATAAAAGAAATAAATTATTATATACATTAATTAATGTGAAAGAATTAACCAAGTAAGCATTGAATTTTAAATTTCAATCCAGAAAATCACTCAAACACGCCGCATTATAAATTTTCTCATACACATCTGGGCTTTCGAAAAACACACATCTTTTGAATATCTTTAGAAAAATATTTTTCTCAAACCTATTTCCGTAAACAGGCTAATGTAAGTAAAAATTTATAAAAAAGTCTACTTAAATATTGAGATATATATTTTTTTCAGTTAAATAAATAAAATGTGTAATCCTTGCTTGAGATCAATTCATGGCACCTGTTGTGGTCCAACAGGTGGACTAGGACCCTGCGGCTTCTGTGGACCCTACAATGGACAATGGTTTCGAGCAATAAACCATTGCTGTGGTCCAATTGGTCCATATGGGTGCTGTTCTTCCTATGGAGCATATGGTGGACACCGTTAGCCTGCTTAGAAGGAAAGTAGGTTTCGACGAACTTATAGAAAAAACTGGCATGCAAAAAGGCGATGTATTAGGAAAAAGATTGCTGTGTTTTAGCTAACTGACTTCCAAGAAGTCGTTTTATCTTAAACAATAAATAAATTAGTGTTCTCGACAAGTGTATTTGATTTTTAATTTAGAAGTAGAAATGTTTTAATCATAGATTTGGTATTTTTTATACAAATTCTCGTTTTTTCCTTAGATGTGTAGGGTATTCGAAGTTGTCGGCAGTTTTCCATGGTTAATCAGGTAATGATTATGGCAAATTTATGCATTATCATCTGCTGCCACATAGGATTAAAATTGAAAATGTTATGCGCCAAAAAATGAGGATAGGGGCTAAAAGCAAACTTTGGTGAGCAATTTGTGGCCGTTCCCAAAAAGCGTCCACGGGGAGCATTTAGCGCCAATCCGATTTGATTGTCAATATTTTGTACGTTAGTAGCTGATGACACCCCGGGGAGAAGCAGAGCGGAAAAGAGAGATAAAAAGACTTACGTAACAGGGGGAGATGGAGAGGGAGGGAGTGTATTTAAAAGTGCTAACTGAAATAAAAGAAACAAATGATAAGAATACTCAGAAGCTACTTGGCACGCTTCGGGAAACGTGAGTGGAGGAGTGTAGGAAAGAACTCGACATTGCTTAGATCTGGCGCCTGACCCTTGGCTAGCTTCTCTGTTATCGCTGATGACTGCTTTCCATGGCGCACACTGCCGTCGCTTTGGCACTGACGCAAAGCTGGCGGCACATAGACTTCACGCTTCTTGGCCAACTGTAGATCAACGGCATGGGTTGGCTGTAGCATAAGCCAGGGGCAAGTGGGCTTTTGCAGCGAATCGGAAGACTGACTCACGTCCAAGCCATCTCCGCCAGTGTCTTCGTTGCGGCAGTGGTCCGCGGAGAGAGGCACAAACTCATTGACAGCTGTTGGGTTTAGTGCCAGCCAGGAGTTGCGTTTTTGTTTTGCAAAGGGCTGATCATGGTCCTCAGTGTAGTCGCACCACTCGTCCTCCTCAACGGCGGTCTCGTCGGAGAAGCGAATGCCAAACTCGAGTGCTGCCTTTGTGCCGTTAGTCACCTCAAGCTGCAGCTTCTCTTTGCAATCCACCTCCTTTACAGCTTTGACAGACTCCTCCAATGTGCGATAGAGCTCATCGGCAGCCAAGAGATTTGTCTTTGTGGCCGACTTTTTCCTATCCTTTTTGGCAAAGAAATCATCTAAACTAGACATACTTATTTTTATTTTTACTTGGTTTTGAAAAAAATCACAAATTTCATTCTATGCTATTAAAAAACAAAAATTTTATGAGCTGATCGATAAACAACCTTGATGTCAAAAATTTTTGACAACAATTTCTAACGAAGTTCAGCTTGAAAATGTGAAAAACTATTTCTAATTTGTTATATATTATAAAACAATAAACTATAAAAAATAATTGACTTAAGTGAAGCACAGAAACAGCGTAACATATTTTATTTATTAATTATTTATGAAATTTCTCTCATTAAAATGCAGAAAGAGCAACAAAAGTGAAAATTATTATAAAGATTATAATTACATGGAACGGATAAATAAATATATACAAAAATATTTATAATACATTTAATATATAATCAAATATAGTTTTAAAGCTTAATCAAGGGTATACAAAAATAATTATTAAAAATTTCTTATTGAGCTGAGTAAATCATTTTGTGAGTTTTTATTTAATTTAGTATTATTATTATTTTTATCATCGCAAAACAATCTGACCCATATTATTCGGTTGTATTCTGCTCTTGTTGCCAACTAGTCTTACATAACACACACACACCCACACAGAGCCACACACAACTTTTGCTGCTGCTAAGCCTAGGCCACGCCCACTTCGAGCTGGACCCGCCCACGCATAAGCTGCTTGTGCTCAAAAGCCGTAATAACATAATAATTTTTGTGCTAGAACATTTTTCTATGTGTCGTTCCCCCTCTCCCTCCACTATTTATGTCTCTCTCTCTTTCTCTCTCTCCACTCTCTCGCTGTGTAATGTTTTTCATATGCCACTAATTAAAATTATGTGCACAGTCCTCTCCGAGCTTTTCCCTTTTCAAGCCGTATAAGTTGTGAAGTGGCAAAAAAAACCTTTTTATGCCACTGTGTCGCATATGTTCATTATATATTACCGCCGACAAGATCCTTGAATCCTCATCGTGCCTCGCCTGCTTGAGTAATTAGCAGTAACGGAACCCGCAACACAACACAACACATCCAAACGCGACGCATTGCAATGCAATGCAATGCAATCCAATGCAATGCAATTGCAATTGCAATGCAAGCAGCGCTCCTTGTTGTCCTTGTTGTCCTTGTCGCTGGCACCGCACTCTATTTGTGTAGAAGTGTGCCCAAAGCTCTTTATGAAATGACGTCGTTGGCGCTGTTGACGACCACCGTATACTGTTGCCAAACAAGTGTACGCTGTGCCAAGCAAACAAACATTAACAACAACAACAACAACAACATTATAAACAACCTCTGGTTTGCACTGCTTAAACTTATTATATAATTAGGGCGTCATTTGGCAACGCAATATGTGAGAGTATTTGTTTTATTTGTCAACAGCTTTTATATGCTCTGCTATCAAAGGTGGAAAAGTATATATTTATATATATACATATGTATATATATACAAAAGTCAGACACAATGCGTTGCTCACAATTATGTTGCTAACATTTTCCATCACAGATTGGTCATAATTTATTCTGCGCATGCACACCAAATATTTTAATTAAAAGCGTTTCAATCATGTTTTAGTATTTTAAATTAAACATAAAATTGTAAATAATATGTCCATTAAACATTATTATTTCAATATTCTGACATTTATTTATTCTAAAAAATACAAGACACTCAGTGATAATTAAATAAAAATAATTCAATATGGTAAAACCAATAAAGTTTTAGTATTTAAAATTAAAATTAAAATGTAAATAAAATGTATTTTAAACATTAAATCGTTATGATAAAAGGCTACATTGACATTTATTTATTTTAAAAAAATACAAGATATTCAGTGATAATTAAATAAAAATAATTCAATATGGTGAAAGCAACTTTTTAATTAGCTAAAAAAAAAAACTCACATTGCTTTGCAATATTCAGAAAGAAGCTATTTGAAAGAATTACGATCTGACCTTCAATTCTTAAATTTTTCGGCATTTTTTCTCATTTCCAGACATTTTACCCTCTAGTCATAATATATCTCTCGAAGCAATTATAATAACTTTATTTGGTTATAGCTAAAAAGCAATCAGAGTTTCTGTATTTACTGCAACTGTCGGCTGATAATTACCCAATTAATTTGTAATTAACACTTACTTTAAAAGATGAAAGCAAAATGAACATTTTGGCAGTTGGTAAAATACTTCAATGTTTGAGACCGAAGAAAAACTCTTTGTTTTTTTTCGTATTATTTTTCAATTATGAACGCAACATTTTCTTAGTCTTCGCTCTTATTTTGAAGCGCATTATTTCACTTATAAATCCAATTAACTGAATTTGCCTGAGGATATTTATCTAATTAGTATGACGCAGAACAGAATTAAAATCGAATACAAAAGTGCTTAAGAAAAATGTATTTGCACTTTGCTAAAAATCTCTTTCTAGAAGAAAATGTGTTTGCCAAGTTTACAAGAAAGTTAAGACAGCTGGGAAAACTATCAGCCAAAACCAGTCAGACGTAACAACAACACACGTTGAAACAACCCCAATGAAAAACCCGGAAGAAAAAAAAAAGAATCGGCAAAAAATATTGGCGACAGTTTGGCGGGTCGTCTGGCAAATGGCAAAGGCGACGTCTGACGCTCATCTCTGAGCTGGAGACTCCTCTGTTTATTGTTATTGATTTTGCAGTGGAATGGGACACAGAGATACTCCATCGTGCAGCAGGATGCATAATTTTGGAAACACCCCCCATTCGCAGAATATCTGGCTGCCGGGATGATGACATCATCAACGAGACGCGTTGGTAAACAACTTTCAGGAGCTTACTCATCCAGTTATTCCCGGGTAGTTTTGCCATATATGTAAAACCATTATATTTTGGCTTTTATTATGACATTCAACTTTAAAGCTGCTGTGAGTCACATTTTGTGGTTGTCATCAAACTCCCTGTGCTACCCTTCATTTTCATTCGCAATTTGGCTGGCGAATGCATCTAAATCCATTAAACTAAAGCGTTATTGTATTATTTAAATAATAATGGTATCCAAATAAGCACATTTCATGTTTGTTAGCTATAAGTACTTTCTTTGTTATATTATTAAGTTAAGAATTTAGTGAAATGCCTGTTCGATATTAGAAGGTTCTTATTGCTAAATTTGGAAGTTGTTTCCCATAAATATTATTTCTTAAATTTCTTATTTTCAATTCACCATTTAATATAATAGAAGTAATATTTTGTATGAAAGAAAATCCAATCCAATTTAGCCACTAATTTTAATTAAGTCTCAGTTTGCCTTGGTATAATTTTTGGTATTGCTGATCCCGCATATTTTGTGGCTCTCGAACAGGTAAAAAGCAAACGCGAAATTCATGTATTTTTTTGTTGTTCGAGGGGCATGCTTTACTTTATTTACATATGTACGGGAATCGTAATATACACTTAATTATTATGATGGCGGGAATGGGGAGGGGAGTCATGTAAACAGAATGCGAACAAAGAAATTATTGTGAGAACTCGTAGTCTAAAGAGTTCCTACATAAACATTATTAGTGGCATGGAGCTGTGCACCACAATAGAACTAACGGTCACACAATAGGCACACACAGATACTCACACACACACAACCACACACGCACACACACATACATACACACACCAGCACATTGTGGCACGTATGTACATGACTTACATGCAAAAAGCTTTGCTGCCATTTTAGAGCAAAACTTGCAAAATTGTAGCTTGTGTGTTAGCTGAGCGCGTATTTTGTGCCCCTCACAACTTTTTGCCATAAATATGAATACTCATACGCCCCGTTTTACATGGCCCCAGAGCCAAGTGCTCGTCCTTTGTGTATTTATTTGTTTTATTATAATAATCTGTGCCAGCAGTAAAAGAACCTGTGCCACTATTATTTCCACACACAGTGTGTGTTGTTGGTGTTGTGTGTAAATAATTTGCGTTCTACACTCTGCATAAACATAATTTTTATTTTGTTGTGGCTTATTATTCGTAACAACACTTAAACAAACAAAACGCTATTGGATTGGCTTTTGTGTGTGTTTGGTTATGGTAAGGTAATTTGAACATTTTTATTTTGGCCAACATCATTAAAATCAATACGATATTTATAATTACGTGTCCTGAATTATTTATTTAACGACTTAATTGTAAAAGGGTTTGTATTAAATACAAATATAGCTTACCACAAAATATTTAAATATATGTAATTTATATGATTGAACTTCAAATATTTTTAAATATATTATTTTTAAATTATATATTTTATTTTAGCCACGAAATATTTTATTCTATTACTTTGAAGTCTGATAGACAAGAAGTCGTTTGTCCTGCTCTGTCTGTCTGTTAGTCAGTCAGTCAATCACTTTTTGTGTGTTGGTAAAGAATAAGGGAAACTTATTGAGGCACCCATTCATCAATAAAATGCAAGTAAAAATCAAAAATCGCTATGCAAATATTATGTCAGTGGCAATATTTACTTTTTTTCATGCTACGACGCTTTCACACTTTTGCCATTTGCCTTTGCGAGTTTTGGCATTTGGCATTTTACTTTCTTCGATGTCTTGCCAAAAAATAAAATTCGTAAATATTTTGCACCTTGATATGATTTTGCTAGAAATATTTTTTAAATGATTTGTTTGCTTATGTATTTTATGTATTTATCTGTGCAGAATTTGTTGTTGTGCCAGCCAATTTGCTAGCCGAGGAAGACAGACAGCGGATGCATTGGTGGGGGTAGGGGGTGGCTGGAACTGAAGCACTCACTGTAATTGTATTTGTCTTTGTTGCTTACTTCGCGTTCTACACAGTTACACAAAGCATAAGTCAATACAAATAAATAAAGCGTGAAACGAAAATGAGAGAGACGCAATGTGGTGGGACAGAAAGAGAAGAACATTTGATTAAATCAAATAAAATGAGTGCAAATAGCAAAATTGCATAAAGAAATGCAAATTGTTTTTGTTTTAATGAGCAGCGCACTTGATTACAATCAGCTGCAAGTGTAAATAAATTCTATGTATAAAATGGAGATATTCTTTATCAACTGAATACAGAAGTGCAAAATAAAATGTTATCTTTACTATAAAGTTCAAATTTGTTTGTTTTTTCTTTTAAATACTTTTCTTAAGCACTATATTTATTAACTTTTCTGTCACT
This sequence comes from Drosophila melanosoma, assembly GCA_035042045.1. Lineage (NCBI taxonomy): Eukaryota > Metazoa > Arthropoda > Insecta > Diptera > Drosophilidae > Drosophila > Drosophila melanosoma. Next base: position 688,551 of record JAWNLY010000203.1, on the reverse strand, counting down.
TCAACCTTTAGCATTTAATCTATTAAGCACTTAGGAAACTGACCCTTTCAAAATGTTGCCATCTTTAGTTTATTCATTTCAGTTTGCACCTCACTTTTAACCTATGGAGTGTCTGGGATAGAAAAGGGAAGTAACTGCAATGTGAACTGCTGTTTTTGTTAATTTTACTTTAAAATTCAACAATTTCATGTTTCTTTTTCTGTTAAATCTATTTTTTGAAGACCTATAATTAATTTAGCAATTTAACTGTCTTGCCTTTTCTAGCACTCCATTAATTTGACTATTTCCAGCATTTGATTTTTCAAACACTTTTAATTGACACTTCTAAAATGCAGTTCATTCATTTTGGGTGGATTTTGTGAACAGTTGCAACTGTAAGTGAATTCTTGTAACCCTAATGAGTGTGCTGTAATTTTGACCTTTGTGTCAAAGCTGTGCGCTGCTTTTCAATTGTAAACGTTCAAATGAGCAACGCTCAACTGCGCTGTCGAGTGCTTTGCTTCAATTGGCAGGCAGACGGACATGTTACCGTTGTAGTTGTTGCTGCTGCTGCTGCTGCTGTTGGCAACGCTCGGGTATTAATTGTTAAAGGCAAGCAGCTGTAGCAGCGAGCAGAGCTTCCAATTTCTGCTTTGACTTGCGAATGCATCATTTGAATAATTTTCACCTCGCCTCTCTTGTTTTAGCTATTCGTTCCCCACACTGCTGGATTTACCGTAATATAAAGCTTGTCATGTAAGTATGTGTGTGTGTGTGTGTATGTCGGTGAGTCAGCGCTAAACTTTTTGCATGTGCCTGTGGGAAATTTATGGTGTTTTCATAGTTTTCGTTTCGCCGCTCAACTTACTGTGCAAAATTGTCGATGCTGCATTTTTGAGTTTTTATCTGTGCTCAAAAATTTAGTATGAAGGCATGAGAGTGAGAGTTAGAGTGAGAGTGAGAGAGGGAGAAAGGGGAAGAAAGAGGGGCTGGGGACATGATACCGGTTGGTGTTCTTTATCTCAGTGCTTATGTGGCTTATTAATAATTTTGACTACTGCTTTTGGCTTTGACCGTGTAAAAGTTTACAGACGTTTTGGGGTTTGAGTTTAGTTTTTGGCTGAGGTTTCCGTTTTAGTTGTACAAATCCGATTGCCATAAAATAATAAGTTCTGCAAATTTCTTTATTACATTTTTTATATGTTAAGTTAATAGAAATACAATAGGTTTACTTATGACATAAAAAATGCAACGAGTTGATTTTCTGTTACTAAATTTTTTATCATCATTCTCTTTCACATTCTTACATATATTGGAAACACTTTTCTTTTCTTAAATTTACAAACGAAAGTTTGAAATATACCTGTATAAATATGTATTTTCCATTATTTTTTCTCAGAATAATTTCCTTCTGGGCAAATATGCTAATGGGTTTTTGTCAATGTTTACGTTTTAGGCTTATGGTTTTTAGAATCAATTAAAGTTTCTTCTAGTGCATTCACTTTCATGCACAAAAACTTTAGCATGTGCTGTGATAATTTTATCATTTCGACCAATATGCTTTTGGGCTTTAGCCAGACTTAAAACAGTCAGAATTGCATGTGCAGTTTCTGTGATAATTATATAGTTGTTTTACTGGTGAAATTGCTGCCAAAACTGTTGCACTTAAATAAATATAGAGTTGAACGGATATGACAAAACTTTAGGCAAACACACAGCAAAAACAGAAAAAAAAGTAGGCTGCATTTAAATCTATTCCACACAGACAACGTCTCAAGTTAAATGACTTTTCCTACGAAGGTTTGATGCAAATTCTTGGCCAAAAACATGTACAACTTTTGTAACCGGATATGAACGGAAAACGAAAGCACAACAGTAACACTGATATCAAAATTGTTTGTGGCTGTTGCAAACATACTTAAGCTATGCAAAATTTTGCAGCTTATAGTTTAACAATGGTTTTAGAAATAACATTTTTGCAGACAGATGAAGAAAGATTTAACTTGTATTTCCTTAATGCACTCTCACCACTAAATAGATTTGTTATTTTACTGTCTTAACATGCGAAATCAGGTCTGCGATTCACAAAACTAACAAACGACATGACCAGGCTGTCATGTAGCCAAACCAACCGTCAACAAGAGGAGTGAAAAACAGCAAAGGCAACAAAAGTGGACAACATTTACACACAACGCCGACTGCACACTAAGTGGCTACCAACAGTGGCAGCAACAGCAGTGGCAGCTGCAGGCGACAACAGTGGCAGTGGCAAGTGCAACAACAAAAAGTACAACTTACTAACACAGAGGCATACAAATTGATAGGCCAGTGTGGCATGAAAGTTGTTTGGCTTTTCACTTTTAATAAACACATTAAGCACTTAATTGTATACTTCAGGCGGGAAGTGTCAGCATGACTATGTATATACATATATAAAAAAAAATAAATGTGTGTGTGTGTGTGTGTCAGTTTGTGTGTGTGAGTGCAATTGTGTTGTTGTGTTGCTTACCTTCAAGCGCAGCTTATGCAAAAATATTATATAAAATGTTTCCCTTTGCAGTTTATGGTTAACTGTTTGCAGTTTGAGTAATTGACGATTTTCAACGGTGCGGCTTATTGGCCATACACCCCCTACCCCCACCTTACCCCCACACACCCACACCCCACGCTCAATACCGCACGCCGTATCCTGTCGTCGTCCTGTCTTGTCCTGCGTGCGTGTCGCGCGTCGCTTTCGTGTTGTAATAGATTGTTTTTACACTCTGTCCAAGTGTGCGTGTGGGTGTAAACAATGGAAATTATACTTGAGCTGCCACCAAACGTTGAGTGTGCAGCGTTGAGTGTTGAGTGTTGCTGAGTGCTGAGTGTTGGCACATTTCAGTGCAATGGGCACAAATTGTCTGCTTCTTCCGTCTGCCACCTGTGTCACTTTGCGTTACTTTGCGTGCTCGTAAATGTTTTAATATTTACCGTTTATTAGCTGTTAATGCTTTACACTATATTATTAAATTATAAAATGGTCTAACAATTTTCACAGCATTTTTAAAGAGATTTTTATATTAAATTTTGTCTGTGTGCATTAGTGAAAATAGAATCAATAAAAATTTGCAATATAAATGTTGACATTTGGCGCTGCCAAACAGAAATTTTATAAGCATAATGTAAATATGCCAAATAATCCTTATTTGCAATCAAAATAGGTTAGAAGTAATTAGAAATATTTTAATTATTTATTTAATTTTAATTCAATCAATTGTATTTATTTTAAAGTGTTGTGTGCTTGGAATTGATTAGGAAATCTTTTGCACTAATTACTTATACCATCCAAAATATACGTCTTCATTTTTATGGAAGCTCTTCTGTTACAGTTCTCCAAGAAACATGTGTCAACCTGTAAATTACGAGCAACAATTCATCATGAATACTTAATAATAGCCAAGCATTAAGACAAGGTTTTTCTATAGCAACGCGAATGCCATTCACATTAATTGCTATCGAAGAAACAAAACAACAACAACAACAACACTTCTACTCACACAATTTCACACACACACACACACACACATACAGAGAAAGAAGCTTGTGCACCCTCGCAGCGCTTGAAAGTATGCTATAAATTTGAAGCCTATATGGTAAAATCAGTGGAGGGGTAAACTGAAAAACCGAACGTATGAATGACTTTCATTACTATTTTGATGTGAAATGCTTTAGCATATAATCCCAGTTGGTTCTATAGTTGCTATTCTTATCGTTGTTTTTTGGTATTTTTGTTTTAGCCATTGTTAAATTGATATTCATGTGGGTGGGCATGGAAGAGAAAGACAACAACAGCTTGTATATCTATTCTTATGTAATCAATAGCTGTGGGTGAGGCTGTTTGGGATCAGGAACTAGAAGAAAACAGCGACTGCTTTGCATGTCTGCCTGCAATTCTCAGTTCGCAGCAGGGATAAAGCTTTCATTGAAAATAAATGATGACATTATTCTGATTTGATGTTTGCTTTGATTGCTTTTCCCCCAAATGATGATGTTGAGGTATTGCACAAATCTAAACTTACAAAACGATACACCAACATACACACACACACACTCACACATACACAATTGTATAGTCTGGCAGTGGACGTTTGCTTTTTCGTTGGTTGAGCGATTTGGTTTGTCATTCAATTTCATGGTCAGTGGATTTCCTCTTGAAAAATGAAAAACCGTTGTTCCGCAGGCGTTCTTGCCATTGTTTTTACCAAATGGCAACACAACTGATTTGAAATGCCACCAAGTTACAGCTGGGGAATACTTTACGGCCCTCGCAACTCACAAGCTGTGCTCACGCCTAAAACTATGCAACAGTTATTCGTTCTGCATATATGCTAACCATCACAGCAGAGGCAAAAAAAAAAGTGTGGAAGTCCTCGGTGTAAACACTGAGCAGCATTCAACGCAGTTGAGTTAACAACCCCAACAACAACAACAACAACAACAACAAAAACAAAATATCCAACAAAATGCCCCTTTTGCTGACTTTGTTGCGGATGGCAAGTAACCAATTTAAAGCGTTCATAGTTGGAGCTCAGGTGTTGCATAAATTGTTTGAACAACATTTGAATAGACGAAAGGTGAAAAGCTGCTGAATTTAGCAAATAAATTGTAAACAAAAGGTTTGCTTCTAAGTAACTTTTATGGCGTACTTATGAAAGCTAATAGAAAATGAAATGAAATGAAATGAATCACATAAAAAGCGAACGGAATATTTTTCATAAAGAAATAATTAAACAGAGGTCGAGTCTCTGCAGCAAAAAGCAGGTAATATTATAAATAAATTAAACTTTGAAAGAATGACATTTGAATGGACAACCTTTTGTTTGCCAATTTATCTAATATAAACTCTCGAGTAACCTTGCTCAAATTGTAATACAAAATTATTATAGTCGAATAATGCTTATAAAAATATATACAATTTGTAGATAATTTTAGAAGTCAACAGGTAAACTCTGGTCAGCAATTTTAACTTCTTATTCTTAGCAAAAATGTAACTTTAGATTTTTAGTTTCTTATAGTCAACTAAAAATGTGTTAAAAAAGTAATAAAAAATTAATCATTAAAAATTTGTACCTTCATAATTTTCAACAAAATAAAATCAACTTTTAAAATAGTTGTTGTTTGCAATACTTTATAAGTCTCGACAAAATATAAACACCTCGAATAATTGTAGGTGTTTGCAAATTTATTATTCACTTTTTACTTTTTGTTTGATTGTCTTCCCAAACTTGTTTATAAATTTTTCCTAGAATTTGTCGTTTTCAACTTAAATAAAATTTGTTAATTGTTTGTTGCTTCAAATTGGTTTCTTTATTATATCAAATTGATTTTTGCAACATTATCATTTTTTGCTGGAAATTTGTTTTTTACGGTTTCAATTTGGAGTGCACTTAACTTCAAATCGAGTCAATCAACTGACAAACACATGCAATTCTTGGCCTGGGAATTGGCTGTTCAGTTGCAGTGGCCCGGAAGCCAATGCAGCCAATGTCTGACTTATGGCTGTCCGTTTTGGTCAAATTTGACAAGCAAGCATTACTCAAATTGTGCTCAGTGGCAGTCGAACTGTGATCGGGGGACGGGAGGATGGGGGATGGGGTTAAAGTCAGGGAATATCACTGAAACGTAGCCGTTGCTTTTGCCACCTGCAGTGGCAGGCACACACCTCTGACAGTTTAACTGTCATTAATAAAGAGACGCGTAGACATATACTCGCATCCACACACACACACACCCACACACACACACACACCCACACGCACACACACACATGTCCAAATACACACACACACACACAGTCACACACACATGTAGAACCGCATAATTGATGTGTTTTTGTGAGTAATGGCGAATTTTTTTTTTTTTTTGGGGCGCCACACGCTGACTTGCCAACTTTTGCTACACCCCCAACGCATAGCTCCTTCAGGCCTCAAATTTTGCTGAGCGCTTATCGGTGCGTCCGGTTGGGATTTTTAGGGGCTGTGTCTCTGGTCTACTGTTCAATCTTGCTTTGAGTCTGCGTTTCGCCTTTGGCTCCTTGTTTGTCAGCGCTGAGTGATGACTTCAAATTGGCCGTCGTTGATGACGGACCTACGTGTATTCGGTGGACCGTTTACAATGCCAAAACACATGTGTGTCTCTTCCCCCATTCTTTCCCCTCTCCTCTGTCTAACTTCACCTCCACCAACACGCATGTGCGTTGCTACTTTGTTATGTGTGACTCTCATTTAAGTCAATTTTGGTTACAATTTTGGTTTCCAGTTTGATTTTGATAGCCTCAAAAGATGCCTAATTTTCAGGTAAAACTGCAGCTGAGTTGTTTTAGTTTTTAATAGCATTAAGTATTCCAATAGTTTTATTGAATATGATTCGATTAATTCCTATTAACTCAAGCACTTGGCTTATTTTTATTTACTTAAGAAATATTCTTATAAATTTCTTAATATTTTGAGAATTTTATATACCAATTGCCTTTAGGTAGTGAGTAATAAATTTAATATGAAAAATACTTTTTTATTACTTGACTAAATTTTTCATTTAGAAAATTGAAAAATTTAGAAGATATAAATTTTGTTATGAATAACGCTTAGATTAAAATATGTTTTCGAATTCCATTTAAATGTCAATTTAAAAAAAATTAATTGGGAACAGAGTAAAGAAATAAATATTTTGTTTTTTATAAATATTGTTCTCTTGAAAAATTATATTCTGCATATTTAAAATAATAATAAATAAATTGTTTCTTTATTTAACAATTACAGGGTATTTGGTAGTCCATGTCTACTTAGGCTTTTTTCACGGGTGTGTTCTCTTAAAAAATTATAGTCTGCATATTTATAATAATAATAATAAATGTTATCCTGATTTAACAATTACAGGGTATTAGCTAGTCCATGTCTACTTAGACTATTTCTGTGGAGAATGCCGTCACCATTCAAAATTAAAGTCTGCATGTTTATAAAAATAGTAAATATATTTGATCGTTACATACTAATTACAGGGTATTAGCTAGTCCATATCTACTTAGACTTTTTCTGTAGAGAATGCCGTCACCATCATCAATTTCTCAGGTGTGTCCGCTGTTTTGCAGCTTGATAAATGAAACGCAATTTGTAGGCGCAGCTTCGTTAATAGAAACAAATTGTTTCCGTATGTGTGTTGGTGTGTGTGCGCGTGTGTGAGTGTGTGTGTATGCGAGTGTGTCGGTGAATGTAGTTGGGCGGGTAAACGTTGTTGATGCCGACGATTAGCGTTGCTTATTTATAAAAATTTTACGCCAAATTAATTAAAATTTATTTAGGACATGGGCAGCTCTAAATAAGTTTTGCCATAGTTGAATGTATTTTTATGCTTTTTCTGGCACACAAAACAAATTAATCTTTCTTTCAGCTAACTTTACATTTTTCTCTTCTTCTTTAAGTTGATGATCACCCAATTGATATCGATGATAAACGTTCACTTTAAGTTGCAAATGATATGTGGAATTCCTGATACGACATCCGTAGTAGAATTTTGCCTACTTTCCGAGAGGAATGCTACATTGTGTGTGTATATCATTGTCTGGCAAACATGTGTGTGTGTGTGTGTGGGAAAATGCAATTTTATTTGAATCTAATTTCAGTAGTTCTCTTGTGGGGCGCATTGCCACCGTTCGTTGCATTTAATTTCATTTAATTTTCAGCCAGGACCTACAACACACATCATTTCTCGCTAGTCATTTCGACAATCTCAAAACTGAGCTGCAGCTGCAGCTGCTGTGCGCTTTTCACTTTTCATGAATAATAAAGTGAAAGTCTAGTTAGTTTTGGCTGCCTGAATGGCTGGCTGCCTGCCTGCCACCGCTGCTCAGCCCACGTTGACTGCTTCCCTATCCCCCATCCCCCACTCTACCCATCCCCCATCAGACCCTTCTGGCAGCTTTTACATGGGTAAATTTTGTAATTTCGTTGCATACTTTTGTGCGATGCAAGGGGCCCCTTTAGAAATGGCAGCAGGCAACATCACACAATTGTTGCCCATTTTTATTCAGTCTGCGCATTTCTTGTTGTGCTGCACATTTAATGAATAATTTTTAATAGTTCTGCCATTGACTGGAGGGAGTTATTTTGTGCTCGGCATTTCGATGCCTGCCAGCGGGCAAAGCAATTTAATATACAATTTAATCATTGCATTTCTGATATGCCAGGGGCAAACATATATATAATTTTTAAGCCGAAAATTTAATTAAAAAACGAAAATAAAATGACGTTAGTCTAATATTTTATAATATAATATTTTATAATATAATTTATATACTATTTATGTTCATTAAAGTAGTTTTGTTTTATGCTATGTCTAAAACTTGAATTCAGTTAGAAAAACTTTTCTATATTTATGTCTTTTCTTTGTTTTTTTTTTTACTCTTTTAAGTGCACTTTTTTCTTGAAACACACATATGTCATTATTAAGTTTTATGCATTCTTATCTTCGACCCGAAAGTGCCTTTTGCTACTCTGTTTGCTTTTAAAGTTAAATAAATCAAAAATTATATTACTTATGAAAAGAAAAAGTGCGTAAAATAATTCTTTAATAATATAAAATAATTCGTATAAAATAATTCTTAAATAACATAAAATAAATAACAATCTTAAATATCATATTTAACTAAAAATAAATGATAAAAGCATTGCATTTTTTGTAGAATATTAAAATTAATGCGCATATTCAGACAAGCTTAAATCTTTCCATTTTCCCTCTCTGTCCGAATAAAATACAGGTTATTTTTGTTAGTTTGAGTTATGTGTATAATGGAAATTGGGGGTGGCGGGCTGACGTCATTTTATCCATAACGAGTGCTAAATAAATGCATAAATTTATGCCAAAAAAAAAATGGGAAGTCACGCTTTTGGCTAATGAAAATGTATGCGTCCCGCAGCGTAAATCACAATTATGTTTTTGGATTAGTTATTAGTTTGCTTTTGGCCAATGCCCAGAATAACATTTATTGGTCTTAGCTGTAAATGAACTGGTTTTCTCTTTGCCCAATTCAAGTTAAACTCGATGATTAATGACATATTAAGAAATCCACATAATGAAGTGATTTCGGTTTTGCTCTTGGGCTTTTATTCCTTTTGTTATACTCGATGCTTTTGTATTCGATTTGTTTGGGGGGGCGTTGAATGGGCGTGGTTGTCCAAGTGCCAAGTTCGTTGGTCAAGTGCTGATGCCCGAAGCAACATAATAACAGATAAAAACATCTTGATTTGTCAATATAATATTTATTGCTTTTATACGTTGAGATCTTTGAGTAATTAGGCGAAGGCAGTTTATTATTATTAATGTTGTTGTTGTCTTGATATTTGTCTGGACAATTTGTTGTGCAGATTTGTAAGCCATAATCTTATAAAAATCAGTAGACATATAATAAATAACATAGTATTTCGAAGTTGATTCCACAAATAAATATACACTTACTTTAGGTTTGACTTAATTAAGTATATTATTATGCTTAAATACTGCTAACATTTAAATGCAATTTTAGTAAAACAAATTCCAAGAACTTAATTCGATATTGCGACTTACCTAACTCTTCATTATCAGTCTTAGAGCACGGCTTATCTAAGACTTTCAGCTAAATAAATTCGATATCTTGGAAAAAAAACAGTGCCTCAACAAATTCACACTTGAATTTCCTATGCCGAATCGTGATAAGCAGGTTCCACACGATTTTCGGTGACCCCTTTAAATGTTCAACTGTCGTTTGCTGCAGTCGGAAACCATGCCACACCGATAAGCGGACTCAGTGTGGAAATGGGTAGAAGTTAGTGTCATTGTTTGCTATACAATTGAAAAGTATAATTAATTAGATAGACGCAGACAGGTGCAACTTCAAAAGGGGTGCAAGTGCCACAGTTTGCTTCACTCAAAGCGGCTTAGGGATAAACGTGAACGCCTCACAGCTGCTGCTGCTGCTGCAGCTGCTACCTGCCCAAATGTTGCAACAAATTTGAACGAGCCAACGCATTGCAGTCAGACACACACACATACGCACACTGTGTAATTAGCATATTAGACAGAGAGTGCTGGCTGGGAAATAAAGTCCTTCGACCTGGTGTCCATTTGATGCAATTACCTAAGTCGCCATCGAGCCATCGAGCCGAGCAGCCGAGCAACCGGACAGCTGAGAGGCTTGAATGTCTGTTGTGGCTCATTCGATTGCTGCAGCTGTTGATATGACAATTTCTGGAGAGATGCATAGATATACGTGTGTGTGTGTGTGCGGGACTGCAGAACTAGCACGTGTGTGTTGTGTGTGAATATGCCGCTTATAATTTATTGTCTGGCCAATTTGTTGGCCAGCATTACAGTTGCGATTGCACAACAGAAATAAATGAAATTGTCTCTGCACTTTAAATTAAATTACACATTTGTATATATAAATATATATATTTGGAATGGAATTGGTGTTAAACTTGTAGATATGGTGTGCATGGTCAAAGACAAAGCTGAGTTCGAAGCCTCAGCTGTCAGCTGAAACCCAAAATCCAACCACACAATCAATGGACCACGCAGCAGCAGAAACAATGCCAATCATAGACATTAAAGGAGTCAGGGTGGACAATTGTAAAGCCAACAGCAGCAATAAAGGGCTATGAAAACAACATAGTCAAAAGGATAGCCAACAACAATAAAACGCGACAACAACAACAACAACAGCAACAATCACAACAACCACAACAACAACGGAGCAAAAGGACCAGATAAATGCAGCATGCGACACTTGCAGCGAATGTCCTTTATAGCAGTGGACAGTTGTGCTTGGGGTTAGTTTTGAGTTGGGCATTAAAGGGATGTAGAGGAGGGGGAGGGGGTGAGAGGGGTATGGAGACAGGGGGGGCTAACTGCGTCCAATGTTACAAAGAATGCGTTTTATTTCTATTGGGGTCATTGGGTTGAACGCGTTTGGTTATTGTTGCCAACCATTGTGATTGTCTGGCCAGTTTATATACGCTGCTTGTGGGTTTGGTTTGGATTGCATTTTACTTGCTTTTCATTATGATTGCCGCTAACAGCAAGGTAATTGATGGTGCACAGAGATCGCTTTTAAACTACAGGTGCAGATAATAAAAGTTGTTATTTTGAAAGAAAATTGTTGCAAACTTCTTGATAATTAAAACCCTGATAACAGTTGTTCAAGAAACGTATAAAAAAAACCAGCTTTATTTATATTTGCTTCTTTACTTTGTTTTCAAATTGTGCCAATTTTCATGCTTGACATTTTTTGCATAGTCTAAGAAGAAAATTTCTTTAAATTACACTAAATATTACGACTTCCTTCTGCATATTTTCAAATATTTCAAATTGATTTTAATTGTTCCATTTAATATATATTTTGTCAATGATTTTCTAAAATAAGTATTTATATTTAATATTTGCATAAATTGGTTGATGCTGTCAGTATTACTACAGTCACTTTCTATTCACTGGCCAACTGCTAATTATGCAAATAACTGAACATTATTTCATAAATTGGCAACAAACGAAAACACGCAAAAATAATTGTTGTGCATTTTGTCAATTTAGCTGTAATAAATAAAGTTAAATGATTTTTCGTTTACCACACAACTAAATTAGAGACAAGCAATATTTCCATTCCGACAGCGCTCAAATCGGCAGTTAAAATAATTCAAAAAACCAAAATGTGGTCAATTGCTCGTTATTTTACGGATTCCATGAGCATATACAATGTGATCTGTGCATAGATATACATATATATATATGTGTGTGTGTAAAATAATGTGCAGCGCCGCAGCTGTCAATGATGGATTAATATTTTTCAATCATTTTAAAATGTTTGCCACCTCCACGAATCCCCACTCATAGTACATTGTTTTTAGTTGGATCTCACATATTTACAGAAAAAAAAACTAATATTTCGTTGATTATGATGAGCTAATTATATGATTTATATTGTACCCGATTTAGTTCGTTTAGGTCGGGGTTGGGAGTTGGGAAGTTCAGCACTAAATTATAACTTAGTTTTCTCATTCGTTGTGGGGGGTCTTCGCACACTCTGTCAACTTGAGTGTCACGTCAGCCTGGAGGCGTTTTAATAAAACGACATTCACTTCCAGCACGTACGTTAAGAACCTGCCGAAAAGTGGTACCCCAAATCCTTGAATCCTTGAAGCACAGCATGTGCAAAAGATATTCGTGCCATAAATAATACAACAACAAGTGGTAGAAGCTGAATAAAACACAAGGCAACAGATTGTTAAGTGCGAATTTAAGATGCTCTGCGACAAAATTAAACAAAAAATATCTAAACATATGTATAAATTAATTAAAATAAAAATTGTTGTAGTCGTAGTATTAGGAGTTTCAATGCTTGTTTTATGATATATGTGTATGGTTATAAATTGTCAATTTATGTACTTGATTCGATGACTCCGATTTATGAAGTACTCAGCGCTTGTCAGACTGCTTGGGAAACCTAAGAGCTTGTCAATCAATTCATAAAGGCGTTGCAGACAATAAGGATCTTTGCAGCTGAGATTTAATTCGCTTTTATTAAAACTGATAAAAACTGGTGGAGTGGAGCATGTCCCCAATGGACCCCAAAGCTGAAAACAAAAAAGAGCAGACCAAAAAAAAAAAAAAAACAGAAAAAATGAGCCAAACGTAAGCCGAACAAATGTATATGAAATCGTGCGTAAAATGCGCACAAAAGGAAATCGTTGCAAATATGCCAGAGAATATTGCACAATATTCGTGTAAGTGTGTATATGTGTGTATTTGTGTGTGTGGGTGTGTTTGCGTGAGCATATGAAAATTGATGTATGAGAAAATTGTAAAAGACGCGCAAAGCATTTGTATACCGAATATGCTTCTATGTATAAGTATTGGTAGATTGGATGATAGCGGTACAAATTGGGGTAACAGATGGAGGGAAGAAGGGGTCTCTGTAAAATGGGCTTTGATTTTTGCACAGGCAGCAGTATAAATTGAGTTGTAATAAAATTTGCTGCCTTCCGCATTTGCAAGTCTTCCTTTTTATGACATTCCGCATTTGGTTGCGTTGCCTGCAGGTACTTCAAATATGATTCCAGCTACTTATCATCTGCTAATTGCCACAAAGCAAGTCGAATAAAATATTTATTTTTCAATTTGCATATTCCAAAAAAAAAAATTAATTCAGCTACAAATACTTGCATAATTTAAATTGGTGTGAATATATGCCCAAAGGAAGTAAATGAGATTTATGCACATTTTCTTATGTTTAAAATAAGAATCAATATTGAGGTGTGAAACTCTAAAACTGAATATATTAGTCAATTATTAGGTGCATTCGCTATTGGTAAAAAAAATAAATATCTATTAAAATTGGTAATTCTCATACGTCTATTCAACTTTACTAGTCTGGCTAAGATTCTAAATCAACCCAACTGAGAAAAACGTGGTAAGACCAGGGTAAGTTGACGTGGTCTGCATAAATACTGAAGTGAGAGAAAAAGCGATGCGCAAATTAATACGAAAACTTTTTTGATTATTTGCGAATTACCTAAAGAACAACAACAACAACAAGTAAAAGCAGAGACGGAGGTGGATGCTGAATAGAAAAACAACAAAAACAATTGGCTTCCGTGTTTTAAAACAAAGTCACCTCAGACCGGTATTCCCTTGGGCAAATAGCTTGGGCAAACTTTGGCTCAAAGAGATGTCAAGTAGGCGCCTAATACGCACGAACTTGCCAAGCTGGAAGACACGGCTGGTTAGTCAAAAATGCTACCACTTTTTTTGGCAGGGGGTGGAGATGGGAGGGGCAGCGACTCTTACGCGTGCCATTTAAAATTGTGCAACCGTGCGTATGCGTAATGTTTTTCATATGAACTTGCTGGTGGGCCTTAAAGCGACAGCGTGGCTCAGGCAAAAAGCAAATTGAAATTCAGCAGACATAGACTTGGATAACTAGGCGAGACAGGCGAGCATCCCGACTCCTGCATCCTGTGACTCCGAACAGAACTCGTTCGGTTTTGGCTTCTGTGTGTGTGAGTGTGGCTCAGTGCACGAAATGATGATGTTTTAATTTTTTCGGTTAACCGAAAGTTTGCGCCAAATTTCGTTGACATCTTTCAGCATCTTTTTGTCAAATTTGCTCAGTGGCAAAAACTAATTTGTATGCCAGGCATCAAGAGTCGTTTGCTCGTGCGACTCTTCACTCCGTCTTCGTCTTCCACTCATCATCATCATCATCATCATCATCGTCATCATCTTTCTGTCTTTCTGAATCAAAATGTCGTCTTTGAAGTTGAGTTCCGTTATTTTCCGTTTTATGTTTTTCATTTTGTCGCTTTGCTCAAAAACTCTTATGTTTATTTCTCTGCATTAGCTGCGCGAGTGCAAATTCAATTAGTTTTGCTCGCTACGCTTATTAAAATGCCTCACTTGCAAATGCATTTTTAATCACACTTCAAAAATTTTTGTGAACACTTGCAATGCAAATAATTTTGATACGTCGAATAAATTTATAAATTTTTCCACACTTTTCACGTCAGACTTCAAATTGAGTCAGAAATTTAAATTAAAATTCTACGGCATAATTGCAGCAGTCCAGAGATGCAGAGGTTGGCAGGAAAATTTTAACAAAATGTTTGTTTTCTCTACAGCAATTTTAATTTATTCTTTTTGAGCATCTTTTCAATTTACTAACATTATTGCACTTACTGCCTTTATTCTTAGGTGCCTGCAGTTGCTCTTCAGAAGGAACTACAATTTTCTCCAAACTCTCTTTATATTTCAGCATTTACAGAAGTTCTCAAATTTCCTGTATATGCGCTGTTTGTTTACGATTTGCAATGATTGTCTGAATTTAATCCACTTTGGAAAATAGAAATTAATTTAGTTAAATGTTTGAATTGAAAATAAATTCTTTTATTTTATTAAAACGACAATTAAAATCGAATTACAATGCAGTAATTGCTTTCTTTACCATTGAATTAAAAGAGATAAATCAGACTCCAAATAAGTTTGTTCATTTTATTTAAATGCTTATTTATTATTTCCTAAATATTAGTTGACTATAATCTTTTCAATTTCTTAACCACTTTTATCGAAAAAAAACTTATCTGAGTTAAGAATTTATTAAAACTGATTATTAAAATAAAACTTTTACTTAATAAAAAATAAACTAAGTCAGGTTTAGTATTTTTTTGTCATCATATTGACATTCTTCATGATGCTAATATGTTGTTGAAGATGTTTTTTTTTTTTATTTTTTAATAAAATATATTGCAGGGATATATCTCAATCAAAACAATGTGAGTTAATCCAAAGCATGTTGCTGTTTCATTTCTCAAAAGGGTTTGCACACACATACATACATATACATATGCACTTCCACACGTACATGGACAAGGACTCACACTTTCACATATGTCATGTATATATCCTGTCATATGTTGTTTCTGGCCACGAACAATGGCCAGCAACAAAAGCGCAAGCATCAACTGCTCAAACTGAAGCCAGAAGTGCAAAAAACAAAAAAAACAACAAAAACAAAAATAAATAAAACGAGAAAGAAGAAAAATAAGTAAAGTAGATGGCAGGCAGCAATAACGACTCGCTCAAATTGGGGAGCACAGTACACAGTAAGAAAAAAAAACCCCTTTTGTCAACACACAAATGAAATGCGCCCACAATTTCCAGTTTGACGACGCATTCGCATTTGCTTTTCCCCCCCAGTGCCATCCCCCAATTACAGTCGCGTCTACCCACTATTTCGTTCAGCGTTCTGAAAGTATTAAATGAATGAAAAGTGAAACAGCTAGAGAACAATTCAAGTACAGGAGTCTAGAAAAATTATGTTGCCCAGGACATTTGCGAACACACACACACACACACACACACACACACACAGAACAACACACAAAAGAAATAACATTCGAGTGCAGCACAGTGCAAAAAATGACATAAGAATGCATTAAAACCGCGCGCGTCAACGTTGAGTGACTGACTGCGTCGCCGGTCGACTCCAGTCGACTTTACTCCACACCAACTGGCCTCCTCCTCGTTTATGCCCAACCCCTTACCTGTGCTCCCCCCCCCCCCCCCCCTGACACGTCGCAGAGTGGCAAAAGCTGTGTGTACAATGCGAGAGGCGAGACGGCGTCATTTTGACTTCAACCCGCGCTGGCACCAGAGCCAATCCTTGCCGGCTCCCTTTGGGAGTACTTGCCCCGCAGGACAATGGCAGCACACACAAAAAAAAATAAGAAATGAGAAGTAGGTGGCGTGTTGCACACAAAGTGACAAACAGTCATACTGATTGAATAATGGTCGTAAATCGCATTGCTGACATTGCTGCGTGGCCAGAACGAGGAGGGCTGTGGCGGAGTCGGCGGCGACGGAGCGAGCTGTAGGTGTTGGTACCCTATTTTTTTTTTGCCTTCAAGGGATAACCACGTGCAGGCCCAAGCCCGAAAGTAGACGAGAGAGAGAGACCCCTACTGCACCGCACTGTTGTTTACCGCCCGCGGCAATCGTCAAGTGTGACAGCAATCGCATTTAAAGTGTTTACATTGTGAGTGTCTCCGCTTATCTCTCTCTCTTCCACTCACACTCTCACACTCTCTCTCTCTCTACTCTCTCTCTCTCTCTCTTTGTCTTTCTCTACACATCTCTATCTCTCACGCTCTTACTCTCAATCTTTCCATTCGTTGGCTGATTTGACAATTCACTTTGAATTTTAAAGTGTGTGCTGCAAACCCACTGATTTTTTGGGCGGAAAGCGCTTACCATTGCTTCATTGATTTATAAGCAAGTTGTTGGGCGGTTGCAAATGGATTACATCCGTGAAATTGTTGACAGCTTGAAGCGTTTCCAAGTGTGCCATGTTGCTGTTGCTTGAAAAGAGGCAAAACTACAGCTTGCAGCTACATGCTACTAGTTTTGACGAATCTTGTAAGGTGAAGCCGAAATTGAAATTACCTAACTTGCAGGAAATCGAATGATTTTATAGCTGAGAAACGATTAAAAATATCAAAATCAGGTTATCATAATTTTAAATGTCTACTTATTCTAATATTAATCACAGAATCAAATATAGTCTTTCCAAACTCTTTCTTAAAATATAGCTTAAAGCAACATTATAAAATTGATTTTTTTTAATTTTCAAACAAACAACAATTTATTGCATTAGATTTTTGATAAGTATTTCTAAAGTTTTTAAAAAAGCCTATGCTCAGATAAAAATAAAAGCAATTCCATTAAAGGGAACTATTTATATTTATGTCCTATTTGTTGCCGCTCCCAGTTTTTTTTTCCAAAATTAAAGTGATATTATTGATACCACTTCTTTTTATGAATTTTAATTCAAGTACATAATTCGTTTTTCATTTTAAGTTCAGTTTTGGAATTTTAATAACCATTTTCGCAAATTTTCATACCCCACAAAACTGCGCATAACTTTTCTTTAATTCCGTGCAATTTATTTCAAACGTAATGCATTGGATACTCAATACATTAGCACCCTCGTTTTACACACACCCTCAATCAAAGCCAACCCTCTTGAATTGAATATTTCAAAATTAAAATGCATTTTATGTACACACACACACAAACACACCCACACAAATCTGACAATACGATGCCCTAATTTGTGAATACAAAAGATATGTCTTTATAACCATTGAACAGAGGTCATACCCTCCACGTCAACCACCAACACCCTTATGTCCAGCAGCAAATCAATATAAATATAAACATCCCCCTTAGCGTTTGGTCCAAATCGATAGCCACAAAATTTGACATTTGGCCAACAATTTTGCACAAATATCTTAAAGTAGCGCATGGACAAATTTGCAATTTTATTAGAGCGAGCACCCTCGGCAACCACAGTCTGCCCCATATTTGATGCATGTACGGAATTAATGCATTAGATATTTCCACCCTGGCCCAGGGGTAATATCTGAGCATGACGAGGTCGAAAATTTCACATAATTTAGCTCAATGTATTTTGACATCAACATCAACGCGTGCCAACGCAGCGGGGTGGCAAGAGTTGGGGGCTTCGGCGCGGGGGTTAACCCACCCCCCGCAGGCCACTTTCTTGGCTGACGCATGGCTCAAGAAAGTTAAATCGGAACGACGACAATCAATTGATTTATACAACACTGTCAAGCGAGTGGGGCAGTGATAAACAGTTAGACTGTAGGTGGGGTGCGGATGGTGGTAAAGAAATCGTTGATATTTATTTGACAAATATTTGGCTGTCAGTAAGTCGGCCATCGGACCCCCGGCCATCTCATGCCCCGAGCATTAGCATTGTCTGCAGGCAGCTGGCAGCCGGCAGCCCTGCATCCTCCCCTTTTGGGCTTATGGCTTGTACATTTAATTGCCCTGCCAGCAACGCTTAAAACATTTGTTTTATTAAAACATTATTTTCTTTCATGTTGAGCTCTTTGCTCACAACATTTATATCAATTTGCTGCTTACAAACGCCACAAAACCGGCCTCTTTTTTTATAGTGTATTTCCACGTGTTTCATAATCGAATTTTTGGTTTACTGCAAGACGCCAGATTATGGCTAAGAAGGTTAAAGGATTAGAGCCTTTGCTTGCAAAATATGTATGAACATTGGGGCCAAAGTTGAGCAAAAAAAAAAAAAGAAAAGAATTTTAAAGTAGATTTTATTAATATGAAAGTACCAAATTTATTATACATACGTTAAAAGTGCACACTAAAATGGATTAACTTAGGTTGAGGAAAATATTATGTATTTAAAACTATTCAAATAATATTAACAAATTTTTTTTATTTTGATTTACATTTGGGGAACCAGATGCCATCTCATATTTACTGAGTTTTTAATACATAGTACATATATTATTTTGATTCATATACTCATAATTTAAGAAAATGTTGTCTTACTGCAACTATTAAATTTGAATGGCACCCCATGGAACAATTATGTTCTTTTAAGTTACGCCATTGATCCATTTAGGCAACACTGTGCATTAATATTCTTGCCTCTTTTTTTACGTTTATTGTTTGTTATTTATAAAAAAAACCATCTTATCACTTGTATATCATTTATCTTTATTATGACCTAAGCCCTTCAACAAATACGGCTTCGTTCACTTTTCACCACGAAATTTCAGAAAAAATTGTAAATTGCTATCTTGAAAAGAAAACAAAAAAAAAAAAATATATATATAAAAAAAAGCAATGGAAAAAAATGCTGATGAAAGGCAACTTCCTTGTGCGTGGCCTTTTCCTTCTGCAATACCCTCGGCATTGTCATTGAAACTTGGGTGAGCATAAAAAGAAATACCTAAACAAGTTTGTTATTTAGCTTTTGCACCTTTTACGCTTCGTGGCAGGTGTATTTACAATGTGGCATTGTTGTGGCAGAAGGGGGGGAGGGGGCCAAAGCATAAACGCCCCATTTTAAAGAAGAAGAAGAAAAAAAACACTGAAAGCACTCCAAAGTGAGCAATGATATGGCTTATTGAAGCAAGTCAAGGGATGAGGGTGAGGCTTGTTTATGGTTTGGTTGTTTGGAATGCGGCTTGAATAGGGGCCAACTCAATCTTTGCTAATTGATTGCCATTAAGTGGTTTACTTTTTAGCCACAGTCGATAGTCCTCAGTCTACAGCCCTTATCCTTATCCTTATCCTTATCGACAATCTAAGTAATGCCAAATGCCAATAGTTCAGCTCGGACAAAAGAATACTGTGAGGGCAAACAAGCCCAAAGAAAATCATGAACTAACACATAAAAAACCGATTTTAAGTTGTCTTCAAGTCCTTTGACAAAAACCCGGCCCCCGGAAAATTTGCCACAAATCGCTCCACCTTCCGTTTGGAGTCCTTTTGTCTAGTCCTCGGGCCCAGGTTCAACTCGAGGCCTATGCAAACATATTGAACTTCCGCCAGTGTGGGCGGTCTTCTGGGCTCAGTCTTCGGACTTTGGTCTTTGGTTTTGGTCTTTGGTTTTTGCTCTTCATTGTCTGCGCTATTTACACAGGGCAGGCGAATTATTTATTATGCCATCAAGGCAAAGGCTGCCGCTTGACTCAACGAGCATTGCTTCTGTCCGATGACCAACACTGGTACACAAAGCTCCTGTTATATCCTTTACGCATAAATTGCCATATGTCAGCCTTTGGCCAGGGTTGCAGTAATATGCCATTGAGTTAGAAACTACTGCGTAAATATTATATATGAAAAATAAGTTACAATTTTAATCTAAACAAATTATATCAAATATTTGTATTTTTATATATATTTACAAATATCATTAATATTAAAATATAATTTATCTTAAGTTTTATAAACGAACAGAAATCACTTCAAATAATATTTACTTTATGCGTCACAAAGCATATACATTATAAATAATATTTATTTAAATTTATTTCAAGTACCCAATATGTAAAATGACAAATTTTTGCTAGAGTATTTTTCTTGGCTGTGGTTAGTAAATAAATTTGAAGTGGATTTACTACGGTCTACAGAACGCATTTTGAACAGCCAACGATAGTTTGGGAAGCGGGGATCGCTTTAATGTCTACTGTGTGCCAAACATATATATAAGGCTCTCAAATATTTAAAATATTTCTCTATTTTTTAATACCATTTTTTTTTGTGTATCTTTCTTTATTCTTTCGGTTTTCTTTTTTTTGAGATTGCTACTGTTATTACGTAGACCTTTGTGGCTGCCCATTGTGCAGTGGCTGGCCATTAGACGTAATTCAATATTCTATTGAAGCTGGGCAGAAATAACGGGCACATAAAAACCAAAGGCAGCCGCGGTCGTACAATGGGCTAACTGCCCAGTAGGATGTCAACGTGGACAACGGAACGATATTGGCGAAAGGGACGCCAGTCAACCAATTAGGGCTACTGTAACGAAGACTAACCAAGTCGAAAGCATGCGAGTGTGTGTCCCCCCTCCCTCTCCCTCTTTCTCTCTCGCTGTCTCACTCTAACAAAATTGCTCTCTCTCATTCTCTTATAATAAAATATATATATATATATATATATATATATATATATATATTTGTGTTTGTGCTTTGCCTTCATTTTTCAGCAGCGCGTAACGTAATTTGAACTCATTTTAGAGCAAAAAAAAAAAAAAAAAAGGAGAATCAGAAAGTGGATGGTGTATAGAATGTCATTATATATTTAATAAGGTCTTTTTGTTTGTGACATATTAAATTATGGCATATTAACTTTTGTGCAAAATATCTTGCAGCCATTGCAGCGAAGCCTGGGTTACTTGGGTTAATCAATCAGTATATAAAATGAATGGAAATTTAATAGTATGTTTGGACATTTATTATTATTTTATAAAACAAAGTAAGGGAATATAAAAAGATTATTATACATATATTAACTGCTTCTCATTTATTAACTAAGAGGTGAATTTTTAGTTCATATTGTGTAGACAATATTGCAATTTACTTAAATAATAGATGCACTCTTACTTAAAAAACAATTTAAGCGAAAATTGCATTTCATTTTATTTTAAACATATAAAAGCCATTAATTTCTATAAATTGCATACGATATAAATAGTTTTCGCTTATCTAGAATATTGATTATATTTGTTTTTTTTTTTCATTTCTACCAAAAACCTAGTCAGACTTGTGTTCCATTTGAAATCTAATTTTAGATAATAATTTAATAAATGGCATTTCGCAGATATGGCAACCGTAGAATTCATTAACAATTTAGTTTTGTTATTGCGAAATTGCATAAATTAAGCCGCTGGCATGGTGCAACCGCCAAAAAAACAGTGAACAAAATGCCAACAAAACTATAAGTCTTGCCATGTTGCGTGAATAATACAAATGAATTCGATTTGTGAAACAATAAAGCTCAATGACATCGCTTCCGCGGCTGCTTCCGTTGACGGTTGATGTGCAAACAGAAATAATATCACGTGTATTGGTTCTAGCCTGTGATCTCGGCTCTGTTTATTTGCCTAGTGAGAACGTGACAAATAATGCAAAATTTGTATAAAGTCATTTGCGATAGTATGTGCATTGGAAGAGTTCATTTTCTATCAAATTCTGTCAAACTCCAGACGTGAGTGGTTTTTGCTGCCAAATATCAAATACCGCCTATAAAGTTGGTCTAATCCAGCCCCGGTGGCAATGGGCATGCAGACAAAGCCAATTTCAAAAAGTTCGAATGTCGATTCAATGACTAAAGTGGCAATTGCTAAAGTATATTTATTTTATTGGACACCAAACAGCGACGAGAGTCTGCCAAATTATTGTCATTAGTTACTGAATGAGTTCCCGTTCCCAAATTCCCCAAACACACAAACATACACACAAGTTGTGCTCTGCTTCCTAGAATGGGAATAGCCCAGGGGCAGGTACATATATATATACACACACACACACATATTTATATATATATATGTGTTTATTTATTTATACATACCTATGAGGATATGTGTGTGAGTGGCTGTAAGTTTGTTCAGCTAGTTAATTAGCCAATTTGGCGATACTGTCAGGGGAGCATCGAGGGAAAGTGTTCTGTTTGTTTGCATTTGTATCTCTTATTCTACCAAAAAAGTTTTGCTAATGTCAAATAAAAACAAATCAAAGGCTGAGCTGATTTTTGCTTTGGATACGTATTATTTTTCGGCTGTATAAGATTATTATTTTTTTTTGTATTATAATTAAAGTTCTTGTGTAATTAGAAATTCACATATATATATATATTTAATGACTGTTAGTTATAATATTTACATATTTATTGATTATCTGTAATTGCGTATTCAAACACTTCTAAATTAAATACTTCTGCTCTATCGATCTCAAGTAGAGCACACTTACCTATTAGCCACGTTTGTGTGCTGTGTTAACGAAATTTTCTATTTACTCGGTTCGCTGGCCTAAACCAGCGACAGGATGTGGGATGAAGGATGAAGGACGTCAGTCATTTTATGGCTGTTTGAACTTGACTCACTAAAATTATCAAATTGAAAGCAGTGGCAAGCGATGGATGATGATGGAAAAATGATTTAGCTGCTTCAAGCTTTTGGTCTTTCACCGTTAATCATGCCGTTAATTAATTAGGTAATTGTGTTTATAGCGTAATTTATTTGCTAGACAGCAGCACAAAAGGGCATTAACGGGAGTGCTGCAAGTGTTAATACATAATGAAATAAAGGCTTAAATGGGATTTGTTGTAAACGATTTTCAAGTGGCTTTCACTGTGTATTAACTGAAATTATGTCATGATTATAAATGCTATACATTTTGTACATTAAGAGGCGTAACCGATGGTAGCTCCTGCTGCAATTTAACTTAACTTTACTCAAAGGTTTCCAAGTAATTTCCTCATAGTCAATAGTTTGAAAAAATATATATAAAATGGTCTTTCATCTAGCTGTAATAAATATAATAGATTCAAATGCTTTCCTAAGGAAATACACATTTATTTTCTGAAATTACATCGCCTTTAGTTGGTTTTGTATCTGTTTTGTAAACAATTTACTTGGCTCTTTTCATTCTGCATTTAGAGATTCGTGCATAGAAATGTATTTCAGGCTGAAATGTATTTTAGGCCTGCACTCATTTTGTTTGGTATTTGTCGAATTCAACTATCAATTAACTTCATGGTCAGAATCATGTTTTTGTTTGCTGTCCCTGTCGCAAATTTCAATTACAGCGGCAGCAATTTGTGAGCTATCAATTTGTTACAAAATATTTTTCTTATACTGCCTGAAAGAGCGTTGAAAACACATACATGCAAAAACAGAGGCACTCAGAATGGAAATTTGCAAAGGCTCTGATAGATTGACAAAAATAAGAAATTAGAAAAGTAAGTCAAAGAAGAGTTCTTCAATTATTTACAATATGTTTGGATTATAAATAGTGTATATAAATTAGAAATATTAAATGCATAAATAGTTAAAATATTTTTATAATTTTTTTATATATTAGATTTATTTACGGTTTTTTGAGTCACGCACGACAAATCCATTAAGCACGCTTCCAACTCTAACTTGCTGTTAGAGAAATGAAGAGACAGTTTCAGAAACATTTTTGCAAATATTTTCAGCACATATGCCGAGCAGCAAGTTGTTTCAATTAAGAGGCTGCAAGTGTAAGAGAGAGGCCAGAGAGAGAGAGACAGAGAGAGAGAGAGAGACACAGAGAGAGAGACAGAGTAAGTGAATGGGACAGTGAGAAAGTGAGACTGATAAAGAAAATTCGCATGGCTGCTCTCAATTAGTCGAATGGCCAAATGATGTTACAACATTCGATAATTTTGGGCAAATCAGTCAAATGATGCATTGATAAATTGATTGCCCTGCGATGTAGCAATTAAAAGACTTGAATTTCAGCACAATTTGCTTTCAATTAAAGTCAAATCGCAGCTGTCTCTGGCAGGCCATTGACAAAACAGCGCTTGCCTACTTTTTTGTAGGTTGAAGAGGAGTAGGGGCGAGGTGGGGTCGAGGGATCATATGTGAAGCACATGGAGACGTCACAATTACATAAGTAAACAAACACTTTGGCAGCTCTCATTGCAGCTGGAACAATGTGCTACAATTTAGCAGTGCTCTCGGCCACGCCCGTGGGCGTAATAAACACTTGACCCATAAAATCCACAAGTATGCTCCACGTGCTCCCTGAGTGCAATGAAGTCCAAGTCAAGTGCGCACGTGTGAGCGCGTGTGTAGAATATGCAACGGAGAAGTGGTTGCTCGGGGTTGCCATGACGTTAGATGCTAATTTGTCCATTTGTTGGGCTGCCGCGCTCTACGCCATGATGTTGCTGCTGCTGCTGCTGATGATGATGAAAATAGCGAATGCCACTTACTTTGAGCTCATCACCCACCCCCTCATCTTAAGTTTGTGAAACGCTTAACTTGGTCCACGTGCAATTAAAATACAGAAACGCTGGACAAATCCCCATTTCGAATGCAGCACGACAAGAAGTGTGTAAAATGTTTTCTCATTTATTTTCAATTTCATTAAACTTTGTGCCTGGCCTGCTTGCCCTGGCCTGGCCTGGCCTGCTCTGGCCAAGCCGTCACCGTCCAATTGCACAATTGCAGGCAAGCAAAGTAAAACTTATAATTGGTTTCTCTGCTTATTTATGCCGCATTTATTTATGCCAATACCCTTATACCAATTCAAGAATATTAGCCAACATTTATTTAGATTATAAAAACTATGTTAAATATCTAATTATCTAATATTTTTTTTTTAACAATTATTTAGTAACTTCAACTGAGCTAGCAATTTGTTTTGTCTTAATCTCAAATATTATTATTTTTAATATTGTCTAATTTTATATTTGAGTATTTTCTTTCAATTCTGAGTTTTGTTTTCTTTAAACCTCAAAGCTATTACAATAATGTGAAGTTGGTAGATATATATATATATATTATGTTAGCTATATTTGACATACCATCAGTATTGTTAAATGAAATCCTAAATAGATTTGCAAATCTTGGTTTGGTAAGCGCATTAAATCGTCGTTGTTTTTGCATGCAGTTGAAACTTTGGCTCACTGAATACCTCGTGCCCCGTTCCCCGTTCCCCTTAACTTTTACATCTTACCTAGTATGTAGTGCGAGTAAATGCAATTACAGCATAAATCTCTGTCATTAGACTTTGTTTGTTGGGCAGTCGTCGGTTCAGCCGCCCATTTTCCCCTTTTGGCCTGGTCAACCTGGGGCCAACTGCAAGTCGGTTGAGGTTGCTGCGTTGTAAATGGCAAATAAGCTGCACGTTAGCTTCTGTTGATGTTATTATTTCAGTGTTTGCTGGGTGGTTAAAAAGAACAGAACAGAGCAAAACACACAACGCAGAGCATTTATTAAAAACCTGACAATAATTCAAGGAGCCACATACAATAGAACATTATGAAAGCCCCCTTTGGATTTTCTCGTTTTCTCGTTTTCCCCATTTTTAGAATTTCACGCACGTTCCGTGGGGGTAAAACATGTCACTCCAAGTTTTATTAACTCAATGGGGCGAGTGCCAAATCTCAGCTGTCAATACAACCAGATATTAATCAGAAGTGCCTGGCCTGTATCCATTGTGGCGTCTACCAATCGAAAAGCCATCCCTCGACCCCATCCCCTCCCCACTTGGAAGTATGCAAAGTATTGTGTAAGCGCTTCGCTCAGCGCACATCGAAAGCATATTAAAAAAAAAAAGAAATACGCCTGTCCAGGACTCTCACAAAAGAGGTAGTTCCATCCATCGAGAGTGAGTGGAAGAAATAAATATAGAAGGAGCAACAAAAAGGAAATGCTTTATTGACAGGTGTCGATTAAGAATTTAGTTTTTTTTTTTTTTTTTTTTTTGTTGTTGTTGTGCTCATACGCAATGCATATAAAAAATTTATTACACGCACGAAAACACACAAACGTGTCGCATTTGTAGTCATCGAAGGAGTGGATGGGTGTGTCAGTTGGAAGAGTTCGCTTATGTCGTGACATGTAAAATAAATCAACCATGGAACGCTCCTCGGTATTTTGCGCATTTGACACAGCTGCGTAAGGAGAACGCGGCGCATTTGAGGTTAACATGTGTGGAGAGTTGTGAATTCTTGTGGCTGTAAATGGGGATGATGGGATGGGGAGCGGGGATTGCCAACTTGGCATAGCACCAGTTGGTAGACTCTCTCGAGGCACTGATTGACAATGAAATTGGAAAGGCTGTTGGTTGAGCTTATTCCAAGACTACCGCAGATTGTTTTTGAAATTGTAGAGAGCATTTATGTGATTGTATTGTGGCATTTCAATGTCAAATTTCTATGTTCTGATTGATTATCCACATAAAAATAAAGTCTTAAATATTACATATAATTACTTAGATATTTAATTGAAAATAATTCAAAACAAATTAACAAATGCTGTTTACTCAATTAATATAAATTCATATGCCAATATTAATAAATACTTAAAAAAAATATACTTTATAGTTAAATATGAAATGCGTTTAGTTTTTGTGGATTTAAATATATAAGTATATATAAAAAACACCAATTATTTAGCTTATTATTTGTTAACTACGAATCGAGCATTAAAATGTATCGTTTTATCTCTTTTAAAACTATATTTATCAAATTTGTTATGTCATCTTTAGCCTTGAAATATTGCCAGCACCTGCCCTCAGCTATATTTCAAGCATTTTTTATGCAACATTTAAGTAAAGTATATGGGAAATAAAAAACACTTTTCGCATTCTTTGCTTGACATTCACTCGGCTCGCTTGTTGGCACAAAATATACTATTTTGGCACATCGCACAACTGCCACACCGCAACTGCTACTCACAGTGGCAACAACAAGTTTAATCCAAAATGTAACCACATTTTGTGCTTTGTGTAACTTCATAAAAATGAAAATTTACAGCATATATCCTTTATGCTCATATGCTCATCGTCTCATCTGCTTACTAAACTCAGTTTCTCTGCGATAAACGCTCAGCTCGTTTCCTTTGCATCAAGTTTTGTGGCTGGTTGCTGAGCTGGGCATCAACTTTGTTGCATTGTGTGTGTGTTGTTTGCTTATTTGTGTGTGTGTGTGGTGTGTGTGTGTGTGTGGTGTGTGTATGTGTGTGTGGTGTGTGTGTTCTCTCCAAAGGGGTTGTCAGTAGCAGCTTTTGAAAGGTTTGCCTGAATCTTGATTAGGTGTTGAGCGACTACGTGAAATGTTTACGCATCTTCGGTTGCAGCGGATGACAGTTTATTTATTTACAGTTCTAATGCTGTTTATAAGTTATAATGTTTATGACAGGTGCATTTGAAATGCTGTTATTATAGCCAAAGTAAGCCACTCTCAACTTAAGTTAAATAGATTGAGGTTTCTGAGTCGCATACTTGATAAATTATTAGGAAACATTAATTTTAAATATGTCTATGCCAAACATTTTGTGACACCTAAATCACATATCGCAATGAATTATATATATTGATTTAAGGTCTACAAAAGGAAGTTAATGTAATCTTATTAAATATTAAAGATTTCTATTTAAATTTTTAGTTTTACGACTTGTTGCATATTTTAGAAAAAAAGTTTTATTTTTAAATAAAGTCAAACTATTCTGACTGCAATTGTGTTTAATTATCTCCGAGATGTTCATCGTTTCGTGTCATGCTTAGATTTTTCAATTCATTTCCGACTCGTTGCAAATTAATTAAAAAATTAAAGCAGATATTCAAAAGATGCACAACGCGAATGGGAAACGCAAAAGCGAAGAACAACATTTTTGATAATACAATTTTTGCTTGGCTGGAAAAGAGGAAATAATTACACAACACGAAATACAATGAAGGAGCTGAAAATTTCATTGCCGCATGCAAGGGGCATGCATGGGGCAAGTAACTTCAGTTTGAGAGCATCCAAACTGCACGTATATATTACACTGGAGCGTAAGTATCTTTTGTCGATACGTGTGTGACGTGTGTACAGGAAAAACTTGTGCTGCTTAAGACGCAAACCAGAGATGGGTTAGGGGTAAATGCATTTAACGGTAACTTTAAATACTATATATGGTTGTTGTTGCAACTTAAGAAGTTGTAAGGCAGGTGCCTTCTGTTTTCAGCTTCACTAATAAAAACGCCGGCTGCTTCTTTATTCAGGAGACAGTATCGTTTCACAGGAGTTGTAGCACAAGCGATTAAATAGAGGCAACGACACATGTTGTGTCTCCGACGTTGTCTGCTGAGCTGAGCCGTATTCCTTTGGTGTTTCGCCTGCATAAAGTCATTAAGTAGGGGGTGGGGAGGGAAAAGAAAATAAATTTGCACTTGGTAAATAAATCTTTTTGATTTCACTGCTGCTTATTTATTTATTTTTGCTTGTCAAGCAAAAACACAGAAAATTTATTTAATTAAATTTGTATGAAAAACGCGAGTCAAGTCAGATAACATATGCGGCAACGGGGAAAAGTGAAAAATGTCACCCGTAAAGTGTGTCAACGTTGGACATTCTTTTATTTTTCAATTTGATAAATATTTATTTTTCGGTATTTACGTAAGGGAATTGTATTTAAATACGACAAATAAAAGGCAAGTAGGGTTGTAAAGTATGTGCAAAATACATGTACCTGCAATAAATATAAATTTATCACAGAAAATACTTGTAGCTAATTAACTTAGCAATCAACCTTTAAAGTAAAGTAAAGTTTAAATTGATTAAATTTCACCATGTTCTTACTCATAATATGAACAATAATTTTACTTTACAATTTTCTTTTGACTGTTTAGATTTAACTATGCAAAGAACCGCTCAACTAACGGTAAAACGATACTCTCTGTAACCAAATAATTTATACCACTGCTGAAAGCCACAACAATGCTACCGCAAAAATTTGAAGGCACCAAGATTTAATGTCCAACTTTATATGCTTCAGGTGGCAATGAGTTTCTGGTGCGTGTCTTGATTGGAAATTGGAGCATAAAAATTGTTTCACACACATGTACACATATGCATCCACACAGATGCAGCGTAGCGCATATATATATATATGTGTGCACATAAAATATTTATAATATTTTTATGATTTTATTGTTGTTTGCATTGCTTTTTATTTTTGTATTTTGTGTAAGAGAAATGAGCAAATGCGACTGCAGTCGAGGCTCGCATGGCTCAAGTCGCCAACATTTCCAGCATAATGACATTGACATATTAACGCGTCCGGGCAGCCAGCCAAGCCAGTCTGAAAGTATGCCATACTTTTAGACGCCGAACACTTTGCAGTTTAAGTAGAAGAGAAAAAAAAAGCATGTGTTAAATGTTTTACACGGGGCACATCATTAGTATGAAAAAGACGCGTCTGCCTTGCAGCTTGAGGCAAGAAGTGTTGACTCAAGTGTTGCCTAACTATCTGACTATCTTTCGTGTTTTTTTTTTTTTTTTTTTTTTTTTTTGTTGCAATGCGACAACAAGTGACTGTTTTGCCCTCACTTGACATTTAGCCTTTGCGGTGATATGGGGCGATTCCGTTTTAATGAGTGTTTCAAAGAACTTGTCCACAGAATGAAAAAACTTTTCAGGGTGTTAATTATTGAATTTTAAGTCCAGATGGGCTATTTAATTTACTGGCTTGCTATAAATATCATATTCCATTATGAAGGTAAATTTTATAGTAATTAACAGTTGAAATATAATTTGACCTATATGCGCAATACTATAAACGACGATTTAATAAAAAAATATACAGCATTTGTACTTTTTAAATACACAATTTAATTTTAAAGCAACTTATTTGTTACTCCATCGTCACATTAAATGTATAGTAATAATAACACTCAAATTTAAGTAAGTTTTAAAAATATTTTATGCAATCCCTAACAACTATATAGTTTCCCCAAACGTTTAAAAATATATTTATATACAAATACATCCCATTTTTAAGTTCCATATCAGTCATAAGAAATGCTTTAAAGCAAAACGTTAAGTTTTTTATGAGTCCGTTAAGCTCTATCGATGTAAAAAAAAAGACTGTAAAGAGGATAAAGCAGGAGCTTAAAATATTTATGTACACACAAATTTAAATCGAATTTCCTTAGCTTCAACTTCCTAAATTTTCTAATTTACTGATGCACATTACTGCCATAACTCCCCAATTTTACCGCAGCTGTAAATTTATGAATACGCAAATATCAGCAAAGGGAAACGCAAATATTTCATTTACATTTAAGGGACGTAACCACAAAATTTCTTATATTGAATATTTGTGGAGGCAGAAACTGTAAACTTCTTAGCTAAACAAAAGTTAAATTTACTTATCATTTAACATTCGCATTTCTCGCATTCGCATCGAGAGTCACTAAGCGAATCTTTACGCTTATTTACTTTCATTTCTAAGTATTTCAATAGCACAAACAACAACAACAACAATAACAAAAACAAGGAGCGCCATTTTCCCGTCTAGCTGGTCCCGCACATAATTCATGCTTGAGGCAATTTGAATGTCCAATAATCAGAAAGGCCTCAAGTTCTTGCGCTCGCACTTTGCCCTGACTTTTATTGACTTGACTTGGCCGTTTTTTGATTTGATTATAAATTAAATAAGTGCCATGGCAGCGCCAACAACTGAACCACAGCGTCGCCCGCAACGAAGGTTATCCCCCCGTCGCAGGCCCCCTCACTCTTCTGCCTCATTTGATTAAAGTTTTGAGTTTGCCATAGCGCCTGGCTCTTGGCATAATCAATAATTTATTGAACTTGGCCGTGCCAACACAGCAAACTTTAATTTAATTTCTGGCCCAAATATTGCCAGTCCGCACATGCGGCGTATGCGTAATCTACATATAATCAATGCACTGAATAATGTTTCCCCTCTCTCTCTCTCTCTCTGTGTGTCCCTTGTGCTACATAAATATACAATTGGCGCACTGCATCTGATGCCTGCCATAATGTGGTAATTTTGTTTTATTTTTCATGTCTGAGACTTGGCTCTGCGTATTGATTTAAATTTCTAAATGGAAACTATGGGAGATATCTTAACTAAGAGTAGACTAATTAAATAGACTACACATAATTTTTAAATATTAATATTGCTTAAAATCTTAATTAATATTTTCTCCTTTTCACTAAAACAATATTTAAATAAATCAAATTTATTTTGTATGCTAATTATTACCTTTGATAAATGGCGTATTTGGCCCATAGTATTTTTGCAAAAGTTGCCATTTATATTTTTTGTTCTTCTGTCTGGTATTTGAAAGAGCATTGACGCTGTCTAGTCTGGCTTATAACTATTCAATGCTTCTAGTTTGATGTGGGTTTAATTGCAGTTCAAATTGAGAGTGAAGGCGGGAGACGCAGAGAGAGAGAGAGGGGGTGAGAGAGAGAGAGTGAGCGGGTGCTCCTTTTGCCTTTCTAAGATGTTGACCAATTTGAAGTGGGCGTAGGTGCACCAGTTGTGTGTGGCGCACCTCGACACACGCTTATTAGTTTCCTAACCGAGCTTTGAGCATTAGTGTCAAATTCAATGCTGTGGCATTTATGGCCAGGCAACCATTGGATTTCGCTATGTTCCTGTTCCTGTCCCTGTCCCTGTCAGTTGCAGTTCTTGGCCCTGGACTGCCAACGTAAATGGTAAATGATGCATATTTCATGAGACTTACATGCCTTAGTGGCAAAAATTACAATGAACAAAATCAGTAAGCACACGCACAAACACACACACACACTCTCGCCTTTACACACCCACACATACACACATACACACACACACACCACAATTCTCTTGATAAATTGAATTCGATGGACTTTCGGCTGTCGTCTGAGTTCATTGAGTTGCCAAGGTTTTAAAGTCAGTCACGTTTCCTCCAACTGACAGAGAATTATTACCAAAATACCGTAAGCCTTCCCTTCATACTTCAATCCGACACCCCTCGTTCTGTTTGTGTTTTTATTTTACATGCATAATACTTTTGGGTGTTTATAAATATTGAAATAGACGTCAATAACATTTTCACACGCTGTGCTTGTTGTTTCAAGTCCCCTTTTTCCTCGATAAGTAAAATATTTTGAGGTGTTGAGGGTTCTGAGCTCAGAATTTGTTTGACTGCCTGCCTGCCTGTGTGCCTTGGCAGTGCGTGTCGCACCCAAAATCTGTTAATAATGATGCTTGACATATGTAAACTGAAGAAGACGCAACACAAACAGAATCCCAGCCCAAAAAGCTGACGCATTTGTGCGTGTGAAATATGTTTTGTCAACTTATTAAATATGCTCAATTCTGTATTCTTTTTTTTTTTTTTTTTTTTTTTGCATTGGAATACGTGCTGTGGCATTTGAATGTCATGATGAAAAAATGCCTTGCCTCGGGATGCGGTAACAAAATTGATGGTTAAATTATAAGGTGTGGTTTTCCTCTTTATGCAACTCTTATTATTGCTATAAGCTGAACACAAAGTGTGAAACTTTAGTGTTAAATGTGTCAAATATATTACGAGATTATAATGTCGCCTAAAAGCCATATCAATGATATATTTTAATATATATATAGATAATATACAATAAGTTTTATAATATTTAATATAAATAGAAAAGACTTCTAGTTAAATTAAATTATTTAAATTCAAGCGTCAAAAATTATTTAATTGAAAACAAACAGAATATTTAGTCCGGGTTGAAATCATCTCTTTCAATTTAATAAATAATATATTAAAATATTATAAATTAAAAATTTAAATTTCTCTTTTGTCCCTTTTTGTATATTAAAATAGTTAATTAAATGTGGCACATTACCTATACTGTTTTCCATTTAATAAATTCAAGACGCAGTCATCTGTGAATATTTTATTGAGTTTTAACATGGTGAGTTAATAATTTAATTGGCATTAATTTGAATATAATTTATTTAACATTATCGAATTACTGCCAAATTAACAATAAATATACACATTATTTAGGTAAATATACTATGGTAAACGGTGAGTACTTTGCAAATCATATTACGTATACGCCCTAACAATCACAGGAGCCGAGAGCAAGGGACGGCGCACTCATTGCCATGGCAAACGAGATTAATATGAACAAATGGATACCGTTTTTGGGGTCAACGTGTTTTTATTATCAATTTCAGCAAAAAATTGAGATGCTAAATGTGCTGCTGGAGTGCGGACGTTAGGGTTCGGTTCGCTTCTTTCCTGTGCTGTGCTGTAAGCACTTATGTGTGGTAGTGTAGTATAAAACAAAACAAATAAGAGTGCTGTAGTCGAGTGAGCTCTACTACGATATACCCTAAACACAACTAATAAATATGTTATAGTTTATATAGATACAGACAATTTTTGCGGCTGCTGAGAGAAATTTAGAAATATATAAAAATATTTTCGACTATAGCTTGGGTTTTTCTTATCCGATCTTCATGAATTGATTGATTGAGGCAGTCGATCAATAATATGTATATGCATATTATGTATAAATTAGATACCTCTGCCTTTTTATATTGACAATTATTGCTTTCGGAATGTATTGATATTCAAGAAACTAAGGCAGTTATCGATAAAATTTATCAAACTAGATCTGCATTGGTTATACGGCAAATATAAATATATAAAATTTGAATCTGTAGACCAAATATTCTCTGAGTGCCTCGTGCTCACACAGACGAACATAGCTATATCGACTCAACTGTTGATCCCGATCAAGAATATATAAACATCAGAGATGCATCCTTCTGCCTGTTACATAATTTTCGACATAACCAATATACCTTTTTTAAAAAGAAATCTTCTCTGTACGAGGCGACAGCAGCCGTCTGGCTGCGAGTTTGCGTATTTTCAGGTAACAGGTAAAAAGCATTGAAATGCTCCCGTGTTTTGCTTGCGAACAATCTGCTTTTTATTTTGAACGTCTCGTTGGCGCCATCGAACCGAACGACTCCCACTTTTAATGGAGTAGACAACAACAACAACAAAAACAACAACAACGACATCAACTTCGTTGGCGACACAAAATGGGCGCCAGTGTCAAAGCTACTCCCCTTTCAGCACTCCCCTCTCAGCACATTGTCTTCCCTGAGTCCTTCCCACGCGTTTGTCTAGCATTTTTTCTATGTATCTGATTTATAAGGTTTTTTGAATGGGTATCAAAAATGTGTTAAATTATACCAAGAACCTTTACAATTACACTAATTATTTTTGCTAGATGAAATTTATGATATTCCATTATTTTTGCGGTAACTGCAAAGATAGTTTAAACAAGTGATTCTATTGACTAAGCTAATTCTTTTTAAGCCATGGTAACTTGTTAATAAAATTTTTAAACAATTAATAAAATAAAATTATTAAGTTAAACAAAATTCCACCAAACTGAATATTTTTAAAGCTTGCCTTTTTGAATCATTTTCGATAAATTTGTCATGATGAAATTTCAAGCCTTTAATTTTATGTTTTATATTTTATATTATTAATATGTCAATATCAGAGAATATTTTGCAGCGGTGAAATTAGAAGCACATAATATTTTGTTTTATATTTTATATTGTTGATATGCCATATAAAATTCAGATTTGCTATACTGGAAATTTTGTAAGCATTTTCAGTACATTTATGAAAAGCGTCGCAGCTTTGTACCATTGCAATAAAAGTAACAATTATAATACAGAATGTAATTCAAACTCAATAGAGTCTGCGGGGTATCTTAAAATTAGTCGCAAAAGCTCAGAAGGTAAATTAAGCTTTGTTTCTAAGAAATTAATTTATGATACTTTAGGTTTTTCTACGCAAAGCATTTTAGTTAATGTGTTGCATCTGTTTATTCATCGCTAGGCTTACACCTGCTTTCCGTCGGTATGTGGGGGAGAAAGAGTCATTAGTAAGGACCACAAAATCCTCCCACTCGCCCGCAACATATGTGTGTCGTAAATATATATATATATATATAAAGCTATGTCAGTATTCGCATTCGCGTCAACATAATTGATGAGTCTTGCTTGAAGCAAATCTTCAATACAAAGCCGAATGTGTGCTATTTGTGTGTCCTGCGGTTCAGACACACACACACACACACACACACACACACACACAGTGGGAATCGGGTTGATGGGTGTTGGAATGTTGGTAAATTGGCTTATTTTGTCGACAGTTTAAGTCTACCGGGTATTTATTGAAATTTACTTGCTATGGCAAAACACTTAAGTTGGCATTAGGCCCCCAAAATGTAGTCAAGCATTTGATAAATGATTTCAAGTCACCTCACGGGTCAAAATAAATGTGTAAATAATAAATATCCTTGTAGAGCAAAGTTATCCATATAGTTAGTTATAAGGTAAAATAGTGAAATGTTGTTAATTTCTGGCGAATATTTAGGTAGAACAGCGGTCAAATTTTCCGACAAATTCAAATCCAAGAAATTTGTCTACAAACAAAAATTATGATAACTTTA
Source organism: Drosophila melanosoma (assembly GCA_035042045.1). Classification (NCBI taxonomy): domain Eukaryota; kingdom Metazoa; phylum Arthropoda; class Insecta; order Diptera; family Drosophilidae; genus Drosophila; species Drosophila melanosoma. Next base: position 652,662 of record JAWNLY010000203.1, on the reverse strand, counting down.
AGTTTACATAGAAATAAATGACATGGCGTCCAATGCAATATTTTAATATAGGTACACAATTAATATACACTTTATTCATAACAATATTTCAAGCGTAAAAAATATGAGAAATGTATAAATTTAAATGTAAAATTGAAAAGCCAGAAGGAAATAAAATGCGCGCAGCGAAATGCTCAAATTACAACCAGATCCAACTGCGAAAGCTGGCATGGGATCTGTGACTTGGGGTAAACGCTTGTTCACCGCGCAGGAAAGGATCATGGCGCGACTCATGCTATCAGCCGCAAAGGATCTAAGTTGCATGGCCGCCTCTAAGCCGCACAATAAGGCGCCACGTGTATAATAGCAGTCGAGGATATCGTTAAAGTTCTGACAGACTTTGTTTGCATTGCGTTTCTCGTACCAGTCTGCAGGACCTTCGCACTCGATCATGTCCGTACGCAAGTCCTTGAAGCAGCTGTGCGCCTCGGTGAGACTTGCGCAACGTTTCCTATTGGAACCACCGTCGCACACCTCTTCCTTGTAGTATTTGAGACCGTCCGCCAGCTTGGCATAGATATTGTCCTCGGCCAGCATACAGCTACTTGTGGCACTATGTATGCGTTGCAGCACATCGTCAATTTCAGCACAGGATTCCTTGAGCTGAGGCTGCGCCAATAGCATTACAATACGCTCCGGACTGACCACGTAGAGCCGGGCCAGCTGCAGCACCAAGGCATTATCATCGCAAGTGCGGAGTGCACTGGCAACACCTGGTTTGCCCTTGAGCTTATAGCCAGGCGGACAGGTAACTGCGACTGTTGACCTTATCTTATAGCCAGGTGGACAAGTTACAGAGCCATCTTTATTCGGCTTTTTTGTTACTGCTCCTGTGAATTTGTTGATTACTCCAGGTGTTGTTGTCTTACCATCATGACGATTACTGTGCGACTCATAGCCGTAGTTATGATAGTACCAGGGAAACCATATCGCTTGCGTCGCCTGCAGTTGAAAAACAAACACCAGCAAAAGCGAAAAGAGTGGCCAACAGATTGACATGGCCAAGTTATAAATATCTAGCTGAGCACACTATTTTTTTTTATATTCCAACACTTAACTTCAAGTGAAGTCAAAAAAAGCTTTGCCAACTTGTTTCTAATCTCTTGGAAATTATCTAAGCCAAAGAATTAAAGGCGACTGAAATTTCTAAGGAAATCAGTGCACATCATGCAAATCAAAGACTTTATAAACTCTGGCTTTTTGTGCGGTGAAATGGACATATTCTTTTGCGAATTTATGGCAGAAAGTGAACAAAGCTGAGGCAAGAAACTGTTTCACTTTGTGCTCTTTTCGCCAGAAAATCTCAAATGAAATCACCTTTTATGCCACCCATTATGCAACGGACCCACAACTGCTGCTGCTGCTGCTCCTTCTGCTGGTGGCTTTATCCTTGCTGCCACCTTTACGCACTTTTTGTGAATTGTCGGGGTTGAGGCAAGTGAATTTTATTAGCACTCATAAGTTGTAAAGTGTATGATGGCAAAGGACGAGGCGACTGACTGACTGTGGCTGAAGATTTTGTCGCATCCCCCCCACCACTGCTCAGCCCCCCCCCCCCCCCCCACTTCTTGTTAAACAGATTTTTATTGCAGTTTTTTATTTGCATTTCTTATTCTCGGATCCCGATATATATATATATTTTTTTTGTTTTCGTTTTATTATTTATTTTTTTTTTTTACTGTCGCACTTGACGTAAAGTCTTCTCTCTTTTTTTTTATTATTTAACATTTCGTTTCATTTTGTCGCTGTAGGAAATGAAATATTTTTGCATATAAAAAACATTTGACTTCATACTGTGACAATGTTTTCCCGCTGTTTATGTGGCAGCATCCACTTGTCAGTCTCTTGTGCTCTCTGTTTTTATTTTGTTTATATATATATATTTTATTTTATTTTGCTCTGCTCATATCCGGCACGTAATAAAATGACAAGGTAAATATGCAAAAAATTTAAAGAGCTCATGAATAAGAAAGTATGCAGTATTCCAGTGAAAGAGTGGGGAAAAATCTTTACTTGTGTTAAACATATCATTCACCTGAATATATATGACACTTAATTTCTTCATTAATGATATTAATCTTTCGCCGCAGACAGCAGCCAGTATTTTCCATTTTCATGACGAAGCCTATAAAAATAATTTGAATTGTCCTCACAAACAGCTCGACCTCAAAGTAGATGAAAAGCGAGAGAATGGCTGGCCAAAGTCAGAGAAAGATCTTTGAGTATTGGTGGCAAATTATGTCATTAGGTTGCCATGTTGAAATTTGCTCAATGAACTGTGTTAAATTTGTTGACTAATTGCGTGTGTCCTTTGTGCCCTGCTCTCGGCTGTGCTGAATGCCAGGAAATTGCTGTGGCGGCCTTTGCTAATGTTGCCATATATTATTGCTAAAACTGACACGAGCCGGATTTTAAAAATTAATTGGATTCCAATGTGTTGCACGTTTAAGGCCAAGTGCTGTCGATTGACGTGAATTAAAGTGTCAAGCATTTGCAGTAGGTGAGGTGACATGAAAAGAGAAAGAGGGAGGGGTGTGGTAAGCTCAAAGCCAGATTTAAAAATGTCTGCATTAAACTCTTGACTGAGCTATAATGAAATTTCTTCAGAGTATCAAACAAATTTAAGTCAATATTTCCCACATACAAAAAAAAAAACATCATAAAATATATGTAAAAAAAAAATGCAGATTCCTGCTTTTTCATATGACATGTTTTGATTGACAATCAGTCAATTAACACACACAATGGCATATATGGATTATTGATCTTGCCACCTCTTGTTTGCTATCAAAAGAGCTTTTTAAGTAGATATAATATATATTTTTTACACATCAATTAATACAATTAATTTCACATTTAAAATGTGATGGCAAAATGCACAGCCCAAGAATGAATACAAATATCCCCATAATTTATAAAATAAAATATAAACTCTTTTAAAATTGATATATATATATATATATAATGATATTTATATTTGCATTGTTATAAGCGCTAGGAGAAGAGAGCATAATTAAAATGTCAAACATGGCATTAATCATGTTGGTTAATGCACTGTGCTTGCGAGACTGTATATGCTAAATTTATAATTGCATTTTCATTATAATCAATAAAATGCGAAACTCGTTCAGCTTGGGAAAGTGCACTTTATAATACAACTGGCGCCCAAAAAATGTCACTTTATTGGGCAAAGAACTTTTACAGACAGCCAGGTGCGGGCGCTTCATGATAATGAAAAACTAATGAAAATGCAAGGAGCAAGCAGGGAACAAGGACGAAACAGTTACCTGTTAGTACCTGCAAGTAGTAGGTGTAGTGCCCGGTGCAAATGGAAATTAAATTGCTCCGGCGCCAGTTTGCCAGATAAAACTCGATACAAGTTTATCGCTTCATTTCCTTGATCTACCCTGTTTCAATAAAAAGTGGCAAAAAGCAATAAAAAAAAAAACTTCTTAGTGAACCATAGAATACAATATGCCCATAAATCTCGAATATTCCTTTACAAAAATAGATAAGCTTAATTTTTAGTTTTCGCTCGCAAATAATAAGCAGATATATACAGGTTATAAGTAGAATAGGTGTACCAAAAAGTTGAGATAAAAATTTGAGTATATTACAGATTTCTCATAAATATATTTATCTGCCTAAAATTGATTTATATCTAAAATTAGTGTAAATGGATGAGCACCATTCAAATGTCAATGCGTGGTAGCTCTTTGTCGAATACGAAAAAACTTGAACTTTTTAACTGTTGCCCGTTGAGTTCCCCCGTAACTAGTTCAAGTTGCTTACAGTAATTACAAATTTACCTAAGGAATTACGCAAGCTCTCGTTGAGTGCAGCTGAAGGAGTTTACAGGTGGCGGCACAAAACTTTCGGCAGTGGCACAGTGGGAGAGTGCAGAGTGCAGAGTGCAGAGTGCAGAGTGCAACTAGCCAGTCAAGTTGTTGGCTAAGTACTTTGGCCGGAGGAACTAGAAATAATATTATTGATAGATTAGAGTGGCTCGATGAGCAGTTGGAAAACAGAGCACTCATCAGGCAAAGTTAACGAATATATTGAAGTGTAGTTATGGCTTTTATGTATTCTGTTGCATCTAAGATGATTAAAGACTTATGTAACTTTTAACTGCATTACATTTCCAGAGCACTGTCCTCCTCATCTCTTTGACATGTCAGTGCTCTTTCACAGGGTATGATAATCTGTTAACTAAAAAATATACCGAGAAAAAAATGAAAGCTTTTAAAGAACTAGATTAAAAAACGAGGCTACAGTTTTATTCCCCAAACTTCATTTGGCCATTTGGCAACCAATTTCAAAGGTAGTCGAGAAAAAAAAAACATGCAAGTACTTTTTCTCACTTCTTTTATTTAGCTTTTTTTTATGTTACTCGCTGTCCATTTTGTCATCCCCTTTTGCAGATCACACACACTCTGAGGCCGTATGGTATAAAAGCCTCTTGCGGCAAATCCCAAAAACAGAGCCCCTAATTGCGAATAGGCAACCCAAGCATTACCTTAACTAAGACTCGACTCAAAGTCTGTGGCTATGGATGCCGCTCAGCGGATTTGTTACGGAATTATCACCTTTCACTTCCCTTTGTCCTATTTTCGCTCTTTTTTTGTTTGCCCCATGCTCATGCCAAATCCATACGAATGAATGTATTTTCGGCCTTCAACTTTCGATTTGAAGCAACTTTTCATTCAGTGCCTTAAATTGCAATTACGTTTTCTTTATAGCCACTTTTAGGTATCGCAAACTACTTCGCGAACCAAGCACGTTTTTGCAAGCACACACAAGTTTCAGTCTTATTCAAGTTAAGTCCCAAATCTGTCCGTCATTTTTTTCTTTCTATATTTTTTTATGATGCATTTATTTATCTTTGAAAAGATGTCTTGAAAAATTAAAAAAAAAATCAATCTAGATATCATGTGAGCATTGCTTACCAAATTTTAGAATTAATGAATAGTTAGATATAAATCTAATAGAATAATTCACTTATATTTTACTGTACTGTTAATTTGCCCATTCTCTAGTTTTTTTTTTTTAGCCACAAAGCGCTGCTCATTTGGGTGCTTAATCTTTGTAATAATTGGCCTGTCTACACTGTGGGCGGCGCTGAAATTGCGCTTAAGTTTAAGTTTGCGTCCGAAGTTGAGATGAAAATTACGCCGGAGTTTGGCGAAAGCGGCGTCGAGTTACGCGCAACTTATCCTAAATTACAATCACTTAGAACAGTTTAAGCAGACATTCTGCACTCATTTTAGACTTCCGTCTAATTTACATGCTATTTAAATTATGTTGCCAGCCAGAACCTGTCTGCTGTCTGCAGCTGCTTCTGCTTCTGCTGCTGCTGCTTCTGCTGCTGCTACAACCCGACCAATATGGAGGAGCTTCATCAAAATGACTCGACCTGCTTGCCTGCGAGCAGGCCTGGGCCTGGGCTTTGTGCTGAATAGCTGCCACTATTCGGATAGTCGTCTTCTGTCGAAAACTTGCACCAGCTGCTGCCGCAGCTACTTTGTAAAAACTTTTGTATGGAAAAGGAGTCGTTTTAGGGAATGGTGGGATTGAGAGGAGGTGCGACGTCAGATGGTTGCTCCTTCATGGCTTAACAGTGGCTGCAACTGCATAAAATTTCGCCAATATAATTTTAAAGAGCAGGCCACGGCGGCAAGTGGCTTCCTGTCCTGTCCTGTCCTGTCCTGTCCTGTCCTGTAGCTCCTCTATCCGTTAGCTATATCTGTATGTAAGCTTTTGCAATAAAAATGAATTAAATGCAATGAAGCAGCAACGTCGCCCGCTCGACCCGCCTCCTCCTGTTGCACACATCCGTTGAACGAACGCCTCGGGGGCGCTCGCACTGAAATTGTTACAACAAAGTGGATCGTTGAATGTGGCAAAGTGGGCGCCAACCAGCAAGCCAGAAAGCCAAACAGCCAAACAGACAGCCAGCCAGCAACTGGTGTCAGTTGTTGTTGGGATAGCTCAGGTAGCCAGGCTAAGTATAAAGTACAGACAGTACATAGATTCGTTTACCCGAGCTGGTTTTCTCGCCTGGCGTTGCCACGCCCACTTACTGCTACCGCCTGCCGCCTGCTGCATTTAATGGCAATTTGTAGTCGGTGAGCGTCAGCCTCATGCAAATTTGTGGCTTATAGTTTATCAAGCCCAACTTCCCAGCTCGTAACTCCACCCACCCCCCCCCCCCCCCTGCGCGCCAACAATAACTTCTAGAGTCGGGGAAAATGCGTAAGTTTGCATAAACTGCGTAGGTGGATCCTTGTGAAGGGCTGAGGTGGGTAGGCCAGGGATGGCATTCCAGCCTTTGTTGCGGCATTTATGGCTTTTAAGTTGCGTACCGCGTCAAGCGGCGTATTTGTCTGGGTTAAGTGAAATGAAGTTATTTAAAAACTGAAGCCCCCAAAATGTAGGCAACAATGTTCAAGCTTTTTGGGTTTAATTACAAACTGCTTTACTTTTTATTATTCGCTTATGTTTTACAAAAATATTGCAATATGAAGTTTATTAATTTTAAAAATTTTAAACTTTATTTTTAAATATTACTTTCAGTAATAAGTCAATACATTTTTCCTTTGAAATTAATAAAATGTCGTAAATATTTAATTAGGAAATATTAATTTATTTTAATTAAATTGCAAACATAAATAGACAAGCACTTTATAAGTGTCAAGTTTTGCTTTCAAACGTGATTAAGTTGTCATATACAGTTAAAGTTACTTTTCCCAGGAAAATACAATTCAAATTTATTAAAAAAAAACATTATTATTTAAATGAAATTATAAACATGTTATTGATTTAAAATTCAATTTATAACAAAAAATTAAAATGAAAAAATATATATATATACATTGGTTACTTTCTATACATGTTTTTCCTTTATTAAAAATACATATGCTCAACGCAAACGACATGGGTTGATTGTAATTTTTCATTTTTGCTATGTTTTATGATGCATAAAAAATATAGCGTGCTTTTCATACAGCACATGCTTAAATAATATGTATTTAAAAAGTGCCGATGGCAAACGGAGACAGACAGAAACGTTTCAAATGCTCCACAAAAATATAATTAAATGGTAAGCGTTGCCTGAAAACTAACTAAAAAAAAAATAGAATAAAATGTATAAATAATATTAGTTCTATTTAACTGAACGATTATCCACTTATAGAAGAGAATTATTCAAAATCTGCGTCGAGTGGCAGATAAAAGTTGCAACATTTAAGTGGCTGCTAGAGAATCAACTGGATCAACTGGGAGTTAAGAATATAAAAACAGCGGCTGAGTTTTATTTAAAAAAAAGTGCGTCCCAAATGGCAGATGAAAGTTTGCAAAGCTGCGCGCGTGTTTTTTGCTCAAAAAAAAAAATGAACAAAAAAACAAAAACAGGCCAACAGAAGAGGGAATTGCTCTTAATATTCTCCATATTGTAGCAGCTGTTGTTATTGCTATTATTGTTGCTGTTGTAATAGTTAAAATAAACAAAGAATTCAAAATTGTACTGAACTATGCAAATTTGTTGTTGTGCTTTTTAGCACTGTCTGCAAGTGCGGCAAATCAAAGTGAAAGCGCCAAGTGAACGGAATCGGAACAGCGAATAGAGAAAGCAAACGCAGAGAATGCAAAATAGAAAACGAAAAATGGAAAACAGAAAACAGAAAACGAAAAACGAAAAAGCAGCCTTCTGCTTGTTGTCCTCTTATACCGCTGTCCTGTGTCCCGTTAAAGGAAAACGTGAGACAGCTGCTTCAGTTTGGAGCACTTCACTTTCATGCTGTGCCCTTTTTCTTTCGGTCGTCGTCTTGCTTGCTCTTTACCATTATTTCTGCATGCCTTATGCATGGCACATTTATTGGTGTTGTGCTCCTCGTCCTGCGGGACTTCTCTGCCTTTGTTGGCCAACATCTCGTTGCTTTGTTGGCATTGTGCTGCTGCTGCTGTTAGCAGCTATTTGTTTGATTGTGGAAATATTTGCATACAAGTATAGTTTTTATTGGCACATCGTTGACACTGATAAGTTTCCCCCGGGATACTCTCCATCCCTTTCTTTCTCTTTCTCTATGTCTCTACCTTCCCTTCTCTTATTCACGCTGCTCTCAGCTCCAGTTGTGTCGCCTGCATCAAATTGAATAACAAAAAGGCGAGCACAACAAATATATAAAAAAAAAAAAAAAAAAAACAAAGAGCGAGCACAAAAAACATCAGCGCACTTGAATATTAATTAATTCCTTTGGATTTTGCTGGTGGCCACTGCGATCTGTGCTTTGCTTCAATTGCCCCTTGGCTCATGTCATTTGATTTGCATAGCAAATATTTTGTCTGAATTTGACCACTGAGTCGCACATGCAAACTTATTGAATTTGGTAACCAAAAATATTCTCAACTCGAAAAAAAAACATTGTGTGAAATTTCTAAAGAATTCTTAATGTAAATTAAATTAAGTTAACGTTTATTTTGAAATCTGACTATGCTAATGACCTAGAATTCTTGGCACGGAATATATTCACCAAATACTGAAATTATCAAGTTACTTACAATCAATTCTTTAAATTCAGAAAAACTTCGTATAAATAATTACCAGTTGTTGCTTTATAATAAGCATTTTTTGAGGATATCTTAATTGTTTTGTTTCATACAGAAAATGCTTTATATGTTATGCTTCTAGACACTAGAGCAATTCATTTTTGTAACAACTTTTCTTAAGTTTATTTTACTTTTTATACTTAATATATTTATTTGCTTAAAATTCTTAATTAAATTGCGTTTTAAAAATGTTTTTTAAAAATCAAGCCAATTTATAAATGAATTTTCAGACTGTGTTGTGCGCGAAGCAAAATGCAAGTCAATAGAAAAGATAAATCGGCAGGCGAAACTGACTGCTCAATACTCTAAAAAAAAAAAGTGTAATAACAGCTGAATACATGTAGCAAAAAAGCAATTATCATCTTTAAGGAACACCAACAACATTTTACAGAGATATGTTATTTTTATCGAATTGAGTTAATTGATTCCTTTTTGCCCCTTATACCATTATACCTGAGGCAACAGTGTATAAAAAACAAACATTGAAATTGAATCGCAATCTGCGTCTGCGTTTGGACAGTCTGATAATAGACAAAACGCAATACGACAAAAAAAAAAAAAAAAAATCATAAAAATGAAAAAACTGTTGCCTGACAAAAAAGGTGTCCAATACAAGCTAACTTCTGTTATTGTGCATGCAAAATGGAATTGACCAGATGCGAAAGCGCACACACCCGCAACACACACACACAGAGGACGTACCCGCCCTCTCACGTTTTGACGCAGAGTCCATTCATTATTCGCCATTCACTCGAGCATTGCATTTCGCATACGCCTCGTCCGCCACAGAGGCGTTGTCGTCATATATCCATGCGTATTTTGGATGGTAAAGAAAATACAAGAAAAATGTGGATTTTGATATGGCCATGGACAATAGTCATAGCCATATTCGGCTTAATTTTGTGGTAGCGGCGTAAAACTCATTTGCCAGAACTGTGCAGCGCAGGACGCCAGATGCTTAATCAAATATTTATTTTAATACAGAAAACAGGTGGGAATTTTCAAATGCTTCCAAAATCATCTAATTTATTTATTCATTTTTATTTGCCACCATTCCTGGCAACGCCTACAGTGTTTTTGTTCATTTCAAATGTAATACAAAATTGTTTTCTTTTCCCTCTCTTTGCTTTGCTTAGCCAAAAAAAAAAAAATACTTATTTTTGCTTGTCGCCTTTTCACTTTTCATTTTGTTCAAACTGTTCGCTTAAGTATGCTATGATTTTTGTTTCGGTTGAGAGTGAGTTTTTAATAATCTGAACAAATGTGTGTATGTGTGTGTATGTGTGTGTGTGTGTGAGTGGAAGTTTGTGACATGTACGTGCTTATCAGCTGATAAGTGTCTGCATTTTTAATACATGCTTTTCCTTTAAAGTGTGTTTTTGGCTTTTTAGCTCTTTTATTATTTTTTTTTTTGCTGTGCTCATCCTCTGCATTATATCTGGGAGTTAATGAATAATTCTTATAGAAATTTTATATATGGTTTAATATATTTTGACATATTAGAATATCCTTCAATGAAGTTTACTAGGTTATCTCATTAGGCGCGCAGGTAACAAAATTAAATCTAAACTGCTTAATATAGATTCCATTCGATTTGTTTGTTTGCAAAATTTAAATTTCGCAGTTACTCTAAATACCTGTGTAAATGTCACACATTTTTGTGTATATTTATATATAGCGAACACTTAGTTGTCTGCCTGCCTTGAGCTGTCCACCTTCGTTGTTTTTGCATGCAGCAACCCAAATTTCTTTATTGCAACATATCTAACTATCTTATTTACATGGCTGCATTTCCGTTCTACTCTCTTTGGCACACACGAATCTGTGGACTATGGACTACGGACTATGGACTGACTCAGTGGCAGACTTCCCCATTTAAACTAAAAGCGACGACCCAAGTGTGTAGATTTCTTTGCCATGCCTCTGATTTTGATTTATGTTGCAGTAAACAGCAGCAGTGGCAGCATCAGTCGCACTACCAGCAGCGGCTGTGGCAGTGGCAGTCGCAGTTGCTTCAGGACAACCTCATTTAATACTTTGTCGCATCATTTCACCACACGACAAGAGGAAGATAGAGAGAGAGAGCAAGAGAGAAAGGGAGAGAGAGACAGACCCAAGTAGACCAGACTTAACTCCATCTCCAGCTCGAAACCCAGCAAACAGCTAACCCTCTAACGCAACCAGACAACATTCCAACGCATGAATGCTTGAGGTTGTTGTTGTTGTTGTTGTTGTTGTTGGATTTCTTGTTGCTTTTGTTGGCTTTTCATGGAGCTGTGATTTTTTTCGCTGCATACTTTGCAAGCCAAAAAAGCCATGCCGCTCCATCTTACTCTTTCCCACATTATTGTGGTTTTCTGAGTGTGTTTTTTGTATACCCTTTGCAAATAGTTACGAACTGAAAAAAGGCATCTACATCCTTGTAATCCTGTTTATATATGTTCTTGTCCCAGCATCAATCTAGTCAATCAATAAATATTACACAAAGCATGCGTGTTTATTTTACAATCTATTGTTATTTATTATTTATTTAATTAATTTCAGTTGCAAGTAATTGAATAACAATCTTCAAGGGTATGTTATTTTTGGAATGATATCTTGCATATGCATTTGTGTGTGTGTGTGTAGAAGTGAATTACCACATTCACATTGTGAGTGTTTACGCCTTATAAAACGCAACATTTGCAGCCATGCAGCAAAAATAGCATTAGAATCGCTGCCAGGCTGGCATTTGGCAACGACACAATCTTGCTATTACCCCAACCCCCAGAATCCGTTTGGGGAGTGCTGTGGCTGCCACAAGTCTCCTCACCGAAATTTGCACTTGGTGTATAAAAAAACATGAGAGTTACGCTTTGTTTGACTAAAATTTATGTTGATGTTTCTTTTGCAACTTGCATCTATGTTTTGCTTTTGTATTTTTTTTTTTTTTTTGGCAACTGTTCGCAGACATTGCGACGCATGACTCATCAGTAGCAACAACTCGAGTCTGCCCGTCTCCCCGCCAGCACAGTCTGTCTGTTTGCCTCTCCGTCTGGCATTTTGAAAAAAAATGTTTTAATTTCTTGCGTAGATTTCTGCACTATTCACATAATTCACAGGCTCTGCGAAGTTTGTTCAGGCTATTAAATCCATTTAGAACTTGCTTGCCAGCCACATAATTATGTTTATATATATATATATATATATATATATATATATATATACCTTTATATATATTTATTTTATTTTAGTGCCAAGTAGTTGGCGTATCTTACTCATTTTTATACGGCTTGTTAAAATTTATATTCATTGAGTATTTTTATGCTCACGATTCATTATGCCATGTTGTATTTTATGGCCAGAACTAAAAATGTATCAAGTTGGATTTTTATGCTGTGTAGTTTAGCATATGCCTATCAAAATTGATAGCGTTCTGTGGTATTTTATGCGTTTTATGCAAAGTAGCCACAAAGTGGCAACTATATCTTTGTATTTCACAGATAATATAATTTTTTTTTATGATTTTATCAATGTATTTGATGAGAAATAACTTGCAGTTCTTTGTATATATTATATTTTTATGTATACTTGAACATTTTGAAGAAGTGTTGGATAAAAATGAAGCAATGATTTTGCAAATAAATGTGCATTATTTTTATATTCGTTACTCATTTTATTAATTATATTATAATTTTTTCATATTATATTTTACTATGATATTTGTAGTCTTCATATTTAGTTACTGAATGGCAATATTAATTTAAGAAATTATTTTCAAATCTTAAATATTTTATTGCTATATTGCATGTTTTGTAATATTTTATTATGTATTATACATTTTTATGATTTTAGTTAATATTAAATTTCTTGGGAAATCTTCCCTTTTGAAAACCACTTTTGAAATTAACCAAATTAAAGTTTTGTTTTTGAAATTAAAATCAGTACTTGCTCAGTTATCAGCTTTAGTTATTTCGTTCTATAAACCGTCTAAAATGCGAACAATGGCAACTACAAACAGATCCAAGTGCAAATAAAGTGGTTTTTTTTTACAAACATTTCGCAAAGCTCAGTCAAACTAACTTGTTGGTTAACCACACACACACACACACACATACACACATACATACATACATACAAACTTACCACACCTACATGCAACCACAAACATTTTCTACACACAACACACGCACACACACTCGCATTTAAAGTCATAAATTTTTATTTGTATGATGATGACTTAAGTTCTACGTGCGTACAACGACTCAACTTACACCTGCGCACACACACACACGCACACACGCACAGTCACCAATACATTTGTAAGCTGCCTGCTGGCTTTAGTTAAGTGCATGATTATGCTTTTAGTGGCATGTTGAGGTTTTGTCAGTCAGTTTCCCTCAGCTTTTTACCTACCTCAAACTTACCCTGGCCATTTTCTTTTGATTGCAATACTTGAAACTGACTTGACTATGTGTGGAACAGCTGTTCCTCTTCCATATTACCCTTGCCCCTGCCCCAGCACAACTTGTTCATATGTGCGTTAATAGAAAATTCTCTTTTTGGGCCTTTGCATTCTCAAAAGATGCACTGATTTGGATTTTCAATAATTTTCTGTGCAAAAACTTAAAAGGGATTTGGGTTGTAAGCAAAATCAGACAATTTTCATGTAAGGATTTTTTCAATTTTAATTTTAAATTTTTCAAGTAATAAAACTGTAGTAAGACAAAAATTAAAATATAAATTGTGTATCCCTTTACACTGTACTGGATTGATAATTCCTTTGGTATAAATTCAACGAATTTTTGGAAACAACTTTACATATTAATTAACTACAATAAATAAAAAACTAAAATCTACAATATTGAAACGTTGAAATTGTAACTCAAATTGTAATGAGAACGTCTGAAAACTTTTGGCAAACTTTGTGTTTGCTTAAATAAATAATTATTTAATTAATCGTTAATATTACTCTTGGAAATTAATGATAAATGTATGCCTAAGCAATTTAAATAATATATTATTTTATAATTGATGAATGTTTGCGTGTGGCTTTGTGATGAGATCGAATTATAATGATAAACCTTATTTTAGTGTACTTTATGCATTGAATTCATACAAATCATACATTTTTAATTAATATATCCACAAAAATTTACAAAAGCATATGCAAAACAGGACTACATGTGTAATTGCATATTCCTTAAATGAATTCAATTGGGCACATAATTATATTCATAGTTCACACAGAGAGAATACTTAATGTAACGCTGGCAATATTCATAAGGGAAACTTAAAGTTGATTTTAACATGGATTCTTTTAATTATGCGAACCTGGATTTTTCTACTACCTGCGATGAGGTCTACTCGAAAGAGAAACTACAGCAAAAAGCCGCTTGCAAGCTACTTTTCAAGTTAAAGTTATTATCCTGTGAAGAAGGAGGAGGAGCCAGCAGCCACTTGCAGACCGGGCCGGGGTCTTGAATAAATTTGGAATCTGACAGCGAGGACAACAACGACAATCAGCATTATGAATATGTAGCTACATCAACTTAACTTGATGTGTGCCTCATTGTTCATGTTGTTGTTGTTGTTGGTGTAGTTTTTGTTGTTGTTGTTGGCGTCGCTAAGGCAAGATGTTTGAACTTTAAAAGCCGCTTTACTTTTTATAAATACTCAACTTTCGCTTGGGCGAAAACTTTTCACCAGCAGTGTGCTTTGTCCAAAGAAATGAAAAAGACGAAAGTTTGCATTGAAAGGCGAAATTTGCCTTGGCGCTTTACCATTTTTATTTTCTCTTGTTAAATGCTTTTAGCCGCTTTGTCAGAAACTTGACTGATACGCTTGAAGCGCTTTCGATGATACTGCTTTTGGTTGTTGTTGTTATTGTGTTTGCTTTCTTTTCTTTTGTTTTCTTTATTTTAATTTTATTTATTTTTTTTTTTTTTGCTTTTTTGTTGATATAATGGAAGAAGTAATGCAAATAATTAAGCACTAAACAGCTGATAACAAATCATCAATTAAATAGAACCAATTAAATATAATGCTGTGGGCGCTGTGAAATAATCAAAAAGAAAAGTGCGCTAATCAGGGAAATGGGCACAGAGGAAGTGCCACAAAAGAAGAAGTGGCCGAAAAACGAAGTGGCCCAATTTTTCTCTGTGGTCAACCGCCATTAACGTTTATTGCACCCACAAATCGCCAACAATGGAGCCGCAACACAAGAAGCAAAGAGCAATATACAAAAAAAAAAACAGAAAAAAAAACAAAAAATAGAACAAAAGTGAGAAAAAAAGCAATGAGCAAAAAAATATAATTAAAAATAAGCATTACGCAACGCCAGACAAAGAGAAAAGCAAACAAACATAAATAAAAGAAGGACGAAGAAATGTGTAATAAAAGGTGCAAATTGCATTGGTGTGTGTGTGTGGGAGTCCTCCTACACATCCGGGCTGCAGAAGCATTTTAGGCGCCTAATTGAGCGTTTTAGTTATGCTAATTGTAGGAGTTGCCCGTTCGTCGCCCCTCCACTTATCCCCGCAGCAACCAGTAAGACGAGCAGCTCATCTTTATTGTTGTCATTTCTTATAAGTATTCCGAGTCCGGTCCAAGCTATGCACAACCCATGAGATCATTAATGGTCCACCATTGAGGCGTGCGCTCCGAGCTCTTGGAATGTAAATAATTAATTGTGTAATTGTTTGAGGCAGCAACAAAAGAAATGTATTCCATGTGATAAATGAAATCACAGTGGGTCTAATTAAATGTCCAATGATTTATAATTCAGTTAACAATTTGCCTGAAATAAGAATAAATACTCAGTTAACAATTCGCCTGAAATAAGATTAAATATTCATCTTAAAGTCAAGTTTAATTATATAAAAAAAATGTAGAAGATATCGATGAAACTTTCAACAAGTTTATTGAGCTTAATACTGAAAACTCGAAATGAAATTAGATATTTTTATTCCAAATCAAATTAAAAAGCGTTTTATTGTTCTTTTCTTTTGTTCGCTTGTTTTATATTTGATTGAACGAATAATTTTTATTTTACCAATAATTGGTTGACTTGTGTGTATATTTTTTATTCCATTTCTTTTTATCATAATATACAAATTAAGAGAAATTAAGAAGCAAATTAACTTAAAAATATGCCTGAAATAGGATTAAATACTTATCTTAAAGTCCATTTTATTTATAAAAAAATGTAGAAGATATCGATGAAACTTTCCACAAGTTTATTGAGCTCAACACTGAAAACTCGAAATGAAATTAGATACTTTTATTCCAAATCAAATTAAAAAGAATTTTATTGTTCTTTTTTTTGTTCGCTTGTTTTATATTTGATAAAAAGAATAATTTGTGTTTTACCAATAATTAGTTAACTTTTATGTATATTTCTTATTCCATTTCTTTTTTTTTTAAATTAAGAGAAAAAAATTCAGTTAACAATATGCCTGAAATAAGATTAAATACTCAACTTAAAATAGAGTTTAATTATAAAAAAAAGTAGTATCTTCTCGTCGAAACTTTCAACAAGTTTATTTACCTGAAAACTGAAAACTCGTAATGAAATACTTTTATTACTTACTTTAAATTCCAAATCAAATTAAAAATCATTTTATTGTTCTTTTCTTTTGTTCGCTTGTTTTATTTTTGATTATCTACCGTAAATACTTATCAGTTATATTCCATTCACGTTTTTTCTTTTATATTATATACAATTACATATATTCTTTTACATATATAGGTGTATTTATATACTTATAAGTTAATTGCTTATCTTTGCATTAATTTTTTTTTTGTTTGGTTTTGTTTGAATTACAATTAGGCATAATACATAAACGACTATATGTATACATATAATATTATATGGTACATATATAAGTATCAATTATTTATATATAACTGACTTTATATATATATATATATGTATATATATATAAATTGTAGAGAAACAAAGTGAAAAGCTTAGCACATTTTCTTTAATTCGTCTTCGTTTCGAGTTATCATAAATTGTGTTTACCAAAAAATTGAACCGGTTCGCAAGTGGTTATCTTAGTAGTTTAGGCAAGAATGTTATTAGTTTTTGGCTCGGCTTGCAAAGAAAAAAAAAATACCTTTTGTTTATCGAAACCTAACGAAAGGCTGCAATTCTTCTCTTTTAAACAAAAATATTGATGCATTTCCTTGTTGATTTTGCCTGGTTAGCTCAATTTTAGTTGTTTTGTTATTTTGTTATTTTGTGTTAAATGCATTCGAAGTTACTTTGAGCTAGCTGAAACTGGTGTACGTGTATATATAGGTGTAAATATTTGAGATACATTTTAGCAGTTGCTTGCTGTTGCCTAGGGCTGAAGCCTACTTTGCTACTGCTGCGAGTCCTTTTCCTGCTGCTGCCGCTGCTGCTGCTGCTGCCGCTGCTGCTGCTGCTGCTGCTGCTTAACCCTCCCTGAAGTGTGGCACAAGAGTTGCGTGACAATTGAATCATGTTAATTGCCTGCTGCATCTACTGCATCCTTTGCTGCTGGTGCAAGTGCTGCTCGTGCATTTGGGCACCCGCAGGCGTTGTCTTTGCTTCTGCTGGACTACAACAGCCTCTGCCCGCATTGGCCGATTCTTTGTAATCGCTGCCAGCTGCGACACTAATTGCCTGGCCAGCGACCAGCTGAGCATCGCCAGAAGCGTTGCAGTCACTGTAGCACCACCCACAGTTACACTTGGCCGGCACGCCGAGCTAACACCACGCCAGGCGGCACCACCATCCTCTAAACCATCGGCGCCGTCATCTTCTTCGCCTGAGGGTACAAAAGGAAACAGAAAGTCTAGCGAGAAATAGAGAAATGCAGGCCATATAATTTTTCGTTGCTGTTCTTGTTATTGCTGTTGTTGTTGTTGTTGTTGTTACATTCTACATTGTCTACGTTACTGTGTATGTGAACGCTAATTGGCTGCCAAAACTTACCCTGCAGCTGCGTCAGGTAACTGTTCTTCTTGCTATGGAATTGCTCCTCCTCGTGCAGCGTATACTGGTCATATATCTCGTCGGCACCCACGCGATTCCCGCTCGCCCCATACTTGCCAAAGGGATCCGCTTCCAATATGGTCTTCTCCGTTGTTTTCCAATACACATCATGCAGCTGGGCGCTGCAGCGTAACTGTAATTTAGGACACAAAGCATATGTCGAATTTAATTCTCCCCATGGATATGGACAAATGGATAACTTACTTTCAGTTTGCCATTGTCAAAATGTTGATCCGTTACCACGAAATGGATGCCCACAATTGAAGTTTCCATATCGTTGCGACCATCACGCAAAATCTTATGATGCCGCACATGTGATGGGTTCACCTAAAAAAAGTGAATATTATTAGAGGAGAAAATAAAAAAACTTATATTTAATTTTAATGCAAATTGAGTAAGTAATTGACTTAAGCAACTTGTAAGTTTTCAGAAATAGAAACTGATCTAGAAACTTACATATTTAGTTTAATAAAACAAAGAATACTTATAAGAAAGTTATGCAATGTTTATTTTATATTAAATGTAAAGTCAGATATTAAATGCAGACAGCTAAATAATTAGCTAACACACAAATAGACTGTCGTTCACACGTCGACTGTTGGGGCAATTTGAGCTTCAGTTTGTTGGCAAACAATGCGCATTGATGGCGCATAATAGCGGAAACATCAACAACAGCAACTAGAAAGGGCGGAAATGGCAGCAGCAGCAGCAAAGCAAAGTACAAACACAGCCAAAAACACAGTCAAACACTCAAAAACACACAAACCGCCAAACAGCCAAACAGAAATTACGCAAGTTGGCAGCTGCAAAAGACGCTCAACGTGCAATTTGTGGATTAAGATTGAGTTGCTTTGAGTTGGCTGCATTTTGAGTTCAACTTTTCTCGATTGATTGCTAAAATGCAAAGTTCCCATTTCCTGCGCTCTGTTTTAAGGAACTTTTGAACAATAAGCCCACAAGCAATTAAAACAAAAAAGACGATAATTCATATGTGCATACACTGTAGAAAAACATCAATTGATTGATTAAAAAAATATAATAACAGACCGTCGGATTTGTAATAATAGCTTAATATTTTATTTAATAGTAAAATAAACTATGCAACAGATGATATAAATATTGACTTGATATATTATTAAAATCAGCTGTATTTAATCTACAATCGATTATGTTTTTTCCTTGTGAGAAAACGAACCAAAACATTTAAACAATAAGCCCACAAACATTAAAAAAAAATATGACAATAATTCATATGTGCATACACTGCAGAAAAACATCAAGTGAATTATCAAAATATAATAAGGGAACATCGGAGTTGTAATATTAGTTTAATATTTCAATTAATACTGGCATAGCTAAATAAAATATACAACAGATGATAAAAAAGTTAACTTGATATATTATTAATATTAATCTTCAATCAATTACGTTCTTTCTTTGTGAGAAAACGAGCTTAAACTTTTGAACCCACAATTAATTTAAAAAAATGTACGTTAATTCATATGTGCATACACTGCAGAAAAACCTCAAGTGAATTATCAAAAATACACTAAGGGAACGTCGTGGTTGCATTATTAGCAAAAATAGTAAAATAAAATATACATCAAAAGATATAAATATTGACTTGATATATTATTAAAATCTGCTGTATTTAATCTTCAATTGATTATGATCTTTCTTTGTGAGAAAACGAACCAATGCCCAACTCATAATGTGTTGCAACTAACAGAATAACAGTCACTTCATTATGCGCAGATATTCAGCGAACTCTGATGCAATCCGCCGCACAAAACACAAAAAACTATCACATTGCATAAATTTGAGCACGCCAATTGGCAAATTAGTTGGGCAGAAGCAAAAACCAAACAAAAATAGCGAGATGGGCGTAACTGAAAATGTTGTGCGAAACTGTTTGGCGAATGAAGAGTTTTCCAATGGCGTTTCACACATTTTCATGTCTAGTGCTTCCATAATAGTGCGGTAAGCTGCGAGAGCTGAAAAGTGGGCGTAATGCATGGGGCGTGGCATGACAAACACTGCGCTGATCCATGCGCTGCATGCGTGGGTGGGAATATTGTTGGGTGATTGTGTGTATGTCTGGTAATTACAGAGCTCGTTCACCACAAATACACACGCATAAATTACATACAGATGACGCTTAAAAACAAGAAAATTGTGTTTGCATAATTTGGGACTCACCTCTTCATTATTCACGGTCCATGTGAGATTGGCCGCCGGACGCGAGTGTCGCGATGTGCAATTGCCCCGCAATATGTCGCCGACCCGATATCGCGGCCGAATTCCGTTTATGAATGGCGCATTGTGTGGCGTCTCTGCAAAATGCAACGAAAGATATAACTGTGAGTTGACCCCTTCCACTCAGTGTCCTGCCCTGTTCTGCCCTGTCCTGCCCTTGCCTAGCCTACCATCCAATGCAATTGTCACCGTAGCTCAACCCACTATTTACTGCCCCGGGGCTTTCATGTCTGGCGAATTTGAAGGCTTTCCATATCGTTGATGTTTTTATTTTTGGTTTTGTCTGTGTGTTTGTGTGTGTGTTTGTGTGAATGTGGATTTCGACATTTTGTGTAATGTCAGTCGAGGCCTGATCCCTGCGGTTTCGCAGTCCATAATTGAAATGTTTTTGTATGGCCTACGCGTTCGGCAAATAAATGGTACACAGATATAATTGGCAGACAAGTTTCAGTTGAGCAAAATGGCAAAACGTGTTTCTTATTTAAGAATTACAAAAACAACCTTTGTCAACTTCGAATCTACCTTAAAACTGCTAAATAGCTAATGAGTGTCAGACTTATATTACTGAGATAGTATCATGATAAAACCGAGTTTAATTTTAGATATTTCAGACTTAATCGCCTTAAATATTTTTTATAATTAGCAATTAAACTTGACTTTAATATAATAGGTAAATATATTTCATTACTTTGTGTCTGTTATCAGTTTAATTGAGTTCAATCCTAGTGTGAAGCCAAGTAAATTTGGAGCATAACATAAGGGGGCTTAAATCAGCTTACAACACGCTTAGAATGTAAACGGGTAAGATGGCTGTAGTCAAGAGAGCTCCACTAAGATAAGCACTGTGTGTATGCATGTATCCTGACAGCCTAATGGAAGGATATGCCCAGATCGTCTAGGTTGTTGACTATTCTGATCAGGAAATTTGTCAGTTTGTAATGCTGCCAATTTTTTATAAAAAGCCAAATGTAATATTCGATTCAATTCACATTTCCCCAAATCACATGCGTAAAGTGTCTCATGATTAAAGTTTGGTTCAGTGAATGCAAACTAAAAACTAAAAAAAAAGTATTTCTTATATTTCTTTTTTCTGGCATGGGAGAGTCCTGTGAGTGTATATATATAAGTTAGGGTCTGAGCATAAACTTATATCAAGTCAAACATAAATACGAGAGAGAATTGTCAAAACTCAATGTAAGGCTGTCATATGCGAAGAGGAGCAAGTTCAATGGGCCAGGCCAAAAGACCTGGACTTGAGCAGATGTCAAGAGGCTGGGGTCAGAGAGCAAATGCTTGCCAGACAGCAGCGGTGTGTGGAGTGGGGAGCGTGACTAAAAAATAAACTCCAAGTTCGAATTTGCGGCAGTCAAGCAGACAAAATACAAGCAAATTTTCCGGCTCCAGATGAAGATGAAGATATTTAAGCAGCCAAACAAAATAAAATAAAAAAAAAAAACTCTAGCAAAGCGTTTGCGATGGTCAATAAACTTTCAGATACGAGTGTAAATGTGTGTATTTATTTGTGCGTGTGTGTGTGTGTGGTTGTATGTGTGTGTGTGTGTGTGTGTGTGTGTGTGTGTGTGTGTGTGTGTGTGTGTGTGTGTGTGTGTGTGTGTGTGTGTGTGTGTATGTGTGTGGTATGTGGATGATTGGCTTACGAGCTTTGCCAAAGTGAGGCAACTCAAATTGTCTGCTCGCCTGTCCCAGCAAAACTTTTAGTCGTGTCAATTTCATGTTTATATGGCCACCGCAGTCAGTTTGTGTGCGTTTCAGATATACGTATTTAGTTGCGGCAATCGGAAGACAACCACAAGGAGGCGCCACATTATCTTGTTTTCTTATTTTATAGATAAACATTTGTGGTGTGCATCATTAAATAATGTGCATACATCTTATCGATGCTCTTATCCTAATAGCTGTCACCCAACCAATTCACTTTAGAAAATAATTTCAAATATTGGCAAATCCTATTTATTTTGCATAGATAAATTATAAGAAAAATAAGTTTTTGCTTTACTTTTAAAAGGGTTAAAAGTTATTAATGAACTTTGAATTATTATTTAACCAATAAATCCTTCTTGTTAAACAAAACTTGTAGTTGAGATAAAAAATTTAAAGCTCTTTTACATGATCGGATCCATTGATGTATTCCACTCGAAATGCACAATTCGGCTTATACTATTCAATAATTCCATTTGGCAAAAATTTATATGACTTGTGCTTTTGTTTGAGTTTTTACTTACCAATAACTTCCAATTCGGCGGCCGCTATTAATGTATGAAATGAGGGCGCATCCGCAGATACTTCGCAGCTGTATTTACCGGATGTTTGCATTGTTACCGTATCGAGCACCACTTGGCTCTCATTGGAGGATGGGCGCTGCGAATAAAATGGAGATAGAGTTGTGAAAACACCGGCCAAAACGGCGAACGAGAATGGAAAGTTCTTGATATAAAAGCGAAATAAATTTGTTTAAAAATATACAACATACGTAAGTAAATATCCACAGAGATAAATAGTGTGTGTGCGTGTGTGTGTGCGTGTGTGTGTGTGTGTTTGGTATATGGAACATTTCATGTACGTATCTCGTGGATTGCTGGCGGCCTCGTGTTGAGCCTCCTTAATTATTGAGCAGACGAAAAATATTGAAAAAAATAACTACTCCGGTTGTGGCAGCAAAATTGTTGAAACTGTTCAACTTTATGCGGATCACAACGAATGTTTTTTACTTTTTTTTACAGCCCGAAAGTTTCCGAGTCTGGTATGTATTTTGTTGTTTATATTTGTATGGAATAAGGTTGGGCTGGAATATGTGCTTTTAAAATCATCAACGAGTTAAATAATAAAACTACCGGTCATTTTTGTCATTTTTTTTTTGTTTTTTTTTCGAAAAATATCGTATGATGAAAGGTGTTGCGAAATGTTAAATGAATTATTAAATATTTTATTTGTTTTCTGCTGAATATTGTAGTATAAAAAAAATGTTCAGACTTCATATTGGCATATTAAAATCCCAGTGGATTTTTATTGACAAGCTTTGACAACTGAATTTTATATTTATAAATATTCAAAGCCAGCTGATGATGACATGCCAAAAAGACCCCCATAAAACGTTTAATATTGTATATTGTATATTATTTATTATGCAAATATTCATATATGCTAAACGGATTTCTGTTCCACAAAACTCACACAATTCTTAGCAGTGCTGATAATAAATTGTTTTTTCTAAATATTGACAATGTTTATGAAATTCGTAAACTATTTGCGACTTTTATTTTTTATATACATATTATTTTCTGTATAGCAGCTTTCTCATAAAATTGAAATGGATATACAAATAAATAAAAATTCACATGTACTTCTTTATATGCGTGAATAATTTCAAAAATTGTGAAGGAAAAAGTTAAAAAATTGCAATATTTATTGAAAAATATTGCCTGCACATCGACAATCTACCTAACCATACCAAAACCATTCCAAACCGAAGCGAACCGAAAACTAAATCGTAAAAACAAAACTCAAGAGTTACAAAAAAGGATGCGCCACAAAAATACGTTTTGTTTTCCGGCTCGTAACTGCCATCAAGCGGAAGTTAAAAACCGTGTTTTGATTTGATTGTGCACTGAAATGTTGTGGGCCTGTCGAACTACGGCTTTCTATCCACAGCTTTGCCTCCCCCCAATCCTGTCTTTCGGTTAAGTGAAGCATTTCACTGGTTTCGATGCGCTCAAAATGCAAATATTTCACATTGTTCAATTCGCGCTTAGTTTAATTTATTTCGATTTTTTATTGGCTTGTAATAAAAAGGGTCACCAAAAGTGGCAATGATCAAACGGTTGAACAACTTAAAGTCTAGATGAAAATACGTATTTAATCAATTTTTTATACATATTAAAAACAAATGCGAAAAACAATGTGATATAATCCCTTCACTAGATTATCCTTAAATGTAGAAAAAAAAACAATTGTTACAAATCTGTAATTGAATTTAAAAGCGCTTAAATTTCAAACTGACTGCTCAGCTCGGATTTATTTTGTCTTTATCTCTGATTAAATATTACAAACATTACAAATAAAAAGTATTTCCTAGTAAATTATATATAAATAATTCCAATTTTTATTGTAATTACATTTTACATTTTGAGCGCCAATAACAATTAAAATTAGGCCAACTTACCCTGACTTTAACGCCTGGAAAATGAAAGACCTTCATTGGTGGTGTTTCCTTGGGCGTAAATCTGTAGAACTCTCTTCTCCCCTTGTACCATTTCACTGAATACAAACTGTCATCCTCGATGTCGTAGAAACATTTAAGCACCGCCTTCTCCCCTCGCCTAACCGCATGTGGCACTCGCACTCGCACATCCCGCAGAGCACTGATTTCTGTGGGAAAAAGTGAGAGAATCATTAACATAAATTGCTATTTATATAAATCTATTTGTGGACAGTATATCAAATGAACCTAAGCTAACAAACACTTCAGAAAGGTTTTATTAAAAAAAGGGCATTAACCAGAATTGTATATTTCTCATTTATTATTATTTTTTGCATACCCCCCACACTTATTAAAAATGGGTAAAAATGCTGAAATGTTTCTGAGTGAATGTATGTCACAGTCAGAAGGAAGCAACTTCGATTCCACAAGGTATAAATCGAATTGATATGGAAAATCCCGTAACACATGGATCTCAAAATCAATCAAATATAGAGAATTAAAATATAATATGTAGGCCTCTATTTCTCGCCTTTATTTGAATCTATTTGTATATATGTTTTTAATTCATCATAACCAGTGTCAACCATTAGAGTCCACAAATCCTTTTTTGGCAGCTTACAGCTGAGTTCAGGGTATATCGAAGTCGATATCATTCGTATTTTGTTTTTTTTTTTAATAACAATTTGCATTTTATTATCAACGTTGTTTTTATTTTACGGCTTTGGGAATTATTTATGATTTTCATTTTATATTTTATTTTTGTGTTTTATTATATAAATCCCAGCAGCATTTTATGGACTTGGGTGATGGCTCGGGGTATGTGTACACCCTGCACCAAAAGTTGTTGTCCATTACGTTTTTTAACCATTTTGGGCTTAAGCCATAATTTCTTACTCTTTAATTGATTTATTGTACGCACATATGTCTATCATTTATTGAAGGACTATTGTGTATTCCAATTTTAGAGTACTTTCTTAATCCCAACTACGCAATTCAGAACTATTTGAATATATAACTCAGTCTACTCACGTAATTCTATTGCTGTGGGCTTGCAATAAAATAATTTATTTAACATATATATCATATTTATATGGGCTTTGTCTGGTGCTGACAACCGTACACATGTCGCCGCTTGTTTATTGTCAGCGCTTTTTTAGGCCATCAATTCAACTGCCTGTCGCCACATTATAAATCAGCATATAACAAGTAGCCACCCCCCGCCCCATCTGCCTTCTGCCATCAGTTACCAGTTTACCTCATTGGTTTATTGCCGGCAAGCCATAAAATATGCATATAAAAATAATTTTTGATTTGTGCCTGATTAAGTATAATGAGATTAAAAAATAACAACCGTCACTGTTTACGTTCATAAAATCTGGTTATTTAAATTCAAAATCGTACAATTGGGATTTCCGTTTTTTTTTTTTGTTGCACAATCAAATATGGTCATAAAAATATGTATGTTATTGCATTTTTTAATATTTGCTTTTAATATGGTTTCCATTATTTGCATGTACCAAAATTGAACTTTAGCGCAATTCTATTGGATTATCCCTTTTACTGATTTATGCGATGCAATAAAATATGTAATTTAAAACTATTTTTGTATTAGCTTAACAATTCACTTTACAACTTTTCTTTTGAGTACCTATATAACCACTTTATGCTCTTTTGTATTTCCCTGTCATTTAATGCCACTTTACACATCCCAATTCTCTGTTGTCTTCTGCTCCTTCACAGCAAATCGTCAATGCTGGAAAATTACGGCAGCAAATGAATGTCCAAACAGGCAACACCCGCATTATAAAAGTGTGTAGGTGTGTGTCTGTGTGTAAGAGTGTTTGGTTGGGTGTAACCCTTATAAATCCCATAAAATAACTGTAATTGCAAAGTTTTTGCTGCTAGACACGAGCGCACGCCTACAACAACAACAACAACTACAACATAAACAAGAAAAATAAAAACAACAGCAACAGCAACATAAGCAGCAACAGCAACAGCCGGAACAATGCACATGCAACTCGTCCATTTGTCTGCAACTCCCAATTGCCAGAGTTGCGGCTCATAGAAGCCCTCTTCACATCCTCGTCTTCGTCCTCGCCCTCACCCTCGTCCTCGTCCTCATCATCGGATTCGTCGTTGTCGGTGGCACTGGCAACGTGTGCAATAAATATGAATAACGAGCATAACGTGAGTGGCACACAAAGTAAAAACCAGTCTACACAACACACACACTCACAGAGAGAGAGAGAGATGGGGAGAGAGAGAGAGAGACAAACACTGGCAGTGAAATGGCAAGTCTCAGCTCATGTCCTTGTCGAGGCGACACACAGCGGCAAATATTTGACTTGTGCTGCGCATAGGGGGCGTCAGATTCAAAAGGGGCTAGGCTCAAAACCTATGACTTCTTTTATTTAATCCTTGCTTATGCAACATGCATGCAACACACATTCTATGCAGCCGTTCCCCCAGAGACAAGCAAATGTCCAACAAAAATTGTGATTTACACTCGCATCACACAAAACCAGCAAAGTGTCCATGTGATAAACTAGCTAAAAGATTGGCTAGTAAACTTCAACTGAAAGTTAGGATCGAAAACAGAATACATTTACTTGCTACTGGGAGGCATAACTCGAAACCTAGTTGGGAGATTATTAATAATAAATAGGTTTTTAATATATTTTTATAGCAGTAATAAAACTTAACTTCAACGTTTTAAGGTATTTTGGGCACAATTATTGTCATAAAATGATAAAATTTTGCTGCTGTTATTATTATTATGATTAATGTTTGAAATAAATTTTATATGCTTTGTGTTTGTATTTTAAAGTTAATTTATTAAAAAATATGCAATTTATTGAATACATTTTTTTCTCATTTTATTTAATGTTTGCTTATCACCTGACACGAAACTTCTTGAGTTAATCAAAATATATTATCTCAGATATGGCTCTCACTCTCTCGCTGTCACTACGACCCCCCGCCGTTTCTCTCCCTCTTTTTTTTGCTAAACATTTTTTTAATAAAAGTTTTCAAAACAGAAAAATAACTGAGAGTCCTATTAAAATTATGACATATATTTTCTGTAATATTTGAAGTCAGCTTATATTTGTCATAACTAATTTAAGCTTCAAACACTAAAGAAACAAGCATCACCGAAAGTACAACCAACTTGGACTGGAACCCAAACCACATACTTATTCTCTGTTGCTACTCCTGTTTCTGTTTATGGCTTAGTTTAGCCCACAACTGCCACATAATTTTGTTCCACATGAAATGTTTAGAAGCAACGTTTGCCTCACTGACCACACAGGTTAGTCCAGGAACTTGCTTAGAATATATAAAAAAAAAACGAAATAAAATAAAAAAAAAACCCGAAATAGAAAATGTTTAATAGAAAAACTGTACAAACTTAAAGTTTTGCAAAGCGAGGCTCTTTGCCAAAAACTTTCGACGTGGTAAGTTTATGAACTTAGCTGAGATTGTTGCACAACATCAAGTTTCACTTGGGCAACAGTTGCTGCCACACCATGCCATTTAAATTTTCTATTAGCAGGCAAAAATGCAGGCAGCCTTTCAACTGATGCAGCAGGCAGACTGAGCAGGTGCAGTCCCGAAAACTATGGCAAATTTTAGTGGGCTCTGTGTGAACTGTGTGGCGTTGTTCCTTATCGGCAGCTGCCATTTCACACTTGTGGGGGTTGACTCTGGCGTCTGGTGCTCTCCACTGGCGCCAAATACATCATAATTTGTCCAGACATTCGAGCCATTAAAAATGTAAAAGCGCATCAAAGTGTAACTCAATGCGGGCTCTGCTGCTGCTGCGGCTCCTGTTTCTGCTGCTGCTGTTCCTGTTCCTGCTATAAGTTGCCCCCTATAAAATGACAAAGCGTTCCAACACTATTAGTGTCAGGGTGACAGCCGCATACTTTGTGGACCAGTCATTATTCAATCAGATTCGGCAGTCGCCTGGCCGTTGAATGGTAATCACAAGAGATGAGCGAATGAGAGTAAAAATACGATATGTTTGGAACTAAACAGATTATTCTATATACATTTTTAATTATATATTATATATATATATTAAACTGAGAAAATTTATGAAATTCCATATAGCTAATAGAATACTGGTACAACCCATTCACAAATAAATATTAGCGAAAATTAGAATTTTCGTGACACGATAAACTGTGCTCATCAGCCACAATTTTTAAAATCTAAAAGTTGTTGATAATTCAATGAAAAACATATATAATTATATATTAGTAAAAGTATACAATAAATAATAATAAAAACTAGTTGGAATATTAAATATTAAAGTAGCACAAGAAATGAATTAAAGGCATTTTCCTAAATTAAATTTACTATTTATTTTTTACTGCAGAAACTCTTTTTGTGTGTTATTTATGTAAATTTTAAAGCAGCATATTGAAAACACATTCCACGCATCTCTCACATCTCTAGGAACAACGCAACCAAAGCTGATCCTGGTGCTGCTGCTGTTGCTGCTGCTGCTGACTCACTGACTTTTATCAGGGACACTGTTGGGGTACACCACGCCGACCCCGTTGCCCAGCGACTATTTACTCAAGCAGACTTGCCGCCGTCGCGTCGGGGATGCTTCTGTCCGACACTCTGGATGGGAGGGGGTTAGGGTGGCGTCGGTTTGGAGGGTGACTGAAAAATTGTTGACAATTTTTGCTTAATGCATTTGGATGTCAGTTTTTTTTTTTCGGTGACTGCGACTGCGAGTCTGACTGTGGCTGGCTTTCATGCGCATTTTCCGCACTTTGTTTGCCCTGCACACACACACACATATAAATTCACCCACACCAACACACACACACAGCCACACTCAGACTTACACACGCAGAGCGCTTTCCATTCATTTCATGCATTTTTAGAGCTGGCAACTCGAAATGGCGACCAAGTTGATGAGTCTTCCCCCATTTCGGCTGTCTTTGCCGCCTCGCTGGAGCCATTCAAAGCAGCAGCCGCAGGAATAGAAGTTGACGCTGTTAGCGAAGTTGAAGCTTGGCCAGGACATTGATGTCCCGACACATTGCTTTGTGTGGATTATGAAATTTAAGCACAAAACCTCATTCCTTTTGTTTGGCTGCAGCTTTCCTTGTTTGGTGTTTAATGGCACATTTTCCGGTTTTCCTGAACGACAACCATACACATTGGTCACATTGCCAACTCTGGCTGAGTTCTCCTCAAATTAAATGCATTTCGTTTTTAATTACAAACAGATCTCCTAGATATACCAGTTATTAATGCTTGGAATTAGTGGAGTGTAATGCTGACTGCTTCACATTTGAACGATGTTTGTGGATAAATCGTTGGACACTCTTAGAAAATATTTATTATACATTGGGCAATTCACAATGTACTAACAGTTGTCGCATTCTCATTTCGACTGTGGATAACACCGAAAAAAAAACACAAGTGTATCTGCGGGATACGTGGAAGGGGAGGGAGCAACTCTGGGCAACTCTGGCCATTTATTTAAAACTAAATAAGACAAGCATCGCTAAGTCGCCAAGTAAGCTCATAAAACCCCCAACGAACAAGTGCAAGCAACGTGTAAAGCAGCATTGAAAATGTTAACCCAAAGTGAAAAAGTAAAAAGCTAAAAAACACAAAAAATAAAATGGAGCAAAATAAAATAAAAGTGAGCCAGGGCCATGAAAAAGTGCAAGGGATCAAACAACTGCAAGTAAAAGACACAGAACATGGCAAAAAAAATGGAAAGAAAAAATAAAAACTAGAACTAAAAAGATATTGAACGAAAAACAAATACTCTTTATATCTAAAAAAAAAATGGTCATAAATAAAACAAATTTGATAAAATAAAGAAAAGGTATTATAACTTTCAAATTTTATTTAAAAAAAAAGGAGAAATATGGAAGTAAAAAATAAATTACGCAAATAAAAATGATTCTCGCCCAAAAGATATATCAACAAAAAAATAGATAAGTCTACTAATAAGTTACTTAAGGGCATAGATATGTCTCATTTTGTAATACAATTAAAATACTCTTTGTAAGAATGTGGACAAGAAAGACAAGGCGAAAAAGTGAACAACGATTCGAGTTGCAAAATGCTGCCAGTTGCCTCCATTTGTCCGAGATGCGCCCGATTCCCCCATTCAACCGTTAAGCGTTTCTAATCTAACACAGAAAATTGTGCAAGAATTTGTTGCAATGACCTTTTTATTATCCATTTTCAACCCACATTCACACACACACACACACACACACACACATTCGCACACTCACCTGGCCGCCAAGCAAGTGCTCCTTTGTGTATGCAATGCTTTTTTAGATTTTACACTCCTTTGCATTCCTTTCGATGGGGAATTTGCAATGGCAGCGTGTTTTTGGCTAGCCAAAAGCCGTGCTTTATACCATGCTGCACATGCATACCCTTTACTCTCCGCCGAGAGCCGCGCCTATTCGTGCTCAAATTATTTGCGGATTTGCTAAATTTGCGCAGTTCCTTTTCCTACACATGTACTATAAAATTACACAATTTGCCACTGCCAAACATACTCGAGCTGTGTGTGTGTGTGTTAAATGCTCGTTTTCGATTGTGGCGGGGTCAAAGTGTATTTTTGTTGATGTCACCAAAACTTCAGCTTTAAGCTTAGCCTATAAAACTCTTGTAAATTTCAAGTAAAATTAATCTCGATAACATAAATTGATTGAAGACAATGTGTTTCTTATTAACAAAGTGAATTTAGTGTCAAAGCTTATACACCTACAGCTGAGGAAGCCAAACATCTGTTAATTTAAATTGAAAATTTGTTTCCATTACCCAAAAAAAAGTCTATAAATTTATAAACACATTTCGGGAGCTCATCTAATTGAACAAATGGTCAGCCTGAAAGTTTGAGCCAAACTGTTGAGTGCCTAGCCAAGGAGTTCGCATGTCCTGTTGGAAGTAGTCACAAATGGCAATACAAGAAGGCCAGCAAAAGACCAAGTTAAATTTATAGGCACTGAACCAGGAATTGCGACTTCCGACTGTGACAACACATATACTCTATTTGTGTCACACATATACACATACACAGCACACCCACTGAAAGACAATTTCTGGCATTCAACATATCCAAAGATGGGAAACTTACAGTTACATTCCCTGGCAACTTCATTTGAGAACGCAGCGGAACTTTAGAGAACTTATCCAGCAACGACGACGACAAGATAAAATATAAATAGCCAGAATTGTTTACGGTGGGGTGGATGGTGTGTGTGTGTGTGTGTGTGTGAGTGTGTGTATCGTAGGAAAGGGGCGGGAGGGTTGTTTCGGAAGTGCCACTGATAGCCATCACATGCTGAAGATTTACTTATTAATGCCAGCCGGAATTCCATCCTGGCAAAAGGACGAGATACAGGCAGACATACTGGGAGACTCTGAATTACCACCCGCTGCTTTTACTTTGTTTTGTTTTGAAGTTTTGTTGGTTTGCCGGGCGGATTTCTGGCTATCCTTGAGAACCCTCTGTCTGCCGTCTTCATCTACATCTGTATCTTTTTCTGGTTCTTGTTCTTGTTTGGGTTCCCCATTGACTTTCGACACCCCTCTGAGTGTGTGCTTGCCGACATAATTTGTGCCCAGGCTGAGCTCGGGGACCAAACCAAACCAGAACAGGACAGACCAGACCAATCCAGCCCAGCCCAGCCCAGACCAGACCAGACCAGACCCGGCTGTTGCTTTTTGCTTTTAGTGACTGTGACAGTTTTATACGATTTATGTCATGGTAAATTAAAAATTACGCGTGCTGCCTGTCGCTTAATAGTGAGCGAGGGAAGCTTAGTTGGGGTCTAAGATAATACACAAAATTGGGGTAATAGCCACACAAAGCTGTGTCGGAAGGGGAGGGGAGGGTACAAGTGCTGGCAATCTGTGCTGCTGGGTAATAGTTTTTATCGTTATGATATATGGGTATATGTATTTTAAATTTACGAGCTTAAGTTTTCCAGAATGTCTTCATGCTGAAGGCATATTTAAGATATTTACTTAGACGTTGAGCACGTCGAGTTGATTTTAAGCAAATTTGAATTTGACGTCTTCGAAAACTTAAATATATTGTTCGATGCGTACAACCTTATTTAAAATATAAAAACAGATCACTATTAAACACAATTAAGTTTATGAAAAATACTTAACTAGTTAAAGATAAATAAATATAAATAAATAAAATAAAAATATTACTTTTCTTATACTATAGGAATTGAACTTATCAGCTGCCTTAAAATTTGTATAAATTAATTTTCAATTATAGCCGAAACCTAATTTTCTCAAATGTTTTTCCATAATTGCCGACATTTTTGTGACAATGGCAAACGATCGAAGTTTTGCTCTAATTTGCAATTTGAATTCATTTGACATTGCAAATAGAAAAAAAAAACAAATACCAAAGCCAAGCCAGAACTAATTTGCAAACAATAAAACACATTTAAGTGCATGTCGGGCATTAATATATTAAATGAGGCAAATTTTCAGATACCCGCCACACAAAATAAATGACATCTATTAAGGAATAAAGTAAGGGAAGCACCCCCGTCAACCCTCGCAGCTCCCCTCTCATCGCGTGTCAGCGACAAATTTTTTGGCTACTTTGTTCGCTATTTGCTGTTTGGTTGGGAATCAAAACGCATTGGAAATCCATTGATTTATTTATATATCTATGTATATATATTTATATATCAGAAACATGTCTGCTGCAGCCCTATGTGTCCAAAATATATTGCAGAAATTTTAATTAAATTTTAGTTTTAGACAATTCCGGAACTTTTATCAAACTATTACGGCAAAATATTTTGCCTTTGACAGTTTAGTAACAGATTTATTTTAGAACATACAAAAATAAATACATCTTTGTCTGGTTATTTAGAATTCAATTTTACTCCGAAACGAATTTTTATTATTAAAGTTAAGGTTGAAATTGTATTAAAATAATATCTCTTGTGTTCAAGTAAATTGTTTATTGTCAAGCTTATATTATACGAAAATCAATTCATGTCAGAGAATTCCTGTCAGAGTATCAAAAATAATATTTAAAAATGGTTATATAACCTCTTTCAGTTTGCTTTCTTTGGTCAGTCAGTGACTGACATTTATCCAAATTCGTTGTACTTTCTTAAAGCTTAGTTCTGAAACTGGCTAATGTAATGTTTATTTTATCATCATACTAACCACATCAAAGAATTGCATTATTCTGATTCTAAAAGTTCCATAAATTCGTTTTGTGTGTCAAACTAAAAATCTTATAAGCTAGTAAAACAGTCAAGGAATATGAGTCTCTCCGCGGAGAAAAGTCTCAGATTCATGCAAAAAAAATCACTTCTGTATATCCAAGTGCTCTTTGCGAGCATGTCTGTTAACTTGGCTTGCTCTATTGCTTTAATAAAATGGCTCTTATCATATGTACATATGAAAAGCTCTTATGCTTAATGCTGCAAGGATTTATATCAAAAGGTTGCACAATATAAATCGGAATAATATATCAATCCATGCTCTTAAAGCTTTTGTTAATGGTTGCATAATAAAATTGAAATATTCATTTAAGCGATGCTTTTTTATTCATATATCCTGCAAGAGCTTGAAGAACAGCTTAACAGATTCTTATTATTTCTCATTTATTTACATATGTATTATTTATCATATATCAATAATCTAATTTTAAGAGGGTCTAATTAAAAAGCATATTTAAAAAATCTGTCATAGTTTGATATAGATTTAAACTACATATATAAAGTTTTCAATTAGCCTGAGTGTTAAAGTTTTTATTAGCGTTATGAGCCTGGGGTATTTAGCATTTACACTCCCCTTTTAATGCGCTAAAATCGGTTTAGCTTATTTTCAACAATAACCTCGCATGCTCATAATATTACACGCCAAACACAAAAAAGTCACTGAGTTAACTGAAGGCAGACCAGAAAAATAAAGAAAAACTGTACCTAATGCAATTTTCACCTGGCCATGGTCAACATCCACACTTGCCACCCCATAAGCCTTGTGGCACTGGGGCCCAGACGTAATTGCTAAATACTTTTGGCACTCACGCTGACCAGACTTGGTTCGGTTCTCAAACGATTCCATATCGTAGCTAGGAATTTCTTTTGTCTTTTCGTTGTATGTGTGTTTGGTTTTATATTTTTCTCATTGAGTTCTCTCTCTCTCACTCTCTCTCTCTCTTTTTCTCTTGTGTGTCTGCTCTTCTTTCTCGCCGTTGTTTCGCTAGTGTTACTTATTTTCTTATCGTCTCGGATTTGTGGTCGCCAACGTTTCGTTTGCTTTTGTTGAAATTTTGCTCGACAAGCTTTTATTTTTCCTATTTGTCTGCCCGGCATTTGTTCCGCTTTCTCTTCTGTTCATACTCTCACTTCTCTCTTGCTTTCTCGCTTTCTCCTTCTTTTTTTTGCCACAGGTCTATTTTGGTAGGAATGCCTAAAGTACAAGCGTGTGCCATGTTTATTTTTAATTAATTTTCCTTAAGCAGTCTAAGCCTCAGAAGCAAGGCAGAAAACGAAAAGAAAGGCAGGAACAAATACAACTGGAATTTGTGTGTGCTTCCCCCCTCTCCCCTTCAATTTTTTTGTTTTGCTTGGTTGCTGTTAATTTTTGCAATTTTCTACTTAATTTCCTCGCTGCTTGTTTTGGCTGCTTTCTACTTTTGAGGTCGACACCATAAATGTTAATGGCGGTAATTGTGTGCGAGAACAAGAGATGAACTAGGATTGCCATTGTCTGCTTGGTTTGAGATAAGCAAAAGGCGTCCACAGACAAAAGCTATTTAAATTATTTGATTGAATTAAATAAAAACCAATTGGCAAAAGGCGTCTGCTTAACTAGCACTTATATGGAAAAGAGCTGTGAAATAAAATGAAATAGTTAAACTCATATTTCATTTTGTTCCTCAGCTTATTTTCCATTCAAAGGATTACTCTATATTACAGTGGCATGTGCTGAATTCAATTCGGATTCCTTCTAAATATATATAAACTTCAAATAAATCAGATTTTTTATTTTAAGTTTTACCAACATAACTGTCAACCCATTTCTTTGTAAACTATGTAAAATGTATAAAGAATTCCCTAAACATTTTAATAACATTAATAAATTAGTTAAAGTAATGGAAACTTTAGCGTTATGTCCTTTGAAGCAACTTTACCCCACACTCCTTTCAAGCCAGCTGCACGGCTTGAATTGAATTGAAAAAGTATGAAATTGTTGGTATTATTGTTCGCAGGGAACAGCTAAAAAAAAAAATAAAATGATTGTGAAAAGCAAGCAGAAATCGCTTTGAGACACAACTTTACTACTAGCAAGCTGAATCAAAGACATTCCCAATTGCTAAGTTACCTTCACAATGGGGAATTGTACATAATTTCATTACGCTGACAGACAGGACGAGACAGGACACGGACAAGAAACTGAAATGAATTTTACGCAAACTGAACAAACACAAAAAATAAAGAAAAGAAAACAATTTTTGCAGTCCAATTGAAAATGGCAAAAGCGACGGCTTCAGGTGTCACTTAGTCAATTAACTTAATTTGATTGGAAAATAAAGTAAAGTTAATTAAGCAACGCAAAACTGATTGTCAGTCATTTAATGAGCCTGTTTGCATTCACTGCCTATATCAATTTCCAAAAACTGAATTAATCATTTATACGCTTATTATACTTTAAATGCTACTAATTTCCACTTAATAAAGCCATGTCCTCCTTTCCTTTCCTTCCCCCTCACCACCTCAGCCCCTTAATTTCCACGGTTGAGCGTGCAAAATGCCGCCAACTGTCGTCTGGTTGGCTGCAAACTGATTTTCAAGGTGGGCCGGCAAAAGGTTGAGGATTTTTTGCGGCTTGACTCGCGTCTGGCCACTGTCAAGGATGGCGGACTGGCGAACTGGCGAACTGGCAGGCCGGCGTTCATTTTGGACACTTAAACTGTCTTCAATTGTGCTTGAAATTTGTGTCATTAGCGGCACGCAGCTAAGTGAAACGGGCTTAGTCTAAACGGCGCCAAAATGTGGCTAGCAAAAAGACAGCAAGCTAGCCAGAAAAGTGGAACGAATAGCAATCTAATAGGCATTTAAAGGTAACTCACTCGACAGCATCTCAATTATTATGAAGTTAAAATAAATCCTTTCAATCAACAATATTAATTTAGCTTACAATACGCATATTTACTAATTGAATGAAGGCTTAAAGACTTATTACATTTTCTTCAAGTTAAACCAAATTTATTTCTTACCCACACTACTCAATATTTAACTATTACATAAGATTAATTATTTGTAATAAGTCTGCTTCAAACAACAAACAAATCAAAAGTACATTAAATCTCCATAACAAAAGATAAGCATTGTTCCTAAGTTGAACGCTCCAACTAGAGTCAATTAGTGAGCGCAAACTTCAAACCCTCCTCAACCCAGACGGGTAACCTGGAAGAGCACTCCTAGTCAGCATACAACATGACTGCTAATAACAATCGACCCATTTCATTGAAAAGCTAAGCCATGCGAAGCACTCAGCAAAATCAGTTTAAACAGAATTAATATGCCGGAGTTGTGTGCACTCGTCTATTTCCCAGCCAATTCTGGGCGAAAAGTTGCCCGCAGGTAAAAAGAAAAACGTGCTGCGTAATTTTTGACGTAAATTCAATTTATACTTTTTCAACAAGTGAAAAAAAAATAAGTCGACGAGTTGCACGTGTGCGCTTATTAATTCTGGTCCCCTTCCTGTGTTTTGATGTAACGCATATAAATAGAAATGCAGCGAGCATAAAATATTGAAAAGGCCAACGGGGCAGCCGTTCAGTGGGCTAATATGAACCGGAAATCGCATAGCGCACACTTCCGACGCGAACCGTCGTCGAGCCATGAAGTCGGAAATGCGTCTTGTCAGTTTTATTGGCAGGCACAACGTGCGATAGATACTCAGAGAGGGGTAAACAAAGGGAAGAGAGATAGAGAGAGAGAGAGAGAGAGGGAAGACCCACTGAGGCCGATAAAAAGTTAACGCATAAATAATAAATATGGCTTGTAGTAAATGTAAATGCGCACTGAAACTAACATAAATTCCAAAAAAAAAAAGGCTCAGCTGTGGCAACTCAACATGCCACCAACTCCACCTGCTCCCCGTTATCATCATGACATTTAACACTTTGGCAAACAGGCTGGTGACGCCATTCCTTCCACACAGCCATTCAAATGCACTTGAAATTCTTGAAGCAACAGCTGCGACCTGCTAAACGAGTTGAAATCTGTGTGAGTGTGTGTGGGTGTGTGTGGGTGTGTGTGTGTGTGGTTGTGGGTGTGCGAGCAAGTTGAGGTGCAGGGCGTAGTAAACTTGTTGGCAGCAGCCGCGTGAAATGCGCCAAAGCCAAATTAAATAAGATTTGTTTGGCTGCCTGCCATTCAAGATGTGACTCGACTCCACTCGACTCGACTCGACTTGGCTCGGCCCAGGTCAGGTCCTACAACTTTTGCTGATGCCAACCAACGCGACTTAACGCCCCGCATTTTAATGAGCCCAGATTGTGTGTGTGTGTGTGTGTGTGTGTGTGTGGGGGCGTCTCTTGCGCTTTGTTTGCCAACAAACATGCGTCAAGTTCAACAGTAGCAGCAGCAGCAGCAACAACAACAACAACAACAACAAGCAGCAGCAGAGCAAACAGAGCGCTCAAAGTTTTTATCATGACGTCTTGCCCTTAATTTCAATCTGAAGCACTTGCAACATTGTCGCCTATCCTAACCAGACCAGCCAAATGATTGTTGGCCACGCTTGGCACGTTTGTACAAAAATGTTTGTGTTTAGAATGCGGAAAAGTTGTTGGAAAATTGAGTTTTGTGTGCAATTTTATTCATTGATTTTTGGCTCTGTGGGCAATGCGAGTAATGCGACAGGCAGTTAGCAGGCACTTGAAATGGCCCCAATAAAGCAGTTAACAATTACGTAAACAGTTAGTAAGCTAAGCAAAGTGCAAATTTGTTCAAATAAAAGATTAAAATAATATAAAAGAATCAACAATTTTGAATAAAAATTACTTATTCTTATTTGATCTGACATAATCCTATTCAATTAATATTAATGCCATCTTTAAATATGTGTAAAATCAGTTTGGAAATTGGCTCTTCTTAAAACAGTTTACAAATTTAAATGGGTTAGTTATTTATTTTTAATATACTATTTCCAATTGAGTATTTTTGCATAAGCATCAAAGCACACCAATAAACAGACATATCAATAACTACAACATATTAAATCTGTAATATCTTAAATGTTTTAAAAACAATTGATTGATTGTTGTTTTATAGTCGATGTACACACTTTATACAGGCCATTTTCATTTCAACATTTTGCTCTCTGATTTGCACTTTGACTCTGCTACACCTGCAGCTGCCAATCAAAGGTGAAGCCGATGCCAAACCTCAAAAGTCTCTCTCCGGCTGACCCATTACTGTCATTCCATATATTCGATATGCAATACGTGTTTATTGGCAACTTTGGCCACTCATTCGTCATTTGAGGTCACATCCGAGATATGTAACAAAATAGAAATGTTCAAAATTGTTGCTTATTGGTACCAAACTTTCAACTTTGCCAAAAGGCTAAAGTTGCATTGAGCAGACGAGGCGTGGCAAGGCAAGAATTGTAATCAATAACTTTGATTGCCATTGGAGTGAAATGTTGAAAAGTTGCACAAAACGAAACTTAACTGCAAATGCCAACAAGTTGATTAATTTTACAAATAGGTACATTTTCATTTGCTGCACCCTTTGTTGCCACTTTTGTTGCATTTGCATTTACAGTTTGTTGCCTTCTTCAGAGAAGTTTCTCATAAATTTGTAATAGCGACGCGGAAAATGTTTTCATTAAGTTTTTATTGCTGCAAATGTCAGCAATTTAAATGAGATAACGCTGATATGGTTATTTAATATGCAGACAACACAGCCACACCCACAACACACACACACACACATACACACACACACACACATACACTCAACAAGCTGAACAGGTGCAGCCAGCGCTCTGTGTGACTATTTTTATGAATTGCCATGCATTTTAAAGTGACAGTTAAGTTTTCCAAACTACACGTAGGAATTTCCTCTATGGAATTTTAATACAATTTCTGCATGGCAAAAAGAATGGTACAACAAACGAATGGTTTTAATTACTGTGGCGAAAAGCACACTGAACTAAAATGTAGAAAATGCAACAATTGCTTAATGAATCACAGAAATTAAAAGTAAGTCGTAGAAATGACTAATTACA
This sequence comes from Drosophila melanosoma, assembly GCA_035042045.1. NCBI lineage: Eukaryota > Metazoa > Arthropoda > Insecta > Diptera > Drosophilidae > Drosophila > Drosophila melanosoma. The sequence goes on along the minus strand of JAWNLY010000203.1, from coordinate 613,243 downwards.
AATATTTTGTATAAATAAAAATAATAAATAAAATAATTAAAACTTAAAACAGATCTCTGACCAATTCAGCAAGTAAATGTAAAAATATAATTGAAATAACTTTATGACACATGTGTTAAATTGCAATTTACAGCACTTTATGTAATTTTCATTGATTATATTTTTCGATAATTTCGTGTTAATTAAGAATGCAACTTCTGACACATAAAAGGTTTAAATTATTTAAAAAAAAAAAATCAATTAAGAGATATAAAAAACACAGAACATGCCAACAGTCATTTAACAATATTTGTGTATTTTAATTTTCTAAAATTGTATTTCGCTTGTGACACAATTTTCATTTAATTTTAAGTGATTTTATTTATGCCATTCACTTCAATAACGTCTGTGTGTGTGTGTGTGTAAGTGTGTGTGCTGTCATTGTGTGTGTTCAAATTTGTTAATTATTTTGCGTAAAATAATTGCATAAATATACAAAGAAAATAAAATTGAAATTACATTTTATTAGATAACAATGTCAATAACTTATTTTATTTATTTATACACAAAACTAATCTAAAAATGTAGTCATATAATTAATGATTTAAATGCATTTATTATAGTTATTTGCATCAAAAAATGAAATTATACTAATTAAAACTGCTAATCGCTATAAATGTAATTTAGCTGCAGCTCAAACCCCTTCGATTAATGATGCCAAATACAACTAAGCCGGATAACCTTACAGGAAATCAGGCTTACACTGTGCTCCAACTATAATAAGCAGGTGTAATTGTTGCCTCTGTGTGTGTGTGAGTGTGTGTGTGTGTGTGTGTGAATGTGTGTGCGTGTGTGTGTCGCAATGTGCGTGTCCATTTGTAAGCAGCGTTTTGTTATTATGCGCCGAACGCTTTCCATGTTAATTGTTAATAACGATTATTAAGTATTTTGCCTGTGGCAAGGAAGGATAACAACAAACACTAAAGATAATAGTCCAAATGCATATTTATCATTTTAAACACGCCACACTTCACACACGCACACACACACACAAAAGGCGTATATAATTAACTGTACAACTTCGCATATGATAAACATAGTAACAAAATGGAAGAGTTTGGCAATAAATAAATAAAAATGCTGCAGTCGAGTGAGGAAAGCTGCCACAACTAAAAGCCAACGACCCTGCATGGAAAGAGTCATCAACCGTCAAGAGATGGTTTTGGTTATCACTTTGCCAGTGATTCCTTATGCAATCCGAAGCCAACTTGCCACTTGAATTTGCGACACACCTGTGCCTTTAATTAAATCGCTGAGCGTAGAGAAAAAAAATCAATCGCTGCATTTATTATCGAACCAATTACAGAGCATGACAATGCAATACCCAGTCTACCCCTTTTGGCTGAGACGCACTCGAGACGAGGCCAACGAGGCCATCATCCCCTCGTTTCATTTGCATGCGATGGCACGAGGAAACGAAGCCCCAATCACCCATTATCAGGCACCTTTCGGTTATGGCACTTGGCATACTAAAAACTAACTGGCGAATCAATGGCAAACGCACAAAATATGAATAAACTGCAGAGTTGTGGGGGTTGTGTGGGGGGGGGGGGGGCATGCTATACTCATCGCTTGAGATGGAGGAGAACTTCAATAACTTGGATAGAAATCACAACATGCACAAACGAAGCAAATAACTATTATTGAATTTGCAATTCGAGTCAGTTTTTCAACTAGTGACACGCCCCCTGAGTGGGGTGCATATATATATATATATATATATATATAAATATATTTGTATATAGATAGGGACTGAAGAGATCGTTACTGAAATTCATGAAAATCTCGCATACAGCTAAAAGCCAAAATGGAAAAGCGAAAACAAATTGAAGCTTTAGAGGCTGTGCAGCCTGACAAACTGCAGCTGTAACAGCCGGAAGTTTTTGGGGCCATTTTTCCATTTGTCAAGTGGTTGATAGTAGGGGGGTTGAATGGGGCATGGGGGATGGTGGATGAGCGGCTGACAGCTTAACAATTTTGAAGCGTTCCATCGAAGGGGAGGGGAGCGGGAAATAGCGGGGACTGGCTTACTCGCAGAGTGGCCACTTCGAGCAAGCCTATGGCCATGAAGGTTAAGCGGCTTAATTGCTGTTAAGGTCAGTTCTCTCTGGACACACTCGTTTTGTGTCGTCACAACGGGTCCAAAACAGCTTTTCCATTTTACAAACTTGTGTGGCGCCTCTCGCTCAGCGCCATCACGAACACAGGTTGCAGCTCCGAAATTTGCATAATAACAGGAAACAATTTCTATGCGCACTTATGCTTTTGGCTGCGTGACGTTAACGCATCCAAATGCGCACAAGGATCGAGCCTTAAAATGCATTTACCGGAAAACGATGTGTTAGTTTGACAAAATGCGACATAGCCACAAAAAAGGCAAAAGAAAAAAATAAATAAACGCCAGCTAATAGTTAGAAAATGTGTGGGGGAACCAAAGAATACGCAATTTGTTGCATATTTGAAATATAATTGTTGGCAACTGTGAGAAATCAATTAGTGATCAACAGAATATTTTTTTGTAGAATAAAAATTGTACTCTTGAGCAACTCTTGAGTGTTATGTATGTTATATCATCAATCAAGCCAATATAAAACATATTATTGGTATTAAAGGAAGTGTCCTAACATCAATAACAAACTAAAAATTTACAATTTGAAGTGAGTTGTTTAAATACAGCGTCTTTCTCATATTGTATTTATTTATTGTGACTAACAGTTTGTCAATAAAAATAATCAAAATCAAATTAATTAGATAAATTTAAAATGGCAGCTCAAATGATTGAGCACATAGTTGTCAAGCAATACTTTAAAATCCCAAAACTACAAACACCTCAGCAAACAAAATTACAAACTGATATCATACACTGATTTAAGGAACTTTAAGGACCTTTCGGCTCATCTAGCTTTTGCTATGCAGTCGTAAACTATAAAAATATGTGTAAGTAAAGCACATATCCTAAGTGAAATATAAAACAGTGCTCTGTAAATACTGAAAGAGCCTACTCCTCGATGTGTGCTTTAAATTAACTTAATTAGTTGGATGTACATTAAAAATTATACACTGCGCCGCGATGTTAAATGCGACACGTAATTCTCAGATTGCCGCTCGCCTGAAAGTATGCCACAAAACCTGAACCTCAGACGAGAGGGTGCGTGTGTGCGTGTGTGCGTGTGTGCGAGTGTGCGAGTGTGCGTGTGTGCATGTGTTTGTGAGTACAAATGTCGTTTTTTTTAACGTTTATTAACCTGCCATTATCGAGCAGACCAGACCCATTGCACCCACAGAACGCGTCGTTTGTGGCATTTGCTGTCAGGCAAACCGTCTGCTAGGTGCACAATTTACACGCCACGATAAAAATCTTCAGCACGCAGCAACAACAAAGCGCAATTTGTGTTTGCACTGTCTGCTCCCCCCCAAAAAAAATCTCCACCACAAACACCGTTAAAGCCAACCTCAGGGAGCAGCTAACAAAGCAAAATACCTAATTAGTCTGCGGCTTGCTTTTTGGGCAAGTGTCGAACATCGGTTGTGTATATGATTTTATTTTAATAATTACAACAGTCTCGGGCGCAACTCCAACGCACTTTCTAATATGCCACGAGGGAATATATACATATATATATATATATATATATATATATATATGTATTTGTACAATCCAACCGTCAATCTGTTGTTATTAAACAAAACGATTTCCATGGTTGACTTTTGATTCGTTTCGATACGATTGCTCTTTTCTGGCCCATTGCTAATGTCTTAATGCCTCTTTTGTTGGTGGCATGGAAATTGACATTTAATTACAATTTGGCCTTGCTTGAAGTCGTAGTGAAATTAGTGGCTATCATACATGTAAATAATACACATTATGTATTGCTTGCATGTGGCGATAAGTGCCTAAATTTCTATTACTCCAAAATGTATATTAAATTGCAATCGAAACGATGATAATTTATTGATTTTTCCCCTAAAAGCAATACCTACATATTATATTGAATTAGGCCCAGAAACAGGCGCTTCCCATTAATGATATATTTTATGCTCTCCTGCGGAAGGTGTAAAGGTTCACATTTCTGATTTTATACACTCAGCCGAGTTCTGGGAATTGCTTAAGCCTAGCATTACGACTAAATTGACTTGAAATGATTATTATTTTGCAATGTGGCTATGATGATGTTGTATGTAAACAATAATCTTGTGTTGTACTTTCAGTAATAATAATGTAATGTTTGTCTACAATATGTTGCTATATTATTATTAAATTACCAACATGATGTTAAAATGTTTGTTTTCGTACTCAACTTGTAAAAAAATTCGTATAAAACTAAATTTGTAATAATGAAAATGCATTAGCTAATTTTAGTTAGTTCTTGTTAACTACTGAATAAATTTTAACAAATTATATCATTCTATTTTAAGGAAACTATTTCTAATATTATGCTGACAAATTAATAAATTAATCAAAAATCTACTTTTGTTTGTCATTGTTAAGTATTTCTTACATAATCCCAAATACATAAGTGAGACAACATTGGTTATGTGATGTACAATTTTAACACATCTTAAATACATTGGTATTTTAAAGGTTGGCAGTGCTTAAAATAAAGGCATACACAAGACTAAGCCTGTCACGGCCTAAGACCGAGTTAGCTCTCACCTGCCCGAAAAAGTATTTTGCAGCACTAAATAAATTCAAATGCTACGCCGCATACGAGAAAAAAAAGGAGAAAAAAAAGGAGAAAAAATGGCATATGGCAGGCACGTTGCCCACATTTATCAAGCCGCGTGTGAAGGTAACAACAGTCATGTGCTAACAAGAACAACAACATTTGGCACACCATCATGCTAACATACACACACCCACACACACACACACACACCCACACACACACACACATTAGGCACCAACACTCACACGCTGAGATGCGCCTGTCGCTAGTGACAAAGAGTCGAAAATTTTAGTCACGCGAAAGGATTGAAAGTCATTTGATGTATTCACTGTCATTTAAGTTGCCGAGCTGATAAACCGACTGATAGATACACACACACACACACACATATGTGTGTATTGATATTGAATTGAATCGATGAGGGCTTGGCCCTGCCAATAACTACAACAACAACGAAACGCTTTCAGTTATCCAACTAACTGTATGCAAAATAGGAGAAAAAATAAACTCAAAGAAGCGGCAAGTTAAGTGCATTTAAGTGACGAACACATCGAAACTAGGAGTCACTCGGTAGTCTTATTGACATATGTCCTGGCAGGCAGGCAGGCAGGCAGACAGACAGGCAGGCAGACAGACAGACAGACAGACAAGCAGACAGGCGGACAGACAAAAAACTCGATTATATACGTATCTGCGAGAGAGCTGAGATAAAATTTAAATCTGCGCCACATGTTCAAGGTGGGGAAACTTGTGATTTATTGAATAAATCAGTGGGGTATTCCACTTCACGAGTTCTTCAAATATTTATCGGTGTGCGTGTACACGTGTGTGTGTGTGTGCACGTGTGTGTGTGCGTGTGGTTCTTAAATTTATGTGCTCGTGTAAATAAAATGGGCCTCCGCAGACCTGCTGAAAGCCGCAAGACGAGTGCTGGCAATAAAAATAAAACTGCCAAAGTATGTGAAGCAAAAAGTGTAATAAGAATTTCACACTTGTCACCTAGAATAAAATTAATGTTTAAAGCTGCTTAAGTGCTCAATTTACTATTTTTGTTTTTTTGCGCTAATTATATGCCATAAACAAATAATTAAATTGATTTTAAGCGAAATCTATTATTCAACATTATTATCTGTCATTTGAGTTGACGTTTTTAGGCCTAAAAATGTATAATAAATTTCCAGTTTCCAGTTCATTTGCAAAAACGCATACATTATAAGCGCGTCACATTTATAATGAAAGCAAATTTAATTAATGTTAATTAGCAAAAAGATATTTTAGTGGCGCATAAAAATCAATTACAATTAATAAGCGTAAATATTGTTTTTATGTAAAACCGAATTCACTTTTTTTGTTATATTTATTTTTATATGCTATTAATATTTTATTTTTGAGTCCATTAAGTGCATTAATTTGTGATTATTACTAATATATTATTTTTATTAATCAGTTTAACAAGCGATTATTTGTTTGATTTTTTTAATTCCTATTTAAATTTGCATTATAATCGCTTAATTTTGTTCTATTTGTTGTTGAGCGGGATAACTTTTGATTAAGGTCTTATTTATTAAACTAGTTTTAAACATTTTATATATAATTTGAAGAACTTACCGACGGATAAAGTGCAGAGGAACACTAATTGATAGAACATTTGTAGAAACCGCATTTTAATCATTTTTGTATTGAATGCTGCAAATAAGTAAAATAAAATACAATTTTATTAATATTGCATGAATATATTATTAAAAAAAAGGATATAATTTTTTAGTATATTCAAATATTAAGTTTTACAACATCTAAGAAAAGGTAAGCGAACACCTTAAATTATATATTTTCTATATGTTGCAAATAGAAAAAATTCAATTCTTGAAGATATTAAATTTATTATTAATTTCTATGAAGCGATCCGTAAATTATAAAAAACTGTAAGCATTTTGATAACTGCTGCTATTTTAATCTGAAATTCCCACTGTAAAATCTAGGTACGCAGCATAATATGGTTATTTATGATATTACAAAGGTATTGTGGCAAAAAGTCAAGTCCGACGAGGCAGTCGAAATACTCGCCCCCTTAGCCCCTTAGAGTTCAACTTTGTACAAAGACCAATAAAAATACCAACAACAACAACAACAACAGCAACAACACCAAAAATGTGTTGCTTAATGCGTTAAACTTTTGCTGCAACACGTAACTCAAGTTAGGCTGCAGTTGGAGTTGCCAGGATGGTTCCAGCTGCCCCTCTGTCCACAGCAAATGGGACACCTGGCCAGGTGTGGCTAAGGCGAGTTTGTTGTAGTTCCGGAAAATATTGAAAGCAATTTTGTAATCAAGAAAGGCAAAAGAACCAGCAGGGCAAGAAACAGAAAGCTTTATAAAGTAATAACTATAAAGAAAACTGCAGCGATTTTCCTACTACCCACATTCACACACACATCAACACACCAACACACCAACACACAAACACACACACACACACTTTGGGCTAAAAGTTTACCATTTCCGAACACTAAAGGGGGGAACTAAACGAACCACAAACTGTTGCCAGAAAAAAAAACCAGTGTACAAAAAATGTTCACATGAGAAATATTCTACATTTAAAGTTGAAAATCGGATTATAATAATCCCCTTAACCCCATGCTATACCAAACTAGGAACAGGCTCTGTTTGTCCTTCCCCACTCCACACTCTGCCGACATGTTGTAATCTTTTGTGGCTGCCAAAAAAAAAAAACCCCAAAACTCATGTGCCGTGCACAAATGAAATTTCCTTAATAAAAGTATTTTTTAGCCATTTTAGTTTTGAAGTGCCTTCTCTTAATTGCTTTAGCTTCATTAACAGCAAATATAAAGAGTAAAAAAAAAGGAAAACAACTTTTTAATTTATGCATTGACAAACTCCAACTCCCAACTGACCCCTTGCACCCTTTTACCGCGCCTTCCATTGCAAACTAAGTGCTCGATGGGTTTAAAAAAAACACACACACACACAACAATAACAACAAAAGCAGCAGCGTCTTTTGGGTCTGTCCAAAGCGAGATAAGCCGCAAACTGCAATCCTGACACAAGAATTTCGCACAGCAAGACACTGTGGGCAAAAAAGTAGAGACGGGTAGCAATTCCTGTTTGGAAGAGCGAACAAAAATTGCACTCAGGGCAAAAGCGCAGCATCCTTTTAATTGGTTTTTGGTCAAACACTATGTAGAAGAAAGAAAAAAAAAACCGAAAATAAAAGCACTTTTAAAGCGTCTCTCTGATTTGACTTTACGCTAACAACACAAACTAGAATTGGGTCTCTGCATTACCTGCACTTTACTCCAGTTGTGTCTACATGAAAATTTATTTTATTTGCAATAACAAGCTTCACTTCAAACACTTCAAATCTCCTTAGCCTGTCTTTAATGACAAATCTTACTAATCCAATTGATTCACTCTTTTGGCTTTTAGTAAAGAAATGAAGTTCAAGAAAATAATTATACTTAAGGCTATATATTTATTTCGACAGTTTTATTACCAATACACAATAAAATTTATTTTCATCTGACTATGTTTTTATTTGTTCATGTATTTGTTTATGTATAATTCAGCGAGCTGGTAAGTTTTAAGAAAAAAAATACTGTGTATTTAATATATTCAAATTATTATCTTAATTTTACTTTAATGTTATTAATAATTTTATTATAAAATAATAAAAAAGGCTTATTATACTTTACACAAAAAAAAACACAAAATATACAAAAATATTTGCAAAATGATAAATTAATAAATAAAAATATTTAAATTAAATTCGAGTCAAAATAAATTGCACAGTTAAATATTTACATGCAAATCATATTTACCAACCGAATTGGCATTTTTTATCTAAATTATTTTATATTTACTGCATATTTGTTTTACACAATAACAACTATTTATCGAAATTATTGTTGAAACCATACAACATTAATTTACACGTATCTATATATATTTTTTTTATTTTAAGCACTTTGAAAGCTGCAAAACAAAAATATAAATTGCATTGCTGCAGTTCTTCATCAAACTCAAAGCTGGAGAGTAGCTTTCCTCCCCTATTATTTCTAAAAAAAAAAAAAAAAAAAAAATAATAATAACACTCGATTGAACTTTGAGATGGCAGAGAGGCTTAGCAACTTGCAATCTGCTCTGCTTTTTCTATTTTATTTTTATTTTTGTTGTTGTTGTTGTATCCATGCCGCCATATATTGAAATGGCAAGGAAAAACTTTACAAATTTGCAGCGTAAATGCTGTGCTATTGCAAAATGGAAAAGAGCAGAACGAAGTGGTGAACTTTTTCGATGCCACACAAAGTTTAGCCAATGGATGCACATATCAAAACTTCTCTGGGCAAATAGAACAACAGAACAACAGGCAGACCTTTGGGCGATTGAAAAATATTTTCATATGTAAATTTTGCAAATGTTGTTGTTTTGCTGCAATATATGTATACATATATATATATATATATATTTATCGATATGTCTGTTGCCTACTTGCATCTCAAGTGCAACATCAACAACAATAAATTTGCCTGGCATCGCTGAGTGCCAAAATGCACAAAAGTCTAAATAGAAATTTGTTGTTTTTGAAGCCGCTGTTTTTGTTGTTGTTGTTGTTTTCTTTGGCTGCGGTTGGTTGCCAAAAATTTTGTGGCATGTGGAAATTTATTTTATAATCTCAACAGCAACTGCAACCCAGGCCCGAAAAGAGAAAAAATGAAAATGAAAACGAAAAAAAAAAACACATTTTGCATATGAGAACCACGAGTAGCTAAGCATGTAATTTATATCCTTGAACATTGCACTCGCTCTCCTTCGGCTCTTCCCTTCTCTATGTTCTCTTAGTGTGCCTCTCTCTCTCTCTTAGTCTGTCTATGCAGTTATTGTATTTCATACTTGCAGGAGCAGCCGCAATCGGAGTTGCGGCCTTTGGTTCTTTTGGAGCTGCAATAAATTTGCTTGTGTTGCGAATGCTTCTAGCCTTCTTCTTCTTCTGCTGTTTCTTCTCCCCTCTCTCACCCCTTTTTATTTGCACTTCTGCCGTTTTATTTGGCCGCATAAATTGTTTACCAATTTTCACAAGTTTGTCTGTCTAACCATGTCTGCATGTGTGTGTGTGTGTGTTTCTGTGTGTGTGTGTGCAGAGAAAGTCCTTGCCTTGGTTCCCAATGCTAAAAGCGGTTTAATAGCAAATTCTGGCAACCTTTTGATTTAGCGCTTCTGGTTTGCCAATGTATCTACTGGGGGCTAAAACTATTGTGTTTTCCTTTAAATATTTTGTAATTGGGACATTTGTGAAATGCCAGAAAGTCAACAGAATTTGTGTGGCAATAAGTACAAATGTGAGAGCCAGAGCGAATTTAAGAGCTTAAGTCTGTGAATTCAACTTTTGATAAATGTTATGTTCATAAATATAGGTTTTGTGTAAATTTATGAGCTGAGAAAACTTAAGATATTTACACTCACATTCTTATTTTAACATTACATAATTTTCTCTTCATATCCTGAAGTCAAAGCTAACATTTTGTTTTAAAAAAAATATATAGTTGTAAAGTAAACGAAAAATATTCACATTAAGAGTTTGTGAAATTAATTTGTAAGAATATTGAACTATAAGATCTATAACAAAACGTAAACCTTTATTTGATTAATATTTAAAACTACTAATTTAAGTTAATTTACGAAAAATATCAGATTTTCCATTTATCAATCGATATACTAAATAAACTTGTCTCATATCTTTCCTAACTAAGTTTTTTTATATTATTTTAACTGAAGGCAAGTGCTGAAAATGTAATTTCTACCAGTTTTGCTAAGATAAAATATATATTGAAGGACAACAGAAATTACTATCTTCATTTACGTTTTTCTTGTACGTTGTATTTATTTTTAAAAATTTATTGGAATCACACTAAATCCTCTATTGCCACAAACCGGTTTTAGGCGGACTAAGATTTCCATTTATTCGCTTTTAAATATCAGTTTAGCTAAATTATTTAAAAGTTATCCAAAAATATTGAAATTGAAAATTAGAGGGAAACAAAAAGTTTCGTAGACTTTTTCGGCTTTAGAGGGTTAACATACCATTTTGCTTGAGCATGTTTAACTTTATATTCCAATCAATTTAATATTAAGTTCACCCACTTTGCATCTTCTTTTACAGCATTCTGTTGCCATACAAATGGCAGGCTTCGCATTTTTGCTTTAGCTCACATGACTTTATCAGCATTAAATCAATTTTCTTTAATTAAATGCAAATTAATTACGCAAGTTTATCAAGCCAGGCAAAGAAAAAAAAAGCAAAAGCAATATAAAGAGATGAAGGGAATATTATTATAACGGAATGGCTTGGGAAATAATTCTGAAAAATTCCCACAGCGACACACCTTAAGCTAATTAGCGCAGCGCAAGCCAGGTAAATCTGAACTGTGCAGAGACTTTTCGTTCGGGTATTTTTGAAATATTTTTCGCATAAACCACAGCACAGAAGCAGAAGCGAGACACACACAAACACACACAGAAACACACACACAAAAAGAGTGTGCGACATGAGAAATGCCTTCAGCTGATGCCGATGCTGTGGCACAGCTAGAAGAAGCAGATGCGGCAGAAAAAGAAGAATGCGTTGTGCTTGCAGGTGGCAGTAAAAAATTGGTGAAATTCCTCGACTGGACCTCGACTGGCGTCGCCTCGCAACTCACAGCTCATTAAACGCTTGTCACCAGTTGCCCCGTTTGCTTATCGTTGTGGTTGTTCTTGTTGTTGTTGTTGTTGTTGTTGCTGGCTCTGCTGTTGGGGGCTTTCTTGGTGGGATGGGGACCATTCGGGATAATTCCGTACAACTTAATGTGCCCCTTGGCCGTGCTAAATAGCTTTCATTATTTACTTTACTTTCGCATAAAGCGCAAAAAACGAATTATATTTTTTTTCCCTGTTTTTCTTTTTGTGTTTTTGCATTTTTATGGCCAATGCAATAAAGGAGAAATCAGAAAAAATAAAGAGACTGAGTGCGCAAATAAATTTGACTTCACTGCATTTGCATTTCGGCTGGTTGGCTAAATGTGGAGAGTGAAAAAATACTGTGGCTGTTTAAAAGGCTTAAAGCCATTCGGCAGAGGTCCTTGGCCTTATTGCTGGTACAATAATAAATCATGACGCATATCAATCAGTCAATCAAACATGCCCCAGAAACTTGTCTACATATTGATTGTACGCAACAGCAGCAGCCAACACTAACAACAAAAACAACCACATTTTATATCTGACTCAGCAGTTTTTCTAAAGAAAAAAAAAAGGAAAAGAGAAGGAGAAGAAAAACTATGCTATGCATTTGACATTTTTCGTCAATGATACACAAAAAGAAAAAAATATATATAAAAAGAAAACGGAGCACAGCAAGACATGTGAAAGCATACAAAAGATGAAGAAAAAAAGACGGGGAAAAAGCTCAGGACATTATAGTCCACACAGTTCCGATCTCTTTCGAAGTCTGTCCAACGCATAGGAGTCCATAAGAGCAACTTTTATGCAGTTGACAAGTTTGGTTTGATTGACGTGCTACAAGCGAACAGTTTTGTGGTCCTCCGACACATGTGGCAATTGCCTAAATTGCCTGATAATAATATATTTAGCGATAAGCCCAATGAAGACTACAGAATGCTAGTAACAAATTATGATTACTTTTCCATGACATGTAAGTCCTTTAAATAGTCCAAATACCAATAAAAACTATGATTCACAGTTTTATGGTAGTTTTTATTTATGCTTTGTCTCAAAACTTTATAGTAATAGTGCTGAGAGGAGAATTATTTCAGGAGTTCGCCTATAAGTTATTCCCTATAATTTTTTTCCCCATGTCTGTTCATCGTTCCTCACAAATTAGTCAAATTAGTAAAGCTAATTCTCTCGAGCTCTCGTTAGATTTTTTACATATCTTTGGCAATTTAAAAAATACCTTTTGATAACTGTTATTATTTTTTAATAATGATTTCATTTAATTCGTATTTTTTTTTTAATTTTAATTAATTAATCCTAAATTTTTCCTGAGTGCTTTTAATCAAAAATTAATGAGCCACTAATATTCATTTTTTTTTATTAGATTAAACCATTTTTCAGTAAGTATTTATTATATTAAAACAACAGTTTTTTGCAACGGTGCTGTAATTATTTATAATGGACGTAAATAAATAAAGTAATCTATTTGATAATATATTTAAATATATATTTTTTGATATAACGCTAAACGTACCTTGACAAAATCCAAAATAAATGCAATATTTAATATGCTTGTGTTTTCTACGATATATTTTCTGATATTATATTTAAATTAAATGTTTTCACATATTTTGTATTAATTTTTTGGTTAATATTCGTGGCAAATATTTAGAATGCTATTTGATGCCAATTTAATTTTCGATGCTTTTCAAAAAATAAAGGAGCAGAGTCATGCGTGTGTGTGTAATTTTTTTGCTTGTGTGTATAGACGTTGATTGTTGTGGTTTTGGTTTGGCCCTTTCCTTGCCTGACACACACACACATATGTCGGGGCTATTTTTTTTCTGTTGTATTTTTGTGTCGTTGCTTGTGACTTTTATACGTTGTTTCTTATCTCATTTCGCGTATCACGGAACTCGTTAAAATCACCTTAGAACACGTGACTGCATGTCATGCACACAAGCACACACATACACACTCACACACACACATACATAAAGGCGTAATATAGGTGAAGCAACAGCTCAGCTCAGCCCACACACACACACACAAGCAACCACACAGACACGTGAAATTTATGGCTGCACGAACAAAATGTGCCTTTAGGTCGATCACCGGCTCTTTATTTCTTGCTGTTCCTTTTGCCTCCTGCAATGTCAAAAGCACAAGCTCGCTGAGCGAAATTCCAAAATATGCACACACACACACAGACACACAATACACTGCTTTGAAGCTACGTAAGCTTCAATTCGCGTAATTGTTGCTGCAGTTGCACTCTGTTGGACTACGTCGTTTTTTTGTTTATCGTCTTTGTGACTGGCAACTGTTAGAAGCAACGGAGCGAATTACAAAATGGCAAACCTCACGCAAAGGCAACGCAACGAGAACTGAGCCAGCGACGACAAGCAACACGGAGTTTGCCGAATGCTTTGCACAGATGAACTGTTCTTTTTCCCCACACAACGAACAACAAGAAAAACAGCAAGAAACGAATGCCGAACAAGCCGCTTCGGCTGGCAGGCACGAAACGTCTCACGAAGCTGCAGTCGGCATTTGAGTTTAAAAACGAATATTACTGGGGAAGGCGAGAGCACAAGAAACTGAGCAAGAGAGAGCCGCCTGCTGGAGCGCCTCACCATTTAAGTATGTCAACTTGCAGTGGGCAAACAAGCAAAGCAAGAAGTGCAACTGCTTGCAATCGTGCAAATATTGTTGCATCTAATTACCTGATTAGGTAAGAATTAGATAAGATATATTAGATGGACATACAATTAGATGTATTTTTGCTATTTCACAGAATTTAATATTTGAAAAATCTAAAAATCTAAGTTGAATTTTGAATACTTTTTTTGATTTATCAACAACTTAAGTTTGAAGACTTTTATTTAGCATTGTCATTTTGCGGGCTTTTTCTGATTTGCCTAGACTCAGATTCCTATTCCCCTTCCGGAAACCAATATTTTTGTTGTGTTTCGAATGAGCAAACTCGCGTTTGAACTGCTTGGCATACTCTAACTTTACTTTTCCCCTACAGGTAGGGGAAATGTGGTGGATAGCAGTTGCCAAGCAGGAAGTGTGGTGTCTATGTACCCACCACAACTCCCCTTATGTCGACTGCTTGCTTACCACAATTCACCAGGCAACATTTAGCACTACTTGCTGCACCGCTTGGCTAAGATATAATATGCAAAATAAATATTTATGTTTACAGCGCAAATTTACATTAAAAACAACAAATATTATAAGTTTAGCAAATAATTTAATATTTATTTTAATATTGATACAATTATATAAAATGCATTATATACATTTTTACATATTTCTAGCTAATTCCAAATATAAATATAAAGAACGCAAATAAATAAAATTAAACACTGATTTTTGTTTTAAGTTACTTTATTGCCAGAAAAAATATAACTATAACCGGAATTTTGATAATAGTACGTCACGTGAAGAAGAATAGCTTGAAAAAACTGTGAATTTAGTACGTTACTGCAATTAAGTAATTGCTGTAAATTAATTTAAGGCTTGTATATATTGGAATACTTCACACATCGATATACGTTCCTAAAACGAATCGAGATTTGAATATTAGAATTTATCTCATTATTTTAGGTAGAAAACTTACCAGTGAAATAAGAATCAGCGCAATCCAAACGAACTGCAACCACAGAGGAAATTTACCTTCATTTGTTGTGCCAGTTTACATGCAGCATTTCTCAATTTTTGTCAATAACTGCAAATCGGAATAAATCGAGAATTATAAGAAATATATTAAGAAATGTTCCACTTCAACTTACCTCCACCTCCACTACACTTGCAGAGTTTTTGTTATATTTGAATTGTTTTTGTTTTTGTTTTGTTATTGTTTTATTTTTCGTTTTGTTTGTTTGCTTATTTTTTTGTTTTGTTTTATGTTATTTGTTTGCAAACTTAGCTTACTTTTTTTGTATTTTACTCAATCTGATATTTTTACAATTTTTTGTTTTTTTCCTTTCCCTTATTAAATTAATAATAAATAAACTACATTTACACTTTATGCTTAAAATTAAACTTATTTCTACTTTGTTATTTTTGTTTTGTTTTTTTTTTATGTGTGATCTTATTCGAATGAAGTGTAGTCGCAAACTGAACTCTGAAATTGTGAGCCAGGCAATTTCGGCAAAAATAAATGTGAAGCCTACTTTGATTATAAAATATTTATATAAAATATATCAGAGAAATTATTAAAGTGAATAAGCGAAATATTTATTTGCCTTTCCCACACAAATTCAACATGAAGAAAAATAACATTTATTTTAACCATAACTAACTAAATTAATTGGAATAAATTAATTATAAATTAGATTAGTAATTTAAGTGTAAATTATAATTCTGCCACAACGCAATAAAATAAAAATGTAATTATAATATTTCGGAGTAATTTATGATATAAAACAAGAGCTGAGATTAAAAGCAATTCGATGATCGAACACACTTTGCACATTTGTGCCACATTTGCAACATGATTTGCTGGAGTCGATGAACTTTTGATTTAGTTTAAGTTATTCTTACTTCTTGTCATCCTACTTGGCCTATGGATGCTAATGACTTTATTGTCTCCAGTTGGCTGCATAATTTGTATTCTATTTTTTTTTTAGTGCAGTCTCCTCTCGATGCTTGCCAAGTAACCAAAATGTATTGTCTATGTGTGTGTGTGTGTGTATTTTGGAGAGAGTCTGTGGGCGTGGCAGCAGGCTAATGAACTATAAATGGGTTGCTTCACATCAGCATAATTACAATTTTTATGATTATGACATTTTGCGCTTGAAGTGCCTTTTGCCCAATGGCAACTAATTTCCGATTCATTTACATACATGGGAACATGAGAAAGGACATTGCTTATCCTGTGCTGTTTTCCTCAATTATCTACTGCTGCTGCTCCTTCGTCCATTTTGATTTACAATCATGCAGCTGAGTCATTTTACAGACTCAAAGTCGCCTTGCAGCACATTTGGCAGCGCCACAAATTGGTCAACCTAAAAAAAATGTTGCCCAAAATAGCTTCGTAAATGGGGCTATTTTCGCTATGATTTATGCCAGGCACATAAGATTCAGATAACATTTTTATATTTATCGATAATCGAGGCGTGTAATTTCCACTTAATTGTAATAAAATAAAAATAAATACACTAATTAAATTATCTTGTCAATTTAAATGTGAACATGATCAACTTATACTGTTTTACATCAACTTTTAAGGACTTATAATCGAAATAAATAATAGCAAATTTTTTATACATACATTTTTAATATAAAAATAAATAAATAAATATTATTATGCATCAAATGCTTATTATAAACCAATATTCCCTTTTTTTTTATCAATATTTAAAGGGTTCAAATAGTTTAACTTTCAGCAATATTCACAAAATTAGATATTTTTTACATGTGCATATTCAAATAACAATAATTTTTGCCTTTCCAAGTTCAGCTTTATTTTATTAAAATTGATATAATAAGTAAAACACAAATGATGCAAATGCATCCCCAAAGTCATCTCATGTGTTGGTTGTTATGATTAGAATTGATTCACAAAAATCTATATTAATATTAAGAAATTTCGTTTTATACTATGCCGTCTACCACTTTTGGAGGAGAACAAAGTAAATTATTTATAGCAACCTCAAACTGATTTCGATCAAACTTTAAGTTGCTGGTTTATTATCTGCGCCTCTTGGGACTGATGGAAAATTTTATCATTAACAAGTGTTAAAAATATTTCGGCTCTCTTAAACTAAACTTAATCTCTATCAAATTGACTATTAATTTCCTAGCTTGCTCTTGCTCCGCCCGGAGAATATTCAATATACGGTTTTCCGGAATGCATCCGGCTCGAAGCAGTAGAAAAATGGTCATCACGACGAGATCAAGTTTTGATTTGAGCTGTCTTTTATTTTATTCAAAATTCGCAAATTTAAAGGCATATTTCATCTTATTTTATGCCATTGCTGCAAGAATATTTAGAATTGGTATACTTACTACAAAGACATGTTCATAAAAAAATTATAATAAAAAAAACTTTAACTACATTTAAAATTCGGATCGAAAAATATACATTAAAACAAGGCTATTGAGAATCAAAAGTTTCAAGAAAATATCGTTCTTTTTTCTTCTATTTTGGCTATTTATATTTTTAGTTGAATTCAAAAAATTAAAAAATAATATATTCAAAAAATTGATTTGTAAATTGAAAAAGTGCACCTTTGGAAAAAATGAATTTAAAAAAAATTAAGTCATTTTGAGAACAGCTTATACCAAATACAAAATAAATACTACTTATAAAAAATATATCTAAAGCATCCAATTAAAAATAAACATTAAAAAGGATCTCAGTTAAATATATAATTTTAATCATTTTAATAATATTTGTATTGTTTCAAATAAAATCTCATAAGCGACTTTTTCTATTAACAATAAATTAAAGTAAAATATATAAAAATAATTTGAGGCTGTTGTTGTTTCAAACAGTTCAAATTGGTTTTTTTTAATAATAATAATTTTTGTTTAGTGCAGATGATTATTTATTTTTTCCGATTTTTACATTGGGGTACATATGTATTTTCTAACAATTTGTTTTCAGTTTTCAGTTAAATTCATTTCTTTACAATATACATTATAAATACGTTGGTAGAGTTCATAAATAGTTCATATAATAAGTTTCGTTTGAGTGCAAATGCGAATATTTTTGAAGTCAGGCCAACAATAAATCGGAAATTTCCAATTGGAAACTTCTCGTTTTTTGTTTGACACATTTGTTGTTTAAATGCCGCATTTGACTTGACAGTTTTTTTTCTCAAGCGAACTTAAAAATACGTTGAATAAATAAATGAGTTTGCTTAGTTTAATCTAATAATTTTTTTTTCTTTTTTAAGGGTTTTTTTGTGGATATATTTTTTTTTTGAAGTTTCGTGTTTTTTTCATACGTTGCAACATCTCAATAAGAGAAGGAAAAACATCAGCAGAGCATTACCACTGGTTCGAGGGGCGTCGCTCGGCTCCGGGGGCAGCGCTGCCGGAGAATCGTGGCGAGGAGCTCTGCGAGGAGCTGCTGCTGGGCATACTACTGCAGGCAGCTTCGTTGGCTAGAAGCGTATGGATGGCCGCCAGCAGCTTCTTGCGAGCTCCAAACGCGGTGATGCCCAGCTCCATGAGATTCTCCTCGGTCAGTGTTGAAAACATTTCCAAATCGATTTCGTTAAGCACGAAAATTTCTACAAATAAAAAAACAATAAAATTGCCAGTTAAATAAATTTAAAATAAACAATGGGAAAAAAACAAACACATCACATAAATGAACAAGTAAATAAAAAACAATTAGTATAGTTCGTGTGAATAATCATATTCTAAACAAAAAACAATACTTCTGATATAAAAAAGAGTGAACTCTTTGTCAAATAAACAAAGTTATATATGTAAATCTGATTAATGAGATAATACTTCAGTGAGCTGTAAATAAGTTTAAATTAACTAAAATGTAACTGCCCAAATAAAATTCATAATAATAACAATTTACAAATAATTAAAAAAAATAAAATATTTGAAACATATTTCACTAATCCACACAAAGCAAATAAACTTAAATTACCTTAATATACATACTTAAATTATTAATTAAATGCTGGAGGTAACTGATATTAAAATATAATACTCCCAACTCCGATTCTTATGTGCTGTTATTAAATAGTGAATAATAGTCTGACAACTTAACCAACATACAAATTGATTCTGAAAGTGAAATATTGGCAGTAATATATATAAAAAAAAATTTTGTTTGGCATTTGCTAAATATATTATTAATTATAACATAATTCCAACAATCAAGTATAAAATGAACAACCGTTTAGAACTGAGAAATATAGAGAAAAGATCACATCTCACCAATAAATAATTCTAGAACCTAGTTTTGACAAATGATAAAATATCCTTAAAAAACTTGCAACTTTTGCGCCTATCAAACCTATTTATTTGGCAATGATAAAATTGGAAATGGAAAACAATACCTAATCCTGCTCATATTAATTTACTTAACCACATTTAAAATCTCAAAAAAGCTAATCAAAAACAAAAATTTAATGAAATTCATGAAGTAAATAGTTTTTAGGCAGAATGGTAGCATTTAAATAGATAAATGAACCTATATAAATAAGCTAAAATAATACTTTTTACTATTATTCTCATATAAAATAAAATGCATTAATTAAATTAGTTTTTAAGCAGATTAGTAGCTAAAATAATATAAGCTAAAATAATAATCATTACTATTATATTAAGAATATTAGTTGCATAGCTTAAAATATTGTTTTAAAATAATATAAATAAAAAAAACTATGGCTACATTTATTGGGTGTTTCTTATATATATAAATATATATATATATATGTATAATATATATATCCATATACATATGTATATTTGTGGGGTCGGTGCTGTTCCATTCAGTCTGTGACAAACGACTGCATAACTTAATTTTTAGCCATTTTTAATATGTTCTGTGTTTTAACATTTTATATTGTAAATGTGAATAAAAAAACATAAAAATGGATTCTATAAATTTCTTATACGCTGAATCCTTCCTTCTTTTTTTTAAATTTTTCGAAATTATGAAATAAAATATTTTAGATAGACTTTTGTAAAGGATGGTTTGAGGTGATTGGTGTTGACTACTTACTGATGTAATGCTCCATGCCGAGGCTTGTCAACAGGGTGTGTATATCCTTGTGTTGCGAGAGTTGCATGCGGCGACTGACGGGCGTTGCATCGAGCAGACCCGTTGTCGCGCTCAGTCCGTATGTGGATGAGCCGAGACCCGGCGGCGGTGGCGGCATACGCCAATTGTTGGCAGCACCAGCGCCGGTGGCGCCACCGTCGTCTACCGTCTCGAGGGGCGCCGGTGAGGTGCGGCTAAGACCCATGCCCATCCAGGCGGGCGTCGGAGTGCGCAGCTCCCCAGCGACCGGATTGCGTTCCATGGCCTTAAAGCCGAGTGCACGTTTCATATCAAAATCAAATGCTCGCTGCTGCTGCTGCTGTTGTTGCTGCTGTTGTTGTTGTTGCTGCTGCTGCTGTTGAAGATGATGATGTTGCTGCTGCTGCTGGTGTTCGTAGTGCAGATTGCGATAGCTTTCGGCACTGCCGGGCAAGAGATGGGCACCGCCCGTCGTCGCACTGCCCAGGCCGAGCAGGACGCCATCGCTGAGGCGTCGTCCGAGACGAGCGGCGCCAGGAATGCTGCCCGCCTCGCTGCTGTACGTGGAATCCGGCGAATAATGTGATCGATTCGCACAGCCCGCCAATCCGCCGGCCACGCCACCCGACGAGCTGGACGTGGAGGAGACGACCGTCTGCACCTGGGCATATGGTGGATACGATTGCTCCAGCGAGGTGGTGCTGCTGCTAAAGCTCTGATAGCCACTCGTATTCTGACTGCAGCTGTTCCGTGGCGATAATTGCACAGCTGTCGATGCCGTTGCTGATGCTGATGCTGTTGCCACTGATCCTGTGCCGTTTCCGGTTCCAGTTCCTGCCACAGTTGGCAGCGGCTTGAGCAGATTTGCCCCAGGCACTTGCAGATAATTGTTGTTGTTGTTGTTGGTGCTGTTGTTGTTGTTGTTCATCGTGTTCACCTGGCGCGGCTGATAGTTGCTGTTGTGCAGCTGCATATATTTTTGTGTGGGCGCACATATGCCGGTGGGCGTGGCAAGGCCAACGCCCACATTGTTGCCCAACAACATGTTGTGACTCTTGTTGCCATAGGCAGCCAACTGGGCGATTATCGGTGGCAACATCGATGGCGTCTTGGGGCTATCCGGATACCCGGCGAGCAATGCCGTCAACTGTGCGCGATACGCCGCATTCACAGCCTTGTCCTTGGGCATAAAATAGTGCTCGGGTATCTCCGGACGGAGTGCGGGCGTCGACAGTTGCAATATCTCCTGGCGTGCCTCATAGATTTTGTCTGCAAAAGAGTGGGAAATTTAATAAGAATTTTAATTTATTTATTTAATATTCTATATATCATTTTAATATAATTTATTTATAACACATAAATTCACCTTACACCAGATGGAATCGTAGTGGGCGACGTCATCTTAAAGGGTTCATTAAGGCTATACCAAAGTTTCCAAGTTGTTGGCGATGTCTGCTTAAAGAATCAGCTATATTATCCAAGCAGCCATCGCCAAAAATTCGGAAACTTTAATATAGCATTTATGAACACTTAAAGATCCGGTTCGAAGGATAGGGTGTTGTCAACACGATGAGACGACGTTTCGAATCGAACTGATTTGCTCTGACGAACATTCCTTTATTTATACAAAAATATTAAATCCAAATACATGGCGTCGCCTACTACGATTCCATGTGGTGAACAATATTCTATATTTGATTTTAATTTAATTTATTTTTATAATATTCTATATTTGATTTTAATTAATTTTATTTATATAATATTCTATATTTGATTTTAATTTAATTTATTTTTATAATATTCTATATTTGATTTTAATTAATTTTATTTATATAATATTCTATATTTGATTTTAATTAATTTAATTTATATAATATTCTATATTTGATTTTGATTTAATTTATTTTTAAAATATTTTATATTTGATTTTAATTTAATTTATTTATATAATATTCTATATTTGATTTTAATTTAATTTATTTTTATAATATTCTATATTTGATTTTAATTAATTTTATTTATATAATATTCTATATTTGATTTTAATTAATTTAATTTATATAATATTCTATATTTGATTTTGATTTAATTTATTTTTAAAATATTTTATAATTGATTTTAATTTAATTTATTTATATAATATTCTATATTTGTTTTTAATTTAATTTATTTTTATAATATTCTATATTTGATTTTAATTAATTTTATTTATATAATATTCTATATTTGATTTTAATTTAATTTATTTTTATAATATTCTATATTTGATTTTAATTAATTTTATTTATATAATATTCTATATTTGATTTTAAATTAATTTATTGTTATAATATTCTATATTCGATTTTAATTAATTTTATTTATATAATATTCTATATTTGATTTTAATTAATTTAATTTATATAATATTCTATATTTGATTTTGATTTAATTTATTTTTAAAATATTTTATATTTGATTTTAATTTAATTTATTTATATAATATTCTATATTTGATTTTAATTTAATTTATTTTTATAATATTCTATATTTGATTTTAATTTAATTTATTTTTATATTCTATATTTTATATTAATTTAATTTATTTTTATAATATTCTATATTTGATTTTAATTTAATTTATTTTTATATTCTATATTTTATATTAATTTAATTTATTTTTATAATATTCTATATTTGATTTTAATTTAATTTATTTTTATAATATTCTATATTTGATTTTAATTTAATTTATTTTTAAAATATTCCATATTTGATTTTAATTTAATTTATTTTTATAATATTCTATATTTGATTTTAATTTAATTTATTTTTAAAATATTCCAATATTAGATTTTAACTTAATTTATTTTTAAAATATTTTATATTTGATTTTAATTTAATATATTTTTATAATATTCTATATTTGATTTTAATTTAATATATTCGGCTTAAAAAATTTAGTAACCCTGGAAATTGCACCTATTTAATCAACCAAAATTAGAATTGTACATTTTTTATCTCAATTTTACTTTTACTATATTAACTGTCTTTTCTGATAAATGTTATTGAATATTGAAGAAAAAAAAAACAATATTATTATAAAAAAATCTTCTTTCTGTTTTGGCTTGTTCTTTGAAATATTAAATTATTATTTTATTTTATTTCTTAAATAAAATGTTTACTTGATTATCGTTAAAGTAACGTAAAATCAGTTTAATCTAAAATTATATATATGTTATTTATATAGTGTAGATTTTGTGAAGGGGTGAAGATGTGTCGACTTATCCAGGAAAAGATGTAGCATCTTAGGGATGCATGTCAATGACATAGAAGCTCTCAACCCAACAAAGATTCTTGAAGTCGTGCAGGAACGAACTGGGGTCGATGGAGGAGCTATATGCTCAGAAGCTATATGCTCTAATAGGTAATAATATATAATAAAATATAATATAAAATAATATATTATATTATATATAATATATTATATAATTATCTATATATATATTTTTTTTTCTATATATTATATATAATATAATATATAATTATCTATATATATATATTTTTTTTCTATATATTTTCTATTTATATATGTCACTCTTAGTTTTTAACATATCTCGTTTATAATACGACTTATCCTTTTTGCAAAATTATATGTTATAATTATGTTTATATATTTATAATCTTTAAAAATTGGAAATAGTTGACTTACCTATAAACTTCTCAATGCCCTTGATGACAATGGCCAAGGTGCTTTGTCGCTGCTTTTGTCGGAGTGTTATATAGACGCCATATTTAGCATTGAGGCCCATTATATCGGAGGCATCGGTCTGATTGTCCGGAAAGTCAAATATCAATGCAACTGGCATGTTGCCAAGCAACTGTTGTCGAGCCTTGTAAACATCGTCGATGCGTCCGCTGATTGTCACCTGCGACTTCTTCAGCGGCTTCACATTGATATCAGTCAGATTCGGGAAAGATGATTTTGGTCTGTGTGCGATCCATGATGCTCAGCAAATTCACATTGTTCTTGCCCTTGACCACCTCGTGATGCTGTGGCGATATCTCCATTTGGACATTCACAAGAATTTGACTCTGCATTTATCGAGTTATCGAGTTATCGATTAGATTGTGTTTGATATATTTCAAGCAAGTCGACGACTTACCGCAATGCTCTCAAAGGCAAAGTTAATCAGCAGCTGTGTGGCATCTCGCACCTGGGCGGATTCCTTCTCGGAACCCTTGACCAGCACCAGGGAGGTGTGCAGCTTGGGTCGCGATGAAAATATGACCTAAAATTAACAAAATCAACGATTTAATAATGCAAATTTGATTAGTTTTGTAAAATGAAAAAGAACGATAAGCAAATGCAGCACTTATATTTTAATAAAAGGATTAATTAAATTAATATTAATATATTAGTTAAAATAAAATAAAGATTAGCTTATATTTTAATAATAGGATTAATTTAATAAATATTAATATATTATGTTAAATAAAATAAAGATTAGCAAATGCAGCAGTTATATTTTAATAAAAGAATTAATTTAATTAATATTAATATATTAGTTAAAATAAAATAAAGATTAGCTTATATTTTAATAATAGGATTAATTTAATAAATATTAATATATTATGTTAAATAAAATAAAGATTAGCAAATGCAGCAGTTATATTTTAATAAAAGAATTAATTTAATTAATATTAATATATTAGTTAAAATAAAATAAAGATTAGCAAAGGCAGCACTTATATTTTAATAATAGGGTTAATTTAATTAATATTAATATATTAAGTTAAATAAAATAAAGATTAGCAAATGCAGCAGTTATATTTTAATAATAGGATTAATTTAATTAATATTAATATAGAATGTTAAATAAAATAAAGATTAGCAAACGCAGCTGTTATATTTTAATAAAAGAAATATTTTAATTAATATTAATATATTATGTTTAATAAAATAAAGATTGCAGCAGTTATATTTTAATAATAGGAGTAATTTAATTAATATTAATATATTATGTTAAATAAAATAAAGATTGCAGCAGTTATATTTTAATAAAAGGATTAATTTAATTAATATTAATATATTAGTTAAAATAAAATAATGATTAGCAAATTCAGCAGTTATATTTTAATAATATGAATAATTTAATTAATGTTAATATATTATGTTAAATAAAATAAAGATTAGCAAATGCAGTTATATTTTAATAAAAGGATTAATTTAATTAATATTAATATATTAGTTAAAATAAAATATTTCTTCACTTTAGAAAATGTCATTATAACCATTTAAAATAAATCGAATTAAGAACAAATTTGACTATTTTTGTAAACTGACTAAATTACAGATAAAAGAACAGCAGAAGCAGCTTATGTTAATATTCAAATATTATAAATAAAAACTTGTCTAAAATGATTTAAAGTGTACGACAATATTTTTACTATATTATTCCAAATATTTTACAATAATTTTATAGACTTTACTGCAAAGTTTCATTGTATTTTCCAGGAACTTACCTGCACATTGAATTTGCTCTCAATCATTTTGATGTAGGGCGTTTCGTGATCCGGCTGCGGTTTGCCCGGCCCCATCACCGGCATCTCAAAGGAGATGAGCAGCGGGGTGGAGAGACGGACGAGGGCTCTGGCATGCTCGACGCCATCGAGGGTGCCGCACAGCGACACCTGATTCGATTTCTCCGTCGCATTCGAGCGATTCGAGTCCGGGAAATGGATGTGCGTGTTTGTGTCGTCCATGATGCGTTTAATATTGTTGCCGCCGCGTCCAATGATATACGAGTGATCCGTATAGCTCACATCCATTTTCATAATCACGCGTGTGCCCTGACAGAAAACCAAAATACTCATTAATGACTCATAAGAAGGATAAGAAGTGGTTTTCCATACGCACTCTGGAGTCCAAGCTGCTTAGAATGTGTTCCTTGGCGCGTTGCACCTGCTCCACCTTGCCCACAATGCGTACATGGGGATCTGGGGAGTGAAGGGATATATATATACATATTGTGTATATTATTGCATTATTCACTTCTCACCCTTTTTGCTCTTGGCGCCGATCTTTAGTCTGCAAGGCCAGCTCACATAGGTATCCGTGGTATTCATGATCTAAAAAATATTCAATTATTATACACAAATCGGCAAATTATGCGTCTTTAAATAATAAACTTGAATTTTGTATCGGTAATTAGAATTAGCTTAACATTAATGGTTTCTTCACTAAAATTTTTAATGTGTTTTGCAAAATGTTCAAATGCAAATTTTGTTAAGCTTTAACAATTTATGCGAGTGTAGAAATAAGTTAAGTCTGAACACAAATTGCAGTGACTACTCCGACTACACTTACAAAAAACAATTACAACATATAATAAAAGAGAGTTTATTTAATCTTAGGCATATTTTTGGAATAAATTCAAATTTCAATTATTAAAATTAAAAACTACTAAATGTTTTTGGCATTTCCAAGCGATATGAAATTTAATTTTAATATTGATATGAAATAAGAAATATTATTTAAAAAAAAGCCTAAAAACATCATAATAAAATAAAATATATTTAAATACACTTAAAATACATAACAAATTATATGAAAAGATATATATAAAATGGAATAATTTTAATTCTGCATTATTTATACAATCAACTCATACAAAGTAAATATTAATTTGGAAAAATTTATAAGCTAAAAAACATTATGACAAAATATAAGTACACTTAAAATACATTAAAAAATTTTATGAAAAAATAAATATTATAAAATGCAATAAATTTAATTTTGCATTTTAAGTATTTTAAGTAATAACTTGGAATTTTGATTTTAATATTTTGTATGTAAGACTTTTAATTTAATTAATTGAAAAATTCATTTATTTATTAATTATATATGAATATATATACATATATTATATATATATATATATATCTATATATATAACTTATATAACTTATATTAGTAGAATTCATTGAACATCATATTTTGGAACTATGTATTTAATAACTATTTTAGAGAAGAAAAACTTGAACTTACATCATCAAAGAAATACTCCGCACCATTCATGCCCTCAATGGCGCTGTCCGCTGCATATTATATAGGGAATCAATATTATATTATAAATTTTGGGGATATGAATGAATCTGCGACTCTTACCCTTTATTAACTGTTCCAGTTTCTGTCGATCGACCTTAAAGCGCTCCGTGTGCAGATCGTCCGGATTTTGTACGCCCAATTTGAGTGCAATTGCGCGTATGTCACTCCAATCGCTGTCCACGGACGAGATCTCGCTCGGCGCCCCGCTGCCACCCCCCGGCCCAGTTGGCAGCGATAGGCTGCTGAGGCCAACCGGTGCTAGGGGTGTTCCCTTGCCATTGGACATGGCGGGGATATCGGCGGTCGATGGATAAATCAGATTGTTGAACGGGGCACAGGAGAGCATGTCGCTGTTATCGGTTATCAGTTATCAGTAATCGGTAATCGGTTATGGGGTATCGATTGATCGATAGACGGTTGGTTGTTGTTCAAATTGTTCAATTTGTTTATCGAATGGTCGTTTAGGTTTAGAAACCAAGTTAAATGTCCTCAGATAGTTCAGATAGTGTGCGTATGTGTGAGTAAGAGTGTGTACGTGTATGTGTGTGGGTGTGTAAGAGTGTGTGTGTGTTTGTGCGGGGGTGTATGTAAGTGTGTAAGTAAGTACGTATGTTTCTGTGTGGGTTGTTGAGTTAAGCTGTGTGTAAAAAGCAAAAGAAAATTCAAAATTTAAGGCAAAAGCACAACTGGTAAAGGATTAATTATAATAAATTATAATGTGTGAAAAAGATAAAGAAAAAAGAATAAGAGTGGCCGACAAAATGGGTGATTTGGAAACCTTTTTAAAAAAAATAAATATTTAAATTATAAATCAACTTTTAAAAGGACGTAAGAAATTACTTGGAAAACTATTGTAAAAACTTTATTTTATTATAAATTTAAAATTGAATTATTATTTATATCACGAAAGTATATGTATCTTGAAATATATTCTTAGGTAGTTTTTCTTAAATGACCTGTGCTGCAAAACTATACTTTTACTTTTCGATTGTTTTAATTTTAATTGATATAAAACATTTTAAGATACTTTTATGATGCACATCAAAGGCTGATGAAATAGTTTTTAAATGATTAATTTTTTTGCTGTATTTATTTTGTTAAATAACAATACAATATATTAGAATCTACTAATATATATTTTATATATATGAGCTAGAAACACGATTTTAAAAAGAAATTTTTGCTAAACTTGTTCTGCATGGTTCGCACTTTAAAATATATAACTCAGCTTTTTCTTAGAGCTTGCAGGTTGGTTTAAATAAATTACTAGCAACAAGTTGAATTAAGTTAAACAAATATTTGTATGCAATTGTTGAATGCCACAAACATAACCTCTACTTGAATTTGCTATGGTGCCATGAGGTTTTCCTGCTTTCGTAACGGAAACGCAGAGAACACATAGATAAAAAAAAATAATTTACAGTAATTTGGACACTTTCACCGTCCACTTTCCAAGCACTTTCTTTGTAGACTTACCGAACCAGTTCGCGACTCTATTTGAGATTGAATAGACCCCGAAAGTCCAAGCAAATGGCATGCGAGAGATCCTCGACGAATTGTATGGCCTCGACGAGACAAACGTTCATAACAAAATTACGGATTTGTACGATTCTTTCGGCGAGAGGCATTTATTTATTGTTATCTATATGCATATATATATAGAGTCTGTTAAAATTAATGCGTTATAATCTGCCATAAAAATGTGTATTTTGTGAAATTGTCTAATCTATCTCTCTCTCTCTCTCTCTGTCTTTCTCTCTCTATTGGTATAAATTGTGCAGAATTTATTTGCTGCTAGCTGAGGAACTTTTATTGCTACCACTTGTTTGTACGACTCGAAGGCAATTGAACGTTCTTTGGCATTTTGAGATCGAGTCGGGGATCGAATCAGTCGCAAGTCAGCGAAAACTGCTGGCTAAAGAACGGTAAATTGTAAGAGATGTAGCCTGGTTCGGAGCCTGGGGAAATGCACACAAATCAGTGCTGCGGTCATCGAACCACTCTCCGAGAGCGCCAAACAAAATAAACATGCGGAGAGAGTCGAACACAGCTGCACTTAGCTGTCAGGCGACAGCTGCAAAGAGCGGCTCTCAAAAAATTTAATGAGTAATATTTCCCATTGTTTTCATTCTTAGATTTAAAACTAATTGAATGTGTACCCTCTGTTAAGTTTAATCTCTGTTTAATTGATCAAGTTAATTACTTCCATTTATTTATTATATACAGCCAAGTTGGTTGCTCTTATAAAATGTTTTAAATTAGAACTTTTAGCTACAAGCAACACGCTGTGGAAAATGTTACCAACAGTGTTAACAGTGCGCTGTTAAGCTGCTCTACTGCCGTTAACATTTGTGCGTAAATTTTGGCGCCATTGCGAATATCTCACAAAATAATTCCCGCCAAAACAAACTACTTACCGTAATTTCGTGGACTTTGTATTTTTAATAGTAACACAATAGACACAAATTTTCCATAGATTATTATTTTTTTTTTTTAATCATTTAACACAGATATTAATAAAATTTTATTTATCGACACAAAAAATATAATTTATCCAAGTAAGACGCTCGTTTGGGTTATTTTATAAACGTAAAAAAAAATTCTGTTAGCTTTGGGCACAATTAATGTTCCGTCAATTGGTCAAATTTCAACTAAGGGAAATTGTTGGCAGTCGTCTTATTTTTTTCAATTTAACCAAAAAAATAAGCACTGCCGAATGGGGTACAATAAATAAATCGAGACACGTGCGAAACGTGGAAAACACAAAAAAAGAAAAACTGAAAAAGCGAATTGAAATTGTTGTCCGATTTTAAGGTCAAGTTTTAATTAATTTAATTAATGTTTTTTTAAATACTAAACTTAATGGGGTCTAATTAGAATTTTTGTCGAAATACAACGCGTCGTAGTAAATGCAAATTGCCGCGAGCAGTGCTTTCGTCGTCATTGATGAGCGTTGACTGCTCCAAGGGCAAGGCGTGAGGCTGGATCTTGTCTCGTCTGACCTTCAGGCGAAGCTTTGGCTAACTGCAGAGCGTCGTTAGACGAACTTCAGCGGAGGCGAGGAGCGAGGGCTGATCAACACGTGTATTGAGCAAACAGAAAAAGCCAATTGCAACAGCAATAGAAAGCTTTGCTTGTTTTCGCTTCAGGCTCGCAAGCGGAGTTCTATAAAAAGCTTTTGGGTGCAAAAACTAAGCATGGCCGTGCGAAATATGAAATGCCATAGATGGCGCTGCTAAATGGCAGTGCTTACAGTGGTCGGCATAAAAAAGTGTACACATGCATTACACATGCATAACTAATAAAATTGATATATCATTATTTATAATTTATTATTGTTTATTTATTATATATTTATGTTGCTTATTATTAAACCCAATAATAGCCAATAAACACTAATGCTTGCCATGTTTTTAATTTACTTTTTACATTCATTTAAATGTTATGCTTAAAATAAGGGATTTTTATTGTGGTATTTACTTTTTACAATATTTGGATTTGTGTTCGTGGCTATTATTAATTCTCTGCATTTCATTGTTGGTTGGTTATTTTTTATTTGTGGTTTTTGTCGCTTTAATCGGTTCCTTAAATATGAATATGTGTTTTATATTCAATGTAAGCATTTGCATTTTGTTATTCCTTTTAATTTATATCTATATATTATATCTGTTTATATATATCTAAGACTACCTCGAGCTTAGCTGCTAGACAACATTTATGTTTTAATTTGATTTTTTGTATACCTTGAAAAAACATGAAATAGAATCAAATTCGATTACTTTCTATATACACTCAGAGTTCGCCGCACTTCCATATCGATATAGCTGAGCAGAACTGAGACCCAAAATTAACAACCGAATAAATCGAATCACATCGAAAATAAAGCAAATGAATAAATAAATAAATAAGGGAAGACAACTTTCACAACACTTTTTGATTAATATAAATCTGAGCGCATGCAATTTATATTATTATATATTTTTATATCTATAGATATATGTTTATAGTTATAATTATATTTCTATATGTTTTTGTATCATATTCAACATTTACACATACAAATTTATTAACCATAAATTCACAATTGATTTTTTTTAGTGCTGTTTAGACAACTGCTTAAAATACTTTACTATATACAATATTCCAAAATTTTGATTATAATTTATCATAATTTTTATTATTTATATTTTGTTGTTTTCTTTGCTGCTCTTTTTGTTTGAATATTATTTGAGCTGATTAAACATATTTTTCGTATTTGATTCGATTTCTCATTTAAGTTTCCGATGAATTTGCGAATCTTTTGTAATTATTTGTTAATTTTTGAATTTCTCATTTCCATTCAATTTACAGTTGCAATGTTTTAATTATAAGGCAAAGGAACTGTTTACCGTTGGATTTTTGTTTGCCAAAAATGTTAAATAATTTGTAGTTTTTTGTTTGCAATTGCTTTAAATAATATGAACATTTTAAAGAATTTATTATTCCCTTTTCTTTGCATTGTCTTCAGAATGGGATTTCCGTGTCTACAAATGAAAACTATCAGTAATTAATTTTGCATGCTTCCAAAACCGTAAAAAGTTCCTTTCTATATAATGCTTTTATTATTATTATATTTGCTTATTTAAATACGTTTATCAATTATCAATTATTCCTTATTCTACTGATTAGCCAAACTTTATTTACAAAATGCTCGTGCAAAGAGAGAACCGTGATATCAAAATATCTGTGTGTATGTGTGTGTCTAAGCTCTGTAAATGTTTTGAATTCCTTTTGCAAACTCATTATTTGCTGTAAATTACGCTGCATTACAAAAAAGCTAAGCTCAAGTGCAGTTTAGTTTCAGCCTCTGAAAGCTTTCAGCAGTTCTCTCTTCGAAATAGAAACTAGTGTGAGCGAGAGCGATAAATCTTTTTCTGTGATCAGCGCAATCAGCTGTGTATTGTAATAAAGAGAAATAAGCAGTGGCTCTCAAACTGCAGATAAGTTTGCGAGTGATAATCAAACTGTGTTTACAAGCGAAACAAACTGAAATAGTTTAATTATTAATTAATTTGCCTATTTTTTACTAATTGCTATGCATTTTATACAAGTATAACTCTTATATAGTTATATATGATATATATTCAATGCGCTCCTCTTGTTATTTATTTGGCATACATTTCTTTCTAAATATATAATGTATTTTTACTATATTTATTTTAAATTTATTACATTTAATAAGTTTTCGCATTTGCCATTGCATTAATATCAAATTACAGATTTTCTCTTGCGCCTTTTCTTCTTCTTTGTATTTAATTCAAGCCTCAATATGTCATTTTGACAGTTAAGCACTTTTCCTTTTCAATATTTCATTTCTGCTTGTCTTATGGCATTAATTATTGCACTCGCAACAAAGAGAGAACAAAAAAGAAAGAGCCGACTGATGGATGTAGGAGAGTGGTGAATGGGTTGGAGTAGTGGGTAGTGGGATGGGGTGTGAAGAGAAATATTCTCGGCGCATTTCGTTTCACCTTAAGCTACTTTTTGAAATGCATTTCATCATCAATTCACCATCAGCACGCGATGAGAGCAGCGGCTGCTGGTCGCGTTGCCAACTTCTGCCAAGTCATCAATAACCGCTGATCCAGCTGCGTGGACACGCCCCCTTTGGCAAGTGTCGCTGACAGCTGTTGACGCTTTAGTGGCACTGCTTCAGCGCAAGCTGCAGTTAAATCATCTCTCAAACTGGCAGCACTCGCAATATTCTCCTCGCCAACGTCATCGTCATCATCATCTTCATCATCATCATCATCAATGTGGGGTTCTTCTTCTTCGTTGCGTTGAACGTTTGCCTGATCCAGATTCGAATTGCCAGACGAAAGTGTTGCCAATGCCATTTGACAATTATAAAAGCATTTGTCGCTGCTCAACGCTGCCTTTGACAGTGTCACATCACAGCTGCTCTTCCCCTCTCGCTCACTCTTGCTGTCGCTGTCTGCGTCGGTAGTCGACTGTTGCGTCGCTGTTAGCCTCTCGCTGGCATATTGACAGTTGATAATTTGATGGGCAACCCACAGCCCACTGGGTGGCTGGGCGAATGCATCAAAGAGCCACGCCCACTTCAGCAGCTGCCTGTTGATGTGTCTGTGGAGCTTTGCAATGTGCTGAAAGGGCAGCGTCTCCACCAGCTTTAACAGCCAAAGGCTCCAGAAGATTCCATGCGTTGCACTCGCAGCGCCCGACGCACTGTTGTCGGCTACAAAGGAAAGAATGAAAGAGACGGAATTGGTTAGAGAGGCTCAATTATAAAGAGAGACGATTAGCAATAGCAAAGAGCCTTAAGGCAATTATGGAATAATTAAGAGCGGTGAAAGTTTTAAAGCTTTTTATTTTATTTCATGTGGATCCTAAATTAAACAATTAAAATATCGTTTCATGTGAGAGGCAACAAGATATGTGAAATTTATTACGTAAATATATCTTTCTTTAATACTACATCATCTCATTTCCATGTTGGAGTAATGGACTCATGTTTTATTCCAAGCCATCTTGCACTCCATTGGGTTTTACTCGCTTGCTGCAGTCTGAAAAATAAATGATAAGTCTACCAAAGAAAAAAAAAAGAAGCAAACAAATCCAGCCAACAAAATATACTCTCGTGTGTGTGTGTGTGTGTGTGAGAGTGTGTCTGGTGTTCATGTCAACATTGCATTTGCATAAAGTTCACAAAAATCGACAACCAGCCAGCAGAAGTCGGTTCCAATCGGTACTACGACTAACAGTAAAGAGAATCCACACCCAAAAACCAGTTCATTTCGCATGGTTGGCTGCCATACAAAATAACGTTGCATACTTTGCAGCGCATGCCGAATATTTGTGCTTCTTTTTTTTGTTGCAAGTCGATTTCATTTTAAATACAAATATTTTAATAAATAAACAACTAACTCGATTAGAGAGTGAGAGAGGTAGAGCGGGATAGAGAGAGAGAGAGAGAGAGAGAGAGAGATAGAAAGCGGCACACCACAATCAACTTTGCTTTGCTCGAGCGAAAATTAGAGAAAATCGCCCCAAAAGGCAAACAGCCTTTCGAAATTGCCGCTGGGCCACTGCTGCCAGAAGTTCATCTTCCGCCCGTCTGTCTGTCTGTCTGTGTGTTGGATGTCGCGACACTCTTTCATGTCTTAAACGAAGTTTATACCAATTTGATTTGGCCCCAGCAATTGATTCGATAAGCGTCTCGGTTATCCAGGAACAGCAAAGCAGCAGCAACAGCAGCACCATCAGGGGGCAGCATCAGGGGCAACATCAGAGGCAGCTGCAGCTGAATGTTTATGCTGGCAAATGTTATTTGCATAATTTACGTTGTACGTTCGAGCAGCAAACGGAAGAGGGTGGGACGGCTCACCACTCAGTACTCAGTACTCAGTACTCAGTACTCAGGACGCAGGACACCAAGTGGCTTGGGCAACTATTGAAAGTTGACATAACAGATGCTCAAAAGTGTTGCTCCTTCAATTCTCCACCTTCCCTTCCGACACCCTCGCCTACATCCTTAACTGCTTGCAACTGGTAGCTGGGATCAGGCTGGCAAACACTTCTTAAAATGTTTTCTTGTTCAAGCAAAAACTCAACGCTGACTAAATTTGAAAAAACTCTTGCATTTTAATTGAGGCTTGTTTTTGGTACTCAGAATTTTCGATTTATTTGTGAAATTTGTATGCTTACTCAAATGATTATAAATATACTTTGAAACTTTTAATTAATATTTCAACTGTATTATTTGCAAATTGTTTTTGTATTTTTTATTGATGCCTGCAGGAATTTATGAATATTTTATAAAATTCTATTCACATTGCCCCAAATATGTTTAAAAAGAGTTAATTTTTTATGAAGTTTTCAGTAATTTTTTAATTTTGTTTGTAAAAAATCAGAAATTACAAATAAAGCCATTTATAATTTAAGTGTCATAGAATTAATCGAATTTTTAAAATAAGCTTTTCGCATTGGCCAAAAATTACGTTTAATGTTTGTTTATATTTGTATTTATTATACAGTTAAAATAAAATATAAATAAAATATTATAAATAAAGAAAGTTAAATTTTATTTATACTATTGATAATTTTATTTGTTTATTTTTGTATTATACCGGTACAATAAAATATAAATAAAACAACTTATATTTTATTTATTTCAATAGTCTTTTTGACATTATGCAACACTTACCCGAATAGTATGTCAAATATGATTCATTGTGGTCCTCGTAGCCGCCACGCTCCCGATCCCCATTATTATTGCCATGCTCATCCAGTGGATAATTGTTGATATCATATGATCTGCCCGATGCCATTATTCGGGGTCGATCCTCCTCGATAATGCTCTCGATTTCCTCCTTGAATATATCAAATATATTCGCCGTGCATTTGAGCTGCAAAATCATGGAAATGGTTTAATAAATTGTGGATATTTACTAATCATATCAATCTTGTGAATTACCCTCATTTGTCCCTTGAGAAAATGCTGGTTGGTGACCATAAAGTGAATGGCACTTGTCACAGATTCCAGAGTGCTGTTCTCCTGTTTCTCGATCTGATACGTCTTGATGTGATGCGGCGGCACCTGAGATTAAACCAAAAATATTGAATTCAGTGTGAGTGGGCAGTGAGTGTGTCAAGTGTGTGTGGAACGATTGAAACGAATAAATCGAATGAGTGTTCGCTTCAATACATCAGCTCAAAGGATGGCAACGGACTTGCCTCGACTATGAATATCGAATATATTCAATATGAAGAGGCGTGGCAGGTTTTTTTTTTATTTTTTTTTTTAGAATAACACACACATTTTGGATACGATTGAATTCAATGACGATTTGTGTGTGGCACAGAGCACTTATCAAGCACCGCAGCCGACACAGA
This sequence comes from Drosophila melanosoma, assembly GCA_035042045.1. Classification (NCBI taxonomy): domain Eukaryota; kingdom Metazoa; phylum Arthropoda; class Insecta; order Diptera; family Drosophilidae; genus Drosophila; species Drosophila melanosoma. Next base: position 577,103 of record JAWNLY010000203.1, on the reverse strand, counting down.
GCACCACAGCACCACAGTGCCACACAATGCACAATGCACAAGTGGCAACTGTTAAGTGGATACTGTTCGGAACCTGAGCTGTACGTTGTCAGAGACGGGTTCCGGGAGGGGGGGCCACTTCTTACGCCATCGTTGTGCCCAAAAACATACCCATCGCAGGCAAATTTATAACTTATGAATGATGAATAGATTCACGCTTGAGTGATTAAGTGGAACACTGTCCGGGCAGAAGGAGGGGCAGAGGGAGGGGCAGAGGGGTGGTGTCGAGGCAGGCAGAGAGGCAGACAGGCTGCTAGGACGAGGCCACTTTGTTTGCGGTGAGTTTAGTTTGAAGTGCCAGCAGATATCGTTGCCAGCCTGACAGGCCTTTGCCTTCCTCTTCCCTCCCTCCATCCCTCCCTCCCTCCTCCCACCATACTCCTCATTCGCCTATGCTGTCAGCACACACATGAGTCGGACGGGGCAGAGTTGGTTGGGGCAGGTCCTGTTGAAAAGTGCTCGTTAGCTAAAAGATCAAGTGGCGAACCAACACACACCAACACACACACACCCAACACACACACACACACCCAACACACACACCCAACCACACTTAAGTGTTGTTTGTGTTAGTTTTTGCTGAATTGCTTTTTTGATAATGATAAAAATATGAACGCACTCGCCACTCTCTCTCTCCCTCTCTCTCCTTATCTCTCTTATCTTTCTATCAAGCTTTCTCTTTCCTTAACTTTCTCTAACTTTTGCAGTTGTTCTCTTGTTTCTTGCACTTGATGCCGCCAAGCTTCTGTTTCTCCCCCCTCTGCACGTAAAACTAATAATTGCATTTTTATTTCATTTATAGTATTTATGTGTTTCATAAAACTTTTTTATTTCAGCTTGTTGTAAAACAATCTTCGGTTAATTTTCTTAATTTTAAGCTGTCTTTATTTTAAAATTATAAATGGAATTTTTTATAGTTTAAATCAAAATCTGCCTCCTTTGCCCCATTCTGATTGGCAATGCAACGCAACAAAATAAGCCACAAAAAAGAACAAAGAATTACCAGTTCTACAATATATTTTAAGAACCGAATGCACAGATTATTCCCAGATCTATCCACCCCTTCCACCTCCTCATCGTTAGCTGGCTAACGGAATTAACTTGTTTTTTTTAAACCTGCCACTGGCTGCAGCATCTTTGCACTTTTGACAAACAGTTGGCTTAAAAACTTAAGAAACTCCAACTTAACTTTTATTTTTTAATCCAGTTAATGCACAATTTATTGATAATTCTGCGCGAGAATTGAACTCAAATCACCTTCTACAAAAGTTTGTCCGGTTTTTAAAAACTTTTGAAAAGCTGCTGGGTTAAAATTAAACTCAATTTAACCTCTGCCATTTAGCATATTATTAGTAGTTTATTGTGGAGTTTAAAGAGGCAAATTAATATTACAAATTCAATTACATAAAATTAGTAATTAAAATTAAATTAATTTCATGTGATTTTAGTTATCTACCTAAGAAGAATTTTCTCTCTCAACTTGCTGCAACAAAATCTTAAATTCATTTTAAAATCAACTTTAATATTTTCTTGCATTTTATTTGCATTCGCAATTTCACAATGGAAATGTCATTTTGCCAGGCCTTGAATCACAGCACCTAAACTGAACTTATAAGAAGTATTTAGGGCATAAGAACCCACATCATATGATATATTACCAAAGCCAAACTGAAATTCACAATGTTACCCCATTTCTCTCCCCCAACTCTGTTTCCCACTTTTTTTTTGCAACTCACCAAATAATTTACAGAAACAATAACGTGGAAGCAGACCAAATTCTATACCTAATACGAAAACACAAAAAACTAGCTGACAACCAAAACGCTTCTTGCAACAAAACGCTGCAAAACGCCAGCAGACCCGAAAATGTCGGGTCATGTTACTTGCCTCCGCTTCCTAATGTCCCCCCAGTTGCCCTGCCCACCTGTATGAAATCATGCAGAACTATGACAGCAGCCAAGAGAGAAAACCCCTCCCCTCCCATCCCCAACTCAACCCAACCTCTCCACCGTTCTGCCAAGATATGTTAAAACTGCCTGCTGTGGTTGCAGCCATAAAACAGCCGGTAAAAGCAAAAGGCATAAAAAGTGACTGCCTATCAAAATATATGGTGGAATCTCAGGCACACAAAAAAAAAAGAAAAGAGAGCATACAAAAAATAGGAAAGAATCCCACGAAACGCAGGTGCCAAAAAGTGTGTGTGCAACACACACGTCACATGAAAAATCGCACACTAAACGCTAAAAGATTGCCAAACGGTGCAACTATACAAAGTTGTTTTAGAGCTCCAAGCGGGAAAGTAATCACAAGTGGATTGCTCCAAGGATAGCTCCACACAATTTAATGCAAATAATAAAAATAGATATCGACTTAAAGTCATTTTTAAATATGTAAAAAACAAAAATATTTCAGTATGCGGAAAGAGAAATAAAGTTTATATTAACTTAATAACCATTTTAAGATTTAAGTCAGCTTATAAAAAAATTATACATCAAATTAAAAGATAAAATAAAAATAATTAAAATAAATATAATTAAATATGTAAAACTTAGTTACAAGAAACTATTTTAGAATCACAGGAGCCAGCTATACTTAAAGGTTCTTTGGGATTAATATTAGAATTAAATTAAGAATTGCGGTAATAATTTGTATGAGTATATTGAATGAGAAATAAAAATTATATTAAGTTAATAATGACATTAAAAATAAAGTTACCTTATAAAAAATATATATCAAGTAATTAAGAGATAAAATAAAATTAAAATAAATGTAATATGTAAAACTTAATTACAATTATAAAGGAAATATTCTAGAACCAGAGGAGCCAGCAATTGGTAAAGTTTCTTTTAGATAAATCTTAGAATTAAATAAAAAATTGTGGTAATAATTTGTATGAGTATGTTGAATGAGAAATAAAAATTATATATATAAAAATTATTATATAATAATGACATTAAAAATAAAGTCACCTTATAAAAAATATATATCAAATAATTAAGAGATAAAATAAAATTAATTAAAATAAATATAATATGTAAAACTTATTTACAATTATAAAGGAAATATTCTACAATCAAATCAGCCAGAAATAGTTAAAGGTTCTTTGAGATAAATATTAGAATTAAATCGAGAATTGTTGCAATATTTGATTGGAAATAAAATTTGAATTTAAGGCTTGGCATCTAAGTTTAAATATCGATAATAACTATTCAGATACTTAGGCGAATATCTTATTTCAACAAGTTTGTAGATTATAACTGTAATTAATGTTGCCCATTTCAAGATAAAGATATATCTCATTTCATAGTTGCCTTTTTTTGTTATAATTTAGTTTTCAAGAAATACACAGAATAGCTAAAACAACTAAAATTGCTTAAACACCTCTTGAATGGCGATGGCCTACAATTGGCCAATTCAAGTGAGAATTAAGTGTTGGAGTGGTTAACTTTTATGGGAATCGGTTGGGACTCTAATTGAAAAATTGCCGGGCCATCAATTGAAATTGGCTCGAAGCGCTCTCTAATTGAATGGCGGGATCGAAATGGATGACGTCGGCGCTGTGCGGTGCGGAGCGGAGCGGAGTAACCGAAACCAAAACTTACCACAATACCATTAATAGTCCATGTCAAATTAGCAGCCGGCTTCGAGTATTTAATTGAGCAATTGCCGTCGACCAAATCGCCAATGCGATAACGTGCCTGGATCCCGGTAACCACTGTGTGCTCTTCCGGTAACTCTGTGAAAAAGAGATAGAAAACACAGCACACAGGTATAGTAAGAGAGAAAGAGATAGATGTGTATATGTGTGTGTGTGTGTGTGTGTGTGTTCAGACTGCATAATGGAAATGTAAAATTAGCTGACCAGCACTCGAAAAATGGCAAAGGCTGTGGGCCCATTTGTCTAATTAATTTGCTTTTGCAAAAAGGACCGCCTTTCGCCAATTTTTATTTGCTTTTCGCCTTCATTTTATGTTTTTTTATGTTTGTTTTCTTTTTGTCGTTTTGCTGGACAGCATTTTTATTGCATCTTTTCAGCTTGTACTTACCCACCACCTCCATTTCGCCGGACACCATAGCCGTTTGAAATGTGGGCGCCTCCACGGATATTTCGCATGTAAATTTGCCCGAAATATTCAGCGGCACCGACTGCAGCACGACATGACTCTGATTCGAGAGGTTCCTCTGCAAAAGTGTTCAAAATGAAAGAGATAACGAATAATAAAAGAAAAGCGAGACAGAGAGAGAGAGAGAGAGAGAGAGAGAGAGAGATAGATATAGAGCAATGGAGATAGAAAGAATTAGTTGTGAAAATTGGCCAGATGCACTGCATAGAAATTGAATATAACGCAGAGTGAAAAGAAAATTTAAAGGGAAAAGCATACGTTGATGAAAGGTGCCCCACAAATGGTTTGCATTTTAAGTTGCAAGCTAAGAGCTGTGCCCCTTTGATTGCTTTGACTCAAAGGCGTTTTTTGCAATTTGGTTATGCCATATTAAAAAATATGATGATGAAGTGCTTGAAAATCTTTTATTTATGAGTTGACCAATGGGAAACAATAACTGCCAAGTATCCATTTATATAAATACAAATGGAAATAGATATTAAAAGTTTTCCATTATTATAAATGTTAAATTTAGTACAGATTTAAGCTTAAATGTGCTGCTCATTTAATTGTGTGCCACAAATGTGTTGCATTTATCGAGCACTCGAGACTTGTCAACTTATCAACCACTCGGAAAATTCGAAATTGTTTACGCGAAATTAAATCTTTGTCAATGTTGTGTGTGTGTGTGTGTGTGTGTGGGTGTGTGGCATGTGTGTGTGTGTGGTATTTTCTGTGTGGCAGTTCAATTTAATAAATTGCATTTAAAGATGGGGCTTTAATGTGCACAAAATATGACACTTGCCACTTGACAGCTCCGAACTGAAACTGAGCTGCACTGAATTGAAGTGGACTGAAGTGGATTGGTTTCGCCGGACATTTAACCCAATTTAGCCCGGCCACCTAATTGCCCCGGCTGCATTTACATGGAAAATCTGAAGAACTCCCGTTCATCAACTTTATGGGAATATTTTTTGTATAATGCAATTTACATATACTGTTTTTTAATGAGCCGCAAGTCAATCGCAAGCAGACTAATTGGGCAACGGAATTCAATGGATTCACTCTGGCTGTGTTGTGTGTCTCTTTTGTTGTTGTTGTTGTTGTTGTTGTTGTGTATAATTACAACATTCAGAGATTGTTGTGAAACGACCAAATGAGATTTTGCCAACGCGACTGGCTTAATGCAATCAGCCATTATGGGCATAATTTACAGTGCGTTTGTTATTTTATGACACGCAACTGCAGCATGTGCTCTTAATGTGGGGCACAAACTCTGAGCAGCCCATGGGGCATATTCCATATATGTGTAAATATATACACCAAATGTACTTATATATATATATATGTGTGTGTATTCTTTCGCACTCACCTCGACATTAAGACCACTTGTCATGGCAAACACTTTCATTGCCGGATTCTCTTTGGGTGTGTAGCGATAAAATTCACGTTTCCCTTTGTACCATTTCACCGAATATAGCGTATCGTTTTCCATATCGTAATTACAGGTGAACAGGGCGTTGCTGCCCCTCTTCACCGCCTGCGGTATCCTCACCGACACGTCCTTCAGCGCCACAATAAAATCTGCAAAGCATAACGAACACACAAAACACACAAAACACAAAACATTAGGGATAAGAATATAATTTTATATGCGTTCCGCTAAATGAAATTAAGCACAGGCGACGAGGCGGTTATTATCTGAACCTGAAGCCAAAATTCAACCTGGTGGCTTATTTACTCAAATTTCATCAATTCCGCGTCAAGGAGGCACCAGGGAAGAAGCCATTATTAATATGATTATTATTGTGGATTCAACGAGGTGAATGAATTGACTTAAGTGGTAAACCAGAACTAAAAACAATTGTGTAAATTTTGCTTGCTTTGTTTTATGTAATTAAATATAATTATTCAAAATTGTATAATTATTTATTTTAATGTGTTTTACAGCTGGAATTATGAAAACATTTTTACTTTTTTTTTTTTAATAAAAGTACCACAAAATTATTCTTTTGAAAGTAATAGAGGAAAAGCGTCCAATCAGTTTTCGCAAATTGAAGCTAGACAGATATTCTCAGACATATATATATATATATATATAGAAAGAAAATGAGAGAAAGAGTGGGAGAGAGAGAAAGAGAGAGACATATCTAAATTCCTGTACGCTTTATTTAAGTTCATAAAAATCGAATAGAAATTCGATGGGTATTCAAAAGGAAAAGAGCTATACATATCCATCAATGTTAACTGGTAGACAGAGGGGCACTCGATAAATTCGAACGGTATAAGTAGCTTCTCATGCTGGGAAGACATTATAAATGGCATAGAGAAGTCAGAGCATTATTTTGCTGCAAAGCAAAATTGCAAAAAAAAAAAACTGAAAAGTGGCAAAAATGAAGTGCTAAACAGCAAGGATGGTTGAGGTGCTGGGGAGGTAGATGTAGAGGTAGAGGGGGAAATGAATGGCAGGACACACACACACACAAATAAACGGATGGGCAGAAGGGCAGACAGATAGATAGACAGGCAGCCGGGAATGAAAAACGGAAAACCAAACTTGAAATAGTATTTTACTGTATGCTAGTTTGATAAAGCCTGTGAATAGAGGAAAGGGAACGTTTGTGCTGCTGCTTCTGTTGGCAACCAGCTAAATGGAGAACCATTAAAAGTGGACATTTGTAAACATAAACTGACAGATAAACACCCAACACCCAACACCCAGACATAGCGAAAACTTTTGCGAAGGATGGGGGGTTGGTCAAACCCAGCGAGTTGGCCTTGCAGTCTTCATTGGTTTATATTACCTGTAAGCACCGCATGCTCTCAGCTAGAGAGAATGCCGTTAAAATACTTAACAAACGTAGATTGTAAAAGTTTTTTTTTATAACAAATATAAAAAAATGCCAGCCAAAAAGTTGTTGTGTTATACGAGCTGCAACCACAACAATCGCAGCAGCAGCAGCAAATGCAACCTCTGCTGAAGGACAATTTTACTCGCCGGTCCTAGTCCGATAGCAACAACAATGCACAGTGTCATGGCGGAGGGGTCGGGGGGTTAGGGGTTCTTGGTGGGCTTGGAGTCTGTGGCAACTGTGGAATACTGCGATACGATATGTGGAGCCAAAGCAAAAACAAAGCGCACGCTCGTTAAATGGGTCAATATGAAACAAAAAGCATTGTGAAAATGTATTAAAATGAAAAGAAACAAACATACAAATGGAAAATGGCAAAAATAAAAAGGAAAACATCGAAGTTAAATGGTAAAAAAAAGCAAAAACAAAAACAAAACAATGGCTGCCAGCTTAGTCATTAAGTGCGAGCGGGAGGATACACCTATGGGTATATATATAGTGCTATTTAGGGGCACATTTGTTGTCCCATGAAACGCACTAAGGAAATGCGAACAAACATGAAATGGGGCACACGTTGGATGTGTGGTCAGGTCAGAAACAAGTTGCAAGTTGCTTATCGAAAGCTGTTGCAAAGTCCAAACACAATAGAGTATCTGTCCAGAGTTCAATTCAGTTGGGGGCGTGGCACAGTGGTTGGCTTCAATTTCTATTTGGACTTTTCAGGCTTGTAATTTGCCCATATGCAACACACACATTGTAAGAAGTTTTTTTTTTTCGTTTTTGTTATTGTTTGTTTGTTTTTTGAGTTGTGTCTCGAAAAAGGTCAATGTTGTTTTTTGTTTGGATTTTCCAATCATTGCCGCAACTAATTGAAATGCGTTTCAAGGGGAATTGTTGCAAGTCCACAAGGCGCAGCTGTTTTGTTCAAATCCATTTTAAAGCCAAGACTTATAAATAATATTTTTATTAAAATAAAATCATTTTATTAATTTACAATATGCTTTGTCTTGTTTCCAAGTCTTCGTTTTTGTTTATAGATTTAGTTTTAAGAAGTTGCCAAAGTATTGCAATATTTGCTTCTCTTAGCCAATTAGAAAATGTGCAAAAGTTTTTAGAGCTTCTATTTTGTTATTAATATTATTATTATTTATTTTGGTTTTGTAGACAAATGCAAACAGTTTATATATTACTTGTTTTTTTTTAATTTTAAGATTTTTTTATGGGGTTTCGTTGAATTTATTATGATTTTAGATTAGCTTTTGCTCAGGCAATGACCTTAATAAGTCAGCTGGTCTTGGAAACTTTACAGACGAAATGCATTTGGCTTTGACATTAAAAGCTGATCAAAAGTTAAGCAGCCAAACAAACTGCGAGGCAAACACCTCAAAGTGTTTCTCAAAACTCAGACAAAACAAACACAAAACGATTTGATATGGGGCGCTTTGGAGTGAGGGCAATGGGTCGGGGTGTTGCCTCGAAGTGTTGCCAAAACGAGGGTGCCACTAAGTTGGCACACATATATATACACACACACAAAGTGTAGTGACACAACAACCGAATTCAGACACACACATTGAGTGAGTGTGAGAAACAACTTCAGACCCACTCACAGCTGCAAACCGAGGCTCGAAACACCAACAAAAGCCACAAAAAAGTATAACCTGACCAGAAAAAAAGTGTGGCATCAGCGGGCTTCCCAGCCAACTGATGACTGTGAACGAAGTCGACTGTCAACAGCCAACAGCAGCCAACCATTTGACCAACCATTCCCTCCATATACCAGCCTCTCCCTCCACTCCAGCCTGCTCCTGCCTGCCTGCCAGCCTGGCTGCTTGTCTTGCAGCCATTTCAACTTTGGAATTTCAATAAGGACCTGGATGTAGCGCAGTGAAAATGCCGCAGGTGGTAGGCATACAGAAGGGAGGGGCTGTGCTGGGTATCCCAAAGAAGCGCAAATAAGCCAAAAAGTAAATACATAAATTAAAAGTGTTAAGGCGCGAAATGTACAATGCTTGAATTAAATAAAATGCTGTGCTTAACAACTGCAAAATTTGAGTTGAATATCCTCAATTTGCCGCTTTCCCATCAAATTCTCCATCGTCATTATTGTTATTGAAAATCAACAAACTGACATTAATTTCAAAATTTGTTATTATATTATTTGATTGTTAATTACATATTGTTACAAAATAAAAGCGATTAAGTAATTATTTTTCTCGGACTCTTTAATGGGAAAAGCAATATAAAAACACTTTTCCAATAAGCGATTAATCTAACTAATTTTGAACCATTAAGCAGTCAGCAATTCAGTTTTGTTTACCAACAATAAATGCAATAGATCAATGTTTAAAAAATTCAAAAGAACTGACCATAATATCTTTCTCTTCCAACGTAATCAACTAGTCGTTTTTTTTAAGCCCTTACCAACATTTTTTGTTGCTTCTTTTTATTTTTGTAACAATTTTTTATCATCAGCTGTCAATGGTTCATGCAGCTGGTCAGGGAAAAAATGGGAATGAAAAATAGAAACAGTGAAAATCATTACATAAAAGTGTTTTATGTTTTGCTATTGCAACTTTGACCAGGCGCCATATGAGACACACACACACATACACACACACACACACACACACCGTTTTAGTTGTTGTTGCTGTGTAAGGCTCTCTCTCGTTTTGGAAGTAGTCCAAACTTTCAAATAGCAACAACAAGCCCAACGATTTGCTACTGAAATTTTGTTTTTTTGCCCGACTTTTTTTGTATTTTGCCATAAAACTTCAAAAAAAAAATGGAATAAAGAAAAATATAGCAAATCGAAATAAACGCATTTTTATATGTATCTGTATTTATGAACCCCATAAATATGTCAAATAAATTACAAAACAGTCAAAATATTGTGGCATCTGTGTGTTACTCTCCCTGTGTGTGAAGTCATTTATGACGATAAGGCAGAATATTCCTATATATATATATATATATATATATATTCTTTTTTTTTTTGTTTATTTGTGTTTCGAGTATTCACTGTATTTGTCGTATGTCTACGTCGCTCTGATTTTTATTTTGGAGTTGCCAGAAAATATTCGGTTGAATTGATTGTTATTACAGAGTCTGTTTTTTTAGGCAATTTTCATGTCCTTGTACTTTTGTCACATACTCCGTAACGTATCGGCAAGAAGATGATTTAATTTATTAAAAACATATTTGTTTGACTTTATGTCCAAAACTTACTCAATATGCATTTCAATTTGCTCATAAGATATAAACAAAAGTTTATCAAACTTAAATATCTTTCATCCTTTCGATCGGTTTTACTTTATGGTAAATGCATAATTGCAACTTGATTTTGGTCTGATAGGGTATGTAATATTCGGCTTGTCTAATTGTGTTATTCTTCTTGAATATTTTTGTATAACATCCGCCAATATTTCCATTTAATATAATTATGGTTTTAAAGGTTTTTTTTTAATCGAATTTTTATTATAATAAAATTTTGAAATACATGCAAATTTATTTTGCGAAGCTCTAAGAGCAACTGCTAATATGTGAAATTAAATTGAATAGTTCGAAATTATTCTAAATTATGATTCTAAATCATTAAATTAATTTTTTCTATTTAATATTATTATGCAAACTCATTCACATTGAACTTTATGGTATTACAATTGGTATTTTTCAACCTCTAAAATATTTATATTATTTTGGTAAAAACATTTTGGTTATTTGGTTATTTGAAAGCGTAGGCAAAACCGCACAAAAGCCCGTTCAATTTTTGGAGGACCATCAAAATCTGCCGCAAAACTTTTCATTAGCCGCAATGGTGAAAAACACACAAAACAGAAAACAAAGTAAAATATTGTGTGTGTGGGGGTAGCGAGGGGGTAGCGGTACACATCAGACAAAAGCTCAGCCCGCAGACAATTTCATTAAAGTATAGAAACATAAACAGACACAGAGGCTCACACACACACACACAAACACACACACACACACTAATGAGCATTGTGTGGCTATTGCTGTGTGACGTAGTTGGTTAAGGCCTGGCCCCAAAGATAGGGTTGTGGTCCGGTAGGTAAGTAACCAAAAATGGCGAAAAACTAAATACAAATACAAAAACGCACGCAGTTTGCAGTTGGCGCATACCCAAAATGTTTGTCACTGCACCGGAAATACATTACACACACTCGCAAACACACACACGCACACACACACATACACATGTATACAAATGTCATTTCTGTGAATTGTTTGTTTAGCGGAGAGGGAGACAGATAGATAGAGAGAGAGAGAGAGAGAGAGGGAAAAGAGGGGGTTGGGTTTGCCACTCGGCGCTCGACTCTCGACTATTAAATAAACATGCAAATTATTGCGCAATTTTTGATTACGATTTTTCAACAGGCAGCAGCAGCACAGCCAACAACACAGCCAACAACAACAACAAAAGCAAACTGCCTGCATATTTTTGTATGTAATTCCCTTCACTCGCCAACGCGACCAGACCCCGCCCCGCCCCCCCTCCAGCCATACACTGCATGCATTTAACACTCAACGCCTATTTTGCATACAAATTTTATTATTATTGCACATACATATTTGTATTGAATCGCTGGCAATGCCGCGACAATTCTCAAACAACAACAAAAACAATCACTATAAGAATACAACAGCATATTCAACGTTGTTGTTGTTGTTGTTGTTTTGTTTTATATTTTATTTTTTGGGATTTTTTTTGTATTTTTTTTTTTTGACATTATGCAAAAATGAAAATCTGCAATTTCTCGCTTGACACTTGTTTGTTGTCATGTTTTCTACGTTCTGACAATGACAAAACACAGAATGTCAGTTTTGGGTTATTTGACAATCGGATATTCTTGAATTTGTTAAAGTTATTCGGTTAGTTGACCGGTTTTTCTATACTTAATTCAGTGTATTAACAAAGAGCCACCAAGTATTAAACTTATATAAATTTGTTATCCATTAGAAATATATCTTTTACGCAATAATAATTATTTTTCACTAACCAAACTCGTTTTAAAGTTTACAAAATGCAATTATATCAAGAATATTTTAAGTTTTATTTCTTTTATATCTTTGATAAAAAGAAAAATATATATTTAAAAATATTTGCTTAATAATTAAAGAAGATATGAGTTTACTTTTATGAATTTTTTGTGGGAAATAGCCTTCTTATTTACCAACTACACTGTCCATTTACCATAACACCATTGACCAACTACACTGTTAATTTACCATAAAGTGAAACACCCAAAAAATAAAAAACCTTACAGTTAAAAATTTAATGGATTTGAAAGCTTCGAAATCCATAAGGAACACATGTTAAAAGCACTCAATATTGAAGTTTTTGCAAAATGTGCATGTAAAATCCAATATTAATTTATTCAACAATCCATTTCAACAATCGACGACACACAAATCGAGCCATCAAATGCAGCTACCCAATAACTTGAATAGTAAATATTCGCAAGTAAATAAACAAAAAATAATAAATAAAAAAAAAAATTCAGAAATTGCATATGAAATATGTTTCAATGCATTTTGCATGTGAGTTTTCAGCAACTGTTGTCATTCAACTGCACAGAACACTGGACGCAGCATTTATGTATGCATTTTTAAAGAATTTTTTTTTAAAACTCTATATGCTTCACTAACGCCCATGTTTTTCTTGTGCACCTGAACACCTTACCCCTGCCACCAATAGGGATATACAAAAATAAATAAACTCTGTAGAGAGGTCTCTTATAAACATGGTAAAAACTTCGTGTCGCCAAGCAAATACTTTTAAGGATAAGCTTTAACAATAATGATATAATGATAACTTTACTCTGATGCTATGATTCCATGTTAAATCGTAAAAATAACTTAAATAATACTTTATGCAAGCAATGTATATTTATATCTTCTAGCATAAAATATCATAAAACATCTAAAAGATAAGTTTGTAATTTTTTACTTATAGGCGATAGATGATTAGGGGATATTTTTATCCCAGCTGTGAAAATTTAACTTTAAATGCTGCTAATTCTTATTAATAAGAAATTACTTACTAAATATGACACTGTATTATTACAATATATTTTGCTTAACAAACTCTATGTTTCTTATCGAAAAAATAAATTTAATTTGAACTACCTATGGTATAAGTTTGAACTGTTCATTATACACCTTAGATCAGCTTAAATATAAAGACGTATATGGCTAAATCGATTTAGTTTTTCTTCTAGTTCAAGTTATTTTTTTAAATATCTAAAGTTTATAAACTTAACTAATTCTTAAATTTTATGCAAAACACGCAATATATCAACAAAACCAGCAGCAGTGAATTACCCACTATGCATTTTTCAAACTGTCGTTCATTGCACATCAATGGAAATGAGTTTTTACCCAAAAGTTCATAGGACTTTGGGTTGGAGGCGGTGTGGCGCTGATGATGGCGACGCATTGGCGGTCGCACACACACACAATCACACACAGACACACACTCATGAATGTCTTTCACTGTATTACCCATCCCTCAACACTCTTACACACCTCCAAGTCTGAGCCTTTGTATTTCTCATGGTCAATGGAGCTGACATGCCAAATGCATGAACAAACATTTTTTGGCTTTTCTGCTAATGCTTTGCTTTTTATTTGATAGATTTTCAAAAATGTTTTGCCTGCTATTATTAATAGTCGGCATTGAAAATGATAACTATATTGTATAGTCAGAGAAATAAAATTCATTTTTCCTTCGATTCGAGAAGTGAATATTAAGCGAGAGAAGTGGGAAAAAAATTACTCATTTATTATTTGTAATTTTTTGACAACTGCATAACAAAAAAAAATATTATAAATATAATTAATTAATATATTTTTAATATAAGCTATTTAGCTAAATATATTTATGCTGCATTCAAATTAATAGTTCACAACTTGCGTTACTATACTAAATAAAAGATTTGCCTATTCATTTAAGATTTTTTTTTTTTATAAGCATTAATATTTGCAAATTTATAAAGTGAATGTAGTAAAATGCTAATCAGATGTCTTGTCCAAAAGAGCGCTTAATGGTAATACATATATATAATAATCAACTCGAGCAATCAATATGCAAAGGATCCCAAGGAACCGCCTCTTTTTCTGTTCAAATAATGGCATTTGAGTGCCATAAACAAAACATAAAATATTGTGCATATACATAAATGTCGAGTGTTGCGAGTCTCTTTGCCAATGTGCAATTCACATTTAGATTAAAGTGATGCGGCTACCAAAAAGTGCCAGCACGTCAGGAGTCTCCCTTACAACAGCTCCAATAACAACAACGACAACAACAACAACAACAACAATGACAGCTGCTTCAAGGTATAAAAATGGATGGAATTCTCTTTCTCTATTTATCTTTCTCTGTCTCTATCTCTCTCTTGTTTTATTTGGCCTTCTCTCTGTGGCCAAAACATTGTTTAGTAATTTATTTTATTTTAGACAGTTTTTCCCATATCTACCAAAAGTGATGGCCCATCTCTGCTGCTTCATCTTGTTGCATACTGTTGTTGTATTTATTGTTGCTACTTATGCATCGTCATTGCAGCAGCTACTCGAATTCAAAACTTCAGCCTGAAAAATTGCCCAGATACGTGTCCGACGTAAGGACCTGAAGCTGGAGCCCAGACCCAGACCCAGACCCAGACCCACCATTTATGCTCCACTCCACTCCATTTTGTATGCAAAGCAAGCAAGTTTTTTGAGCTGCAGCTGGAGTTTCGCTGGGAGTTGAAAGTTGAAGATAAATTGATATTTTGAGACTGCAACGGATAGTATTTACTTTATGGCCAATGCGCAAATTGTAAACTGTCCAGTGCCATTTAAGCCGTATAAAAAACAACAACTGCCATAATAGCAGTATAAAAAATCCAACTGGCGGACGCCCTAACAATTTCACAAGCCATTAAAACACAGCCTATTGAAATCGATGTCGATATTTTTGTATCAATTTGCAAGAGAATTTAAAAAATGAAACAAAATATGTATTTTCTAAGCAAACAATTTTAGTTTACTCAATTTTGCCATTGCACATTTTAATAGTTTTTAATATGTAAGACAGGGTATACAAAAATGGACCAATAAATTGAGAAGCTGCTCTGGTTTTATTGTACAATGCCTATCAGAATGCCTTAATTAAGAACACTTCGACTTTTGCAGACAGTTCGGCAAACTGTGTAGGTGTCTCGTTCACTCTTCTGGCCAAAATAACAATTTCTGTCTGTTAGCTGCCTGGGCTGAAAACAAGGCAGCAAAAAGTAAAGAAATGCAAACCGACAATTTGCAGTTTACAGTCAATAGCAAGCCCCCAGAACACGTTGGACGTTATTGGTAAAATGCTGAAATTGGTTTGTTTGATGGAACAATGTCTGTGCAAATTCGATACAGAATTCCACACCATACCACTGCTATAAATATTCAGGTATGAACGCATTCACAAAAAAGAACTCTGCTGCCTCCGATTGTCCAAAAAGAAATTACAAATTTATATAGCGTGCCCCATTTTGCGTGCTTCCCCATGGTTAATAACTTTTGCGACTGTAAAATGGCAACAAGCCACGATGCAGTTAACAGCACTCGCATTGCATTCACTCTGCTTCGCTGATTGGGTTGCCAATTGTTTAACCCATATCTTTTTACACAATTATTAAACGTATTTAATGATTTTTTATTCTCTGATTTAAAAACTCGTAGTTGCTACAGTATAAATTACTAAACTTCTTTTTATTATTAAATAAAATCTTATAAAAATGAAACGAAATTAAAGTGTACATTTTTTGAATGAGAACTCATTTTTAAATATTATAATATTAAGAGATAATTAAGCCAAAATGGCACATCAAGTCTTGTGTATCATTTAGAGCAGATAGATAATAGGGATATCTATGTTAACAGATTATAATAATAACATCATATATATATATATATATATATATTTGTATATATATATACACTTACATAAGTCACTGGCTTGCTAATCAGATTTAGGCAAATACGCCTAATGCAGTAATAAAGGCCAAAAGCGGGAGAGCGCCACGGGGATCAGCCTCAGTCTGTGTCTGCGTCTGTGACTAAGCCGGAGCCGGGAAGAGCAGCACTTGAAGAGCTGCTTATCAAATACAAATTACAAATCCGAGCGAAAAACAAACAACATGCCGATAGGATGGAGGGGGTGGGGGTGGGGTGGTAGAGTTGTGGCATTGGCCACAGACACAAAACACAAGATACAAGACACAAAAGCATGATTGAGTGGGTCCAAATCTGTTATCAAATGAATGTGCTATAATAAATGAAAAGGAAAAAAAAAAAAAAAAAATGAAAGAGGCAAGCCAAAAGAGAAGCCTTATTGTTGACTTTAAGATAGATACAAGAGGCACGCACAACAAACGATGTGTGTGTGTATGTGTGTGTGTGTGTTTGTGTGTGTATTTATGTGTCTATGTATGGCTTGTCTTATACACAAATCTTAAGTCGAGTCACTTCAACATAATCACACGACAAGCCGAAAAACAAAGCTAACCAACTAATAGATGGACACTCAGATTGTTGCCGCTATTATTGTTGTTGTATTTGTAGTATTAGTTGTTGTTGTTGTTGTTGTTGTTGTTGTTCTTGTTATTGCTGTGTGCTATTGATAAGCATCGAATTCATTAATTTATATGTTCCATGAGTATCAGGCAGCCAACAGAGGGCCAACCAAAGGAGTTGCTGCCACGTTTTGTCAGGATGGCTTTGTAATGTGAATCTAAGTGATTTGCTGCGTGTGTGTGTCTGTCTCTCTGTCTCTCTGTCTGTGTGTGTGTGTACATATATATATATATATATATCTTCATTACAAATCCTTGATGGGATTTGAAATGAAATGACCGCACCCATACAGACAAAGAGGGATAGAGGTAGGGGACTAAAGTCTTGTCTTTATGGACAACCAGCTAGTTGGCTTTAAGCAGTAAATTCAATCAATTTGGTCAGACAAAGCAGCAAGCGACTATAAATGAATTGTCCAGCAGCTGAAACTTGTTTCTGACAGCGTACAATAAAATCTCAACTCAAATAGTATGTCACAGCAATTAATACAAAGGGTAGAGAGAGATACAAACCAAGCCCAAAGCGAAACTCGTGTCAAAAATCACAAAGCCCCAATTGTTCTGCCTATGACAACAAGTCGAAAAGCCACTTTGAAATCTTCCGTTTCTGGCTTATAGGTAAACTGACTAGTTTTTATGGCATTTGACAGCTCATTATTGGTATGTTTTTGAGTTCCTTAAAGCCCAAAACCGAAACTGTCAACGTTTTGCTGAATTTAAACTAGAATATTATTAATGGCCAATCGATGATCTGAGCGAAAGCAATTCCAAACATTTACACAATTAGAAAATATCCAACGACTGTATCATAAATCAGCATTAAATATATACAAAGCAAATGCTATAAATCAAATTGAAGCAAATATGTAATTAGAATGCCAACATGAATAATCACAAGATGTGGATTATAATTTGCATATGAAACAAGTAAAATAGGCAATTGGATACTCGAAATGATCAAATGTATATGCAAATATTTTATGCATTTATACAATTTGTGGTAAGAGGCAAATAATTTGAAAAAAAAAACATATATTCATATATATATATATATATATATATATGAATATGTGAGCCTATTCAGCAATTGACCATACTTAATATAGTTATATAGCTAGCGGCTCGATAGATCTAAATGGGTCGCTGTGCAATGGGGTGGTTCCAATATTAGTATAAGATTCTAAGCTTTGTTATTAAACATATATGTTAAATAATAAAATTAAGAGTCATTTGCTTTGATACTTGTGATGACATATCTCAAAATGAATTCACTCAATACACTTTCTTCCATATATAAAATAAGCCAATACGAGTTGAGTCCACAGATTAAGAAATGACTGCACTCAATTTAATTATGTTTTCAAAAGAAATAAATTTGATAAAATATGCAAATCGAAAGTTTAGCCACACATATTGCACTGATTAAAAAGACTGCACTCAATTTAATTATTAAAAAAATATATATATATAAATTTGATATATAAATCAATATTGGCATAGCTGATAGCTAATATTAATCTTGAAATAATTTAAAATAATTTCTACTTGTCTAGTTTGTCTGGAAGCTACAATTTAGAATCTTCTAATTTTACACCAAATTCCCAATGCTAACCATATCAAGACAGGCAACATTTGCTGCCTCATAGCCAAAAACCGATTAGTCACTTATTCCATTTTTGATGTGGCTTTGCTTTCTTCGAGGTGCAGATTCGAGTTGCAGATATGATATTGGGCAAAAATCTATGGGATAAATTTTGAAGCTTATTGCTGCGAAACAAAAACGGCAAACTGCAAACTGTAATCACAATTCACATGTAGAGCACTGGCCAGAACTGGCCATTTCCAATGAGTATTGATCCGCTTCCCTTCGATTCCAACTCAGCTATTGTGACAAAATCATGCATAACTGCCCTTTTTTAATTGGTATGCATGAGGCAGCTTGGGCAAATGTGTATTAGTTGCCTCCACTTTTCACATACATCCAAGAGACAGAACTAATGAATGAAGCAGAGAAATTCAGTTTTGGCCAAGAAAATTGTAATTATTTCAAATTTGATTACACATGAAATTGTTCAAGGAGTCTTCTTCATTGTTAATTTCATAAGTAGAATGAACAATTTCTGTATGAGAACTCTGTTAATTAAATACGTCAGATTTCAGCTAAATTTTTTGGAAGTGATTGAACAGCCATTTAAATTGTTGTAGTTCTTGAATATAGTAAGTGGATAATAAAACACAATTTGCAAATACTAAAATTTTATTCTAGAGAAAAAATAGAAATCATCAAAAGTCATGAATTTTTTCTAACGATACAAAATTAAAGTTTGTAAGAATGTCGTGTTATAAACTTGTAATTATTAATTTATTACAAAAGTATGTCTACATTTATATATATTTATATATATATAAAATTACAATTACAATTACAATAACTTGAGCTAATGTAAATCTATCTTAAGCCATCCAGTCAGCAGCAAATTATGAAGAATGTTTATTAAAAATGTGTTAAGACTCTAAGTACAAATTCCGACAATCGAATTTTAATAGAAATTCCGACAGGTGGTAAAATTGCTACCATTGCCAAATTGGTAACATTTGTTTAGAATTCATTGTTTGCTTGCACAAGCATTTTCAAATTAACATTAAAATAAATTGCAACCCATTCGCGTGTGCATACAAATTGCATTGGATTCTTTCAGGCGACAGCAAAACAATAAGAAAGGTTTCGCAATGCGGGTGAAATTGTTGGTGATGCATGAATCCTGGCTGTAGCTATGAAATTCTTTTACTTATCCATTTGTCCAGACTACACAGTCTGCTAATTTTCAAAGACATCAATTCGTAGTGGGCGAGAAGTACGTGTGACAATGTGCGACGCCCAAACGCCCAAAACTCCCCAACTCCCCAACTTACAACCCCCAAGCCCAAGAAGCCCAAGACCATGCCCAAGACCATGCCCAAGACCATGCCCAAGACCATGCCCAAGCATTTTAATACCCGATAGTCATATTCCCTTCTCCGGGCGAAAAAACTTACGCTGATTTTGGCACGCACACATTTTGCATACTGATCAGCAATCAGCGCGATTTGCTTCGACAGGAAACAGAAGGCAGCCGTTTTGTGGGGTGCAAATTAAAATTCCACTTTGGCGTTTGGGGAATTCAATTATTTCTTTTCGCTTACTTCACGGTCATGCGAGTTGACATTGACGGTCTACTCTGTGGCATGTTTTTGTTGTTGTTGTTGTTGTTGTTGTTGCTGTTGTTGCTGTGGTCAATAGTGAACCTTTGGCTGGGATTCAACTTTGTACGCAGAAAATGATCCCAAAAAAAAATGTCAGCGCAACTTCTGCAGTGAATTTTTGATACCCAGACTTTTAGACAGAATTTAATGGGTATTATAATTTCAGCGGCATTGGTGATCTATGTACATCTTTTTTTGTGAACAGATATTTTTTTATCTGAGCATAATTTAAATTTAAAAATAAAACCGACAAGGAAAACTGTTAGCATGACTTTTGAAACAAGTAGTTTGTATTATATTATTATAAATAAATAAATATTATAAATAAATAAATTATTATTAATAATAAAATATATCTAAATAAATAAATAAATAAATGAAATGAAAATTAACGACTTTAAAGACCATAGTATGTTATTTATTAAATTAAATATGTAGATGATTGATGCATCCTTACAGGTTTAAATCGAATAAAAATAGTAGAAAAATTTTAAAATTATATAGGTAGGGTATGCTTAAGTCTGACAATTTCCACTTCTTCCGTCTTTCGCAGATTTATTGCCTCAATTGTCACCCCAATGCAATCAGCGTGTTTATTGATTTGGAAAATTAAATATTTTTCATTAGGCGCGTGCCAAAAGTCGCAGCCCATAAATTAACAACGTGATTTGTAGCTGTCTCGCCCACAAAAACATATTTATATATTTGTATTTTCCTATAAAATTTCCGGCATCTTGTGACATTTTAATTAGCCATTGAAAGTGTTTGAATAGGGGGGGGTGGTGAATACATCGCATTTGCATACATAAATAGTTGGTTTTTCCCTCTAAAAGCAAAAACTTGTTGCCAAGACAAGACTCCAGCGCACGGGAATAAGAATAACGCTAAGACAGAGCAAAGTGTTAAGAAAAATTCTCTCGCTTGCCTAACGGAAATGTATAAATTGCATTTTGTAGCAAGTCTGTGGCAAGTGATGAGGTGGTAAGCGGGTTGGTTGGCTTGGTGTTGCTGCTGTTGCTGCTGTTGCAGGCGATGCTTTAATGCATTTGGTGGCGCTAGAAAAGCTTTGGCAAGCGGTAACCGCAGTTAGAGGATATTGTGCTAAATTGTATACAAGCATACAAACACACGCACAACAAACACCCATGAAACCACCACAACACACTATGTACCTGCCACAGAGACTAGCTAGGCATAGGCGACAAAATTGTCCAGAACGCTGTGCAAATTAATCACTCAGATTTGTATAATACCTGAAGAAAAACTAAAGAAAAATAATATAAATATATATTGAAATCAATAAGACCTATAACAAACACGAATAATGAATTCAATTTTTTTCAACAAGTTCTGGTATTTTTATATAATTTTTAAGATATTTATAGACATCAAAAATATAATTTAGCAGCAGCGATTCTTGTCTTAGACTTTTTCGGAAGTTTTCAATTGTCAAATCTTAATTTTCTAATATGCAGTAAAACCATTTCTTTTACATTACGCTCTTAATCTTTTTTCCATCTGACAAAACAAAATTAAACTCAAGTCAATAATTTTAATGACATTTCTTTGCTTTAATGTCGGGTGATAATCAAAAAACTGACGCAGAAACACAGCGTATACGAAAAATGAAAGTGTTGAAAGTATTTTGTGCACTCGTACTGCACATTTTTCCAGCGTCATTCTTTCACATCTTTGGCGAAAAAAGCACTTTACACTAATGCACCTTAAAATTTAAAGATGTCATAACATAAACATTTATCCTGACGCCAATGGGGCCAACGAGGACAACGTGGAAAGGTGTAAAACATCCTCGCCTGCGGTTATCCAGGACTAGGAAACCCATCTTATGATGCCACATTAGCGAGGATGTCTGTTTGGTGAGACGTATTAAATAATTGTATTAAGATTGGTTTTTAATGTTGTTCTTTGAATTTAATATATATTACAAATAATTACTTGAAAATAAAATTTTATTCGTTGTACTGTATATTCACTTCATATTGAGTGAAATGTAGAATATTCATTAAGCTGAATAACTAATGGGATATCAACTTTAGAAACTTAAAGCTTATCAAACGAATATGATAGTTTTTTTTAATTATTTGTGTCTACATTTTTATAGAGTTTTCTATGTATCAATAAAATAATAAGGATTTCTTTCATTAATATAGAAATCTTAGGCTAAAAGAAAGATTTTTCTTATCAAAGGAATTTTACAATAATGTAAATATTAGTTTCTTAGATTGATTGAAAGTATATTATTCGTTTTGATATGTATCACATTAAAATAAAAGTTTAAATTACAATTTATTATGTTGTTATATATATTTCGTATTTTAAGTAACCAATTATTTTATATTTTGATCAAATCGCCACGCCCTTAATTTAATAAAGAGATGTCATATTTGACTTAAAAAGCGCTATAAAATAAGCCCGGCATTTTTGTTTGCAAAATCTGCGCATAATTTTTGCTGTTCAAATAAATGTTTTGGCATGTAATTAGCTTCTTATTGCACAGCCAGCAGGCCCGGCGAATACCCACTTCACATATCATCATAATAAGCATTCCACTTTACGCTAATTGATTTTGCATACCAATAATAAACACTTGTCTTCCCCTCGCTCTCCTCTCGATGCTTGGCAAAAAAAAAAAAAAAAACACCCCACAAACAAGCACATAAATTAAAAAAAAAATAAAAAAAAAAACAAAATTAAAACAATGGCAGCAAATGGGAGCAGGCTAAGTAGCTCAGCGGCATAGATTGCCAGTGGAGTGTGAGCAAATATTTAATTTATTTCAATTTCACTTTTAATTTAGGCACTAATCTAGGCAATTTGTACACTTACACACCATTAAGCGATACAACGACCAAGTTATCCATAAAAAACAACAGAAAAACCAATATTTGACACCTCGAACATTAAATACTCTTTAAAAATGATGAAGCAGTAACTTTGCTGCGTAAAATATAATATATTTTGCTTGGGAAATGTGATAACTAATTGAATGTGAAGATTATGTTTAATTAAATATTATTATAAATATTATTTAAACAGCTGATTAAATTTGCATATATATATACATTAATACAAACCGATAAGCCGATTGTGTAATTGGCCCACTCTGCTTAATATGTTTTTAAATAAATCGCATTATCTTTTGGTGGTATTCTGTTTTTTACCTTCTGACAGACAGCATGTAAAATTGGCAATATCCACTTTCATTTCTCTTCACATTTACCCTCAAGTGGTAAATGGCAAACGCGTCGCTTTGACACCCCCGTAAACCAGAAGCCGACGCTTTTTGCATGAGCTTGCTTAGCAGAGAAAGTAAAATAAATAAAATGCCCTGGGTATATTTATTTGTTTTCATTTATTTTCAATAATTTCAAATTTCCATTACATTAGTTGCGCTCATCCTCCTTGGCCGCCTCCCTCTTCTCTTGTCGCTTATTATGTGCTCTATGCCTGCGCACGGAAAACAAACAAATTCAACGATTTTTTTTTGCCCACGCATATGAAAGGAACAGCGTTTTGCTTTGATTACTAAACTAAACTAAAACTCTACCCCCCCCCCCCCAGGAAAGCAGCAACAAATACAAAATAAGCGCCATCACTTTAACAATCCCCTACTTTGCTTTTTCCCAAAAAAAAACTTTTCTCATTTCTACTTCAGCAAACATCAATACAAACAGCGACCGCTGGCAACTTGAAACATATTCCAGGGGTAAGTCTCCCTTTTTTTTTTTTTTTGGTTGGAATTTTCTTGGGTCTTGTGACATTTGGCACTTTGGCCCCGAACTGAGAGAACGCGAAACAAATTTACACATCTTTTTGGGTAGTGATTTTCTCTGATTCTTGTCCTTTTTTTTTGCTTTCTTTCTAGCTTTTGTCATACAACTTCCGTTTCCTGTTCATTTGTTCACATTTCGCATGTCGGTGGCAAAGTTTTTCCCTCTTTTTT
Source organism: Drosophila melanosoma (assembly GCA_035042045.1). Lineage (NCBI taxonomy): Eukaryota > Metazoa > Arthropoda > Insecta > Diptera > Drosophilidae > Drosophila > Drosophila melanosoma. Next base: position 553,279 of record JAWNLY010000203.1, on the reverse strand, counting down.
TTTTTAATAAAACTGTCAACATTTGATGTAGATTAAGAAATTATGGTCTTTGAGAAGGGAATAAAAGAGTGGGGGAATATTGCTAACCAATCAGTCGAAACACAGGCAATAAACAAAGAAATATAACTTTTGGTTATCCATTTGTTAATGGCGGAATGTGGAAATCATTTTGCTGAGTGAAGATTGCAATTAAGCAAATATATTGTAGACAAAACTAATATAATATAATATTTTGGCAAAAATACCTAACGAATTAGTACATGAAGTTTATAGAGAAAAAAGTTTTTGACTGTAATTTTGTTCATCAATTGGTTTCAGATCTTGCTTTATATAAACTTTTCACTACATCTAAATTTATTTGAGTTTGCCCTTCTCTTATGGCATTTTCATAGCTTAGCTTCCAGTAAAGTTTTTTTTTTTTTTCCGTGCCCGTCGTAATGGGTTTGTATACGTGTTTGTGTAAGTGTGTGTGTGTGAGTGTGTGGGTGTGTGTGTGGATACTGGCTTTTATAAACGCATACATATGCATGAGATCATAAAGTTTTTGTGTGTGAGTGGATGTGTAGGGCATTTGTTATAAATGTAAAAAACGCAAAGAGAGAAATATACACATCTGAGTTGGCGACGCAAACAAACAAACACACACACACAAACACACACACTCACACACACACAAGCACACACACAAACACACACACACATACATGCAGTCAAACTTACATTTATAGTTGCATAATGGCCAACATGTGTATGCATGAAGTTCGTCTCTTCCACTTGTCTCACTTCCTCTCAGTGGCCATTTCTCTCTCCATCTTTATCTCTCACTCCCGGCACACGCACCCCACTCAGTCGTCAACGGTAATGAATGCATCCGGCATGCATTGAAAACTTGACTCATATTTCATAACCAAAATAAATCCAACAAAAACAACACTGAAAACACACAGACTACACAAACAACACAGACAACAACCACTGCGGGTACATTGACCATCTTGTTGCTGTTGCAATTATTTGTTGTTGTTGTGGGTACAAAAAAAAAATTATAAAAAAAGAATAAAAAAAAAAATGCAGGAAACACGGTACGAGCTGAAATATGAGATTTTAAGCCAGTTTTACAACAGTTTCTGAGTGGTGCATGTTGCTATATCATTAAATTTCATAAGCTCAAACAGTTATAAGCCCACAATCCGAAAAACAGAACAATAAAGAAATGTACAATTTTTGTGCTACGGTGTGAAAAACATTTTGTATTTTAATTCAGCCCACGATTTTTTTTCTTTCAACTGTGCAAATTATATGCAAATTTTGCATATATTTTTTTGCATATATTTCTTTGGCACTATTAAAATATAATTTTAAGTGCAGCTTAGTACCCAACTGACAACTGTAGGCCCCCTAAAGCTGATATATGCAATTTATGCCCTTGCAAAAATACAATATCACTTGATATTGATTTTATTACAAATTGATTAATGCTTAAAACTACCTACTGACCTACAAAAAAAGCCCTCGAAATGTTAACGACAATACAAATTGTCCACAATTGCAAACAAATAAAAAGATTTTCTCGTTTCAAATAGATTTATTGTATAAATAAATTTAAGCAAAGAAAACTTACATTATATTCTGTACTTTTATGTTTTAAAATTAAAGATTATAATTATGACACATATTATATTTTAATTCTGTGCTTTTTTGGCTCAATGTAATACGAATTGTAGTTTTTCCGACATTTAATACATGTTGTCTGATTTGTTTAAACATATCATTACTTTTACAAATAGTAGCTTTTGGCAAATCGAAATCGATGTGCAACACAGGTTTACCTCGTGTCTCTGGCAATCTTGATTTTAGAAAGAAACCTGCTGCTCCATTGGATACCCAGCTAGAAGGGATCTGACAAGGACCGCACACTTTCGCCCACAATCGCTGATGGCACAATGACAAAAGGGGCTGTCAGTCAGTCGTTGGGCCTGTCAGCCATCAACTGCATTAAGTTGGAATGTCAAAACAGTAAACGGCAAATGTCTGCTAGACAAAACACAATCCCCCCCCCTGCCCCATCCTCTGCATAGGCAGCAAAAAAAAAAAAAAAGGCAGCTGCAAAGTGCAAGTTCGTGTGATATGCAAAGTGGAGCTGTTTTTGTGTCAGAAGAAGAGGATGCACAGTGGGAGGAATGGCAATGGGAATGGGAATGGGGAACGGGAGGGTAAGCAACCAGTTCACTTAGGTGCTTAGCAAACAGAGCAAAGCAAAGCACAACAGTGCGTGTGTGTGTGTGTGTGTGGAGTGTGTGTGCTGTACGGGCCAGAGACAAACCAGGTTTTCATGCTCAACTGCAAGTTGAGGCCAATTGGAAGCATTGTTTTCGTATCCTGCTCTAGCATAAAGTATTATTAATTAAGTGACGAAGTGGGGAAAGTTCACAAAAAGAGATATTTTCTAGTGCATTAATCAGCAGAGAGATGTACCAGGTTGTTATACCCAATTTGGGATTGTTGGCAATTTTGAATTCTTAAAATATTAATGTTTCGTTGCATGTGACTAACTTATCAGATCGGATACTACTATCTAAGAACTTTTCAATTTTCAATATTATGTCATATATCAGAAAGAGTATTTATAATTCTGCAGCGCAAAAGCTGACTTTTCTACCAATTCTTTGCTGTGTTTTACTGTTACAACACACAACATGTTGCATGTTAGATGCTATCCACAGATTAAAATACAAAAGACCAAAAATTGAACTGGACCTTTTGTTTTTGGCATAAATTAGAAATTATCGATTGAGCTGTTTCCGAATATTGCATTCCCAAGTTGTATTCAATACAAACAATATTGGAGAAAAACAAAACAAAAATGTTCTGCACTTGTTGGGTAATTGCAGGAAAATCTTATTTAATCCTCGCAAATGCGACTTTATCACGCAAAAAATTATGAAGTTTTTTCAAGACAGCAATTGCTTTCAGAGCTCATTGTTGTTGTTGTTGTTGCTGTTGGTTTGTTGTTGGTTTGCTGTTTGTTTACACTTCTGCCACTGTCTGCCTTTTTTGCAACGTGCCTTTTGCTACACACCAAAATGAAATAAGTAAAACCACAACAACAAAAAAAAAAAAACAAAACACCAAATGGCAGTCAGTGGATGGTTATTAAGTATTTCGTAGTTCCTTTTGCAACATCATCATTTTTGGGGGCATTTCGAGTGCTATAAGCAAAGCATTGAGCTGCTGCTCTTATTACTATTATTATTATTATTATTATAATGACGAGGGTTAACACAAAAATACACGTATAAGCTGGAAATTGTAGTGATAAAGAGCTAAACTACGAAAGTTAAGGTTTCTTAAAAAAATTGGATTGTAATTCTGTTAATGGCCTGCATTTTAGTGGGCTTCTGACTAACTAAATAGCTCACAAGAAAAATGTACTATACCCCAATCATATTCAAATTGTTTGTTATTAATTAAAATATTTTTTACTTATAACTTGTAGATTATACACTTTAATCAAATCAAATAAATCATAATATATATGATATTTTAACTCGTTCAATAAATAAATAATACAAATCTACAAAAATTTTATTAAACCTAATTAGAGTAAATAAAAAACATTTGCACATTTGTTCACCTAATTCTATTCAACTGCATATTTTCATATATTTTTGTTTCTTTCAGGATTTTGAAGTCGTATTTATTTTTATGAAGTTAAATTTTCATTGAAGTCTATTTAATCTATTAAGCAAAATATTATATATAAATTATGTAATTCAATAAAATATATTGTAATATTTAAGCTAGTTTGATAAATAAATAATACAAATTACCAAACTTAAATTAATTAAAATAAATGAAAAACATTTGCACATTTGTCCACATAATTCTAATTAACTGCATATTTGTATATATTCATATTTCTCTCACGATTTTGAAGTCATATTTATATTTATGAAGTACAATTTTCATTGAAATCTATTAAATGCTATTGGGCAACCCTCGACCAAAAAATTCGGTGCATGCCAGCGGCATCAAATTTGTTGCTATCTCTTTCTCAAACTATCTCAGTTCCGGACTCACGAAATCCCCTCGTTTTATGCAGATGAATGCGCGCATTTATGAAAAATTTTATTGTCATCGCTCGATTCGCTTATTAATGTTGTTGTTGCTGTTGTTGCTGTTGCCACTGTTGCTGATGAGAAATAATGTTTGCGGAAAAATAAGATTTGTTTACTTTACGAACGATTGATTTTGCCTCCACCCGCTCCACCTCCCTCCCCTACCACCAGCAGTGATTGCGTTCTTCTCGCTGTGTTTTTTGGGATGTAACTTGTCCGCGCTTCATTTTGTGCAGCTTAAAAATTAATTATCGCCGGCTCTGTCCGGCTGCGTGTTTTGTGTCAATTTGTTTTTTGTTTTTTTTTTTGGGCTTTTCGTCATTTTGTGAGTATTTCGTCAGAAAGTTTTTGCCGGACTTTGCTTAAATCTTCTACGAAATTAGCTTCGATACGGCAAAGAATTTTTGTTTTTTGCTTAGATATTTGAGTTTAGAATTGTGAAGAATATTGTGCTCATAGCGATTACTTACCGGGCACGAACATTAATAGCACAAGGAAGGCCAGCCAACAGATACAGCTAGTGCCTGGTGCTGATGTTGCCGATGTTGGGGCACGCCCACGTTGCCCGCAGGACGACATTGTGCTGCTTGTCCTTTTCGTCGTCCTGCTCAGCATTTGCATGCGAGTCTGCTGCCAATTCCTATGCAGCAATGATGACATCAAGCTTTATAAACCTAGTTTTTATTATCTCTTTTTATTTCGTTTGTTTGCTTTGCTTTCTCTCTTTTATGCAATGTGTTTTCTGTCTGCAAGGCAGCCACTTCCTTTGGCCGGACTGCTTATAAATATATATTGGCCAATAAATGTCAATTGTGTTTGGACCGCACTGCTGGCCGATGTCTGGCAAACTTTAAGTCAGCGAAGCCAGCTGCAATTATAAGATTATAATTTTAAATGAGCAATAATATGGCAGTAGAATTAGTTTTAGTTATGGGATATGGGTTCAAGAGGAAGCACTTAATGTTTCTTGGATTAAAAATATCAGTTTAATTATACATAATAATATTTTTTTAAAGATTTGTGTATAGAATTTAAATGACTTAAAACCAAAGCAATCAACTATTGGTTGGCATTTGTCGTTCTAATCACTAAATTGATATGTTTATTTTTTCCATTTTCAATTTTTATTTTTAATTAAGTATGCACTTTAAGAGCTTATCCAGTGCTCAGTTTGTGTGCACTTGAAATTGAAATGCTTCAGCAATTCTCTATTTTTATCTCCCCCATTCTCCCCCGTCTGTTTTCTGTGGAACTACAACTAACGCCCATGCAAACACTGAGATTAATGCAATTAACGCAGCACTTTAATTAAAAATCACTCCAAAGCACACACACACACACACACACACACACACACACACACACATGTACAGTAGCAGTGGCTACCCCTGTTCTGCAGTGCATATTGCAGATCCCAATTCGATTCCATTTCAACACTAATCCGCGTGTGTTGCTGCAAATGAAAAAATAATAGTATTAACAGCGAATGACCAACAAAGTATACAAAAGGGCGAAAAAAAAAGTACGAAAAAAAAAGATGCATTAAAAGAAATAACAAAATGTGCCAATTGCAGTTGCCGGTAAGGGTATTCCCTATGCTGAATTTAATTGAAATTACGCGTATCATAGCAGAGCCACGCCCAACGACCAACGACCAACGCCCAACTCCCAACTCCTTGTTTGTTATCTGCTTCGAGGGCCACTTTCTAATTGTCTTTTCGTTGTGCCAAAAATAAGTTCAATTCACACTTTAATTATTTTGCCCGTCTTTACACATTTAAATAAAATGCACATAGACTGAACCCAATGACACATACATGTGTGTGTGTGTGTGTGTGTGTGTTAGGTGTGTGTGTCTCTCTCTCTTTGTGTTTTTATATGTGTTATGCCCCAGGCTGCGCTTTTCGGCTTGTTTTCGTCGTTAAAAGTTTTTTCGTAACGCTTTTGGCAATATCATTTTCATTCATTCTCCTTCTCCATCGCATTTTCCGTTTTCCATTCGTTTTGCTACTTTAGCGCTCATTAACAACAAAACGTGACACACACACACAAACACACACACAAACACACACTCACACATATGTGAGCTCTTTTTTCTTTACCTCTTCCTCTCTGTCTCTTTACCCTGTTAATTCTTTATTTGTTATTCTTTTTGCATTGACTTCTTTTATGCATTTAAATGCAGGCTTCGTTTCGTATTTGGCTCGTCCAGTGAAATTGTCCAAAAAAAAAAAAGCTGCCAAGTTTTGCATTACGAAGGCTCCCAAAAGCCAGAAAGAGTTGCCAGCTGCCGCTGCCTGGCTCGCTCTTAATTTAAGGTAATGAGCACATACAAAGTGCAATTAAAAGCTTGTTGCCAAAAAATGCAATTTTCGTATTTTCGTTTACCCTTTTTTTTCGAAAGTACTACGATTTTCCTATGACGTTTGCATCTCATTTATGGCAAGCACACAAAATTTGGCGCATTTCTAAAATATTCTGCTTATCTGCACAATAAATTAATATAAACAGATGAAAATCAAAGATGTTTTTTCTATGAATTTCTTAAGTAGAGTGTATGGTATCTTTCTCTAAATCACTATCTTTTGAATTTTCGCAATTTGTTTAAGTTTTTTGTTTTTGGAGAGAGCACTCTTCCAGCCAAATTTGTTTGCTACAAGTATTCAAGGCGCTTTATGGCCAAAGTCGATGGCGCATGCATTTAACAAGACTCAAACTTGTACCAAAAATATTGCAACAATGGCTTAAATAACAGTTGACAATCAGCTCAACAGGACTATTAAGAAAATAGCATTAAAATGTGCCATTACGAAATTCTTTGAAAATCGATGACAATACATCAATATTTATATTGAGTGAGCTAATAAAAATAGTTAAGAATGATATTTGCATATTGTGAGAGTAAACAGAACTTGATAAGCTAAAAAGCAATATTAATGATAATTTTATGCTAATAAGCAAACATTTCTTATGAATTGTTATGGAAATGTAAGGAAAATTATTGAGGATATAGAAGACAACATAAAAATCGTATTTAGATAGGATTATAATTAAAAACCGCATAAGAATCTCATCGGGTCTCGAACTGAGTGAGATATATTTACAGATAACTGTAAAGTTATAAAAATAAATTATATGTTTAGTTTACTTAAATGCCAAAATAACAGACTATCCCATTAAAATTTACTTATGCATATATATTGTCTGTGTTTGTGTTAAACTTGAAGTTTCTTTTGCTCTTCGATAGTTGTATCTACATTTCCGCTGTCATAACTTGCAATCATGTTGCAAGCACAAGAGTCCACAAGCAAACACACACACACACACACAGACACACACACAATTGACAAACTGACATCAAGGAACACAAATCTATATTTTCTTTATGTTTGTAAATAAATAACAAAATATGAGTTATTCTCTCATTGCGCTGCACAACACTCAAAACGACGTCATCAAAATCACAGTTCTGCACCAGCTCAAAGATACTTTTGGTTTTTTTTTTTTATAGTTTTTTTGTTTGTCCATCTGAATTTTTTGTTGTGTATCATGTAACTGCCACAGTTCGTTGACTTTGCAGTTGATGCAGCTGCTGTTTTTTTGTTTTTGTTATTGTTGTTTTAGGTTTTGGTTTTTATATCTATGAGTTTATATTTATTTCTTTGCCTGGTTTCCACGGCTCACTTATTTCATTTCCCAGTGCCCTGCGGTCTCTCAATTGTGTGCATATTTTATTTAAGCGATTTCTATCAGAGACTGCACGGACAGCAGCACGAGTATGACATGCGTTTTCTTTACATGAATATATATAGATATATATATATATATATATATGTGTGTATATATGTGTATATATTTTTTGCTCTTTGTGCTGATTTGCTTGCTTTACTTTGTGGGTCAAGCTGTTGGCTGTTGGCAGTGGGCTGCGAGCTGTGGGCAAAGGCAATCTCTCAACTGAAATGTTTTTGATGTTGTTCTAAGCCCCTATTAGGGGATGCCTCAGAGGACAAGTGCTAACAACCATTACATGTGTGCATATTGCATAACTCGATATGGGAGTGAGGGCATTTTTTCTCAATATTATTTACCAATCAAGTTGAAAAGTAATTCAAATCCACATTCAATGCGGTATATTCGTTATCATTTGTTATGCAATTAATTGAAAACAGAGCTGATACAAAACTGTACTGCGTAACTTTAATTAAAAAATATTTATTCAAACAAAAGGCTTAACATGTTATTTTTTTATTATTTTTTTTGTTGTTTACATGGAACATAAGAAAAAATCTATTCAATCAAATTATTTGCGGTGAGTGATGTTTTTATTATTGTTAATAGCAAATACAATACAAATACAAACGTGTTTAAAAATTTAACAATAAATAATCGCATTAATTGAAAATGTAAAAAAAATATTCAACATATTTTTTTGAGTTATGAGAGTATTTCTATATATAAGTTAGAAATAGCTAATATTTCTTTTTTTATTCTATTTTTTCTTTTGCTACTTTCACAACTAAAAGCTTTCTGTATCAATCAATTGTTTTTATGTAAATTACCTATCAGCAGCAGTTTAGAATACAATGTGGAAATTTCCGGTGTTCTAAGTTGTCATTGTAATTGTACTTGAAGTTGTCGTTGTCGTTGTTAGAGCTGCTAACCTTTCTTAAACCGCAGAAACTCATTACGGGGCTGCTCTCGCTGTTGGTCTACGTTTTTGCTATTTTGCAATTAAAACTTTCATTAAAGTAATTAAAATTGCAACAAAATCAACAAAAATACAATCAAAATCTAGCAACATGGCCAAAAGGGAAGAGAGCAGCACAATGCCAGAGGAGGGCGGGAGGGTATGGGAGGTGGCCATCGTGGTTAGAGGTTCAGGGTCTTGACAAATACACAAAAATGCAGTTAAAATTGTACGACAAGGGCAGATGAATGGACCCCGACAAGGGGGGAGAAAACAAAGACAAAAGTGTGACAAATATAAACAGGAGTGTAAATAAAATGGCAAAATCTAAATGCAGCAAACCGAGTGAATGGAGGGGAGTGTGGCGGGGTATAGTTAAATGTGGTAATTGTAAATAAGTGGAAAATGAGTGCGCTGCGGCGGCGTACTTGAGGACGGTGTGACGGAGCTAAACAAAAATGTAGAAGTAACATTTTAAATTCAAATTAAACGACTGGCAAAGCCACAAAGGATTGACATGAAGCCAGTGCAATGGCAGGAGCAGCCAGGAGCCAGGAGCCAGGAGCAACAACAACTGTGTCACTAGAAGCCAACCACAGCTGGCAGATGGTGTTGCAGCAGCAGCAGCAGCTGCAGTTGCAGTTGTAGTTGCAGTTGCAGTTGACAGCTGAAACGTATTTTAGCATTTTCGCAATTGTTTGCATATGAGTTTGACATTTGCATGGCGCACACACATATATATTGCACGTGAGTTAAAGAGGGAGAAGCAAACAGATTGACAGAGAGAGAGAGGGGGAAAGAAAGAGAGAGAGAGTGAGAGAAAGCTCGCCCAAATATTCGTTAATTTGTAAATAATTTGTAAAACATATAAATGAATACCAAAAAATTCTATATATAAAATAGCTTTCAGCATTTCGACTTTTGGCAATAATTTCGCTTGTCATTGTTTTCTGCTGTATTTGTTTTGGGAACTGAATGCTTTAGGGCTCACATATATGCAAATTAGTTCAAATGTGTGCTGGCCTTAGCAACATTATAATTAGTAACTGACAATATCAACAATTTAAATATGTTTTTTGTGCACAATTAATCCTTGAAATATATATTTATTAAAAATATGCATTAGTTTCTCGCTGGCATAGCGAAATAATATGTGTAGCAAAACATGAAAATAATTACAAAATTCCATGCAGATAGGAAATTAATTTTTGAAAATATTAGAAAACCATTTAGGTTTAATTTTAAATATGCTTGTATTGGACTATAAGTCAATTATCATCTGTGATATATAATATACCCAAGGCACGCGCTTCTTTTTCCTCGAATTCTTCTCCATATTTTTACTCTTTTGTATTAGATTTCAATGAGCCAGATGACAAGCTTTGAATGTCGCCGTTGTTTACGCTCAAGTACTTTGCATTCATATTTACATGAAAGCAAGCAAACTCGAAACTCAAACAGCAAAAGATGCCACATGTGTCGCATATCTGCTATTGGTAAGGGGGTGGGGTGCTGTGGGGGGGCTGTGCGGAAATAAAAGATTTTTACAAAACATTGCACAGTCAATGCCTCGACTAGCAGCACAGCAAACAACTTAGACACGCCTACTCACTCATTCATTCGCCCACCGCCCCCTCACATTTTTAAAGGCAAGTTGACACGCCAGGCAAATAAGTAAAAAAAAAAAACATAGAAAAAGAAAATAACAGCAACAAAACACATTTCTTAAAGCAAGCACAAGCTAAAAGCTGTAAAAAATGATAAACGCTTCAACTGATGACACATTCAGTTTCACACACGAACGACTTTCAATTTACATTTGATGTTTTATGTTTGCCAGCATTTACAAAGGGCAAGCAAAAAAAAATACTAAAATGAATAAAAAAAAAAAAATATCACTCATACGCACCCACGCACATGGGGCGTCTGGCTAACGGACAAAAACCCAAAAACCAAAAGGAACTGAGCCGCACTAACCAAGCAGCAGCAGCAGCAGTATGGCTACTGCCCGGGGAGGGTATGGTTCGAGGGGGAAACAGCAGACGACGCCGGTGCCAAGTAGACGGCAACAACAACAACAAAAACAACAGCAAAACAACAAAGCAAGCAGCAAAAGACGCTGACGAGGAGGCTGTGCAAATAAACGAATAATATTTTGCAGCCTCAAAGAGAAAAAAGCAAAAACAAAAAAAAAGGAAAAAAAATATTGATACATTCTAGCGTAACAAGAAGCAGCAGTCGTTCAACAAAAATTTAACTTCTTACTAGAACACATAATATTTACAGAAAAATACCCTAAAACATTCACGGCCCGCCAGCCAAATCACGCAACTCTCAAACCCAACTCAGTTATTCGCTTGAGTTAATGCAAGCCGGATTTGGTATGTCTGAGTAAAGGATTACGGATAAATGTAATATTTAATGAGGGCATAGGTGAAGTGTGTAGGATTTCAAGTAAATTATAAGTATTTTAATGTCTGTGCAAATGTTATATACGCGGAGTTAAGTCATCAAATCATTTTTTTTGAGCGTTGAATTTTATTTAGAAATTTATCTGAAATATGATTTTCTTATACAAATGTTTTTTACCTATCCGATAAGAGTTTTCGAAGGTCGAAGACAGATCCATCTAAGACAGATCACATCTAAATATCAATTTGCAATTGCAATCCAAATCACAATTATATTAAATAAATATAATAATATAATTAATATAAATCATAATTATAATATATTAATAATTAATATATGCCATAAGGAAAAAATCTTCTTACTGAAAATTGGTAAAATTAACTCTCATTATAATTTTCACATCAATTTGAAGCCGGACTAATGATTTTAATTAGCATTATTTTTAAAGCAAATCCATGTTCTGAATATCTGATCACTTTTTGAAAAGTTACAACTGCTTAAAAATATTGAACTGCGCCCCTATTTGGGATTATCATTTTAATATAATAGTCTAGCCAGTTACCTAATTTAAATGTAGTTTTATACTGAAGAAAATCTATCCAAAAAAAACTAATTTGAATGTAGTCCTATTTTAGAGATGAAGAAATGACTAAACAGTCTTGATCATTTTTTAACTCTGATAAAATATTAAGTATCAACTTTAATACAGAAATACAACTTTTATAGAAATATCAAATCGATCAAAAGCTATTATATTTGATAAAATTACATCTTTAGCAAATCAAGTTAATAGTTTTTATAGTTTTTATTGTAGTGTCCAAAATATTATTACGAACTTCAAAATATAAAGAAAGGACGATTTTAGAATTTGAATCTGAAATTATTAAATTAAATATTAATTTACTATTGTTAAATTATGCAAGTTATCAATTATTAAAAAATTGTATTATAAGATGTAAATTGTTCTAAGGAAAATGTCTGTGAAATATATTATTGGGTTGTATACAATACAATTGATAAATTTATTTATTCTTTGTGCGGTTGATTTCTTTTTTTTTTGTTTGAAAATATGTTTTCCATTGGTTCAACCAACTTGTCAACGATTTCCGTCTAACAGCTCTCATCGTGTTGTGTCATCTCAAGTGTATTAATGTTAAAAAAGTAACCCGTGTTTCGATGTATACTTTCAGCTTAGGCTTACTAAATTTGTTGTGTTCAGTATATTGACGACTTGAGTGTCTCGTTTTCAATGGGCACTTGTCAACGTTTCAGTTCTCTGCAATAATTTGCTTGGCATGCCACAAGTCTTTGCATTCCATTGGGGTACCTAAAAGAGCACTTGAAGAAAAACAACACACAACAAACCACACCCTCACACACACACACACACACACAAACACACGCAGAAACCCACACAGTATGCGGTTGGAAAACAAAAGCCAAAACTCGAAAGCAGTTGCCAAAAATTGGCCATAACGAGCACTTGAAGACAAATGTGACATGCCAAAAGTTCACAGGCATTTTCTTGCCTTGCTAGAATACCTTTTCAATATCTTGAATGCCTTATATATATATATATATATATATGTATATATATATATATATAAATACAAATATATAAAGATTTAAAGTGCTATACACCCACACAGGAAAGTGCACTTAAAGCCGAGGTCGAGCTGTTGGACTCAATGAGGGCCACGTCACATAAGTTACGATTTTTACCTAATTTATACAGTGCGGGGCGAGGATGCAAACCGGACTGGACCATGGCGAATCGGGTCTGCCACTTGAGGCCATATAATTGCGCTTATCTCTTGGCGCACACTCAAGTGCCAGCGGCTCAATATGTTTCTGGAGTGGAATGAGGGGGAAGGGACGCTGCTGCTTCTGCAGCTGCTTCTATACAGCCACTTGAAAAAAGGACACAGCAAAAAGGAGCACAGGACAAAAAAAAAAAACCTGTTGTAGAACTTTTGGTCGTCTTTTTGATTTAAAAGGAAATATGTGCCTTCTTCAGTTATTTTTGCTGTTGCTGCTATTATTTACTTTCTTGTGTGTATATATATTTTTTTTTTTGTTTATTTTTTGTGGTTTGTTTCACTGTGGTGACATTTTTATATTGTGTGTGTTTTCTCTGGGCGCGCTGCAAACTTTTTGGCATGCCACCAATGAGATTATCTTAAGTGGGCTACCATTTTTCTGGAAGCCGTTGCAGCCCTGCCCCTGCCCCTGCTTCTGCCCCAGCAAGGGGTCTTCAAGCGACCCTCGCGATTCAAGTTTGATTCGGTTTTTGTTTTTACTGCTATTGCTAAATAAGTTTTAGAATAGTTTTCAAATGCACACACAAAGCTGATATTCGCAGAGAAAAAAACTTTCATAGACAAAGCAAAGAAATAAACGATTTGAGTAATTCTTCGATTATAATTTATAGGCGTAAGTTTTGTTTATTACGTGAAAGCGTTTCCAATAATATTAAGTATCTAAAATAAAAATTGTATTATTTTTTACCCCAAATAATTACTTCAAATTTAATCTAAATTTTAGTCAACATTTTTATATAGAGTAAACTGTTCAATAAATTTAAATAATGTACAATTTATAATATGAAATAAACCATTAGAAATATAATTTCACCTTATAATGGAATTTTTGAAAATGCAATAACATTAATATAAATTTTATCCAACAGTTATATAAATATTTTTTTTAAGTGAGTAAGTATATATTTAAATGTACTTAAATAAGTACAACTTAAAACAGTGGGTTAGTTAGTACAGCCATATTTCAGATAAAGTTACTCAAAACATTTCTTAAGTCAACTTTTTCATTTTATATATTTTATCTAAATAACATCAACATCAACATCTTCAGCTAAAATGTAGAAAAAATGATTTTATCTCTTAACTTATCGCTGCCTCAACATATTGCTCGTCAAAATTTAAAGTAAAAAAAAAATTAAATCAACAATTTGTAGATTATTTTATCTTAAGTCTGCACTTTCTAGCAGGCATCTACATATGCCCGGGCAGGGAAAGTTGGCTCCTTTAGAGAGTTTCAAGTGTGAACACACATTATAATAAACGCCTCAATTGTTGTTCAGTCATCTGTGTAATTTATGTTTAGCTAATGTTCAGGCATCGATGAGCTTGTCAGCTTTTGTGAATCACAGCACACACACATAGCCACACACACAGGCACACACACAAGGTAGATAGTCAGTCGTGTTGTGTACAGTTATGTGGCACACTCACATACACACACACACACACATACATTAACCCCCATCGAGATGAAATGACGTTAAGGTTGCTTCGTTGAGTCTAATAGACTTTCATGGCTGCTGTCTGCTGCTGTGGGTTGACTTCGACTTTGCCCCAGTTTTCGTGGCAAGTCGAGTCGAGTCGAGTCCTGAAACTCTGAGCTGCAGGCGCACGTTAAGCGAAATCCTTTGGCATCCACTTTGCTCTGGCCTTTTATGGAGCGCTTTCTGTTCGACTCTTTTATTTTTCGTAGACATGTTTCAATGATTTCTTATTTTTGCCATGGGGCGAAACTGTTGCGCTATTTTGTCGTTTGCAAAAATTCCATTTTATTTTCTAGTTGTTTTATATTGTGTTTTTTTTTTTGTTTTTTTTTTTAGCTCGACCTGGTGTTAAATCATTGATGTGTGAAATTTGTGCAAAAAAAAAAGAGTGAAAAGCTATGGACATGTGCCACTTTTGATCGATATTTTCTTGCTCAGTTGCTGAAAAGTTTTTAAAGCACAAATCAAGTTGGCATTGAATTGAAATTCTGCATGGAGCACTCTATCCAACATTCAATATCATTATTCCATTTTCGTTTTTCGCCTCAACTGTAACACCGAAAAAAAACTAGTGAATCGTAAAAAAAATCTTCGTTCGTATTCCCAACGCAAGTAACTGTAAAAATCTAATTTTATATTTTTGGAACTGGTAAGTTTACAAAAAATTATGCGAATAAATGAGTAAAAATAACTGTAGCTGCTATTTTTGTAGCCAAGTGTCAATTTGAGAAAAAATGTGCTGTGGTCCTTGCGGAAGTGTTTCATATGCCCTGGCCTATGGTCCTGTCGGACCTGCTCTACCTGCGATGAACTACAACAACTGCTGCAGCGGTCCCTGTCCGCCCTGTGGTCCCTGGACTTGTCCACCAAATAGATGCTGCTGCTGCGGAGAGAGGGGTTGCTTTGGACCCTTCTACTAGTCTAACAAATATACCTCAAATACACAATCTTAAACAAATACTAAGTACAGTTGCGTAGGAATACGACGAACATTTTTGTCAGGTCCTATTTTATGTGGTTTAATAAATAAGAAATTGTTAAAAATATATTTATTGAATTGTATTACACTGAAAGTTAAATCAAAGTTAGGGAATTTTTTATAAATGAAATTATTTTCTATTCAAGGTGAAGCGATTATTTCGAATTGGCTGCTAGCCTGCGCAGAACTTCCTATTTTATGTGGTTTAATAAAAAAAATTTGTAAAAATTTAGTTCTTGGATTGTTATTGAATATTGAATATTTTCTTTTTTTAAATAGAAATAATTTTTTATTTAAGATCTCATAGTTAAAACAATAAAGCGATTATTTCGAATCTGCTGCTGGACTGCACAGAACTTTCTCAAATGATGTTTTTCAGGGCCTATTTTATGTGGTTTAATAAAATAAAAATTGTTAAAAATATATTTCTTAAATTTTATTAGTATAAACAGTGAAAATTAAAGTTAGTGGATATTTTCTTTTTTAAATAGAAATTATTTTTTATTCAAGATGAAGCGATTAATTCGAATCTGCTGTTGGACTGCACAGAATTTTTTCAAATGCTGTTTATCAGAATCCTATTTTATTAGGATAAACACTGAAAATTAAAGTTAATGCATATTTTCTATTTTAAATAAAAATTATATTTTATTCAAGACGAAGCGATTATTTGGAATCTGCTGCTGGACTGCACAGAACTTTCTCAAATGATGTTTTTCAGGGCCTATTTTATGTGGTTTAATAAAATAAAAATTGTTAAAAATATATTTCTTGGATTTTATTATTATAAACACTGAAAGTTAAATCAAAGTTAGGGAATTTTTTATTAATGAAATTATTTTCTTTTCAAGGTGAAGCGATTATTTCGAATTGGCTGCTAGGCTGCGCAGAACTTCCTATTTTATGTGGTTTAATAAAAAAAAATTTGTAAAAATGTTCTTGGATTGTTATTGAATATTGAATATTTTCTTTTTTTAAATATAAATAATTTTATATTTAAGATCTCATAGTTAAAACAAAAACAAATCTCAAATGCTGTTTTTTAGGTCCTATTTTATGTGATTAATAAAATAAAAATTGTTAAAAATATATTTCTTAAATTTTATTAGCATAAATACTGAAAATTAAAGTTAGTGCATATTTTCTTTTTTTAAATAGAAATTATTTTTTATTCAAGATGAAACGATTACTTCGAATTTGCTGCAGGACTGCACAGAACTTTCTCAAATGCTGTTTTCCAATTTTCTTTTGCCTGGTTGAATGCGCGTGATTCCTCTTTGGGTTTTGCACTTTTGGTTAGATCCAGGCAAGGATTCGTTTTGACCGAGATACATTGCGGTCGCATGCAATTGCCACGGCTGCAGCTTGTGTCCTTGGCGAAACACTTATCATGGGGTCCACAGGGTGTCGGTATGAAATCGCGACCCGTAAAGCGCAGTGTGGAAAGCTTTGGATTATTGCACGCCAGACTGTAGGAGGCACAAGCCCAGCCGCCACACATCTCGCTTGGGTGTTGGCTGTGGTTATTGTTAGTAATTTGCTGAGCTTGAAGTGTGTATTGTACTTACATTGAAAACTGTAAAATTTTGTTGTGACAACGTCTAGACTTGTATAATTTCTATTTAAGCATTTCTTTTTCTATTGTTACCCAAAATTTCTATGCCGACTGTTCGAATTCATTATTGTGGGGCTTCTGCAAAGCAGGCTGGATTTAAAAAATATATAAAGCAGATCGTTTTTGGCTTACCAGTTAGTTGTTTGATCCGTCTTTTTCTATGTTTTAATGTTTACACTACCAACCACAACCGCCGCAACCACCGCAACCACCGCAACCGCCGCCACAGCAGGCGGAGCAACTATCGCAGATGCCGCATGGAGTGGGTGCAAAACAGCGGCCAGTATAGCGCATATTGGACAAACGATGATTGTTGCAGGCAATTCCATAAGAGGCACAGGCCCAACCCCCACACATTTTTTTTTCTCAGAATAGGAGAACTTCGATCTGGAAAATAAAAAGTGGCTGTATGTGGAAGCCGGATTGAAAACTGGGAACGAGTGGTTATTGTCGGTTTGATATTGTTGCCTGGAACGAATGGGGTTTTAGAATGAAACCCATTTCATAGACAGACGTCGTCGTCGGGGCTGTTACTCGTGACAGCTGTTGACATGCCCAGCACCGCCAACTTGTACAATTGAAATCTCAGCCCTAGATTCAACCGGTCAGAGTAACCAGGCAACCTGACAGCCACGCCAGACCATTTCGTAAATCTTTTCAAGCCGTGTTGAAATCCACGAAAATCTCGTAAAGCGAACAAAAAAAAAAGATGTAGAGAATATGCTTAAAAAAGTGGCAGGCTAAAGTGAAATTAATCCAACACCCCGGCACAGTGGTTACAGCTAGCTAAAAGTATGCATATTTGACGCTGGCTATTATTAGAATATAGAAAGCAATCGAATTTTGAAAGTAGTAAAATATGTGCAATTTTTGCACTTTTTTAATTAGTTTGAATTTATATAAGCCAATTGTTTTTCCAATTTGCTACATATCGAAGTATATAGACAAATCCGTCGACGAATATAAATTTTAAAAAACTATTAGTTGGGTAATACATAATATTTGGTGGCGAAATTTGCATTACTACATGTTATTCAATATTTAAAATTATTATTATATGAATATCTTCAAATCATTAGTCTAAAATTAGTGAGAATAAGAAGCGTTATTTCCAATCCAAAGATTACTTTATTTTAAAACTTATGTATTCGTTTTGTTAGTAAATTAAAATTAATCTTCAAGATATGTTATACCAATCTTAAATAAATTCAAAAATGCATCACAAACCTTATCATAAATTCACAAAATTCAACCACTGTGCTCTGTTCACACGCAGTTGGTATGCAAAAATCGTGAACCAGACTCACACAGTGAAAATGTGAGAGTGAACGAGTGGTAGACAATCCAATTTTTTTTCGCACTTGCCGGAGTGCAGCTTCAGGTCTTGCTCAGCCATGCCCAGACAATCAATTACATTAGCCCCACTGACCCAACCAACCGCAGCGGCATGCCCACAAACTCATACCAGAACCTATTCCATACTCGTGTGGTTTAGCCACTGTGCGGCAGTTACACAGAGCGGAGGAGTAGGAGGAACAGGCGGTGCTGAAGTTGAAGTAGCCGTTATCTTGGAATAGCCAAATATGTGACCGCAGAGGCCAAATACAAGTTTAATGGGATTTAAATTGTCAGTGCAATTTTGAGTTGACAAATAATGAGAAATGTATTTGTCACATGGAGAAAAATGTCATGCAACTTGTCACAATATTTATTTATTCTGAAAGTATTCACGAATCAAACTAAAATATTTAAAAATTGCCATAGGAAAATGTTGTTGCCAATCGAAGCCAAAACAGGCGCTAAATAAATTATTGGCAGCTGCTTATTGCCTGCCATATTTAGCGCATTTTTTGTGTGGATCATTTGCAAGAGGACACATGCAACAGGTTAGTCGCAATCACGCTTAAATGGGCTGCTGTCGACCGTGTGGCGCCTGTGGCAAAAACTGTTGCAGCAACGGGGGATCTGGCTGCAGTTGCTGTGGCAACGGGGGATCCGGCTGCAGTGGCTGTGCACCGAGGCGCTGTGGGCAGAACTGTTGTGCACAGGGACCGTGTGGCACTGTCTCCTGTCTCCGCTTGGCCAGCGGACCCTGCGGTCCAGTTCTGCCCTGCATGCAGTGCTGCTGCGGCTGCTGCGACTGCGGCTGCAGCTGTCCGCCATTTTATTTTGTGCAAAACAGGTGCGCCAACTGCTGGGAATGGGGCTGCTTTGGACCCTTCTATTAGCCCAGCAGCGTGATCAAACTTTTCAAATATTGAAGCTCAATAAATTTGTTGTTTGTTGAACATGTTTTAGTTTTTTGTTTGTCAGTTCTTTAATTTTATTTTCACAACACTTGCAACTCTTGCACAACAACTTTGCCAATTTAATGTTCGAACTTAATTGGAAAAAAAACCAAAGAAACGTGAATGTATATTTGTATAGATATACGTATATATATATAAAACACAAACATTGGCATAAAAACAATGGAAAAAGCGCAAAATGCTAAATTGCTTGTTTTCGGGTTAACCCCAAAAATAAACAGCAACAAAAAGACTCATGGTAAAAAAAAACCGACAACGTGCAAAACAAGGAATGCGTTTTCAGACAATGCATTTTTTTTATTTTTTTTTTATTTTTTGTTGTATGGAGCAAAACAATGTATTGTAGTCTAAAATAGGTCAGGGGCTTCAATTGAAATAGTTTTTTTTTTTATCGGATTATATAGGTTTTTTTTTCTGAAAACTGCCAGTTGATTGTAAACTGAATAACTGCGTAAGAAATATTTGATATTGGCTTTAAATTTATTATATCACAAAGTGATGACTATTTGCAAAACATTTTAAGCTTTGCTTAAACCAAACAGTTCATATTTAAGCCATTCAAATAAGTAATATTTGGAAAAGGAAATTATAATTTTTTATTGGATTGTGTATGTGTAGCGAGAAGGCAGTAAAAAGACACTTAAAATACATTTAAATATAATTAACTCGTTAACAGCTCTGAATTAATTCAATAAATGAGCAAAATAAATTTTTTATTTTGTATTCAGATATAGCCGTAACTTTTTATTAAAGTCTTCCTTTTTCGTATAAACACTTCTAACACTTTGGGTGGAGGCCAAATAAGACATCATAAATTAAGATATTATATTATTTAACTCAGCATTGAAAAAGCTGTAAATAACTTTTTTTTGGCAAGCGATTAAAATTGTTTAAACTGCAATTTATTATTATTATTTTTAGTTGCAACATTTGTCAAAGTAGCTTATTATAACTGCTTCAAGGTCTATATTTAATATATAATTTCAATTTTTCAAACAATGCCCATAAAATAACAGACTTTAATTATATTAATGAAAAAATACTTTTGCCATTGCTTGTAGTTTACGCGACAGAAATAACATATTTTATAACTTCTCAATTTTAGATTTTTTTATTGCTCATATGTCATCAATGATGTTTTTTTTCTATTAGCAACTGGGGCAAGTAGCTGCTAAGGTCAAAGACAATTTTTTATTGGCTATATACGAGTCAAGCAACCTACAAAACGGCCTTTGAGAGTTTTATGAAGCTGGCCGAGAAACGCAAGAATTTTCAAATCATTCATTGAAATGTAATTTGTAGAAGTAATTTTAATGTTTTTTAATAATTTCTATTTGAAACGTGTAAATATTTTTGCAGCATTGGCTATTTCTCATATATAAATTTATTTATATTTATAATAATTCTTGAATATCTTGTCAAAATATCATGTTGGTTTGTACAATTTGTTGTTTCACTTGTTAAACAATATCTTTGAATGTATTCTTGAAATTGTATTGCTTTCCAAACAGTTGCCATTCAAATGTGTGTCAGAATAATTTGACATTATTTAATATGCCAAGTATTTTTGCTGTGCCTCAAATGGAAATTAATTTGTTGCAAATCACCAAGGCGACAAGTTGTCTTCTATTAAACAGCGTACATTATTCATGGTCCATTGTTCAAAACTCAAAGCAATTTCTGTTTGAATTGAGTTGAAATTGTTAACAGAAATCATGTGGTTTTGTTGTAATATAATTTGTGTGCATATTATTAGATTGTTAATTAAAATAATAATAGAGCTAAACACATATTAATTTGAATATCTTATGCATTGGTAAGTGAAGAGGGCCTTAAATATGACAACAATAAATATCATGAGCATTTTCCATTTCGATATCCTATTCTCTAAGTAAGTAGTTAAGTTGGGTATGAAACATAATTTTGTTTGCTGCTTACCTTTGGGGAATAACAAATATCAAATGTTATGTTTGCTGTTGTAGCTGTTGCTTTTGATTATTTGCAGTCAGTGGTCATAAATTAACAAATTTAGCATGTTACAGTGTTACACAACGCTTGCTGGTTGCAGTCTTGTGTAAAAATACACACACACACACACACCAACACCAACTCACACACAGGAACACAAAACGGACACGAACTGAGAAAACACGGCTGGGATTTGAACTTTGAGACCGACACTGAGACTGGGAGACTGGAACGGGACACAAAACCCAAATACAAATCCAAGCCGAGACCGGACTTTGCTGTCCTACGTGTTGTTTTTCCTGACGTTGTTTTTCTTGTTGTTGTTTACGTGTTTGTTGTTATTTTTGTTGCACATTTTGGACATAGTTTTCATAATATTACGCGCAACAACGGAACACCAAGAGAGAGAGAGAGAAAGAGAATTGCTTGTGTGTGTGTGAGTTTTGTGGGCCAAAAACCATAAAATGTTTTAAAAAACCGAGAAAAGTTTACGTTGTTTGCACTGTTTGTTTGCTACAGCATTCAAATCTCTAGAGAAATATTAATTTTCGTAATTCTGACACTTTGCCATGGGCGACATTTTATCCATTTGGTTTATATTTTTTTGTTTTTGTATTGATTTCATATATTTGTCTCACGGCAAATGCAATTTTATGCCCCGTATTGTTAATTAACTGTTTCCGTTCACTAATTTACTTATTTATGCACCAGACGCGCACTGTGCAAGACTTTGGTATGTTGTTGTTGTCGCTTTTGTCGATCTTTTCGTGTAGCCGTGTTGTTGTCCTTGCGTGGCAGCGTCGTTAGCAGCAGCTTTGGCAGCAGCGGCGGCGGCGGCAGCAGCACTAACAGCAGCAGCAGCAACAGCACCACAGTGAACCACACGTTTTGACATTATCAACGTAACTGAAGCAGCAGCAGCAGGAAGCTGTCGTCCTCTGCCTGCCTGTCGCTGTAGCAGTCGCCGGCAGCGGGCTTGCTGTCGCCAACGCCATTGCCTGTCGCTCTTCGGGTGCCTGCAACTGTGACTCGCAACTTAACGAAAGCGACCGAAGTGCGCTTAAATCGGGCATATCTCTGATTCGTGTGGGGTAATTTTATGCGAACACCGAACAGCTGACTGCGAGAGAGTGTCGCCAGCGTATGATGTAATTGGCAAAAGCTTTCCAATTCGAATTTGTGCCCTCTGTGGGAAATTTAAGTGTTAACAGTTTCTGTTAAGATAACAGCATGAAAGCTGCAGCTATAAATTATCTGAAATAAATAGTGCTGAAGTATAATTTATTTAGTACATAATTGGTATATATTTAATAAAAAAAAAATATAAATTAAGGTTACAGGTAAGATTAGACATACAACTTTTATCTATTATAAATAGAATAATTTCTTCATGGTGGTAGTTTCATAAAAAACGCAATGCACTTAGACCTGACCTTATTTTCGTAACGCAGGTTAACAAATTATTATATAAAATATTGTTAACTTCTATTTTATTAATCGAAATTACAAATTGTTTTAAATCTCCACAGTTTCTTGCTGCAACACAGCCTGCAGGAAAACCAGCTTGTTTGCCTTAAATTGCCTGAACCGTTTTCTTAATCAAGTTAATAATAATTAAAACCATCCAGCCAACAATGCTATAATCCGACAAGATTTTCACGCTTACAACAAATAATTTAGTGCCTACAAATATAGATAATAAACATAAAGTGAAGTGGCAAAATTAATTCGAACTGTAAAACCATTAATGATGACAACTTAAGAGATGAAAGTTCAACTGATTAAACCAATTACAAATATATTGACAACTCCGGAAGGTGAGGACAGATGCACCTCAGAAAATAAACAAGGATAAACTGAAATGAATGTGTGCAGTAAGAGCAACTAAAGGATGTGAATGTTAAG
This sequence comes from Drosophila melanosoma, assembly GCA_035042045.1. NCBI lineage: Eukaryota > Metazoa > Arthropoda > Insecta > Diptera > Drosophilidae > Drosophila > Drosophila melanosoma. The sequence goes on along the minus strand of JAWNLY010000203.1, from coordinate 529,982 downwards.
GCCGGACAATAGCTGGCAAAATGTAAATATTAATATTGCCCCATAATGGACAACATGTAAGCAGCAAATTTGCATTGGACCACTTGAAATGCAGCTCGAAGCGTTGCCCAATACCGAAAAGTGTCGTTAAACCAATGCCAGCATAAAAGCAACAACATCAACAACAACAACAGCAACAACAACAACAAGCAGCTGAACAACAAGGACAACAGGCAAAATGTCAGCTCATTTCCGGTTGCTTAATTTGAAATCGTAGCGCAAAAATTACAAATGAGCTGACAATGCGAACAGCAACCAAGAATCCAAACAACCGAAAAATAACAGGGCTAACATTGTCGAAGAGCAGCAAAGGAAGCGTACCGCTAGGCAGGGCGCTATGTGTGTGTATGGGTGTGTGTGGGTTGCGAGGGGGGATTGGGGGTTTTGTTGTTGGGCTGGGAAACAATAAGCACAAAATAGCAGCAGTCTAATACGCAAAAATAAACGAGAACTGGCCACAGCATGACAGCCCAGCAGCAACAGCAGCCAGCTGCGCCCAATCCAATGTGACCCACCCATAACCCACCCATCCCAGCATCCAGCATATCTCTCGCACCCTCACTTTTATAGCCAGATCCCTCTTTGTGTTGTTTTACAATTTAACGCACATCCTGACAAGCAAAACGCAGTCGCTGCTGCTGCTCCTGCTCATGTTGTTGTTGTTGTTGTTGTTGTTGCTGCTGTTGCTGTTGCCAACGCCCAACAGTTTAATTTTTGTCTTTGTGTGTGTATGTGTGTGTGTATATGGGGGGAGGAGTGTGTCTCTGCACTCTAATCTAATGATGACAAGCGTCGTCTGGCAAATGTGTGGGCGTTGTTTTTAGCCATTGCACTCGGTCATGTGTTAGCTACAATGCGAATACGCCGCGTTGCACATGTCTACGAATTGTTGTGCAACTACAACATACACTTTTTTTTTTTTTCTTTTTCTAGAATACCCTGCAGCCATTTTGGAATAAGTGGTAAGGCTATCAAGATGGATTGTATGTATGCAATCCAGAAAGTTCCTTAGCTCAAAAGGACTCCGCTTCCTTAAACATTTAAAACTGACGAAATTCATTTGCTTTAATTTTTAACTATTATTTTGTTTTTGTATATGGCATCTCCAATGCGAGCACTCTGAACGAGATTTGGCTCTTTTCATCTTGCCTCAGAGAATGGCTGGCAGACAGACAGACACATGAAGAGAAGCTGCATAAACTGCGATTCTCTCTCTCTCTCTCTGATTCTCTCTGATTCTAATTCATAAAGGCAGTGGAGAAAGTATATTTCTCCAAAAGATGACATATTTTCAAGAAGGTATCTGAATCTCTCATATAAGACTTAGTATTACACATACCATAAGCATTCTATGAAATTATAAATATTTAAATATATTAAAATTCAATTTCTAATTTTTGCAAAATTTCCACTGAATTACAAATGCTTACAAATTTAAGACTCCACTTAAAATTGTAGACAAACGAGCTAAATAATATTAGGAATGATGTTGATGCCGTTTAAATATTTTATATATTTAAATTCTCGTAGATTGATTTAATGACAATTTTTAACTACGAAGCCTTAATGCATTTCTCGCAAATTATTCAAAACAATTTCGAACTTTAGCTTTGGTTTATACAGCTGAACTTTAACTTGTTTTGCGCACAACTTCGCAGCGTAACTTTCGCAAATGTGTGGAACTGGGGAGGGTGACATGTTTGGGGCGGGGGGCGGCGGTGATGGGTAACGCAAATTTGACTTTCACACCTGAGAAGCAGATGGGAGCTAACTTCATTTGCGCTACTCAACTAATTGGCTAATTTATGCAAGTCAAATAAATGTCATGTCACCATATAATTAGTTGGCCAAAATGTTGGCCCAAATGTGTGCGTTGAACAGTTTGTGTCATTTACGCAAATAATAATTTATGCATGATTTGCATATACGCTGTGACTAATTAAATTGCAAAAATTAACTAAATAACTAAAGAAAATATGAAGATGCCATTTCTTTTACAATTTTTTCTATTTTATTTATTTTTTTTTTTTTTTTATTTTCATATTTTATTTTGAGGTCATCTGAGCTGGCAGCTTGTCAGTTGCTGGCTGCCAGCATAATTTTGTTATTGTTTTGCATTGCATTACGGGGGCCAAGAGAAAGCAGCTGTAAAAGGCAAACGTCAACAGTCAGAAGCTACCGATGCTGCCACAGCTGCCCCAGTCTCAGTCTTGGTCTTAGTCTCAGCTTGAGCTGCTGCCTCAGTTTCAGCTGCGTCTTAATCTATTGGATTAGCGCAAATGCAATTAGGCACAGGCAAACGTTGCCCTGCCTGACAGCTTTTGGCCATGGCTAAGGTTCTGCTAACACTCCCTCCCCTCCCCCCTCCCCCCACCACCCACGAACTCAACTCAATTAAACTGTGTGGACTTTGCGCATTATCAAATTGTCCAGCAACTCCAAGCGAGTAGGGCAATGGACATCTAAAGCACATTGGATTTGAAGAGAATGGAGGTCAAAGGGTGCATGTCAACTGCAACTTTTCATATAATCGAAAGTATTCCATATGCATTTCAATGCAATTACTTTTAAAACGTTTGCAAACTGATATATACGCGAAAATATAGAGGAAGTAATCCTTTTGTTTCAAGTGTTTGACTTATAGATACCCTGAATGCAAACTAATTTAATCGAATTTACTACAGAAAAACCATGTATAAATATTTATAAATCATTGAATAATTTAGTTGCTTAATCGAATGCCTATTTTCAAATCTGACTCTACAAGTTTATCTGCTATTTGTTGGCAATCAGAAAAATCGATGACAATCTAAATTACACATTTCCATATATTTTGTTCACTATTATCTTTTAAATAATAAATTAGCTAGTCTGCATGTTTACATTGAATCACGTTGCTAAGTAACCCCAATATTTGCATTTATTTTATGTGCGTAGGGTATCAGAAAAATAGATAGTTCGGAACTCATCAAATATTGTTGAGACGGCTAACAAAATAGCTCTCACTAAATCCACGTCAAAATGCAGCCTGAACAAAAAAAAAATAAACAAGCGTCCACCGCTCCTCGGTGTAAAAACATTTACCAGACCCATATATCCGAAAGAACCCCTTAACCTAACCCTAAAAACCCGCACCCCCCCCCCCCCCCAGTCGCCCACCAACCGGCCTTCGCAACTGTCTCTAAAACTAAACGCAATTCAGCGACCGTCAGTTTTGGCGCATAAAAAATGGTTGCAAATTTCACCAAGTGCAAACAACGTTGTAAAACAAATATTTACAACACTTTGAACTATGTGTGAGTGTGTGTGAATGTGTGTGGGTGTATGTGTGTGTATGTATATTCAGGCACGCCCCTACGCCTACGTCTATGCGGGCTCATTCGACCAGATGCCGGGGCAATAAAACCGCATCGAAAAATCTATCAGTAAATGATTGAAAAAGTGAATAACGGTTCGCGCATATATATATATATATATATATATACACCATATATATAAAAATACACAATATCAATGAAGTAAAAATGACAGTGCCAGGATATTACTAAAAATACAAACATGCAGGGCTTAGTTGTCAAAGAACTTGCAACAAATACAAAATAAAATGAATCGCAACAGTGGCATAACGTGTGTCATTAATAGTTGCTGTACTTGCAACAAATACAAAATTCACGATTTTGAAGTTTTGAGTGGAAATATTTAGAAACTTAATAGGAGACAGCTAAATCGATTAAATCTGACTAATATTGGAAATAAAATAAATCAATCATAGTCATATTTTATTGAAAGATATTTGTATATATTCTAGAATGTTTGTAAGATAAAATATGTAATACTTCTGGTATCTAAAAAAATTATTTGTTGGACATATTTTATTGAAAAATATTTATATATATTGTAGAATGTTTATAAGATAAAATTTGTAATACTTCTGATATCTAAAAATATTATTTGTTTGACATATTTTATTAAAAGATATTTGTATAAATTCTAGAATGTTTATAGATAAAATAAATGTAATATTTTTAATATTTACCAAAATGATTTATTTGACATATTTTATTGAAAGATATTTGTATATATTCTGGAATGTTTATAAGATAAAATATGTAATACTTCTGATATCTAAAAAAAAATTATTTGTTGGACATATTTTATATATATTCTGGAATGTTCATAAGATAAAATATGTAAAACTTCTGAATAAAAATATTATTTGTTTGACATATTTTATTGAAAGATATTTATATATATTCCAGAATGTTCATAAGATAAAATATATAATACTTCTGATATCTAAAAAAATTATTTGTTGGGCATATTTTATTGAAAGATATTTGTATATATTGTAGAATGTTTATTAGATAAAATATGTAATACTTCTGGTATTTAACAAAATGATTTGTTTGACAAATATAAAAATATTTTTTATATTATTTAAAGTGAACTTTAATCTAATATTGGTTTGCTTAAGTTAAGTTTTACACATATTTTTAATGATCTCTCTTTATGTTTATTGCATAAGCATCAACGGCAATTGTTGATCAACAAATCCCATACCAATTGTGAGCAGCTTAGTCCTTTGTTGGCCATTAACCGACAGTCATAAGTCAAAAATTTATATTTCGATGCAACATAATTTTTTGCTCAGCGTTGCGAAAATACTTTGAATATGTACTACAAAGAGGCCAGTTAAGAAACAAACAAGCCAAGTTACTTGCGCTTTCCAAAGCAGCACAAAGCAATGCATAACGAGAGAGAGAGAGAGGGAGAGAGAGAAAGAGAGAGAGAGAGAGTGGAAGTCGGCAAGTATGAAGGCAAAGTAAAAAGGAAATGAAAGGCTTACTATTCGCCAGGACATTTAAGCAGATTTGCCTCTTGTCTTTTGCTCCCCTTTGTTCCAACAGCACAAACTCCTCCACAACTACAGCTCCAATTCTTCACCCCCTCTCTCTCTCTGTCTGACTTTTCATATTTTATCATTTCTTTTTTTTTTTTTTAATGTTGGCTTCCTTTTTGGAGTACACCCAACGCGCATCCCCTTTTGGCTTATAATTTCTCACGTTTCTTGCAAATGCAGCACAAAAATTCTTGTAGTAACTTTTAATTTCATGCCATTTAATTCGCTGAAAGCGGAAAGGAAACGAAAGGAATGGAAAGGAAGGGAAAGAAAAGAAATGGAAACAAATAAGAAGAATACCAAGATGAATCCTTACAGCAGAAGACTACTGCCTCACACTTTTTCTGTCAGTGTATGTGTGTGTGTGCGCCGGAGCGAAAAAATAATTTGCCACAAGACACGCTTTAAATCAAAAGTGTTTTTTCCTATAACTTTCTTTATATATATATATAAATATATATATTTACAAATTTGTGGGAGTTATGAGTTTTTTTTTGAGAACTTTATATCTTTTTATAAATGAGATATTTTTGTTGAAATTACTTAGTGATTGGATATGTTCTATAAAGAGCCGATAAATAATGGCTATCTTTGCAACAGGGCATTTTCTAGTCGATCTTAATAATAATTTGCTTCAAACATAAAACAAATATAGATAGTGTCCGAAATATCCTCTTAACATTCATTTTATTAGCTGCCTTTTCGCAATGACTTTTCCCTCATTTTCCCCATAAACACCCCCTTTGCACCCACCATACATTAAGTCCAAATAGTTTAACTATTCTTTGTTTTTTTTATCTGCTCATTAATGAAGCAAAAAACTTTTCGACAACTCGATTTTTATGCGTTTTATTACTAATTGCATTCATTAAATGATGGACCATGATTTTATTTTTACATTTATTTTTGTATATATATTTTTATATATATTTTTTTTATTTGGTTTTTTCTCTGCGCAGAAGATGATAAAATTAAGTCCAGAGATATGTTGGCTAATAAGAGAATCAAAGTTCACAGTGTGCGGCATTTAAAATTTAAATTGCAATGCGCTAAATTGATTACGGTTATGAACCGAGGGTTCTTTAATCAAGGCAACTACGCTGAGAGCCCCGCATAGCTGAAGCATTCAGTCCCAGGACCCTAACCAAACCAAAGCCATAATGTGCCCAACTAATAAAGTTGCGCACAGAGCAGCTTAGGCCACGCCCATGCTGCACATTGTTATGAGTGTGCGTGTGTGTGTGTGCAACATTTCTATATAGTACAGCTTGTTATATGAGTGCCACGTTAAGTCTACCTGCTGGTACGGATGGCTCGCCCGCGGTTTCCGCATTCCCGACAAAGTTTTTAACCATTACTTAACTGTTATGTGCACCTAAAGGCAACACACACACACACACATACACATACACATACATTCGCATAAATTCACTTGGGCCCGAAAGTGAAACTTAAAACTCGCAACTTCTTCACTCAGTAAGCGGCACTGAAGTCGACTTCGACGATGACGTTGACGTTGACGTCGACGTCGTTGGCGTTGGCGTTGAAGGTAAAGTTGACGTTGCTGCATTTGCAACAATCTGCAAACATGTTGCATACTTTTATGCGTGTTGCAAGTTTTTAGCCAAGATGAAGTGGCCTCTGCATGGTCGTGTGTGTGTGTGTCGACGTTGCAGCTGCATCAACTGGCATTAAACCACATAAGTTCTGCAGTAGTTAAACACTTTCGAGGCCAATATTTAATAAAAAGTCATTTTGAATAAAATTTAACTATTGAACATTCCTAAAGATATAGACAACCTTGACAGTTTTAAGTAATACTATTTCTAATTTTTATATATATATATTTCCATAGAACACACACCTAAAAAATGCTACGAATTATAACTCTTCATTTAGGAATTTCATAATAATAATATTTCAAACCATTTCCCTTTTGCAAAGTGTCAAATTTGTATGTGCACATATATATGGAAAAATTGACAAATAGATGGCAATAATAACAAAAAGAAGGAACGATTCATTGGAATGCCAACAAAAATATTTCTTGATAACAAAATTATATAAAAAATTGATGATGTTCGAAAATAACTTGAGAAATTGCACATCATCAGCGTTGACATCGTCATTCAGATCAAAGGCGCTTCAGCAGCAACTAGTTTATTGTGAAGCACGCACATGCCACGCCCACTTGTGCTGCCTCCCATCCATTACACATAGTAATATTGTTGCAATGACAATATATTGACAGCAACTTGAGTAACGAACACATATAAAGAAATTGTTTAGCGGGACAAACTTGTCTGTCACCTTTTATTTTTTCTTATATTTTTTTATATTATTTTTCATATTTTTTGCCCCTTGGCACATTCAATTTATCTTTGGAAATTTACATTCATAGCTTAAGCGAAACGTTTGTCCAGGTGAAATGAACTGAAACCCAAATGGCAACGTATTTGACAATTGGTAATAAAATTAAGATATTCAAAAATTGTTGATTACTTCTCAATGGGGATACAATTCAAAGAATTTACCAATTGAATTGTATAAAACTGAATTGTATAAAATTGAATTGAATTCCATGCATTTGAATTAGAACTTGTTGAAATACTTTTGCCAGCAAACATTTCATTTTTAAGTTATTTTTGTATATAATTGATTTATATGTTTCTAGTTGCCCCTTTGCATTGTTCGAAATAAACGCGTTTAAATTTTAATTACATGTTTTTTTAAATAAGCAAATCGTGCTTTTTGTTTTTAATCCACTATCAATTGATTTGTAAAGCCGATTTTTTTTTTTGCATTGCCATTGTTTATGTTCTATTAATTATGTGACACACAGGCCGAAACAGATTTCTTTCCCACTCCATTATATATATATATCTGGTCGCACACAATTACTGCAGATTTTATGGCCTTATCTTTTTTGAATATGTTAATTGCTAATTTTTTTTTTATATACACTTTACGTATTTGATATTTTTTCTTTATAATATTTTAATGAGCTGTCAATTGCTGTTAGTACTGACATATCAATTTTAATTCAATGCAGCATCTGCTTAAATTTTAGGCACGTTTATCTTCTAATGTGTCGCATTAGGTTTGAAACGATATTAAATACATAGATGTCATATTCAGTAAACGTTTAATTTATAAAATACAAAGGACATATTATTAAATAAATATATTATATATATAATTCTATTCTATATTTATTCTTGTGATAAGAATTTTAGATAACATTTATAACAGAATACATATAATAACATTCTTTCTTGTTCAGCTTTATACTTTATTTCAACAAAATGTTGCTATTATGTGAAACATTCTTATAGACTGGCTACATCTTTGTAATATTATTACAAAATAGCCTTTAAAAGCAGTCAACACAAATCGCAACGCTTGGCATTTTCAAGCGTTTTTTATGGTGCGTTATTCAAATTCAATTTGCTGCCTTTGCTTGGAAGTTTACAGAATGAAACGCACTAAAATTGTAAGAAAGTATCGAAGCAGTGATGTTATGCATATGCCACATTGAATAGGGGCAAATCGTTGACAGGGGGTGCGGTGGGTGGTGAGGTTGCACACATAAAAAAAAATGCGTACTGGCAAAAGTAAACTGCTGAGAAACTGAGAGAGACACAATTATATGACAAACATCAATAAACTCAACAATAAAATGCATGGCCTGAAGAAGCAAATGGAGGAAGACACATGCATAAAACGCACTGTCCTTGGCCGCAAAAGGAATATACACACACACAGGGGTACACACAGGGGCACAAACACACTTACAGTTAGTATCAGAAAGTTGTTAATGCTCAAGGAATTTGTTGTAAATTTGTGTATATGTCAAAGAGAAACCGCATAGGATGCGTGGGGTTGGTGCTCTGAGGCACACATAATTATGCAAACTAATTAAAATACTCATACGATGCGTTTGCCGTTGCCGTTGCCGATCCCTCACCCGCTGCCGTTGCCGTTGTCATTCCCCAACAGCTTCACATGGCTGTTTCGCCTTAGCATTTTGCCATTGCCTGTGCTGACTGCTGACTGCTGCTGCTGCTGCTGCTGCTGCTGTTCTCTGGCGCCCATTTTTAATTAACAGTAAGCGACCAGCGATGAGAGCGAGTAAAATAAAAGATAGCTAAGAAGGATGCCTCGGTGGCAGGCAGCAGGCAGCAGGCAGCAGAAGATGAGATGAGGTAGCTGCGAGATATATATATATATATATATATATATACATCTCGACAACTGGGGGATAGGGCAAACAAAAATGAAAGACACTCACTTCCGCTTGACATGTTGTTGGAATGTTTTGCACATGCATTTGACTCGACTCAACAACTATGACTATGTGTGTGTGTCTGTGTGTGTGTGTGTGTGTAAGTGTGCGCTGCACAAATATAACCGCAAAGACGCAAATACAGTTGCATACTTTCGAGCGCCTACACACAAATGTGCACAGAGCACAGCGAAAAATGAGATGATCCTAAGAGACAACAACCAACATCCAACAACCAACAACCAACAACCAACAGCCAACAGCAGCAGCAAAATTAAGCGTGGTTTCTGCTAATAACTTTTTCCCATCTACACTTGCAAAATATATTTTTGACTAGCAGGCGTTAAAAAACTACATAAATCAATTTGTTAAAATACATTTAAGTTGTTAAATTGATTTTAATATTTCTAAGTGGCGTTGTTAAATGAAATATTTGAAATTAGAAGGATTAATTGATAAGATGATGCTTACACAAAATATATTTATAATAATAATATTAGCTTACTTTGCATAAGCTAATCAACTTAAGCATTAATTATCAATAATTATGATTTTTTTAGTTCATAAAACTATAGCTTTATTGCAAATAAAATTTGTTATAATTAAGTCCTGTTTATATTTGTTTTCAATAAATCATTTTTGTTCGCATTTATGTCATATTTCAATGAGAGTTTATTTCATTAAGACTCTTTCACTTTTCTTTGCCTTAAGAAATTATGATAATTCCATTACCCTTCTGCCACGTTCGGTTGCAGTGTATCTTTTGATACCCCAGTTGGCCCGTCTAAGCCCCAAAAAGTCAGCAACACGTTGCCTCTAATGATATGACTAACGTTGACAGCACGTCATTCGCATTCAGATTGTCTGTTTGTGGGCGTGTGTATGTGTGTGTTTGTGTGTGTTTTTGTGTGTGTGTGTGTGTGTGCCAGTGTGTGTTCTGTTTGGGGAATAAATTGTTAATTATTATTTGAAAAGAGTTACAGCGCATTTTCACAGCGTTGATGAGGACCAGGCACAGGCACAGGACCAGACCCAGGTCCTGGCGCTTTCGCTTTTATGCGCGGCTGTCGGGGTTGTGGCGTCAGGGCTTTTGTGGAGATAGTGCGGTTGGCTGGGCCGGCCTCAGTTGCATGCACATTTGAATCTAAATTTGTATGGTGTGGTGCGGTCTAAATTAACATTCGTTCGCGCCCAGGATCTGTGCATTAATGTGCCCTCAATTCTCCCCATATGCGTGTGCTTATTTCGAATGCGCATTACAACTGCAACTGCAACTGCAACAACTTTTGCACTTTTGTTGTGTCAATTGAAATGCAACATTATCAGGAGTCGGGGCTGTGGGTGGGTGGTTGTGTGTGTGTGTGTTCGTTGCACAGAGTTGCTGTACCGCTGCTGTTGGTAAATTAAAAAGCATAGCCATACATGGCGTATGTGTAATATTTTTATTACACTTGCCTCCTAATTAGGCAAGTCAGCTGTCAGCTTGTCAGCTAGCCTGTGCATATAAACTGAGCCACTATGCGGTGCCTCAGATCTGCGTCTGCCTCTTTCTATATATTCCTATCTGTCTGTGCTCTGGATTTACATTTTCATTTTCATTTGCGTTCAACTAATTTGCACGGTTTCTTTTCTGCTGCTGATTAATTCGCTGTGTATTTGGCCCAAGCGGGCATTGCAGCCATGTGGAACAGTTGTCATAGACTTTTGTTAAAATGTGTAATTGCCAAGAAAGATTATGTTCAACGGGCGTGCGTTGAGAAGGCCATTTGACAAAGGATCATGTGACACAATTATGAATATTAAGAAGTCCAATTTTATGCAAAGTTGAACAGAAATTATTAAATAGGCTAATAAAAAATATGTAATATGAATAAAAACATAAAAATCTCGTTACAAATTTAATTGTTTATATAGGAATAAATCATTATTTAATATTTATTTTATTTTAGCTTAACTAAACATTAAATTATACTTATGTTTATTTCATTTATAATAAATATTAAATATTTATTTTATTAATATATTTATTGTTACATTAATTATAGTATTTTAGTTAGTTTCTCTAACTGTCTAAACTGTCAAAGTTAATTAAATCAAATTTCTAACTTCATATGGGAGTTCAGTTTGAGTTTGTCATGTTAAATCTTAGATTTTAGATAATTTTAGCGCCACCTAATAATCAACACATTTATCTGGTTTCCCCCAAGCAAGTAAGTTTGGAAGTTGAATCCCCAACATGCTTTTGCAATTCCACAACTTCAACTCTACCACGAAAATCGATTTCAATTCAATTTGTTTGATTGCCGTCGCGTTTAGATCAAACGAACTAAATGCCAGCCACGTTCAAAACTAACACACGCACACACACACACACACACACACACACACACACACACACACACACACAAAAGCAGACCAGTCACACACAATTCACACACACACAAACACACACAGAGTGTTATGGTTGCAATCACGAAAATGGCCAGGCAATAATTGCGCGTGCCGTTGGCTGCAAACTGGAACTGTTTCTACCTGTTTCACATGCGAAATTAGCTTAAAATGTCTGACGCTAATGTGCAAACAGTCCCAAACCCCTGATACCAACCAGCACAAGCAGCACAAGCAGCACCTAGGCACAGAGCACACAGCACCCAACACCCAACACCCAACACCCAACACCCACTTCCGAACTCCAAACTCCAAACTCCTCGTCATTGTAGGCATTAATGCCTTTTGATCTGCACCGAAAATGAGAGCCAGCAAACTTTTCAACGTACGTGTCTGCGCCATGCTGCGAAGCATTCATGTAGAACACACACACACACACACACACACACACACACACAACACACACACACAACACACACATAGGTCTCTTCACGGTGTTTGGTCTTCTGTCTTTTTAGCTGACATCTCAGCAGCCAGTCGAGTCAACTTTCAATTGAACGCATTGCACAGGCCAACAAGTGAATTTTAGCCACCAAAGACGTGAAAAGATACTGCATGTAAAAAAGCAGCATTGCATCTGTAATCGACCAAACGATAAGTTCTTTAAATATTTCATGTTATTGGTAAAATTAAAATTAAAGAACTTCATTTATCTTACTTACGAATATAATAACAAAATAGATCAAACGTTGAGTTTCTTAAATATTTCATGTATTTTAGCCAGACGTCTTCTTAAAATTGAAATTAATTAATTATAGAATAATAATTAGTAAAAAAGCGAAGAGAAAAATAGCTGAGATGATAACAGATTTGGCAAGGCAAGAAAATATTAATTGTGAAATTATGAAATAAAATATTTTATAGACTGTACGGAAACTCAAGGCGTTCAGCAAGTGTATTTTCAATTTTACCTACAATAGATAAATTCATATCGTGCTTTTATTGCCAATGCCGGCTTTATTATGGCCGTTTAGCGGTTTTTTATGTCCTGGACTCCTGTGGAACCATGGGCTGTCTGTCGACTGCGCATTTTATTGCATTGCATAACGCGCCGCAGTGGCAGTGGCATGGGGGGGGCGTAACGGGGTCTCTTGCTCTGTTGGCTTTTTGAAAACCATAAAAATCGAATGACGGCGGTCGACGCAAAACAAATCGATTTGTTAAATTGCAGTGCAAAGTGCGGGAGCATTCAGTATGTTGCTGGCAAAAACAAAAAAAAGTTATGGCAGAGGCGGACAAGAGTCGGTGGTCTTTATATTCTTGTCCATTTGCATGGACAGTCTGCTGTATTCATTTGAAATCTTTAAAGATAAAAATCATTTATTAAGCTACCTTATAATATGACTTATAAGAAAAACATTTAATAAAAAATCATATTTATATAAATTATTTATTTTTTACTATTAATATCATATTTTAAAAGCTGTACCCCTTGCGAAATCGGTTCGCTTCTGCCAAAATTATTGGCATGGCAATTGGGTAAAGGGATTTGCCCCATTTTGCGGTTTGCTGCTTCGATAATTGCGCTCGGCGGTTGCACAGACCAACAAGTTCACTCTTAAAATGCGAATTTATCCCCATTTTGGCACATTTTATGTTAATGGATAATGTTGCAGTCTAAAAGGTAAATAATTAAAAAAAAAAAAGAGAAAAACTTTTATCTTAAATTAAAATCCGGCCTCTAAAAGTTGAACTGGTATTTTGTTTGTGCATAAACTAGACAGGTTTTAATTTAAATAGTTGCATTTTAGTTAGTCACTGCTTCGGGTTTAACTTAGTTCTTGCATAACAATTAGTTGTCAACTAGTTGCAACTTTAGAATTTTTTTTGTTTTAGAAAGGCATTAAAAAGAGGTAAACAATGCTTTAGGAAAACAACTGTAGGAAACTAAATAATTAAGCGTAATAAATATAATTTTTTTTGTTTATATCTGATTTTCTATAAAATAAAAAAAAAAATATTTTCTGTTATTCTGGTTTATAAATTGAACTCAGCAATAAATTGTTTTTTAATTTCTTTGGATTTAGATAAAAGAGTTTCAATTCTTGTTATAAATTTTGTGGGGTTACTTGAAATGCCAGTTGAGACCACTTTAAACTATTGTGCATTATTCGTTGTAAATTAAATCAACTTGTGTGCATTTAGTTTATTTGCGATTTCGAGGCATAAAATTCTAGTTTAAAATAGCAACTGCCAGTTAGATGCCATTTGTGCCTAGCCTCTTCGTCAGACTTCGCCTTCAGCACTCGACCACAGAAACCATCTCATTTATTCATGAAAATCTTGTGGCAGTAGAGAAAAGGAACCTGTACACCGTATCCTTTTCATTTTTATCCAACCACAAAATACATTTCATTTTCATTTCTTTGCAAAGATCCGTAAATAAAGAATTTGAAACAAAATAGAAAAAATGAAAAAAAAAAAATAATTGAGAAAATGAAAATGATGAAAATGCAACTAATTCCAGACGGCTTACGGTTATTAACCAAGCCCGTCCGTAACACTCTCTATTTTTTGACCCTCTCCATCCTTCTTTTTTGGCTGAAATTTTTATTTTATTTTGATAGCAGACATTTAATACAACAGCCTCGAGAGTCAAAGATTAGCTTTCAACGCCGCTCACCTGTATATCATTTAATTTTTGAGGTAAGCTTAAAATCCAAGCTATTCCATCCTTTACCGCTCCTCACTCCTCACAACCAAAAAAAATGTATATAAAAAACGCAAAAAGCATCTCAAAAGGTATACGAATTTAGTTTGAATAGCATTCGTTCAAGGTTAAAATGCGAACTGCCCGAGATTCCATGCGTTTTTCTATTTTGTGGAGTTTTTTGCGTGTTTTATCCTATTGCTGAAAGGTCTTAAAAAGGGCTGACGAATTTATACATTGTGGGCTTAGTAAGGGTGTATTTTAATTATAGAAGAGTTGCCTCACCCTTAAATTGGGTTATGCGAATCTCTCTCACTCTCTCTCTCCCTTTCCCTCTCTCGCTCTCTCTTAAACACTTGTTGAAACGTGAGACTTGTGACCGAACTAGGCCTTAACTGGCAGACAAACCGCATTAACAATGCCATTCAAACTGCATAAATCAGCATTCAAATTAGAAATTAGCCAAAAGTACAGACAGCAATCCAGTTGCGTCCAAATTCGAGTGTCATTCAGACTAAACTCATCTAGAACAGCTCCTTGAGGTAACTCCACTTACAGCTATCTCTGTCGCCTTTCGCCCCAACCCCTCTCTGCTGTTTGTTTGTTTTGTATCTGCAACTTATTCGTGCCACACTCGTCGGCGCACTCATTATTAGGCTCAAGTGCAAATTAGTGTGTTAGTTAGTGGGTTATTAAGTTCTTCTAAGCCTTCTTACACACCCCACGCCCCACATCCCTCACCACCTCACCACCCACAATCCCTGCATATCCCATTCCCCTATTGTTATGCTAACAAAATGAGTTTCTGGGAGTACGAAAATGTTTGCTTGCTTGTTTGTCTGCACAGTAAAACTTGAGCATACAAATTTCATTTCATTGTTTTTCGAGTGCACTTACAGCTCTCAAAAAAACAACAACAACAACAAGTTTAAGCGAGTGCTAATGTTGCTGCTGTGTGGGCGTAAATTTTTGGTCTGTGTGGGCGTGGCATTGGCACTGTTCATTGTACTTGAATAGTTTTTGGCATCATCGTCGTCATCGTCGAATGAGCAAAGTTTGTGCAATTAACATGAAAATACACAAACACACACTCTCACACACACACACACACACTAACACACACCTAAAAGGAAACCAAACATCTGACACAGATAATACGGAAAAAATGCGCTGCTTACTTTTCGGCGAGATTCGCATAAAAAATGTAATAAAATCAATTAAGGCAGCAAACCGGAAGCTGCCACAACGATCATAATGAGAAAGTCTGCATAAAATAACCTTAATTATGGTTTACATCCGTTCACACAAAGCTCCGCTCCCGTGGCTCGCGAACCAAGCAAAACAATTCGAAAACAAACGCGGGGCATAATAAAAATTCAATCAGTCCACTTAAAAAAAAAACAAAAACAAAAACAAAAACAAATGACAGAAAAGTACTGACCCAAAACACTCAACAAGCCACCAAAATGACATTAATTTACACATCAACGAAGCAACAACGAAAGAGGAGAGGAGGGGGCAACAGGACGTTGCACAAGGAAATGTTCGAGGAGCGGCTGACCAGATGACAAAGCGCGTAATAAAAAGCAATAAAAAAAAAGGGGCCGGGCAAAAAGAAAAATAGAATATAAATAACACAACATTTTTTAAGCGATTACTGAAATGATGGAAAATGCGATAAAGTTGCAAAAAAATAATGCCAAAAGCGGTTAAATGCAAAAAATGCTAAAGTATTTGAAGCATTATTTAAGCTTCTTAAGTCTAGCATTAAAAATATGAGCAGTGAATAGCTAACGAATTTTATAAAGACATTATATTTTTATTAATGAATTGTAAAAATTAAATTCTAAACTGAAGTTCTGTGATAATTAAAAATAAATATATTTTTAAGCGAACAAATTCTACAAAGCAATTTCTCCAACATATGGTTGAGTCCATAATAATATATAATTTCGACATCCAGAACTAAGCTGGCACAGATAGAATCAAAGGCATTCTGAAAGTCGTTTTATAGTGCATAAATCCTTAGCCAACAGGACCAAGGATAAAGTAAGTTATATCAGCTGGAATTACTAAAAATGAGCTAGGAAAGACTGTGTCGCAGGAGTGGCCAAGCTGATTGTGAAAACTGCTTAAATGAATGTTGAAGGGAATCCAGTGCAGGATATTTTAAGACTATGCAGGCAGACAGGCAGGGAAGGCAGGATGGCAGGCTTTTGCAGGACTGGTCTGGCCATAACCGCCAAGACAAGCAAATCAAGCAACTGCCACTAATCACAAAGGCGAGCCGCAAGGCGAACGAACAAACAAAATGGCTCACAGCTGCCCCCAGTATAAAGCCTGAGCCTGTATGTGTATGTGTGTTGGTGTGTGTGTGTGTTGGTGTGTAAGCAAGTTTGGCCTGGCTATATGCATAATTGAATTTGATAGCCCAAAAGATTGTTATTGCTAGAGATTTGTGTGGTAAGCGTGTGGAGAGCTGAGTGAGTTCTCCAGCAGCTGCTGCTACTTTTGCCCCTGCTGCCGCTTCGTCTTCTCCTTCTTCTTCTTCTTATTGTTTTTGAGCTCTATTTACTTTGTGGCAGGCGCAGCTAAATACAAATATTTTCCAAGCCTTTGCCACAAATGAAATTAATGCCAGGCAACTCATCTGATGTATCTACAGCTACTTTACATCTTAAATTTATCAGCTTGACGACAGTTTCTTCTTCACTGTCCGTGTAAAAATAAATGAACTTCGAGGCTTCGACACTCACACACACACAGGGAAACACACACACACACTTAGACACAAAAAACATCCGCACACAATTAATCAGAGAGCATTAATTATTGTAGATTTAAATAGAGGGGGTGGTGGAGTGTGTAGAGTATACGCAATGCCGGAAATTAAACATACGCCATGTGGGCAAAAAAGAGGGGGCGGAAGTATAGTGCTATTTAGTAAATGTGCGCAGAAGAGACGGGGCCAAGCTCACAAAAAATATGCAAAAGAATGCGATGTTCCTAAGAAGCTGTTGTGGAACAACAGAATTTTAATATTTAAATACGAAAAACTACTTATGAGGAGGCAACAACAAAAGAACACTAATAAACTGTAAACAAATTCGCAGTGAAAACAACATGAAAAGTGCACAGAAATGTTGATAGAGTTAAGTGTACCCTGTAAAATAACGAGTTTTGCGTAAATTACTAGTTTATTTGTTTTATATTTTAATTCAAGAAAATTATCAAATAAAACCAAAAGTAAACATATTTTTTATCATTTCTAAATTCGTGCAAATTCGCGAATATTTAGCATAATATATACTTAATAAATTGATAATTATTTTTCTGAGATAAAATTATTTTACATCTGACAAGCTACAACATAACGTAGAAGTCCCATTATTAAAATATTATTATTATTAAATATTGGTTTCCTTCAATAATTAATTTAAATGTTAACAAAACAAAAAAATTATAAGTTTTATATTTATAAATTACTGCAAGTTACTTAGCCTTGTTTCCGACCATTTTTTGTTACATGTGCTGACAAAAGGCATAATCTTTTCCATAAAAAACTACTCGTTGCTGCACATATGTTAAAATATATATGCGAAATTTGTTGCTGGCAACGAAAATTTTAATTTATACAATTTTTAGCTGTGTGACTTCCTGTTGCGAAATGCAGTTTTATGTGCAGAGAGCGAAGTTTGCACAACTTGTTTATGATTTCATGTCAAATACGTGGTAAAGTGGCTGACTGCTGGCTTCTTCTTCTTCTTCTTAAGAAGGGTGGTTGGGGAGGGGGTGGGACAAGTCGTGTCACGCAGTCGAAGAGCCTTGGCGACACCAGTTGAAATATCTACAAGTGGAACTTACACTAAAACCACGCCCCTATTTGGCGCTAGAAAACTTTGTGATTTACTATGTGCAGAGAGGCATCGTTTGCCTCTGTTGCAACTTGCCATGTTTGCCATCTTATGTTGCAATGCCTTAAAGCAACTGGAAGTGCAACTTTATGCTGCATTTTATTCAACGGATGTTCAACATTCTGTTGATTACATTAATATTGTGTAAATTGCTGAGGATATTACAAAAACTTGTACTGCTTACAATGCTCAAAATGTAATTAATCGGTAAATATTATTTGCAAATTATTCCCAATAAATTCATTATTTTTAGTTACGCTGAAATGCTAAATTACTATGTTATTTATTAATCTAAGAATGATAAATCGACAGATTTCACTAATTGGACAACTGATTATGCAAAGAATCTACGAGAATCTTATTACAAAATAAATTGCATTATTTTCATGGTTTTATTAAATTCAATTTAATTCTGCCCATTAAAATTCACGGTTGCCGAACTTGAAAGTATCACAGATTTCAAGTTGAAGTGTGAAGAATTTACAATTGCAGTTAAAGTGTTGGACTTATATTTTTAATAGTTGCAGTCGAGCATTCGTTCAGACAACTTTGTGGCATGCAACTGCACTAAACCGCCACACAGACCAACACTCAACACATTACACTCCCCCTCCCGTCGTTCTCTCTCTCACAAAACGCGACTTCAAACCAAACACTTTGCATATATGTGTTCTCAGCATAAATGCATTTAAAAAATATATAAAAAAGCGAATGGAAAATAAAATAAAAAAATAATAAAAAAAAAAACGCGCGTAAAAGAGAAGAAAAATCTTTCATGCGCCTGAAAGCACGCTTCAGCATAATTTGCGGTCATGTTCATTGATCTCCTGGGAAGCATTAAAATTTAATGATTTATACTATGGAAACCATTTGGGAGAGTTGCGGGGCCACCGCGCGACTGGTCGCTAGGCAAATGAATTTATGTAATGTCTCTGCTGCGACGTGCTTTAAGGGGTTAACATTATGAAATTAACAACAATTTGACTTATACGCGGGCGTAAATGCCAACAAACAAAAACTGACACACACACACACACACACAGAGACAGAGGACAATATCTAGCCCCAAAAGTATGCTAAACAACCGAAACGATGGCAGCAAAAGTCATAACTCAGCTAGGAAAACTTGGCGAAAGGTAGTGAGAAATGTGAGCTTGGCCCCCACAACTGCAACTATTAATCAGGCTTTAATTGTTTTGCGTGTATATGTGTGTATGTGTGTGTGTGTGTGTGTTGGGTACATTTGTGTGTAGGGACAGACAGACAGACAAACAGAGGAGGGGGGAACATACACGCGCTCGGTTGAGGCCCATGCATCATGCGGCCGAAATCTTATTGTAATCTCTGGCATTTGTCTGGATTTTTCGTAAAGTCTTTGAATAGATTTATGCGCCTTTGACAGGCACAAGATGTGAGCTGGTGTCTGTGTACCAAACAGCTTAAAGTATCTTAAAGATATGCTACTGCCAACAACTTGAGCAAAAATGTTCAAAACTTTTTGTGATATTAGGCTGCAAATCAACCAGCAACTGACGTAAATTATAAAACGGCATCTGAAATGGGTAACAAAAATTTTGGTGTTTAAGATTCCAAATTTATCGTCTTAAAAAAATTTATAGCTTTACCAGTGAGATCATTACAAATGTGTAATATTTAAAAAACAGGAAAAAGTACTTTAATACTTTATAAAGATTTCCAAAATTAGTTTTTTTAATTTAAAATTAATTCAGTTAATTAAAATAATCGTTAAGATAAAGTTTGGTGCTTTGCCAGCTCTGTGTGATGCCCCAATTTAAAAGGGGTTATCCGAAAAAATAAGAAGCACAAATCTGAAATGCTAAATGACAAAACTATATTTAAAGGCTTAAAAAAAAGCTAACAACTTTTCGGGCCATCCGAATCCATGTGCCTGGACAACTTTCTGGCAGTGACAACAGCAAACCCCCCCACCAAACGTGCAACACTTGTCCGAGAGTACTGGGTATACCCGGTGCAAGTTGAAGTGGTTTTTGCACTGTGGTTGCGCAATCGTCTCTCTGTGAGTGTTGGGTTCTTTTGCTTGTTCTGAATTTCTGTTCTTTTTGTTATTTTATTTTTTGTTTTTTTGTTTTTTGTTTCTATGTCTGCACATGCTGCGGTCAAGGGTTGTGTTGGTGTTGCCAAAGTGTTGCCATATATTCTAAATATGTTGGTTGCTTGTTCGGTACGCCAATGACCAGTTGGCTATGGCCACTTGGCTGGCTAGCTGTTGGGGTTGGAGCATTTGGGGGCATACACATAAGAGTGGACAGTTAAACGCAAAAGCGGATTCTAAAATCCACTTGGCAACTAAACGCGTGATTTATACCGCAACTATGATAAGAGCAGGCTAAATTCAAACTGGACGGCTTTGAGGTAAGGCAAAGAAACCAAATGTTAAATGCTTAAAATAAAACCCGAATTTTGGTTTGTTATCGTTGACATACTTAATGCTTGGTTTGCGCCAGATAATAAGTTACAATATACTTGAAAAAATATTGCTATATTTTACTATTTATAGTTTGATTTAAAATAATATATATATATTTTTATATATAAGAAATTTGAATTATTTAGAAAACTATATTAACATTTTACAATTGCTGCTATTGGTATTGAATTTGAAAATCTTCACAAATATATAATTTAATTAAATTTACATAATTTTAATTGTTTTTCCTGCGAAAAGTTATGTGCATTTTTTCGCATCTAACATTGATTACTAAATACTTGAAATTATTTTAACAAATATTTCAAATCATTTAATTTGCTTTGCTCTAAAGTGAACTGTCTGTATTTGATTAAGGCAAAATAATTATTAATATTTGCCAAATAGGATCAGTAAAACTTATGAAATTTCTCAAATTTTACAGTTTGGCCAAATAAACATAAAGAAAGCATTAAACTTTGGTGTTTGGCATTTTATTTTTTTCGCCAGGGATTTCAGCCGTTTTATGATTGTATTTAACGTGTTTATCTCCTGTACAGATTCACATGCTCACATATATAAATGTTTTGGTTTTGTTTGTTTGCCAACTGTCTGGCCCTTACCAACTCTCCCCTTGCCCCTCATCCAACCAAGCGACCACTTGTGTTTTTGATTATTTATGCGCACAAAACAAATAAAATGTTGCCCCATTGGCCATAGGCAGACAGTCCAAGTACAAAAATACACATATTTTGAACCAATAGAGCTGAAATTTTTATTACAACACTGACTTCAATTGCTTCAACTTCTTATATGGATATATGATATTACAAACAGTTAAGAACATCAACATAAAAATAAAATTGGTATCTTTGTGGTGCCGAAAATTAAATTGAGTCAACAATTTAAATTCCCTTAAAACTTAAATTTTAAATGGCTTTGCTAATTCTAAAAATGTTGTGGCTGAATAAAAAACCCTTTAAAATTGAAATCTCTCAACTTTTATAATACATATATATAATGTCAAATTTAAGTAATATGCCAGCAATAAAATGTTTTTAACTGAAATGTTCTACCTCTAAACAGGTAACATACAATGACTTGCAGACATACTCAATGTTGTATGTGTCTGTAAAAGAAGCAGACCTTTTTTTTGTGAACATGCCACGCCCTCTTTGTGTATGCAAAAATATGTACTCATTACATTGAACTAGGTTACAAAATATGCAAACCATGCTGGGCAAAAATTGGATCTCTGCTCTGTCTTGTACAAAGTTGTGTCGAGGTTGATGATGCAGTTGGAACGTGAAACGGTGCCGAGGAAATGGAAAACAAAGGCGAAAACCTTTCACCTACAACAAGGCTTTCGGGGTTTGGGGCACACACACACACACACACACACAGAGAGAAAACACTAAACAATGGCGCTCATCAGCAGAAGAAGCGCAATGAAAATTGGAAAATTCTCTTATTGCCGATGAAAAAAAAAAACGAATAGAAAATAGAATAGAAAAGAAAAGAAAATGTTTTGCACAGGGGGCAGACATCATCAAATGCCTGTTTCCAGCAGTCCCAAGTCCTTAATAGCTTACCTGCCAACTTTCTGTGTGCGTGTGTGTGTGTGTGAGAGTGTGTGTGTTTGTGTGTAGGCGTACTGAAGTGCCTATGAATGCCTTCGGCCTGGTTTGTGGCTGCATTTCTTTATTTTCACTTGCATGCCAAATGCTAAATTGTAAAAACAAGAAAACAAACTTGAGTTTAACGTATGAGGGGTTCCCCATCGAGCTTCTTGAGATTGGGCAAGCGGCGCATAGCCTCGGCCAGGAAGACAGCCGCATCCATGTTTTCGTTCAATGGATTGGCCACAAACGTTATGTCGATCAGATTGGGGGCAACAGCCATGCGTGCAAACTCGGACCAGTCCTTTACCAGATTGTGCGATATGTAGAATACTTTTAGCGCTTTCATCGACTCAATTGGCTTGATTTTTTCTATCAAGTTGTAGCTAACCCACAGCTCCTCCAGGGTATCAGTGAGCACTTCAATGCCATTCAGATTTTTCAGATAGTTGCGCGCCAAGCTCAGAACACGCAAATTTTTCATGCCCGAAACGCCGGTAATCTTCTCAATCATATTCGAGGACAAACTTAACTTTTCACATGCCACAAGAGTGCTGAGTGTTGCGTCCATTTTCTCAATCGGTGGATACTGGAACTGCAAGCCAATTTCTACAGCCGATATTGCCTCCTCCTTAGTGTTATCCTCCCAGCGAGCCAAGGCATCCTTAATTGTTGTTGGCTTCTCCATTTTTATATACGACTTATAGAATATGTTTCTAGATTTAAATCAAAAGTGTTAGTTGCCCTGGTAATACAAGCAATCTATTTTGGAAAAAAAAACACAATAAGTCTGAAAAATGATTTATTTTTAGTAGCTTACTTTTTAGTAGCTTACTTTTTAGTAGCTTACTTTTATACTTGTCTGGTTCAGAAAGTGTTGTAATAATGAAAAATCGATCGTTGGAATTCTGAAACGTTGACTCTTATTTTTAATTTATCATAGATATAAATATCCAAAGAAATAAATGTACTGATGTGCAAATTCATATTCATATTATTTATTTAAATTATTTTTTGAGCAAAGCACAAAATGTTGGATATTTAATCAACAAACGCATACTAAAAATAGTGGAAAAAAATAGTTATTGTTTTGTATTATATTTTTAAATAAACACCATTTACGAAACTTCATTTGAATAGGCTTAAAATTGTATAGAAAATATTACAATACAAATACAATATTCCAAACTTATTGTCCAGGTATTTAAACTTGTTTTTTAGAAAAAAAAAGAGTTAACTGCCATCTTATTACAGGCGCTTTAAGGTCTGAAGGGAGTTCTGTGCTGTGGGTATAGGCTCTATTTGCCCCCTTCAGCCTCTGCTGATACTCTCAAACACACGTATGCACACACACACACACACACACACATACACACACACCGTCTAAATGTAATTTATTTATTTCCCTCTATGTTTACTCGGCTTTTGGCTGCTCCCCAAGCTCCGTCTGGCACACGCTGATAACTTCATTGGCAATGCCTTTTGTTTGAGTCTGGTTTAGGGGCTGGCATAGGGGTATCTTTGTGGGCTCGGATCCATTGCGACTCCACAGCTGCCATATGCCACATAACCGTCTGTGTTTTTTTTTTAAGGTTCTCTTTTTTTTGTGTCTTGTTCGCCCTGTTTGTAGCTGCGTGTGTGTGTGTGTGTGTGTGTGTGTTGTGCCAAGACCCCTAGGGAGTTTATTACACATATTTGAGGTGATAATACAGTTTGTTTTGTCCTTTGAGACCGGGGGTTGGGGTAACTGCCGTCTGTTGCCGTTTGTCGAACGATAAGTTAATTTTTTTTATTTTTTTATTTGAACTTTAAATTGTGGCATTTTTATTTAAATATTTGTTAGCAGCTGTTATCGCACAAGTTGCAACATTCATTTTTTTAATTTATTGATGCGGCTCAAAAGTGGCAATAAATATTAAAAAAAAAAACTGGTGTTACACATTCCCATATGGCGTACGTTTTTTGATAATCGTCCAGAAATTTGCCAAAACATATTTGACCTTTTTTCTCTCTAATATTCTTTTATATATTTTTTTTTATCGTATTCCAAATGAAATTTGTGCGCTCATAAATTGCGTGCTCAATGCGGCAGAACTGACAAACAGAGAAAGAGAAAGAGAGAGAGAGAGAGAGAGAGAGAGAGTGGGAGAGAAAGGGAGGAAAGATGTGTGGCAAATTTGACCTAAAACATAGTTGAAATGCATACAAAGTCTTATTTATTATGGGCCAGCTTGGAATGCTAATAGGTGTAATCAAACAGTCTGCCTCAGGGCAGATATAAAATAAAAACGATATCAGATATGCATAAATAATAATAATAATACAATATAACTAATTGTGGAAAAGAGAAAAATCGTTTAGTGAAAATTTGGTGCATACTACAAAATTCTTCATTAAATAATTAGAGCTAGAAACTAAGCAGTTCCGCAACCAAAATGAATTTCAAACAATTAAAGGGGGGGGGGGGGAGTGGAAGTGGCAAGTTTTGCGTCGAGCCCAGCAAATGGACACATGCATTATCACTTACACAGAACAAACACATGAAAACGGGCAGAAGCTTTATTTCCCTCACTCTCTCTCTCTCTCTCATGCTGTGCACGTGTGCGTGTGTGTGTGTGTATGTGTGTGGTTGCCCGAGAAGCCACAACATGTCCTGTCATGCAGCACAGGACGTTGCGCAGCGGTAACATGCGGTAAACGTTACAGTTGTTGACAGTCGTGCTTGTACTGTTTAGGTTCAGTTAACAAGCGAGAGGCGACACAGCCAGAAAAATGCTGCACACTAACGGATGGGTGTGGAGAGGGGGGGAGGAGATTGTGAGTGTGAGTAACGGAACTGAGGAGCCATCAGCTCTTTTTGGTGCGCAATCAGTTAAATGAATTAAAGTGGACTGTGCAAAAATGCTGTAAATAAATCATTTTTCCCTTTTTCACTCTGTAATTAATTTAATATGTTTTCCTGGACATAGTTGCTAAATAAAAAGCATTTTTAGCTTTAAAATTATGTGCTCAAAATCTGTCTTTTGATTTGTGTTAAAATAGTAAATTGTTTTTGTTTTATTATTATGATTTTGTGGCTTTATAGCACATTTAGTTTGATATGTTTTTGCCCACTTCACGCATATGTACAATATTAATTTATTATTAAAAGACAGACAACAGTCAAGTATGTTGACACTTTGCAAGTCAGTGTTTAGTACACATAGACACTTTGTTAAGTGAATAGCTGTGCATTTCAAGCTCTCTCTCCAGTGTTGCAAAATACTTCTAAGTGTGTCGCTCAGCATCCATTGCACAGCTCACTTAAGGCAGCTAAACTTTACTTTTACTTAAAGCAACTCGGCCATAAGTCACAAAATGCTGCCAAGTACACATTGTAACTGTTGTTGTTGCTGTTGCTGTTGCTGTAGTTGTTGCTGTTGTTGTTGTTGTTGCCACTGCTGTCGTAAAACTTTTATGTACGAAAATATTTTTCCCTATAAAACACCTGGCCAAAGCGAAACACCAACAGAAACAGTCACAGAGACGAGCGAAGGCGAGAAAATGTTGCATATTGAAAACTTTGCATTAAGCAAACAAATTGAGATCGAGTGAGAACCTGATAACGACTGAAAAATATGCTTGACTATAAAAATTCTACCTGGAAACTATTCTCAAGGTAGTCTGCTGCACATTAAGACCAAGAAGAAATCTTTACACAGTCTAGCATAGACTGTGAACCAGAAAATAATCACATGATGAGATTAACTATTCGAAGTAATTAACTTAATGTTGTGTATTTAATTTAATTTTAAAACTAATGTGTGAGCAAATATTAAAAAAAAAGTGCATTCCACACAAACAGTTGGTGTGGGGGGGGGGGTGAAATATATAAGAAAAATAGTTTAATTAATTATTCAAAACTTATAATTAATAATATAAGACTACTTCAGCAGTACTTAAATCAGCATTTAAAAGTATAATAATAAAATGTTTGCTTAAAAATTCGTTTAGAGAATATTATTAAAACTGAAGAGATATTGAGAAAAAATAGCTTCTTTGCCTTAGTTCTGCAATAATAAAAAATATGATAAAAAAAAGGAGTATGATATATGAATTTTTACTAACCCAAAGTAAGCCTTATAAATGAGTTAATAATAGTTGATATTATTTGATATTTTGTATTACTAGATGCTTGTTAAATATTTATGTAAAACTCAATTAAATCATCATTTCAAATAATATGAATACCTGTAAATAAGAAATCAATATCGATATGTCCAATAATACTACTATTTTCACTTCTCAATAATACAAATTAAGTCGTTTATTTGGTTTGCTACTTTTGAAGTCACACATGTACATGTGTGTGCACTCACTTCAGAGTATATTCTGGAGTATTTGTTAACAAGACTCAGCCCTAATTAAAGGCATAAATCTGCATTGCATGCTTGATAAGGGAGGTGGAGGGAGGGGGGGGAGGAGTGATGTAGTCTGTGGTCCTTGGGTGCAGGCAGGCGTCTCACGTTTCCTAAATCAATAATATTGCAAGCGACTGTTTAGTTGGTCCGGGTAGGCATAGAGATTGCCCAATTTCTTGTGCTTGTGGCACACAAACACAGACGGCAATCAAGTTTGAGTTACATAACCGCAAATAGACAGCAGGAACCGGTTGAGTCATCAAGTTGCAAGGAGCCCAAGTGCCGCAACTGGGGCCGGAGCTGTGCTGAGGAATTTCACAAACAGTCTGACGTTTATGATTGCTGCAAACAAAAGCTACGATGACTGCACTTGAAATTGATAATTACGATGCAAAATATTTGTCTATTGTCCCTACACACAACACTCACACACGCACACGCACACACACACACACACACACTTGTGCAGTTAATAATGTTGTACAAGGAAGTCTATTGCTTTGGGTTTATTGATTGCCTATTGCTCATTAAATGTGGATAAATGTGGCAGGGGAAGTAGAAGCTGCTAATTGCTCCATCCCGGTTCAAAATTGAAAGCTTCCAAGAAGACTATGAGTAATGTCATTGGAAGAATTACTTGCGCTTTTGATATTCAACTTTGCATTGCTGTTGATTATAAAAAGTGCAAAGACTTTAAGAAAATTCAAAAATTAAATATTCAGTTCAACAAATTTCTGTAGGTATTTGAAGAGCAAAGCTTAATATTCCTCTAATTACTTAGTTTTATTTGTAGAAACAATTTTAAATTACGAAAATTTTATTTATTAATTTTTTTTTTTTATTAATCATAGGTATGTGAAACGGCTACTGTTTAGAACATTTACCATTACATAAACAATTTTAATTTGTAGTTGGCAAATATGAATTAATAGTTATTAATATGTTATTCCCATAAACAGTAAAGATAATTTTGTAATATTTTGGGTGATTTTTAATAATTATTACAAAATTACACCAAATGCCAAAAGCTGGCAATTTGACTACTGCGACAAATTTCCAAAATTGAAGTTGACGCTGACAGAGAAGTGCAGTGGATCGGACAGAGCACATCAATGTATGCATGTGTGTGCGTGTGTGTGTGTGTGTGCGAGTGTGTGTGTGACTGCATGTTGTATAACTTATTGCAACCATAATTAACACTAAATTCCCAAAATGGTAACAGACAACTGTCAACTGCAAAATCATTTGCAGTCTGTCCGAGCATCACAGTTAGACAGAGTTAGGTGGACTAAGCACAGGAACAGAGAGTGAGAGAGAGATGGATGGAAAGCGTGAGAGGGAGACAGACTGATGTAGGCTGAGTGGCAGACTCGTCTGATATGGCTGACTGTCGTGCCGAGTGCTTGTCATGTTGCAGGACTCGCTTACATGGCAGCTGAAAGTGCTTCCACTTTGGCTGCTTTGCCCCCCTTCTCTCACTTGCCACTGCTGCCGCTGCTGCTGCTGACTTATGTGTTGCGCCGTGCACCAAATTATAAAATGTTTGCTTAGGCCACAATTTGACATATCAAAAAGTTGTTGTCAATGCCGATGGCATTTCCTTGTCCCCTAATGCACTGCGACAAAGCTTTTCTCTCTCTTTCTCTCTCTGTGTATGTGTGTGTGTGTATGCATATTTGTGTGTGTGTGTGTGTGTGTGCACAACGTATGCGTTGAAATTAGTCAAAATCACATTTGGGTCACATGTTGCAGATATGCTTAAAAGAGCATTCAACCTTAAGTATGAATGCGACTAAGCTAATTATTTCAATTTTTTGAATGGGATTATTTAAGAAAAGCTATTTAAATTTAAATAAATAGACAACTTATTAGATATACTTGTTATTTCTATATAAAAACAAGTAATTTACAAGCAGTTAGTTAAATGCAAGATGCTTAACATTATATTCTACGAGTTACACAAATCTTACAGGAGTCATAAAAGAAATGCCACATTAACTTGAGAAAATGCATAAAAAGAATATCTTTCCCCCGAAAGAGTTGTGCCACAATCGTCAGCACAGCAGCAAGTTGCTTGCTAATATCCACTTAACATATAAATTTACATGTTTAATTAATGATACCCATCAGAGCCCACCCACAACCCCACCGCCCAAGAGGAGACTCCAGAGATGAGAGAGGATTGCAGTCGTTGCGCAAATCGCTTGATAATTACTTAAAATAATCTACAGCCACACGACGTCTTCCCCCCCCACTGGCAA
Source organism: Drosophila melanosoma (assembly GCA_035042045.1). NCBI lineage: Eukaryota > Metazoa > Arthropoda > Insecta > Diptera > Drosophilidae > Drosophila > Drosophila melanosoma. Next base: position 501,020 of record JAWNLY010000203.1, on the reverse strand, counting down.
CAGGGAAAACACAAGGCCAACCAAGAAATGCTGAAAAACCAGGCCAAATGCATCTGAAGGCAAATCAAAAACACCCTTTCAGTGTCCCAGTCACGCGTACAAAACGATTGCCAAGTGCAATTTCTCAACTGGCAACAAAAACAGCAACGCGATGACACCAGGAGGGTTGGTTGGAGGGGTGGGAGGAACTATGCAAATGCAACTCAGACCAACATATTCGCTTAATGTGTTTTTTTTTTCTTGTTTAATTTATTATTTTATTATTATTATTATTTTTTTACGAGTGGCAAAACTCGAAAAACAATTAAGCGACAAGTGTCTCAATTTCAACGTCACTTTACAAACATTTTATGCAGCGCTCAGAGACAAACAGCCAGTGAGAGAGAGAGAGAGAGAGAGACAGAGAGAGTGATAAAGAGAATTGAGAGAGTGAGTGGGAGATTGCATTGCATGAAATGCAAAAGTTTTTACCATTATAAAGTTGCCTGACAAGAGTGCAAGAGGGCGCAGAGAGCAGCACACCATGAGAGAGTCACACACACACACACACACACAAAGTTAGGGGAAAAAACTTAATTATTTGTGTGCTGCATGGGCTGGTTACAGACCGGGTCTGTCCGCCAAGTGTGGTGTGGGGCAGCTGCAAGGGATACTGCAACACGACATAAGTCCTTGATGCGAATGTGTGAATTCGCGCTGAAAAGTATGCAACGCATTTTAATCGAAAAGGTCTGCACAAAATGTGTGCAACTTTCTTGCAGCTGATGTGTTTTAATTGCTTGACATGGCAACATATTGATATTAATATGCCAACAAAAAAAAACATGTCAAATAATTATATTCTAACAAAAAGCAGTTGCCATAAGAAAAGGTAAAATCGAGTTTTGTTTTTATATTCATTTTGTAAAAACAATTTAATGTTGCCAGAAACTAACATGTAACTAACAAATTGTAAAGTTATAATTTTGATAGAAAAACTGAATTAAATTAATGTAATTACAGTAACATTTACATAAAAATCGATGTAAATCTAATCATACAAACGAAATCAGTAATTGCGTCAAAGGCAAACAAGTTTGTAAAACAGGAAAAAACTTAATGTATGACTGTTTCTTGAATTTCTTGGCAACTAAGGCAAATCCCAGTGGATTATGCCATTTCGCCACATTAATCCCAAACAACTTCAATAAACTGCGCGTAAACTGTTCGGTCAGACCACATCGAGCAACACCAAAAGCACGCATCGCCACGCCCACTGGTTACATCAAGAGCAGGCAAAACGCACACAGGTGTGGTTCAGTGCTGGTCAGCAACTGACTTTAGCTGCCTGAAGTATCTACACACACACACAAACACACACACTAACACACACTCACAAACACGCAAAAACACATACACACACACACACGCAGAGCAAATTATACTCTGGCAATCATTTCCCATTTCGTGTTAAATAACACATTGAATCGGATTGTGGCGCCCATAACAACTTGCCCCATGGTCACAGCAACCCTTCGCTCCTGCCCCACACACGCCCTCCTTACACACCCTTAACCCTCTCTCCCATTTCACCCCTGGCAGCTTGTGCGCCTCCGTATGTGGTCAACGCATTGGGCACTCGATAGGTTTTTGCGGTTTTTTAATCAAGTTATTTGCGCAGACCATCTTAGGGGTTGGGATTTGGAGGGGGCTGAGGTCTTTTAGGCTATGGAATGGGTTGGAATTGTGGCCATGTTGCGAGCCGTTTGCTTAATAGCTTAAGTAGCCCCTCGCATAAATAAATACACACATATAAATGTATGTATGTATACATATATATATGTATATATATTTACATGTATATATATATGTATATATATATATATATATTGGGGGGCAATTTGTTAAATGTGTGCTCAAATAAATCACAAATGTGTATCGCAATCAAAGTTTTCTCTGTTTGCCCAACGCATTTCACAGTTTATTGTTGCTTTCATTTCTTTCTCTTCACCCCCCCTCCCACCACCCACACTCCATTTCACCAATGTTTTGTCGATTGCTGTTTTGCTCTGTATTTTGGCGCATCTCTGGCATCAAATTTATTGCGTTAATTCGCATGTAAAATATTTGGTAGAATACTCGAAGCATTTATCCGGCGTTTTATTATTGACAGAGGTCAAACCAATTGGCCAGCTAAATGGGCGTGGCTGTGATGAAAATAACTTTGCTTACAGTTTGCCACATTAAATGTCAAAGTTTCAGCTCAAAATAAATTTGAATTTATGTGCATTTATTTGTTGCTGCGGTTGGCAATAAATTCTCCTCAAGTTTTGGTTAATAAGTTAAATATCTTTGTCAGATTGAAATTAAGTTTTGATGCCTATGCAATGGTTGCATATTAAGATAGAAAATAATTTATGTGTGTTAATGAAATAAATTATATACTTGCTTAAATTTGTTTTGTAAGATGGGTTTATTTATTTTGAAAAAAAAAATACTTTGTTGAGTTGGTTAATTACTTATTGCGAATAATAGTTAAAAGATTGAATTTCAATATCTAAATATAAATTGTAATATTCGAATTTTAAGGAATTATTCAAACGGGAGTAGCTTGTGCTGTAAAAATTTTGTCAAATTATGAATGAAACATATTTTCATCGCAAAATTATAATTTATATATTTTATTTTTTGAAAGTTGATTAAAATTGTACAAATTGTCTTTGAAAAAAAAATGTACTTCATCTTAAATTTTAAACTAAATAATTTTTATAAAGTTTCAGTTAAGATTAATATTTTTATTAATAAAAAATTGTGTTGGAGTATTTTATTTAAATATTCTAAACTGTAATTACAAAATTTGATATATTTTATTTCTACAAAATTATCTTTTAATATTCTCACAAATGGCAAAAGTAAAATTCCAGACACGCACAGTTGCTCTGTCCTTCATCCTCTTCCTCCCATCACTTTGAGCCATTGAGCGTCCAAAAATTTCTGAACAAATTGAAAATTCCAAAATTCGCTGAAGCATGCGAGTAGAAAATGATAGAATCCGCAATGAAATGCACAAAAAGAAGAGCAGAGCGAGTAAAAAAAAAAGCACATCATGCAGCCAGAAGACAAGACACACTCAAACACTAACACACGCTGTGTGTGACTTGGTTGGCTGTCATCGACGACACATTGCCGCAGAATGCAATTGCATAAAGGTCATAAGGCAACATGGCAAAAGTGGGTCGTAGTGTAGAAAGGGGAGAGAGGTAAGGGCCGTGTGGCAGTGGCATCAAAGTCAAAAGCAACTTTTCGGCGGGTGAGTGTTGAAACGAGTCTGCGGGTGTGGCTGACAATAGGAGGGGGGTTTTTGGAGGCTGGCGGGTGAGGAATGACGAACAAAGACGCCTGGGAAAATATTTTGTCATGTCATCAAGTGTGCTGGCAACTGTTGCAGTGGCCATTGCCGCCATGTTGATGATACGCCAGCCAAAACGGTCCATCCATCCAACCAACCATTCCCCAATCCGTCTCCTCCGTCATTCTCCCTCTGCGCAGAATCGAGTCAATGGGACTGACGCCAGCAAATGTGGTTACAATAATTTATGCACTTGTAATGACAGACAACAAAGCGTTAAAGAACAGAACAACTCCCGTTGCCGAAAAGCCCGAACCCCGAACCCCGAACCAAAACTAACACCGAACCCGAACCCGAAACCGAAACCGAACCCATATCCGAAACGCAAACCAGTTGCCCTCTGCTGTCAGTTGTGCGACTGACGCGCAATAAAATGCGTATCATGTGTGTGTGTGTGTGTAAGTGTGTGTGCTGCCAGCGATCTACCAGTCCGCCTGTCCCGTTCACCCGACCGCCCGCTTGTAAGCGGAAATGTCTGGCATGAGGCGCCATCAGACGTTGATGTGCAGGCTTCGTCACTGCTGGTTGCTGGTTCCTGGTTGCTGACTGTTGTCGTCGTCGTCGTCGTTGGGCGCTTTTGGCCTCCACTTCAAAATTAATTTAAAATTTATAGTTGGCGCTATTGCGTTGAATGACGCTGCGGGTTGCGACCTTTTAGCCAGCCCACCAATTCCGCCTTTCTCCCCCTTGTGGGTCTGGCGAGGATCATGCATCATGCCGTTGAGTGATTTGCGAGTGTCAAAGGAGTCTTCACCGGGGTCTTCACGCCACTACACGTCGGTGTCCTTTGCGTCACATTCGATTTATGTTAATATACGCGTGCCAAGCGTCAACCACAAAAGCGTTGCGCTGCGGCTGCCCCACTCGTAACCCACTGCAATGTCCACAATGCACACAATGCACACAATCCACGAACTCTGGCACAAATCGATAAACGTTGAAGAAAAACATTAAAAACATTTTATTACAAAAGAATTGTGCATATAATTGCCTGAATTCAATTTAAATTTGCATATTGATAAATAAATAATGCATTTAACTTATGCGAAAAGTTAAAATTATTACACATTTTCAAACAAAACATAAATTTATTTTATTTATTGAATTATAAAGTCAATTTCTAATGCACTTGACAAAGCTCATAATTCAAAATAATTTGACATGATGCAATTGTAAATATATTCCTGGTGTAACAATTGCATATCTATTTTGAAAAAGTAAAAAATAATATTATTAGTGTTATTATAAATTTTATTATATAGAAATTATATTTTATATATATATATATATATATATAAATATATGAAATTTAAATTTTTTAAAATAAAGTATTTTTTTCAAGGCTGGTGTCAAATTCTTAAAATTTAGTTTGGTATTCTTTGAATTGATTAGCATTTTATTATTATTTTTCGATTCCTGTTCACAAGATATATTTTTGGGTTTCTATAAAGAAGATTAATTTATACACAAAATGGAAGCTACCATGACTCTAATTTACCAAAATGTATACTATTATTTTATATCATGATAAAAAATATATTATAATTGTTTGTTACTTTTTTATTATTATATAGAAATTATATATTATTATATATCAGAATTAAGCATTTTGTAAATTAAGGTGAGCTATCGAAGGCTGATGTCGAATTCTTAAAATTAAGTTTGGTTTTCTTTTAATTGTTTAAGATTTTATTATTATTTTCCGATTGCTTACAAGATCTATTTTTGGGTTTCTATAAATAGGTCTAATTTATACACAACATGAAAACTACAATGAATACAATGTATACCATTATTATTTATCATGATAAATAATATATTATATAATTGTGTTTTTTTTTTTTTAAATTTGCTAATAGGTATTTTTGTTGCATATTTCCTCAAATAATACCCATTGTTATTAAACGTTTGTATTTTCAAGACGTTCAGCTGCAGCACATTGGCAGTCTGGCTATAGCTTTGATACTCCCCCACATCTACAAACATACCCCATACCACCCCCCGCACCTTACCGTATCCCGTCGGGTCGCTCATCAGCAGCTTTCTCGTCAGCACAGTAAGTGGGGTAATTTTCAATGTAAACGCAACGCCTACGGCAGCTGCTGCAACAAGACTACCTCAGCCTGCCCACCAGCATTCCAAGCCTCCCCCGTCAACCCACAAGCTGCGCCCGCACCGCTGTGCTATCCCGTTGAACATTTAGCAACATGAAGACAACTTTGGGCGTATGCGTAGGCCTTTGGGGCGTGGCGCCATTCATTTGCATTGTGTGTGTGTGTGTGGGCGGAGGTTCTGGCCGCCGCGTACGGCAATTGCATTTTAAATGCAGCTGCCACGCCTCCCCACGGCACGTCTCAGCGACGCCAGCGACTGTTAAGTTGACAGCGCGTTCCCTCTCTGTGTGTGTGTGTGTTTGTGTGTGTGTGTGTTTTGTGTGTGCGACGCTTGTACAACGGCTGGCAACGTTTTTATAGACTGCAACAAATATGCATTTCTCTGTTTCTTTCTCTCTCTCTCTCTCTCTTTATTGGCCTCTCTATCTGACGTTATCTGTCTCGCTTACTCTTCGCTGCTAATATGCAATATTCAGTTGGCCACGTCTAAAATATATACATATATTTTTATTTTGCTAATTCGACTGGTTTTAATACCCTTGGGAGGAGCATCAGTCGAATTTTTATAAAGTTCATTTATAATTTTAAGCTGTATATTTGTTAATTAAATTTTAAATACTCATTTAAATCGATGTCAGCCAAAGAGTTACTTATTTGTTATATAAATTGATGTTTCGAATTTTTGATTAAAAATTTAATTTAGTATCTCGATTGTGATACAGAGTATTTGTCATTCGCCTAGTTCCGATTGTGACATTTATACTTTTCTTTGTTTCTCCTTCGTGCAGCCAAACTTCAAACTAAGCATAAAGCGTTGCCTAATGGGTTTTGAGTGTTTTCGACAACTACAACAAAAACAAAAACAAAAAAATGCAGCAACTGCAACAAAAATATCAAGTAATAGAATCCCAGGGCCCTGAAATATATGCAATGCAATTTTTTTTTGTTTTTTACTATTTGGCTTGCAAAAGTTGGTCATTAGCGCTGCTGCTGCTGCTGCTATTGCTGTAACTGTTGTTGCCCCCCAGCGCCTTGAGGCCCCTTAATGCAACAACAACAATTGAGTAAATAACAATTAAATATTGTTATACATAGCAAAAAAAAAGTCTCCTAATGACTTCGCTTTGAATCTGGTTCTCAGGTCAAGGGTAAAATTCCTTTGTTGCCAGCATTTTCATTTATTTTGTTGATTATCGCATTTCGAATATTGGCGAAGCAATTTTCCATTGTTTGATTAATTAAATAAAGGTGAATATAAAGCAAAAGTGTTGGTGAAGAGAATGCGGTCAACTCTACGGGGGGTAAGTGCTTGAGAAGAGTTGTTTCGACATTTTCCAACTATGCTAATATTTTTAATTTAAATACTAAAGGATAAGCAAATATAAATTGTTATAAATATTATAAATACAATGAAAATCCCTTAAGATATATTCATTCAGCTCTCGAATTTTATCTAAAGCTGTAGAAATATATACGCAAAATACTATTGGTCCCCCCCCAAAAAAAAGTAAACATAAAATTTCACCTTTTGCGTCTGTGCTCTGCATATAAATCAACTATTATCATTGTGACACCAACAAATTATGATTGAGAATGTACCCAATCTATGCGCTGACCCAAGGGAAACGTCCCAAACCCAAACCCAAAAACCCAATCCCAAACCCAAAGCATAAGCAAATATTTTGTTCGTTTTCTGTTTTTTGTACAAACAACCCAAACCAGAAACCACAAAAAAAAAAAAAAAAAATGACAAGCGGCGATCCGTGATATGAAAATCAAGTTGAATAAATCATTTAAATGATTACAGCTTAACTTTTGGCGCTTTTAAGCGAAATTAAATGAAGGGCAGATCGCAAAGGATTTGTCCGGGGCATATATTCCATCATAAAAATTATTTATTTGCAACGTTGTGGCAAAGGACTTAAGAGGAATAGAAAAGAAATGTAACCCAAATCTATGTAAGTGAATCAAGAGAAATCACTTAAGTATATTTTTATGCTGGACATGCTGCCACGAATTACAAATACAAGGCGGCACGCACGCACGCACATCGACCAGCAGCATGGAAAGGACTCACGCACAAACACACACACACATACACTCACTCACACACAGACAAAGAGCCGTCGTGGGGCCTTGGGTCGCTTGGCGGTTTGCTTACTTGGCCAGTCATTTGCCCAGGAGGCTTTTCAGCCTGGCCTGGCCGGCCTGCAAGTTGTGCTAAAGAAGTGCCATCAAAAGGACATCAACACGTAGCAAATAAAGGACACGCCACAAGGATATGCGACATAGAGAATGCTGCCACTGTTGCTGTTGCTGTTGCTGCTGCTGTTGCTGGTGTTCCTTTTGCCATTCGCTACATTGCAAAATTATTATGATTTATATAGCCTTTGGGAATGCGCACAGCTCGAGAGAGACTCGCAGGCGCAGACAAACACAAAGGACATGGCCACGATATGTGTGTGTCTGAGTGTGTATGTGTGTTAGTGTTAGTGTTCAGTGTGTGCCACAATCGTCGTCGCATTGGCCGCAAAACTTTTGCCGCTTTTGCCTCTGCGACAAAATAGAAAACTTTCTTGGCATAATTCTTTCTATTTTTGCCTCATGCTCCTCCTCGGCCTGCATCCTGCGACCAGCCACCAGCCTCCAGCCGCCTGTCGTCGAACTTTGTTGCCTGCCTCGGCTCGACTAGTCGAAATTAGGTTAACACTGACGAATTAAGGACATTAGCGTCATAAAGAAATAAGTAATGAAAGGAGCTGAGCAACTTCAAACATTTTTTTGCTGAGTGCGTTAAGCGCACAACAACAACAACAGCAACAACAAGAAGAAGAACAACAACAACAACTCAGGAATAGAGCCTCGTCTTTTTTTTTTGCCAGTGCGTTCGCTGCAGGCGATGTGCATTTGAAAGGCATTTGGAAGGCGCTGCACGCAGTTGCTGCTCTGCCAAAGAGATATATATACGAGTATATATACATATATACATGATATGAATGTCTTTCTTCACCAGGAATGGATGGAAAAGTGCTATCCTGTTGACCTGCTGTGCTGTTCATGTTTGGATTTGGATTTATGTTTGTTTCTGTGTGTGGCTGCCAGTGGTAGTTGGACATGTGTTTCATTTGCTTTAGATATAGAACCTAAAATGTCAAAGAATTCGAGCAAAGAGGGCAGATTACAAAAAAAATTAAGATTATTATGTCTATTAGTAGCAATTTTTAGTCAAAAGACTTAGAATGAGTGAGAGACAGATTGAATTAGCAAGAATATATTTACTGAAATAGCAAATAGCTCAGGAAAGTTGTGTGAAATTTAACTGAAGTGAAAGAAGGGGAAAATTGTGTTTTATTGATCAATTATTATTAATTATAAATGCTTTATTTATTCATATATATTTCATTGATAACTTAAAGATTATTTATTATGCTTTACGTCCACAATAACTGCAACCATATTTATTTTAATAATTTCCATCGTTATTAAATATTTTTATTTATATTTATATATTTATATTTATATTCTTGTAGATGGTGCATTTAATTTATACTGCAACTTATTGAAGTTGTCTTCTCAAGGTATATATATTTTGTTCGTCAATAAGCCCGACAGCTTGCTCGAATTTAATATTTTAATAATAATATTAATTTTAATATTGACGTCAGTCTATTTGGGTATTTAATCTTAGGTTTTCATAAGACAATTTATATTTATTATTTACTTTTTTGGATCTGTCGTCAATATACAAACTTAATTCTTCACTGTACTGTATAAAATTGACTAAGTTTGGGTCAATAGCAGCAGCAGAAGCTGTTTGTAAAATTTGTCACCTGCGTCACACAGCAAGCCACACACACACACACACACACCTACTGCGGCATGCATTGTCAGTCTGCTCGCCCACATGGTAGCTAATAAAATATTGATTTATGAAATTATGTGCGGCAAGCGTTATTGTCGTCATTCTCATCCCCATCCCCATTCCCATTCCCTTCATCGTCCTCATCGGCGCGGCGTCGTCGTCGCCGTTGTGGCTGGCATTGCCTGTCAATATTTTGCAAATTTGCCAGCAGGCTGACAAAGCATCCGCCGCCACCCCTCTGCCTTCCCCTCCTCTATGCTATACCATAACAAGCCACTACTACTGGTTGCTGTTGGATAAGTGCTTTTTAAAATACCGCCCGAAGCGCTTTGTTTGTCTGCAACGGCAGCTGCTTGGCAGCATTATTGGGGCAGGGTCTGGCTGCTTTCAGGCTGGCGCGAGTTAACAACAGTTAAGCGCTGGCTACGCTTTATAACAGGGCTTAAGTAACCGCAAAACTTTAAAATTTTTTGACACTCCACAGCCCCCAAATAAACTAAGGAAAAGTAGGCGTGGAGGCTTTGTTTGTTTCACTCAATAAAGGATGTTTGACGTGTTTTTTTTTTTGTTTTTTTTTTTTTTTTTTGGTAACGCCCAATTCCAACTCCCCTACAGCTTAACCCGTTGACCAATAAAGAGAAATATGAAGTAACAGTAAAGCCTGCCAGTGGCCGGAAGCCCTATGGCCGTTTTCAACTCTTTAGTCCTGTGTCCCCAGTCCGCTGTGAAGCATGCCCCAACTCTGGCGACTGTCTTTTATACTGTTTATTGATGCCTTTTCTTTTTGTTGTTATTACTGATGTTTTTGTTGTTGTTGTTGTTGTTGGTGTTGGTGCTATTGCTGCTGCTGTTGTAGACATTGCTGACGTCTTTTGTGCCTTTTTATAGAATTTTCTTGGTTTTCAACAACAGAAGCAGCTGCAGCATCCACCATCCACCCACACCCACACCCACACCCACTCCATCATCTGGTGCTGCTGGTGTTCTTAGTTTTCAAACATTGTCCTGTGGTTAGCAGCATGTAAAATGGTTTTATGCTAAAATTTCGTCAGAGTTTTCGGCAACTGGCAAAGTTTGCTTGGCGCGTTTTGTGCATAGCTAAAAACAAACGATGAGTGAAATTAAGTAACTAATTTATTCTTCAGACCAAGCTAGAAACTTCAAATGATTACTCAAAACTTGTTGTAGATACTGCTCCTAAATATATATACAGCTCTTAAGTGCTCGCTCTAAAATCTCAAAAAAAAAAAAAAACTTTTAAGATTAGAATTGTTTACATTTTGCGGTCACCTTTTCAATTTATAATTACACTGAAAATTATTCATTGTTTTAGTAATGGCTTAAACATATTTAATTTTTTATAGTTCAAATATTTCCATTATATTTACTGATTGTTTTATGTGCACAGAAATTACTGAATAATTTTTAACTTATTTCATAAAATACTTTAATTAGGTGGTATTAATACATAATAAAAAAAACTGTTTAAAATAGAGAAATTTAATATTTTATTTTCTGGTTCCAAAAGAAATATTATCATTATCCAGAAGTATTAATTGATCTTCAAATATATTGCAGGTACACAAAGCTGTTGAAGAATTAAAATTTAAAAATGATTTCTTTCTATTCAATTACATTTGTTTACTATATTAATTTGTGTTTTTAGAAACTAAATACCATTGTGGAACCGATACTCGAGCGGCCAGTGTGTCTACTGTGCTTTCATGCAGCATACCTGGCACATCCGCTTGGACAGGACACACTCGGGCACATTTCCTGGAGCGCGGTACAAAACTGCTATTATGCCCGACGATAAAGAGCAAAAAAGAAACTAATAAAAAATAAAATACGAAAATAGGAAGCCAAAACGAGCGCATAAAAATTGCATTAAAAATGCTGTGCGGATATCCGCAATGGACTCCATTTCCTTCAGAACCAATTCAGATTTTCAGTTTTTCGGTTTTCTAGCTGTTTTTTTTTTTGCCAGGTTTTGTAACGGAAATGCAAAAGTAGACGGAAGTGCAAGTTGTGCAAGAAACTCTGTTTTGCCAGCTTGCCTTTGCCTTAACTCTTACTACTTACCCCTCAACCCCCTGCCCAAACCCCTTTCTTGCTCCGAATTGAGGCTCAACATTAAATGTTTCCGCTTGAAAATAAAATAAATAAAAATGAAAGAAAATATTCAAACCATTTTCTTGTCTTTTGCCGTGTGGCACTTTGACATTTTATTGCATACATTTTGGCACATCGAACATTTTACCCCCTCAGCGCCCTTCGCACATCCATCAGCTAAACTTTGTGGTGAGGCCGTGTCCAATTTGGCACATCATTTAGTAGACGAGCTCTTGGTGATTACCCTGCCTCCAAATCCCCTCTTTTGACTTGCTGGCCACTTGTCACCTTCGCTGACATTGACATCCATTAATCAATCAAGTGGCATTGTCGAGAGCCTGCCACACCGGAAGCGGGGGTGCTCATATTGGGGTGAGTTGAGGGGGCATTTAGCAATACACAGCTAGACAATTAACAATAAGTTGCCGTTGTTGGCCTCGAAGTGTTCCGTTCTTAATGAGATGAACGCCAGAAGTTTTCCGATTTTTTTTTTAGTTTAAGCGTTTTTTGTTATTTTCATACAAAAAGGTTTTTTTGCGATGGGCTGCGTTGACAACTGCATGCAGAGTCGTCTCGTGAATATTTAACAGGGGATTTCTTATCTATTATTCTATTTTGGTTCATTCTATAAGGGATTACGAAATTACGAAAATGATCATTATAAATTTGCTTACAAAAGTAACAGTACTGAAATTCTCAATAAAAATCTATATCAGTATTGTCTGTTGTGAGTGATTTTATATACTAAAGTAATTTATTTATTTAATAATATATATAAAAATTAATTTTTTGTACTTTGTAAAATATATATATTTTATATATCTTTATCTTTATGAGAACGCTAAAGACGTTTTCTATATCAAATGTTATTGGGGCTGTATCTGCTTTAAAATGTTCAATTGATCTAAAACTAAACTGCAGAAATAATATATTTTCTTCCATAATTATTATTTAAATTATTATACAAATATTTGTGTTATTTATTCACTAATTCCATTTAAAAATATTTAATTTCACTTAAAATTTATCTGTGTGAAGAAAAATTTGATTGAAATTGTTAATTTAATCGATAAAATATAAAACATGGAAGTAACTTAAAATTCCGAATTTTGCTGGTTAGCATGACTCAACTGTTTCGCACTTTTGCTTGCCACAAAATATTTCAACTCACTTTGCGAAATCCCCCAAGAGCGACGCGAGAGTAATAGATACAACTCACCGCACCGCCTCGCCACGCCACGCCACGCCTCTTCTCAGACTTGCACATTGAACCACGTGCCACTGTGGCATCATCAACGTCGCTTCATTAGCTGCTGCGCTCGCTGCAAAGGCCAATGCCAAAAGGTGTAAAACAAAAAGAACATAAGCTAAGCACAAAAGAGAGAGCACAAAATAAACGAGAAAAAGAAGCTGCTCAGAGACAATATAACAAAAAAAAAAAAAAGAAAACCCAAAAAAAATAAGGAACAAAACATAAGCAGACGCACCATCAACTTATACATAAGAAAAAAGTTGCAAAATAAAGTAATAATAGCAACAAAAAGAAAAAACAACTGTTACAACAACAAACAACAGCAAGTTGGGCAGAAACAGCTAGACTCGATGCTCTGCTGCTGCCTGTGGCTGATTGATCTCGTGGGAAATTTTGCACAGTTGCCGCAACAGCAGCCAACAACAATAACAACAACAACAACAGCAAGTAAAATAAAACTCAACTTTTTTTTTGTTTGGTTTGCTGTTCTTTTTCACCGTCTCTTTCGCTCTTTCGGTCTGCACCTGCTCTATGATTATTTTGCCGCGGCATCTGCTTTGGGCTCGTCCTCAGCCACAGCATCAGCTTCAGTACGAAAATTAACTTAATGTCACTTACACTTTAGTGCTTTGGGTTAATTTGGTTAGATTATTGTTAATATCCTTTGGGGTGCTCTCTGTGCACGCTTAGCAAGTGTTACTCTCCCTTTCTCACACACTCTATCTCTCTCTCTCTCTGTGTCTTTCTATCCTTCTAACTGTACTGTTGCGAGTGCGTGTGTGTGTGTTGTGTGCGTGTGGCAACTCTTGGCCTCGGAGCACATTAATCGGTGCGGCAGTTGTAAACTTTTCGGCATAAAAATGATGCATTGCTTTTCTTATGACTTGGAAATTGTTTCTGTGTCACCACAAAGGGAACTCTCGCAAGTTCTCAAGTTAATGGCAATGCAGCTTCTTGGTTTACGTTCAATATAAATATTTATAATTTAAATATTGATAAACATAACAAACTTAAATATATTTAGCTTGTATTGTTTTAAATATTTGCAGCTTCTTGCTTTAGTTTTAAAATAATTGAGATCTATAAATAAAATAAGTATATGAAAATTTATAGCAGAAGTCAATTTAAATTTATTAAACTTAATTTGTTTTCATTTTATTGCTTATTTTATTTATTTAGTTGACTATAAGCTTAATGTTTATTTTTAAATTGTGAATATTTTTTTTACATTTATTTATAAACGCAATAGCTGAAGTGTGAGAAAGCAGAAATAATAAAGTAGCCACAAATTTGCTGTCTATCAAAAGTCGCCATTAGTCAAAATGGCAAAAATGTCGCCATCAAAGCTACCTGAATCTGGATACTAATGGCACCGAGGGCCATAGATCAAGGACCACACCATAGTCATTCCCTGCTGCCACCATTTATTCAGAAACTGACTTTGTGGCTAATGCAGATGGCAGGCGAAGCGAAGCGTAAAATGCTTTGTAAATTATTATAGAGAAACAACAAGTCCTCCTCAGTCCCCCCGTAAGGGGGTGGTGAGAAGCAGGGAGTCATCAGTAATATACAAATATTTTTGCAGATAAACAAGCTGTGCGTATATGCGTAATAAATTTCAATTGACTTCTAGTTGATAATGGGGTGAAGGTTTTCCATTTGCCGCATTCTTAAGTGAGACATGTTTAAATATGAGCTTAACCACTTGCAAATTCACACACGTGCGCTCAACTCGAAACATTTTGCCGTTAAACTAATTTGACTGACACCTCCGCAACCCCCAACTCTCTCCTCCCATCCCTCTTCACCCAATTAGAAATATAATCAAGTGCGCGCCCAATTCAAAATGCATATTTCATTTGAAGGCTTTGGTACCGCATTGACAATAAAAACATGATTTTTACGGCAGTCTTCAGGTGAGAACACACAGTAAAATCCCACACACACGCTTATACACTCACTCACACTCACACACAATCTCTGTCACGTCTTTATAAATTATGCTTTAATTTGTATTCATGCTTTGGGGAAAGAAAATTGACAAGAAGAGATGGCAGAGGGGACAATTTATTTGGCATCTCTAATAATTAAAATAAGCATATTAAAACTTATACATGTGTTCATAAAACTGAGAACTAAAGATTAAACATAATGGATTTGCCGGCATTTATGAGTGATGTTTATAAATAGAGTTTGAGCAGGGAAAATTTCAGATATTAACTCGTTAAATTGTTTTAACTGGTTAGCTCATAATAACTAATTGTCTCGACTCGTTAACGTATAATTTGCAATTAATGACTTTCATTTGAAGAGCCTGTCTGTGTGTAAAAATTTTGTGTGCAAATGAAAAGATTTATTAAAAGGTTTAAGAAATTTTTTATAGAAAATAATGCGGGAAGTAGCTTAAATATATTCTCTTTAATTGATTTGATTTATTTATTTATTTTGAGAAAGTTTCATTATTTTTAAAAATTTGTTTAAATAAACTTACAGATTAATTGATTTATTAATAAAACGGAGTAATTAAAATAAAATCTTTATATGAACAGAATGAGAGATTTTAAATTAATAAGAATAACGGATTTTTTTGGATTCTTAATATTTATATAATTTGTAAAACCATTGTTATTTTCTAAAAGACTCCCAATTTAAGTTACATCAGTTCTCTGCTCTGATAACAGTCCACAAAATTTCCTGGTATTTTTATATTTTGGGACAGTTGTAGTCTGATATACAAACGTTCATTACGTGGGCAATTTAAATTCATCATTTGTTGCCTTTATTAATTATTATTTGAAATGATGATTGTTTTTATTATTAACAATTATACTGTTAATCAACAATTAAGCCAGTAATATAGACAAATTAAATAATTTGATTAAATACGATTTTTTAATCAATGGTTATATAATTTATTTAAGCTAATATAAATAAAAATAAACAAATATCTATTTATAATCAATCAGATAATAATTCTTTAACAATTACCACACTAAATGACGGACAGAAATGTTAATGTTAATTTAACATTTTATGTTAATGTTAAAATATCCCATGCTCAATCTCTCACTCTCTACCTGTCACTCTCATACAGTATGGAAAAATTTGCTCAACGCTTACGCTCCTCGAAGAGCTGTGTTTCGTTGAGTTAACTCGACCGCCCAAAACGAAAGCGAACCGACGCCAATCCGAATGTCCGAGAGAATGACGCGACGACGAACAGGACGACATAAAATTCCTTTCTGGGGTGATGCTAGCGACGATGACGAGAAAAATCAGCAGTTGAGCAGTTCCATTGATAACGTGCTACGAACTGGATCTACCCCAGGCGAGCAAGGCAACGCACGCAGCACACGAAGCCGTCGCCGCGACATACAAATAACAACAATAACAATAAGCTAAAGAACAGCAACAACAACAACAACAACAACAGCAACAATAACAACAATTGTGCCACATAACAGTCCTCAAGCACAGGCGGCGTATGAGTAATGTGAAGTATGCTACTTCCGCATGCTGCTGCTTCTGGTGCATTTTTCATAAATTTCAGTTTCTTCGTTCGACGTTAAACGTTATTGTTTTTTTTTTTTGGCATCCTTTTGCTTGTCATTACGCGACGCGTGTGTTTAATTATTACTGCCTCCGTGTGTATGTGTATGTGCGTGTGTGTCTAAAGGGAGCAGCAACGAAGAAGAAGAACAGGAACTCTGAAATAATAGATTACGTTCTTGAAACAATTTTCTGATGAGCCAGTGTCAGAAGCCACAATTGGTTGGCTACAGAAACAATTTTAAAGACATAAATAATCAGGTAATTGAAATTTACAAAGGTGTTTTAAATTTTTGCTACATGTATTTCAAAGGAATTGACATAAATTAAATTTAATCCTTTAGGCATTATTTGGAAATATATAAATATAACTGCTACTTAGCCCACTTTAAGATGTACAGCATCAGTTTTGAACATTTTAATTAAATTTATATTTGTTTGTTGTTATGTAGCCCAAGGCTACCATAAAATGTGTTTGATTTCAAAGGATAATAATACTTTAACCACAAGAAATATTCCTCTATATAGGTCAAAAAGCACCTTACAAATTTATTGAAATAAATAAAATAAATAATTGCATGTTCAAGGCTGTCAAAAAAATTAATTTTGCAAGTGCAATGCCAACAATAAATAACAATAACTTGACTTGACTGACATAACATATAATTGTTAATTTGAACTTTTCCAACTACATGCTTTATTTATACATTTTTTTTTATGGTGTGTTCATCAATCCAAACAATTTGAGACACTTGCTGAATTTCAATTAAACTCCTATTAAAATTTCATTAAACAGAGCAGCGCCCACAAAATGGCCACTAATTAGTTTGGCCACACCCAGGCCGAAACGCTGTCCGCAAACAAAATTGACCTTCAACTGGGAGCGAGGCCAACAGTTTTAAGCATTTTCTTCTATATAGGTCAGGCAGCCGGCCTAATTAAACTTGAGGCCAAGAATAAGCAAATGTTTTTTAGTAAAAACAAAATAAAAAAAAAATGGAAAAAAAGGAGAAAAAAGAAAAACAAAAAAAATCAGATATTTTTATTTAATGTGTCGACATTTTCGCTTTGCTTGAATATTAAGGGTGTGGTAGCTGAGAGGGGGTAGACGGAGAGGTGGTAAGTGACAGCATCCACGGTTGCTCCTCACCCGGTTTGACCTCTGGCGCTGATATTTTTATTTTTGCTAATTTACGTATTTCTTTGTGCTTGGCTTGGGTTCGGCTCTGTGGCCCTCATAATTTACATGGGGGCCAAATGTTTTATTTGTTTTTGTTGTTTTGGTGTTGTTTTGCGAGCCCAGTGAACTTTTTGCTGCCAGCCTCTGATTTGTTTTTTTTTTTTTTTTTTTTTGTATGTGTAAATGTGTTTGTGTGCTGTCGTCCAGTTGGCGTCGCATATATTTTGATATACAAGTATTTGCCTGCTGCTCTCCCAAGGCCCCATCACTTTCCCTTTTCCCCTCTTCACTCCTCTGACAGCGACTTAATGAGCTGCGGAAGTTAATGTGCAGCATTTTGTTGTTGCTGGCAAATTCATTTGCATATTTGGGTTAATTCTGTTTCAACTTTATACAAAATAGGCACACAGTGAATGAATGCCATTTTTTGCCTAGTACTCATTCAAAAATATGCCTAAGGAAAGAGTATAGTTTATGTGTGTCATTGACATTTAGATATCTTTAAATTCCATTCTTGTTGGGCATCAACAGCCAAAACTTTAAATTGTATTTTATATCCTAAAAGCAGCATACTTATTTTTTTGTTTGCAATATGGGTATTTATATTTGTTTAGCTGATGTGCTAGTTGGCTTAGTTAACATATCATATCATTTGTTAAGCTTCAAATTGTACTATTCTTTCTAAGAAATTAAAATTAAATTAAATTAAATAAACGCCTACAGAAACAAGTATTTTTGTTGTGTATATATACATTTAAAAACATTTTTGCAGTATTCTATACTTGGCAAACATTCGAGCTTAAATTAAAGTGATGCTCAAAATAACTTTAACTTTCTTTAAATAAATCCATAATTTTGTGAGAAATTTTTGAGAATGCATTACAAGTTTTTCGTCTTAAGAAAAGAACTCACGAAATAAAATAAATCAGTGGAGTTCCATTGACTTTTGTGTGCCCACAATGGAAACACAAACGTGGCTTCCTTACAATGTCCTGGCATATGTGTAAATAAGCAAAGACATGCACACACTCGCACACACACACACACACACTCGCACACACACTAGCACACACACAATCGCAATCACACAATCAAAAGCGAAAAATTCGTTGGGTAAACACGTCGCCTAACGTCCAAAATACAACATGAGAAAATCTGTAAGTGAGCAAATGTTTTTTTGTTGCAGATCTCTTTAATCAAAGCTGCTGCGATTGCGACTCAGACTCGAATTCCGCTTTCGGTATGCCAACTATTGAGAAAATAATATATATATATATATATATTTGATATATATATATATATATATATGTGACGAGAGAACTCAAGTACGTAACTGAATTTTTGGGTGTGTATTTTGTCCATTTGTATGCTCAAGTTCATTAGCGTCAGTTGGCAAATATTTACCACAGTTGCCAATCTCGTTACTCTTTTCTGCTTGACTTTTGCTGCAAGCAACAAACATCATTAAATTTAATTTGTTGCCAATATTGATTGAACACATAAGGGTCTGGGATGCTCGCTGTGTGTGTGTGCCGAGCTGTCATCTAAAGATGTTTCCTTTAAAAATAAACATATGAGCCAATAAATAATTTTGCCTCTTTGCTTAGCTATAATATAAGCAACTTTGAGGCCATAACAAAAGCAGAATATTAATTATTCATAATATTTAATTATTTGATTGGCATTAAATAAAAAATTCTAAAATATTAAGTATGCACATAAATGACTCTTATTGTTTTTATTTTCTGATTTTATATTCCTCAAATAAAAAAATAATATGTTTATTTATTATTCATTTAACCATCAAAATGTATTCTTAAACTATGAATATAGATTTCATGATATCAGACATATTATAAATAGCCATTTCGAATTTAGAGCCACAATATCAAATAAGTTTAAAATATTATATAGACTTTATTTGTTATCACAGAATAAAAATAGCCATAATCAAAACTGATGCCAAATATTAAATAAATTGTGAGTCGACTTATATAACAAATATATTAACAAATATTTGTCATGCTAAATATCACTTTTGTTTTTTATGTTGTTACTATTTTTAAAATTCAGCAATTATATCATTTAATTGATATTTAGTACTAATATGTTTACATATCCTTGACGAATTAGGGGATATACAATTAGTATCTAAAAGAAGCGAATTTAAATTTTAATATAAATGATTTTTTAACCTTAATATAAAGTTTTCGAAATATTTATTTCGTATGTTTGCTCAGCAGCAAAATAAAATTATTTAAAAAAATCTTCTACTTTATTTGATTTTCTGGAGACGTTGTTCCTTTTTTACAATTAAAATAAATAACTTTTAAATGTTTCAACAAATTATGAACAGGATTCCCATTGATTTTTATAATGCGTATCACGCTGGCAATTGCAATTGTCCACAAAGTTAAGTTCCTCCAAATGGCCCTTAATGTTATCGAGAATCTGTGTAATATTGATCTCTTTCAAGTTCTCCGGTATAAATAGTTTACACTCTTCACAAAAATGCCAATGTTTCATTCTTGCAATGAGATCGGTGCAAAAGCTGTTCTCACTGGCAAAAACACTTCTTTTGCATAATTCTAAAAGTGTTTGATTATGAAAATAAATTAAAAATACAATGAAATTTGGACTCACTTGATTTCGTGAACTTTCGTAGGTTTCTTTTTCGATTATTTATTTCACTTTCAGCCGTAAATGCCTGTGCCACTTCATATTCACGAAGTCCATAGACTCTGTTCTTAATATGCATATTGTGAATGAAACCCGGAAATGGCACAGAAGTCAAATAAACAGAATCTAAAAACTGTCGACGTATTTTTTGCTGTAAACTTTTGGCTGTCGCATAGTTTTTGCGTAAATACTGATTGTATATTTTATAGGACAGACTCGTATAGAAGGCATCAGAGTTGGAGCGAAGACTAAATAAAAATATGGGAATTTAGAGAATTTATCAATATGCTTCAATTTATCACTCAAAAAGTTAACTTTCATCAGTGTCATAATTAGATTCTCATAGAGCACTTACCGATCTTCGCTAAAATCCAAATAACCTGGCAGTAATCCGCTCCGATTCAATGTATGCAATTTAAGTGCACAATCGTTCAAAACATTAACGAGACAATTAAATTGTAAATTCTTTAAATAATGCATATTATTGATGTATTTCCGGGACCACCAGCCACGAAATAATTTCTGAATCTTCACAGAGCTATCATTGAACAGGACTGTAATGGTGGACTGGATATGCATCTGAGCCACGTATATCAAATGTCGCTTGGCAACAAAACTTCGCCATGATCTTTGAATTACACTTGCAGCATGCCGCTGCCTCTCCAGTGTGTGACGCACTTGCCACCCCCGATAAACTCTTTGAATGCTGCGTGCCGCTTTGAACTGCTTGTAATCGAGAAGCAGCAATTGGGTACTAAGAATAGATCAAAGTAACTTGTATTTTAGATACTTTAGATGAGTAGCCAACTTACCGCATTAAACGCTGATCGAAGCCAGCTGAGCACTCTTCCAAATCCTCATTTAATTCGCATATATTCGATTCTTGACTCATAGACGAATGATCCGATTGAATTGAGGCACGTAAATTCCACATTTTGTAAGAGAAAGTATTTTATTGTGTGTGGCTTGTTGTGCTTAACTGTTAACATTAATTATTCTGTTTAAGACTTTCAAGTCTTGGGTAAACTGTGTCGAATCCAAATTTGTTATTAGACAGACTTAAAACATATAAATTGATATTTCAGATATAATCTGTAATTAAGAATATAAGCAGTCAAAATTTATATAATTATGTAGATATTCCATTCACAAAAATATTCAATAAATTTATACATCATATATATATATATATCAGTATATATCAGTAGGTAACTTTTTATATTTGAGACGATGTAAATTGAATTCGTTCTTACTTGAAGTTCTTGTTGAATTTCGCAGTTCAGCTCCTTGGAGAGGATAATGCAACTGCTGGCAGAGATAAGGAGGAGCAGGAGCAGGAGTAGGAGCTTGAGCAGGAGCAGTAACATCGTAGGTTTAATTCATTTTTAATGCCATCGCTTGGGCGTCATCGTGAAACTGTGCTGAGCGAAGACTGGTTCACAACTTTTGCGCTGACCATGTTACACAGCTGGTTGGGGGAAGGAGGAAAGTGGGGGTTGTGGGTGGAAATATATTCACCATACCACAAAAGCGGAAATCAAAAGTTAAAATAAACTACGTTGTCGTCGTTGGCGTTGGCGTTGGCGTCTGCGTCGGCGGCGTCTGGTTGTCCTTTGTGGCAGTTGCAGTTGCAGCTGCCTGCTTATAAAGTTGCCGGATATCCGGTTGTTGTCTTCGCTCATTTTTCGCCATCTTTGCACTGGCGTCCGCCATTGTCAGTCCGCGAGTCCACGACTCGGCATATCCTCGAGCCTGGGTCCTTATGCACGCGCCACACTCCAATACCACAAGCATTTGTACACTCCACACGGCTCTGACCATTGTTGTCCTCCTCGTCGCCCTCGTCGTCGTCGTGTTGCTCTGCTCGTAGTTTTGCTTAATGTTTCATTTATTTATATTTTCGCAAAGAACAGCACGGGCCGTGGAACGTTCCGTGTCCTGGATGCCATTGTAAGTCCCACACTATTTCTGTTTGCTTCTGTTGTGTTTTTACTATTTGACGCTTGTTTACTCATTTCCGCTTGCAACTTGCATTGCCACCCTGCCTCAAGCTCCATATTTTGGCACCCCTGGCACCGCTGACACTCCATTCCGTAATGTCCTCGAGCGAGTTGTCTGGAACTTAATACTGAATTATTTTATAGGTTGCTGCAAATTCTATAGAATATACAGCAACTTGGTTGTTTTGTATTAACCATGATTGTCTTAGAGCACAAAAAGTTTCTTGGTATCTTTCTTTGAAAATCAGTAATTCATTTACTCAAGTAACCAAAATAATTGTTTTCATTGAGTCTAAGTCTGAATTACAAATTTTATATATACGAAATATTGTATTTCTTTGTTTTAATATGGTATTCAAATTATGTTAAATATATTCTAATATTATATTAAGATATATTTTATGTTATTTTATTTTTATATCTCTTAAGAATTTAAATTAAGGCTCATATTTATATAAATATTTGTATCTTACTAACTGGCACACTAAAGTGTTGTTAAAAACAACAGTTGATTAAAAATTTGCACTATTATCTTCAAAAAAAAGTATTGTACAAAATTCAAGAGAAATTCAACTATCTCAATTGCATGGCCAAAGTTTTTGGGGCCGAAGTTTTTCGATTTGCCAATGCGGCAATTGCTTTTAATTTGCCTCAAGGCAAAAGCAATCAATCAATATTCATCAAAATACGATTTAATTTGAATGCAAACCCACTGTTCGACTATCCACACCCCCCGCAGACACCCGCATCCAGTGAAACTTGTTTGACTCAGAAAACTTGTGCGATGTTGCGAACTTTGGAAAAGTCGCCGTCAAAGCAGGCGTCGAGGATGTGACTGGGAACTTCGACACTCGAGGATCAGGTCGAGAAAGTGCCGAAGCACAACTAACGAGCACCTGTGTTAGCTTCAAGTATCTGCCCAACAACAGCAACAACAACAAATACAACAACTACAAATTGTTTGCAAGTTAGCCAAGGTATTTCACCAGACTGACTAACAAAAGAAAAATTTGTTTACCACCTTTTCACTAATTGTGTGAATCTCAATTTGCATACTTTTTACTCGTATTCTTTATACACATAAATATGCATTCAAATGTAGGTGTGTGTGTGTGTGTGTAAGCCTAGTTCTAGGCCATCTAAGGATAGTGTCTGCAGGAGTGTATATCTTACCAATTGATTCCAAGCTAACCTTTCAAGGTTGTCAAATAGATTCAAATAAATATTATAATAACAATGAAAGTTTGGTTCAAAAATATCATTAGATATTTCAAAACAATGTCTTATTATGTTTAATAGCAATAATTGTTTTTTTTTTATTAAATTCTTGTGAATTTCTTATAAAATTAAATTCAATTTTATGTGTAACCTGCTTGCTCACATAATGTTTTTCGAATGTTGCTTTTACATTCCCCTCCCCTGTTTATAAGCCGCTTAGACCCTCTTGACAGCATTCAGAGAATTTAGTAAAGAGACAATAAAAAAAAAAAATATAAGAAAATCAACGTGAAACTAAATTTAAGAATTTTTCTCATTCGCTCTCAAGTCTATTCAGCAATTGCTTTTAATATTATTTTGTGCCAGTCAGCTAGACTGATATAAATTTTATACTCTATGCAGACACCTTTAATGTAAAGCAGCAGCAACCTGCAGAGAGTCGGTCGATGAGGGTAGGGGAGGGGAAGTGGGGAAGTGGGGTAGAGGGCAGATAACAATATTTTAAAGACCACAAAAAGCATGTCCTTGTGTGGCAGGCTAAGGCCACTTAATGCACGCCAAAAGCAGTTCATGTTGCCCTGTGCATGGCACAGCTCATAAATACACACACGAGCACACACACAAACACACACACAAGCACACACACACGAGAGCACACTCACACGCTGTCATCCTATAAGGACACATGTTTTGGTTTTACTGAGCCTGCTCGAAGGCATATTTTCTATTATACAGCAAACCATGTGTTTGTCTCTATGCTTTTAGTCCTGTTAATAATGCTTTTGATGTGTGCTAAAGACAGCCACAAACTACGCCATCTACTCGCTCTGCTCTCCAAACTATGATTCTGTTTTTGGGAATCGGCAGTTTTTGGGGGGCATGTGTAGGAATTGCTGGTTGCACTCGGTTGCTGTTAAGCTGGGCAAAGCTTTGCCCCCGGGCCTCAAAGTGTCGGCTGCAATGCAAATTAAAAGCCAAAAATTTTGACACAAGAACATTGCGCAGAAAATGGAGTGGAAAATCAACCATTTTGAAAACATTTATTTCTTTTTGCCTGTTGACTTGGTTTGAATAATTTGCTATTTGCTGGCGGATAAATTAAAATCCACAACGATTTCATTTGATGCCACAAATTTAATTTGCATCAAGAGCAACACAAAGTTAAACAACGCAATATCAATATCGAAAAATTTGCATTTAAAATGTCATATACAATATTATTTCTGATAATAGATAAATGTTGTACACATTTTGCAGATATTCCTGAAAAAGAAATTCTCTTGCAAGAGGCCATTTTATTTTTGTATCATCACCCAAATCACAAGAACAGCCCTCGCTTGCCACTTTCTACTAGCCTACTTTAGAATAGTCGTCGTGTCAATTTGATTTATGTATTACGTATACGCCAGGGCTGTTTACGTTTTTATAGCCACCACTCGCACCTGAGCATCACACGCAGCTGGGCAATTACAGCAACAACAATACCAACAACAACAACAAAAACAACAGTAACAGTGGCGTCGGCTTAATGGTGCCAAAACAACAAAAAGAAAAAAGCTGAGGCTAAAGGCACAAAAAAACGTAGAAAAACGTAGCACACAGGAAAAGTAAGTCTATTAACGCCAATGACAAAGCACGCGAAAAGCTAATAGAATGACAGACCTATAAAGTGCTTGGGTGCGTATTATGGAGTGGGATAAGTAGAGGGGGGCTTTAGAGGAAGGGGAAACAAGTAGTTTGGCAAGTCTATAAAAATGTATTAACTGCTAGGTGGCCGAAAATAAAGTCATAAACCCCAGCGACAGCAGAAGTAGACAAAGAGAGAGGGTGTTTTGGGGGGGGGGGGGGGGCGTACAGGCACTGTGCGTATTATGATAATCAATGTCTGTGTGTGTGTGTGTGAGTTACACCAAATATGGGCGTGTGAATTATGGGAGTGGCGATGATGCAGCCTCTTAGAGTAGATCTGCTTGAGGCCACAGCAAATCCATTAAACCCTTATGATGCACGAGCGCAAATAAAGTGAGTGAGTGAGTGAAAGGCGCCAAACAAAGAGTGAAGCGGAGCTTGAGAGGAAAAAAGGGGATCACAAAAATCAACACAACAACAACAAAAAAAAAAGAACAAGTAAAAGGGCGGGGGGAAACATATGGCAAGCAGACTTAGAATGGTAAAAAAAAAAAAAAAGAAGACACGAAAAAAAGGCGCTAGGCAAAATGGTAACTAAGCATTGGCAATGCAGAGAAAGAAAGAGAGAGAATGAGAGATGGACAGAGCGAGAGCAGGACAACACAATGCAAAAGGAATAGCCATAGGCAGATGGTGTGATGAGATGAGTGGTGAGTTGAGGTGGGTGCGGGCATGGTTAAGAGGAGGCTGTGGCCCGCAAAGTGAGCAAACACTTGAGTCAAGTGTCTGGCTGGTTAAGGCGATGAATGTGAGTGCCACGGTGTGTGTGTGTGTGTGTGTGTGTGTGTGTGTGTGTGTGTGTGTGTGTGTGTGTGTGAGTCTGTGTGAATGGCAAATGCGAATGTTAATTCTGCGAGTGTGGAAAAGATAGTGAAAGTTCACTCAAGTGTAAATGTGTGTGTGTGTGTGTTTGTGTCTGTGTGTGCGGCAAAGAGCAGCAGCAGCAGCAGCACTAAACAATAGATGTAAAGTAGATAAATAAATTAGTTGTAAGTGGATTAAATATGTACAGTAAAAGAACAAAAAAAATAGCTGCTAAGCAATCTACTTCAGCTATATTAAATGAGACCCCAAAAGGGCAATTTTCAAAGAGGGAGGCGTTAATATAATTTCAAGAAATTTAATGAGAATCATGTATAAAATTAAAAAAAATCATTTTACACCTCAAAACTATAAAATTCAATTTTAAAAATATATATAAATTTCTATGTATATAAATTCTTTTAAATTTACAAGAAAAAATTAAATGAAAATATCAAACTCCAAGAATTGGTATTTTATCACAATATGTAAGCAATCTCAATATTTAGCACGTTTTATGTATTTAAAAAATAAGTTTAAAGCAATTGCTCAAAAAATTGTTGGTTTTTGTATATATCTTTTGTGTATATTTCACTGCAGTTACCCAATTTCGTCGCAGACGTCTCTCCCGATTCTTGACACAATTGTCGCAATCAATTCCTCAATTGATGCTGCTCATCACATTGTATTTTCGCTTTCAATTTCATATATTCAATGCTGATACGAGAGTATTACATAAAACATGCTCTTATCGTGTTTCAACCTGCCCAAACCGAAACCGAATCCTTTGGCACAGTTGCATAAATAAACAAGATACAACAACACAACCTTGTTGTGTACGAATACACACACATACACACACACAATTCACATATGCAGTAACAGAGAGTGTGAGAGAGAGAGAGAGAGACAAAGAAAGATTTCAATACCTGAGTGCATTTTTAGCATTTCCTGGTGCCAT
This sequence comes from Drosophila melanosoma, assembly GCA_035042045.1. Taxonomy (NCBI): domain Eukaryota; kingdom Metazoa; phylum Arthropoda; class Insecta; order Diptera; family Drosophilidae; genus Drosophila; species Drosophila melanosoma. The sequence continues at coordinate 474,215 of JAWNLY010000203.1, read as the reverse complement.
CGCAATCCCCCAACCAATAGAAAATACAATATATTATACACCTGTGTACAGAGAACAAAAAAAATACACACACACACACACACACACATTTCTGCAAGGCAGGCAATGCTCTAAAAAACTCGGGGCTTTGAGACCCGCAGAGCAGCTGAAGCCTCCACTCCAGCAGCAGCAGCAGCAACAGCAACAACAACAACTAACATAACAATTGTGTAAAAAGCATAACGTATACGCGACGTGGCACCAGCCAAAGCAGAACAGACTGGCAGCAAGTCCAACGGCATAAAAAAAATCGCCAAAAATTTGCTGAAGTGGAAGGCGGCAATCAACGAATTTTCATTGCTCTCTTAACAAATTATAAATGTTCGAATTTATTGATTAAATTAGAATTTAAAATTGGCATTAAAAATTCTTAGTTGAAGGAAAGTATTTCAAATTGAATGAATTACAAATCACAATTTGTAACTCAAAAAAGTGTATTATTAATATAAAGTGTATGTAAATGTTACGAAATTCGCTAAAAAATGTACTATGCCCAAATCAAGGGAAATGTAAAGGTTGGCCAGCCAACTAACAAAAAGGGAGGAAGGTTCAAGTTTTGGTAACGCTTACACAGCGAAAGAAAGAAGAAAGTTTAAATCAACTTGTGGGAATTTAGACAATTTTATAAACATGTACAAGAAAAGGAAAAAAAAAAAATACATGTATGTTGTGGGCTCTGGGGGTGTGGGGTGTGGGGTGCGGCGGTGTCGGGGATGTTTGGGGGTGTATAAATGCATATAATACAAATTTAAAAGTAAACCAAGTCGCGTTGCGCTATCTGCGGATGCTTTTCGTTTGCTTCCCGAGTTGTTGTTGTTGTTGTTGTTGTTTGTTGTTGTTGTTGTTGTTGTTGTTGTTGTTGTTGTTGTTGTTGTTGTTGATGTGTTGTTGTTGGTGCTTATGCAAATTCTCGGCGAGCGTCGTGTGTGTTGGGCCAGCGCCAAAAGAAGATACGAGTACGTGCATTATATATACGTATATATTCATGAATGTATGAATATCTCGCATGTATAAACAGCGCGTAACTGAATAATAATAACAAGAAGAAGAAGAAGAAGCACACCAGTAACACCAGCAGGCGGTCCACAATGGCACGGAAAGAAGACAAGATGCAAAAAAAAAAAAAATCTACCAAACACACACAAAAATGTCACCGGTTTTAAATGGTTAAAAGTTTTTTTTACCCCATCTAAGGTACCAAAAAAAAAAAAAAATAAATAAACCCATTTGCGGCTTTTGCTTTAAAAAAGTTTGGCAATGAGAGCCGCGTGTTCTTAATATGTTTATGTTGCAAGGTTTCCTCTTCACATTTGCCGCGTGTACAGAAACTTCTGACTGCCTGCAGAAGGTAAACATATGTTTTATATATTTTACTTAACTCGCAGACAGCAATACAGATTTTTCACATTGGGGCTTCAGCTTTAGCTAGACTTTTCAATAGCTGTAATAAGCTCAGCTATGACAAATAAACAAAGTATTTTGGGAAACCCTTATCATAATTTACAGAATTCATTTGAATTTCTGTATTCATCTTTAAATAATTTCAAGAATTACTTTTTCTTGATTTACAGATTTCTTTCTGCTTTTTCTTGAATATGTATTTCAGGTGAAATTTAGCGAACAATCTTATGTTTGCTGTTTTAATCAGAAGCAATTTGACTTAACTGCTTCGAACTTAATTGACTTACTTTAACGGATTTTTTCTGCTTCTTACTCTATTTCTTACCCGCTTTCTGTGTCTGAGCCTTATCAGCTGACCCTTGCGCCCATCAATGTCAAGCTGCCTCCACTTTTAGCTCTGTTGTAGCTAAAAAAAAAAAAATAAAAGAAAAGAAAAAAACAAATGGCAAACATATTGTACTTTTCAATTTCTAAAAGCTACTCGAACTACCCCTTTCGCCACTGCCCGCCTGGTCAGGTCAGTCAGCCATTTTCATTTGCTGTTGACGCTTGCCCCTTGGCACCCAATACAATCCCTCCAGTGCACCCACCCTCCCTATTCAGCTGTCATTCTGCTGCACAGTGAAGCGTGTAACTTGTGCGCTTGTCACAAAAATGCTGCCTGTCAGATTTTGTTCGTTGCGGTTGCTTACATTACGTGGATGTTGCAAGGATGCTAGAAGGATTGGCAATGGCGACATCGACACGCGCATATAAATTACAAAATAGTTGATGGGGCAACTGAGCAGCCTGCCACGGAATCGAGTAGCTTGACCAAACCATCAACCCAGCAACTAAACCGATTGCGCTGCCACATGCTTCAGTTGCATTAGCATTTGCCTTGCCCCACATGCCCCTTGATCACATTGCTGCAGCTGATGCCACTCAACTCAATTCGTATACGAATCCTGTGGAATGTGCTGTTGCACAATCCTTGCAACAGCTGCGTGCAACATGGCACCAACGAATAACTCACATTTCTATTTCTTTTATTACTTCTTTAAGTTTTTATTTTTACAATTAATTAATCTGCACTGTGAATTCAAACAAATAGAAATTTCTGATTTTTATTCGACTTATTTATATTTCCTGAATGCTGCTAATTGATCCTTAAAAGTGAATCTACCTTATTAGTTCTCGAATTTTAATTATTTTTCAATTAATCCGATTAATTTTTGGTTGATGTGGTTTTAAATATAAATCAATATTTATTAATGCGTTACATAATTTATTTATGCATAGTGGTTTTAATGGTATTTTTTTAATCAAATAAAAATGGCTTTTAATTAAAAGTACGAACTCATATTCAATGTATTTATTAACAAAAATATAATTCGGATTTGCAGAATAATTCCCACAGTTTTTCAATATTGTCTGCTCAAAAATGTATTTCCTTTGTTTTGCGTTTGCCATCTTCCATTTTCATAGTTCATTAGAGCTGCTGTCTCCCTCTCTCTCTCTCTCTCTCTCATTCTCTCTCTCTCTCACACTTTGTATCTCCTGCTCTTAGACACCTAACAGCTGCCATCGGACATTAGAAAAGTATATGAAATTTGTTTGTATTGCTTTTGCAATTTTCGCTAGTCGAGACAGTCTTGCATTTTCCAACATACTCTGAACTTTGCTCAACTCTCGCATTGTGTTTGCTTATTTATTTTTTTTTTTTTTTTTTGTGCTCAAGTCTTTTTTTTTCTTGAAGTCCCCTGCACTTCGGCAGCTTAGTCGGAGCAGCTCCTTTTAAGATCTGCAGCAACTAATGACTTTAAATGTACAAAGATAAGTAGCACTACGAAAGCAGCGAAAACGACAACGACAACGTCTACTAAATATGGATGGGGGGGGGGCTTCGAGGGGCAACCAAGTGGCTGCCAGGCATATGCACATAACAGCAACAAAAAACATTAAGATGGAGTCCTGGGAGAAGCCTGCCTCCCTTCACCCATATCACAAGTTGCCAAGAGAAAATTTGCTGTGCACAAGAACTCTGAAGCACCAAGGAGCTGAGCTGCTGATCCTTCTGCTCATACTGGTTCCCCTCCCGCAGCCGCACTTCTCTGTTGCGTTGCTTGTGTAAAATAAACGACAGCTAATAATGCGCATAACAAGGCAGAAACGAGCAAAAGTTGACTATGCCAAGTAGCATAAGCAACAGCAACAGTAGCAGCAACAACAGCAACAAGAGGCAGCAACAAGAGGCAGCAACAAGGGGCAACAGCAGGAGGCAAGCTACTTGTATCTAAATACCCTTTCTTTGCAGTTTATGTAAGGTAAGCTCTGCTTGAGCTGCATATGACATAACTATGTGCCATTCAAAGATATGTACAAAAATATACATAAAACTTACAATTTGAAAATAATTGAATTGCTTTACAATCGAAAACACTTGAAAAATGCTTTTGCTATTACAATTTTTCAAGTTTTCGGGTGCTTAAATTTGGAACTTTTGTTCTAGCCTCATTGGTTGCATGCCAGCTACTTTTTTGGTAGTGGATTGCTGGGGTTGGATGGGGGGGGGGAGGGGGAAGAGAGCGTATGTGGCGCGACTTTAATTGGCACACATGACACAAAGGCGCGCGTGACACAGTTGCCACTAGTCAGTGGAGTGTGGGAGGGGCAAAGGGAAAGTGGGCACAAAGTTACGCCCATCTGCATAGACACATTCAAATGTCTTTGTCGTCGTCGTCGTCGTCGTCGTCGTCGTTGTTGTTGTCGTTGTCGTCTGTCCGGGTGTTGGGGGCCTTGTAGCCCGGAATGGCTCCCCGGTTGATCTTTGGCGTGGTAGGCGTTTGGGTAGACAGCAAACCCCGTATGCAAATCACTTGATGTGTGCGCGGGCACGCAGCCTACAGCATGAGGCAACAAGGGGGCAACAAGGGGGCAACAAGGGGGCAGTAGGGCAAGCGAACAATGGCAAAAGCTCAAGTGTTAACGGTCGCAGCTTAAGTTTAATTAGACGCGGGCTTGTAATTTATTTGATTGCCCCAAACACTCACAATGCGCAGCAAAACATAGTTTATGCCCCAGTCCCAGTCCCAGTCCCAGTCCCAGTTGCAAGCCTCAAATAAATCATAAAGGTTCCTAAATTCCTATCCTTAAAAGCTGACAAACTTTTAGTCAATAATTTTGTTGGAATGTTAAAGTTGTCTTTGAGCACAAAACATACACACAAATTTGAATATATATATAAATTTTAATATTTATAGTTAGTTGTTCCATAGCCAAAACTTGTTTTCATTAAGTTTATTTAAGTTTTGCTCAGATAATAAATTCACTTGCAAACCCGCTCAAATTGGGGATAAAAACTTGTTAAATAGAAATATTTCAATTACATATAATATATTTAAAAGCTTGGTTCTGGGCATAGTCTAGTCCAGCTCACTCGACTACAGCACTCTTGTTTTTATATCTTTTTGTTTTGTAGTATTTAAATAGATTCCGTAAGTATTTTAACAACACTTTTTAAATGAACTTTCTTAATTCATCAATCTTTTTCATAGTCTTAAATATATATTTAATAAAATAAAGTATAGTTTGGTGTAGGAACTGTTAACTTATTATGGAAGTTGTCCCTATTTGAACTACTTTACCCAACTCTACCACCTAGTTTACTTCAAAAAACTTTTGCCTTTTGCCCAAGTTGCACTCGCATGAGTAATGAGCGTTTCCATTTCACGATTTTGCACTTAAAAACTCACCCAGGCATGAGACGCAATGAGAGTGCACCGAAAGTGATAGAGAATGCCAGACAAGGATAGATATATATATATATATAGAGAGAGAGAGAGAGAAAAGTAGAGTCAGTGGCGACCCAGAGAGCTACATAAATAATAATATCTGTCAGCTAACTTGGAGCTACTTGTCTTTGTCTGCTTTACGCCTGATTCGCTACGCAACTTTAGCTAGGTAATTTCTTAGTGGCGTCTCCATTGGTAGGAGGTGAGTGCCTCAAGTCTATGAGGCGCAGTGTCACTCAGGCGCAGTCAAGTGCACAAAAGTATGCAACAGTCTGGTGGCAGCGGCATGCACAATATGTTCCAACGCGAACAAGCCAAAGTCGCTGGCATAAAAGTCAGTAAGCCACAAAAGAGCTAAATAAAATGGCGGCACAGACACACCCACACACAAACGCACACACAATGAGATATACACAGAATTGTATTTGACCTCCATTGCCTTGAAGACGCATCCGGCTTTCACCCTCATTCCGTGTCCTGCTCCGCTCCTGCTCCTCTCCTGACTTGTCACTTGCACTCGTCGCTGACAGTTGGCCAGCAGCTTTCAGACTTCTAGCTTTCAGCTGGCTGCTCTTTATTTTTTTGCTCGTTTTTTTGGCATTTCTTTCTTGCCACTGCCACTGCCTCTGACAGTTGCATTTATTTATGCCGCAGCTAAACAGAGCGACCCCTCTTCCCCAGTCTCCACTCTCTCTCTCTCTCTCTCTCTGCACTCTCCCTTTAAGTAGCTGCCAGAAAATTTAAGCTTCAGTTAAGTTTTTCGCTCCGCTTGCCATTAATATTTTTCATTAATAACTATGCAAAAATGTGCAACCTTCAACCAAAAATGTGGACTCTCTAAAACCATATAAAAGTTTGTGGCCATCAGATGATGGACTCTCTCTGTGTGTGTGTGTGTGTGTTACGTAAAATATGTAATTATCCATAAATTATGTTCGCTTTTCTAATTAGGTAAGCTCAGACCTTTGCACACTCAAATTTTCATACTCTAAACTTTTAGTAGAGTTTTGCTTCAGTTTGGAATATTTGCACATTTTTGGTTTCTGAAATTTACGTTGCTAATAATTATTTTTCGGATTTTGTATTTACAGTAATTTGCAGGTGTTCTTCAGGTAAACAAAGTGAGCATTTCACGAGTTTAGATACAGCTTTGCTTTGCTTTATGTTCATAATTAGCAGAATATCTGAAAGATTTTTTCTAATGTTGATTTTGTGTCAGCATTATAATGAGTTGAGCTAATAATTTGATATGTGATAACTGAGACAAATCAACTGATAATATATAAAATATATGAAAACTAAATAAATATAATATAAACATCAATCCAAGTTGCAAATTGTGTTGCATGTTAAAGATCGGGAAACTTATGACATGCAACTTACTCTGACTTAAGTTCTGGTATAATCCACTTTGAGCAGAATTTAATATCAATTTCACTTACTGCTATAATGGACGGATTGAGCTATTGATGCGATTGTTAAGAACACTTGAAAACTATTCAGGTAACAGCAGTTGGCAGTTGACTTGGCTAGCAATTTTATTGATTGCCACTTTACTAACAATTTCCATTGGCATGGAAGATGGGGTTAAGAAAATCATTCGAATACAATACAAATTATAAATAACGATTTATTATAAACTGCAGCTGCGATATTCCACAGAGTCCACAGTCCACACAGTCGAAGCTGCAGTTGGCAATTGCACACCTGAATACTCGCAGCCCGGCACAGGACGACTCATATGTGAGCAAGAGTGTGTTCTTAGCCTGGTCAATTGCAATGCCTGGAGTGAAGTTGACTGAGGGCACTTGAGCCGGAACATAAATCCCTGGCAACGTAAGGTGAAATAAATTGCCAGTTGCAGTTGCGTTGCCCGACTGCCTCCCAGTCGAACTGTAACTGAGACAGTATTAGCAGACACACATAAATATATACATTTATATATATATATATATATATATATATGCATTTATACGACTCCAATATTTCGCAATAACAATATGAGCAAAAGAAATGGAATTTTCCTCCAGCTTCTGGTCAAAACACGGCGTCGGAAGTTTTGTTTATTTGCTATGATTTTTGCAAACAACAAACTGAATAACAGAATATTCTGGCTCTTTTTGGCATTTTTGGCCCTGGCCAGTGGGGAACTTGTGAAAATATTATTTAAATTGCGCATACGACGGATTGAACGCTGTGGCAAAACTCTCAGACTCTGGCCAAAAACTGGAAATAAACTCGGCACATTTACCGCTAATCGCTTCCCCACAGACGCATTAACAATTTATCTTGTGTTATTTTATGCGAAAAGTTTTTGCCAAATCCACACCAGTTCGACCTCTAAACCCCCAATCCCCGATCACCATACCCATCCCCTTTCTACCACCCACGCACCAAATCGAGTGGAGCATTCGAATTGAAAATTGTGCTGATGGAAAAATAACAATGCGATTCGCATTATTTTAACAGAGGCATCGATTCTGCTGGGAACTGGCTAGCAAACTGGCAAACTGGCAACTGGCAACTGTCTGTGATATATGTTTGTGTGTTTCGAGTAGAGGAAACCACACACAGCCAAGGAGCTGGCATTAAAATATGCATTTGCACCCAAAAAATAATTTTATAATTGAAATTAAATTCACAATTATAGTATAAGAAATTGAATATATATTCTTAAAGAGAAACTTAATAACAATAAAGTAAAATATATCTGTTAAACAAAAACAGCACGAAATTCAATATTAAATATAATATTAATTCAAACAAGAAATCAATATATACATTTTGAGCTTCCATCTTATGTATTGTGTTATTCAACATATCTTTCCTCACTTTTCCCCAGTTTTAATCACAATTTAATTTTGTTAATCGAACTACCAACTTTTCGGATAATTCTATCATTTAGTTGCCACTTTCTACTAATTAATTTCCATAAGCATCAAATTGATATTAATCATTGAATGTGCAAGCAACAAAATAATCATTTCATATCGTTAAGTAAAAGATTCTGTTTTGGACAGTTTAAATTTACCGAAAACTCCTTCATTTGTTAATTTGCAGCAATTTAACATCATTTGGAAAGTGTGTACGTGCGTGTATGTGTGTGTTTGTGTGTGTGTGTGTGTGTGTGTGTGTGTGAGTGTGATAATGCCTTCCCATTGACCTAGCACACAATCCATTCCAATTAAACATGAGAGCTCATAAAGTTTAGGCAAAAACCAAACGATGCAAAGCAGCCCAAGCCAAAACCCAAAACCCAAAGACCATAATCTTTATGGTACCCAAAAGGCCATGTGCGAAAATTACAAAATTAACCCAGGAGAACTGACCAAGGCAAAGAAGCAGGAACAGAAGTTTAAGTTGATTCAGTCTTTTGGTCTTTTGGTAACAAAGGATTTGGTCCAATTGCGGGGGTCAACAAAATGAGCTGCCCATTTCGAGAACTGAACCAAATGCAAATTTCAAAGTTAATCATGGTGAAATTATATGATATGAACTGAGTAGGAGAGTCAGAGAGAAAGAGAGATAAAGAGAGAGAGAGAGGGACGGTTAGTTGCTATATAAAATACCCTTTCACATTGTTCATTTGTCAAACTCAAAAGAGGCAACAACAGCTGCTGGGTTCCAAAATAGTTGCCAAGCCTTTTGACAGGATTGTCAAATGAGATTAAAATAAGCTTCGTTCGTCAATCGACTTGCGTTATTTCCCAACACACACACACACACACACACACACACACAGTTGCGCACACATGACAATGGAACCATTTCGTATAAGAGTTATCCCAATTCAGCACCACTCAACTCAGGCCAACCCGCCAACCCCTTAACCCCTCGAACACCCTGCCACATCCCAGGCATGTCTCCGTCCTATAATGGCCGCAGCAAATTTATAGCAATTGTGCACTAAAAGGGTTTTTATCCACGCACAACAGCTTGACCAATAAAGCAACTAAGCGCATTTGAGCACACCCCTTCCCCCATCCCCTTTACATCATTCCCTCATCCTATCTTTCAGTGTTGGACAGCACACAGGGAATATGTTACGGACGGAGCCTGTGTGCAGTAGCTCAGTTTATTGCCAAATTGAGTTCTGTGTGCAGCTAAGAGGGGGGAATGGGGGAAGGTTGGCAAGAGGGGAAAAGAGGGCTGTAACGGAGCACAAAGCATTGTTAGCTGCTGGACAAAATGTTGTCAACAACAGCTGCACAATTGAGATAAACTTCAATTTTCGTAAATTGTTTAGTTTATTGAAAAATGCGACAACTTGAAGGCTGCTGTCAGCACAACGCACTCTCTTTTTCTCTCAGTATATCTAACCCAACCCCTCCCCCCCCCCCACCCCTCATCTCTCTTTTCCCATGTCACCACACATTTGTGTCCCTTGCCCGCTGCTTCCGCATTAAACGCTTTGAATTTTAATTCAATTTGAGTTTAGTTTAGTTTTGAACGCGCTGCTTCGACTCAATTTATTGGCACATTTTATTTAACGAATTTATTGAATGCGTCTCCTCGTTTTGGGTCCTTCGAATGGAAATTGAATGGGAGCGTGTGATGTGTGTCTGATGGCCAGTTAAAAGCTCACTTTATATGCCAATCCCTAAGCTTCCCCTTCCACACCCACACACACCCACTTTGTCTCTGTCTGCTTAAAACAATTTGAATATATTTGTATTTTATTTCAACTAATTTCAAGTGGATTGTTTCAATGTTCGAAATGGCAAATAAATTATTTCAACTTAGTCAGCGGCATCACATTATTTCTCAATATTTAATTTAAATATGTTTATGAGAAAAAACTCAAATGAAATTATTTAGCATTCATTGATATTGATTTTATGGTCTTAAAATGTTGCTTAAAACAATTCGAATATATTTCTTTTAAATTTCAACTAATTTCAAGTGGGTTTTCTAGGTTTCGGGTTTCAGTTTACTGTTTCAACTAAATCTAAAGTAAGTTTTCTTTGTAATATTTAATTAAAATATGAAATTATTTATTATTCATTCATATTGATATTCTAGTCTTAAAAGCTCACGTTTAAATACATATTTTAATAATATTTAAATTTTATGAATATAGCTTTTTTTGCATTCGTTTTCTTTAAATATTGTTTTTAAATTATGAACTTTTGAACTAAACATGTGAATTAAAATATTACCGCTTGATTTATAACTAAAATAAATATATATTTGTGTTTTTTATTATTTGCACCGTTCTAAAAGCCACATTTTTTCACAGCATTTTATTGGTTGTACTCAGAATTTGATCATTGCAAAAAAAAAAAACACGAAATGCACGGGGGAAAATTTACGGAAAACAAATTTATATAATGTAAATAGAAAAAAATGCTGATAGCGCAAACATTTTATAAATAACTGAAAATTCTCGCTTTAAGCATTAAAATGTAAAATTTTGATAGAAAAAAGTAAACGAAATCTAACTTAAACTTTTTGCTTAATTTATTTATAACGAGAAATTTACTTTAACTTAATATATTTATAACGAGAACTTTACTTTTATTGGATAAGGCAAGTTCATTCAAAGAGTTCTTAGAATTACAAAGAGTTTTAGTTATTCGTTTGGCAGTTCCTGTGAAACGAGGCCCATTTTGCAGGCATGCCAAATAGCCTACACAACTTGAAAAACTCTCAATCACACACACACGCACACACACACACACATACACACACTCAAACACACACACTGGAATGCACTCTTTGAGCTCTCCATTTGTGAAGGTAGCTAAAACTGTTTAAGCAGTCGGCTCGTTTGGTTGCATAAAAGCCAAGCCAGCTTAATTGCATACGTGTGAGTTTAAGGCCAACAAGAACAGGTTAAAAAAAAAATACAAAAAAAAAAAGAAAATAAAAAAAAACGAAATGTTTTAGTAAGTCATGGGCGTGTGTGGAAATGGTGTGTGTGTGTGTGTTTGTGTGTGTATTATACGATTAAGAGTGAGAATTTATTATGTATTTTGTGCCTTCGAACTGATGCTACCAAGTGTTGCAGCAGCCACTTGCGTTGCAACTAAGACTAACACATATACAACTCGTTAGTTGAGTGAAGATGCCCCGCTGCCGCCGCCCCACTGCCCCTGCCCCTCATTGTGCTCAATGGGCCCCTGGAGCTGCAGCTTCTGTTGCGGTTTGGCGCTTGTTAATTTTACAGTGGAAATTGCTTTGGTATTTACAGTGCACTCGGGCAAAGGCGCATTACGGACACGCAGCTATTCTGCTCACACTCTCTTTCTCGCTCACTCTCTCCCTCTCTCTCTCTCTCTCTCTCGCCGACGCCTTTGGTGTGGGCCAAGTCGCTTGTGTTGTTTGTTTTGTGCTATTTGCGCTGCATTTTCCATCGACAGCTGTTCAACATTTTCACGTAACGTCTGCTGCTTGATTGTGTTTACACACAGCGAGGCGCCTCCCCTACCTGACTACTGCAACACACACATACACATACACACACACACACTTACACACACACTTACGCCCACTTGAATGTACAAAAATATTCCCTCTTAGGGCTAATCAAGAGCGCCACTTTGTTTGATAGCCGCCACAAAGTATGCTTTGGCATATTTTGTAACCTGCTTATCTTTAAACTAATTTATTTCCCCTAATTCACTGGGGGGGGATGACAGAGCCGGGGAGGGGTACGCAGCGTACGGAAGCGGAGGGGCAATTGCCCCAGTCTGTTACATTTCCATTCGCATTTCGTCGGTCGCTTTTTGTGGTCGCCGTTTTTATCAAGTTTTGCGGTGCGTTTCATTACCCAAGACAAAGACAATGACAACAACGAATGGCTATAAAACAATGCAGCATAAAAAAACAGTGTACGTCCTGATCCCCCAAACCCCCTCTCCAAGTCCTGCCCCATGTAACAAGTAAAAGTACTCTGCGAGAATAAAACAAAGTAACTATAATAAATGTTTGCAAATAAATTTTGAGCTCTCAAATTTTGTTCTTCTACTTTTGCCTTTTTCGTTTATTTTTTTCTGGCTAAAAATAAAAAATAAAAAAAAAAAACAAGTTTAAGCACATTGCTCTCTTTTCATTTGGTGGCTGGTGGCTGAAGAAGAAAATATGTTTTATGTTGCGGAATTTGTAAATGTTGTAACTGATGAATAGCAGAGAGATGTTGCAAAGTCATTTGTATATACCACATAAGGAGTCGGGCTTAGTATGACATTTACCGAAATTTGTGTGCGAACTTTGATTTGACTGGTAAGATTAATGCTAAATAAATGCTGTCCAAGTATCTAGTTTTTAAATCTTTAATACTCATCAAAATAGCTGATTGCAATTTGTAGATTCTTCTTAAAGTATTTGCAATGGAAATCAATTGTGGTACAATGATCAAGTACTTTATAATAGATAATAACTCAAGTTGCCACTTCACATTAAATCTAATCAGTCACACACACAAAATAAAATAAAAGATGGAAGAAAAACATCCATTGAAAGACGTTGCATGCCACCATGTGGCACAGCTTTGGTCTGCCCACAGTCAATTTTCACTTTTTCGCCGTTGCAATCAGAAGCTCAGATCTGAGGTCTATAAGTGTGTGTGTGTGTGTGTGTGTGGGTGTGTGCGCGTGTGTGTGCGCGTGTGTGTAGGTGTGTGGGTGTGAGTGTTGTTCTCTCAAGCGCATTTTCAGCTTAAAGGATTTACATTGAATACTGAATGTTGATACTTCATATGAGTTTAGTTTTCGACTCGGTCGCGAACCGTCGATGCCTGGAAACAAAAGCTGGCAACGAGATTCTTCGATTTCCATAAGTGAATTTCAGCCCGACAGTCGCTGGGGCATGCTAAGAAGCCAACAGTGGGCGTGGCATACTCCAGGGCGTCATATACATAGATATATGTATGCGAAAAGTCGATGCCATATCATTGGCAAATGGTGTCATGTACGATATGTGAGAATCGTGTTGTACAATTTCATGGCTTGGATTTTGCCAATTTCAAATGTAAAGTCCCAGCCCAAAGGGAGCCCCCCTCCTTTAGAATTGGGGCAAGGACAGCGACGGGGCTTGTGGCACGCTGACTGTGAGTGATGGAGTTGAAGTTTCAGCATTCAACATTTGGCATTCGGCATCAGCTTTGCGTTTGTGCGTATTTGGTTTGCTAATGGGAAACATTTGGATCTTCAAATCAGTCGGAAAATGCACTGTGAGGTTAACACAATTCTCCTTTGCCTCTTGCTGGCCTTTTTCTTCCTGGAAAATGCAAAGCCTGTGCAGCTTAAGGACTATGCCAATGATATAGTAGCTGGGTGCAAGTGGCACTAAATCTTGTGACTTGTTCCCATGATTGGTTTTATTTGACACAGAGCCCAAAACAGCATAAAAGATATACACAAATCAATAGTTTATAAAATAACTCCACTATATAACTGAAATAATTCCCATTTTATTTAATATATAATTCCAACAAAATTATTCTATATCAAATAATCGTTTAAGAATTTTTCCAATCAATGTCAACTTTTAATTAAATAAAAACATTGTTCATAAATTCACCAAATATATATTGTGCTAATAATTGATACTTTATTTATTTATTTTCAGATGACATGTAAAAGGCAACAAAGAAAAGTGAAATCATCAAATTAAAAAAAAAAATAAAAAAGAAACAACCAAAAATCGCCCCGCTTAACGAAATAAAGTGGAATTTAGTGCAAACAGGAAATGAAAATGCAAAAAATGCAAAAAGGAATATGAAAAAATGCAAATAACCAAAACGAGTTCAATGCAGAATTCACAACTCTGCTAACCTCAAACGTATTTACACGACACAGAGCAGGAAACTCAATACGTGGGACAAATACGTATGTGAGGCACTGTGCACAGCTGACAGCTAATTGTGGCTGGCAATTGAAGCAAAGCTCAAAACGGAACTCGACAAAAGCGATGGCAAAAATCATATGAATATATGCATTAAGTACAACCGCAAAATAGAAAACCAACCTAGAAAAAAGAAAACATTAATAAAAAGAAAAAAGGAAATTGCGATTGCGGGACAAAAAAGGAAGACAAAAAAAACACGAGATTGCAACTGTAAAAATTGATTTCTGTGGTCACAACTACGGATATTGTTCGCATATATGGCAACAAATCGTTGCGGCTAAAAAAGGTAGTGCGCGAAAAAAATATAAAAACTACTACAAAAAACATTAAAAAAAAAAATAAACATAAACAAATAAAACAAACCTGTTAAACGGCATTAAAAGGATGCAGCTGCCTAGTATAAAACTCTGCAAGTTTTGCATTATTTGCATCGCCTGCCTAACGGCACTGCCAGGTGAGTGTGTAAACAGTGTGACCAGACTGCCATTGTATTGAACAATTAACTCCCAAAAACCAATTTATACAGTATTTTGATATTTGGGTCACTTATCTCTTTTGTGCGGTTTCATAATGTTGTGGTTTGAGCCTTCAGCTTTATAACTTTCCACAGTCAGCCCGATTTTAGCATCAACTGGCAAAATGGGAAAAACCACAAAAATGCCATAAACAACCTCAAAACTTTTGTGTGTGCAGTGCTGCAAACAAGAGTTCAAATATTAAAAGCCACAAATTAATCAGTGTGCCAAATACACAATGCGAATGCTATTTCACTTCGGATAAAGCGATTTTTGCTTTAAATTATTTATTCACATGTGCAACAGACTCCTGTGATTATTTTCAATTATTAGGCAAAAGTCTTTAAAATATATGAATAATATAATAAACATATAAATATAATAAATATATTAAATATTTATATAAAATAGACATAAATCTCTAAAATTGTTATACAAATATTAATTACACTTCAAAATAGCAAAGAAATTCTTTTATTAAGTTCAAATAATTATAATGAATTATTAAATTTACTTATAATCCTCATTCTTTTATTGAGTTCTAAATAAGTTGAATTTTAATGGATTATTAAATTTATTTGTATTTCTCAGGTTATTTACTTACTCCCGCCTTTCCCAGGCATATGTCTAATTTCTGTTTATTTCGATTCCCATCTGCATCTTTTTTATAGCCAATTTCCAGTGTCCAACTGGGCACTTTTTGGTATTCAAAAATATTGTAATTTGATGCACGGCTCCAGCTGTTTGTGTGTGTGCCACGACCCCATGGAAAGTTCATTTCAGTTCAGTTTTCTGCGCTCTTCATGATTCTACGTCGCCGTCTGACGCTTTAGGCCAAGTGGATGCAATGACTTGTCGTTTTGTCTGCATTTCCTTTAGCTTTAATAACGTTTTATATTTTGCCAGCTTAGCTCCGCATTTTTTACGACAAGCTTTCGCTTAATATTTTTATACGTATGCTTTAGAGTCGTAAATGCAGAGGCGCCTCCTTTATAAATCTCCACTTTATATCTGTGCTGTAAAGTATTCTGTGTTTTTTTTTTTTTTAAAAAACCTCAAAAGTCGTTGCACGCTGAGTTGAACTTGAATGTAGTTTTGCCCATCTAGAAGTGTGCTGCATTCAAAACATGTGGGCGGTAGGCAATTCATCAATGCGACTTCCGTTTCCGGTCTGGAGAGCTAAGCAACACAACAGCTTGATTTTGACACTGTTGACTCTTGACTGACATGCTGGCAAAAGTGACGTTGCCACAAGTTGGTCATATTTTTAGGTTGCCTTCACACACACACACACACCCACACACCCACTCACTCTCTCAAATACACACACAGCTGAGCGTAGTTTTGACGCCTGTTTAAAAATTTCAATCACGTCGCGCATATCCTTCACTAGACACGCATTTCAATGGCCAACTAAGAGCTGGCGCTGGTTAGGGGAGGGGCAGCGGCAGGCATGTGCAGGGGCAAGAGTGAGTGCCGCACGTATGCTGCAAACAAAAATGTACGCGAGGTTACATTGAAACTTATGTATATTTGAATAGAATATAATATTATGAACGTGACAAGTTTGAAAATATGCAATTCAAATTTTGAAAAGTGTTGAACCAAATATTGATGCAAAATAATATTGATGCCAAAAATAAAATCGATGTCATGCAAATCTTTATTCAGATATGCATAAAGATTTTTACAAAAAATGAGTATAATTGTAGTGTTTTTTTTTGTGTCAAGAAAACGATCAATCAAAAAAATATACACAATTTATTTAAACATTTTTCCATAAACGTAACGTGTTAAGTATAAAAGTATTTTAGTTATATATTTTACTTTAATTGGTTTAATTGCTAACATTATTTAATTGTTCCACTTTAACTATTTGTGCTCCCCTTGCTTTGATTTAGCCCAATGTTTTCCAATATTTTTACTTGGTCTTTAGCTGGGCGCAGTTGCTCATGGAATAGCCAGCTCCTTCTCCTCTACTCATTTTTGCTGCTAAACTAAACTTTTGACACACAGACCACATACACAGCAACACAGTCACACAAACACACACTCACACACACACACACATACACACACACACATACACACACACACACATACACACACACACACATACGCACACACTCACATGGACTTGTTGTGGCAGGCACGCAGCGTTCGCGACGACTGCCGGAAATGCCAAGAACAACGTCCCAAAACCAGCAACAAAATGGAGAGCAACAAAAATCAACTGTTGGCATGTTGACGATTCTTTTTGGTCCCCCGTCCCTACGACTTTCCCTACTTCCTGACTACGCTGCTGCCCTCTTCCTCTTCCGCTTTGTTGTTCGTTGCGTTTTTTTTCTGTTTTGTGGAAATTTTTGCCAGCGTAATCACGATTAAACTGTCAACGGCATACTAATTAGATTTTTATTTTTATTGCGCTATGACAGCGCCGCGTGACGGCGTCACCAGACGTCCCGCATCCTGTACCCCCCCTGCCCCTGCCCCTGCCCCGTTGCCCCTCTTCCGTTCTGGTTGGTTATAAGAGGGGTCTGCTGCTTAGCAAGCGTTCCCATTGGCTCTTTCCCCTCCCCGCCAGCCGACGCATCATTCCCAGGCGCGCGCGTGCCTCGCATGACCAAGTGGCAGCTGGAGTCCCGTTCTGGTTGCAGCACCTAGTCCCTAGACTTGCTTCTGGCTGTGGCACTTTGTGGCGCCTGCTACTTTGTGATTTATGTCTTATCATATTTATGAAAATTATTGTTATTGATGGTATTCAATATTATGGTTCTTGGAAAGCAAAAAAAAAAAACTCTCTTTGATTGATTGAAACATTGAGAGCTGAAAACTTTAGGACTTTGGTTAACGTTGACGCAATTGATTTAAGATATACGTGTCTAAATATCTAAAAATAGAAATCCCAATTACGTTGACGTGCCAGCAACAATTAATTTCAGGAACTTTTCCTCTTAAAGTCAAGCACTCATATTTTGTGCTCCAGCTCGTTAAATACTCTAAGAAAGCTGTTCTAGATTATTCTTAAGAAAAACTGACTGTGGGTATTAATATTCTGTGGCGTATTAAAGGAGAATTTTTTATAAATATACTCGTATATATATATATATAAGATTTCTAATTATATGCAGCCTTTTTCTTTAGGTAAACCTATAAATAAATTATGAATATATTTTGCTATCATAATTAATCATTAATTGTTGACTCCACAGATATTTTTTTAAACAAATTTAACCTACATTTAATAAACTTATCTAATTTGTTTGTTCATTTCATAATAAATTATGCGGAGTATTTTAACTTTAGTGTATTAATTCTGTTGCTTTTAATGTTTATTTACTATTTTCCTTGCACAAATTTACCACTTGGTGTTTTCTTTATTCCCTGTTTTTTTCTTTTATTTTTTTCCTGTGGACAATTGTTGACAGTGTTGGGTTGTGTTTTTGTTTGGGTCTATTACTTCCAAGCTGTTGAATGCGTTACCGTTCTCAAGAAATAACCCCCACCAGCCAAATCCCCTCCCAGCTTGAGCTCTGCTAAGCTCAGCTGCCAGCGTTGCCACCTCTCCACACATTTCTTTGTCGCTTTGCTTTTGTTAATGTTTTTCCTCTGCCGTTTTTCCTTTTATTTATTTTTTTTTTTTCTTCTTTTCATTAAGTTCTCACCGGCATAGGATGTGAAATGTTTTGTTATGCTTGTGTAGCAGTTGTTGTTGTTGTTTTTGTTGTTGTTGTTGTTGTTAGTGCTGCTGGCTCAGTGGTCCAAGTGCTAATGCGGCCAGACAATGGCGGCGGCTGTTGTTGAGGGGCGGTGGGCGTGAGCTTGAAGTGAAATCGGAGCACACTTTTCAGCGTCTGGATAAAAAAAAAATTTAGTAAAAATACGAAAAACATAAAAACAACAACAATGGAAATGAGTTCCCCGTTTGTTGTTGTTGTTGTTAATTTTGTTGTTCTGCCTGCTGCCAATTACAAAAATGCTTAAATATTTTTGCCAGCAATTTAAAATAATTATTTTATTTGCATGGCCAACAAGCGACCTTTTGTTGCTGTTATTCTATGTAGTTTTTGTTGTTTTATATTAAATGCATTGTATGCTGAAACGTTTCGCACTGAAAACCCCAGCCTGAAGTCCTGCAGTTATGCGGTTAGCTTTTTAATTTATACTCATACATAAAAACCCGGAGCAACCTCAACTTTAACCCAACCCCAATCCCCAACTGCTAACCCCCTTGCCCCTCTCATTACTTATGTGTAAGCTATATATCCATTGTTCGGTTCTTGCTGTTGGGTTCTGAGCAGCGCACAGCTTAAAAAAAAAAACCTTTAAAATGTTTGCCTTTTATTATTTCGCAGCTGAATTCAAAACTTCTTTGTTAAATTCAACATATTGCGTATATCAAAATTTAAGTAATTCTTGTTGTTTACAACCAAAATGCTACGAAGATAGTTCTTTAAATCGCTTAGAATTTTACTGCGTATTGAATTTTATAATATCTAAGAATATTCTTGGAGAAAAAAAATAAATTTCAAGAAAATATTTGTTATTCGTACGTTTGCAAATAAAATTGTTCTAGTTCTTATTTGTTTCTAATGCGTTTATTTGCTTGCCAATTTCAAAACTCAAAAGTTCGGCTTCAGATAACATAAATTTTCGCAGAATTGCATTTTCAGACATATTAAATTGAAAACGTTGAGAGCTGTAAAAAACGAAAGTCGTATTGTTGATATTATATGCAGCATTTAATCCGCAATTTATATTCGAATAGCCACAAACGAGATATTCAGGAACATGAAAAGTTTTAAGTAGTTCAGCGTATTCCAAAATAATAAAAAAAAAAAGAAAAACTGCGTACGAATGGAATATTATGCGTCGTCAGTGCACACTTGCCACATTCGCTATTCAAAAATAAAAATAAGAATTAAATAAAAATACAATAATAAAAAATAAAGCAATAAAAATTATATGGAAATATAAACAAATATAAAAAAAAGAGCCAAGTAGATAAGAGTCGAAATCCACTTAAACAAAAAACAAACAAATTTGGATGAATATGCTGAAAAATTGATGCAAATTTTCTTTCATGCGTCATGTGCACATTTGGGCGTGGCACATAAGAAACAACTTTTGACTGTTGAAGTAAGCGCTCCCATTGGAGTTGGCGTCAGTTCTTGAAAAGCGTCTGCAATAGATTCCTCCCATCATCATCAGCATCATCATCATCATCATCACCGTCAACAGGAGCAGCAGTCGAAAGGGCGTCTGTGCGTTTTCATTATATGCTCATCATAATCGTCATCAACAGGCCGCAGACGTGAGGCCCCAAATGAGTATAGATATTCATATATATATCCATATAGACACACATATACACACATTTATACATATGCATAACCTCATACATATATAAATTATATTCATTTATTTACACATCTACCAATTGATGGATGTTTCTGCGGCGTCTGTGAACTTTTGCGAGTCTTGGTTTGCCGTGGATTCCGCAGCTTGTGAATAACAGCTAACAGCGGATGCCGGACATTGAGTATTCATAGACCTGGAAATGCTCTGAATAATTCTAATTAAATAAGTTATTTGCTTGAACTTATGTTCAGCATGAAAATTAACTCAATAATGTTGCTAAGCAGAGAATAAACAGAGAAAAAAACAATTAACATAAAATATAATATATAAACAATATATAATAAAGCATAAAATATTAACAGTAATATAAAGACTACAAAGTAAAAAAACCAAATTTAATTAGGTAAATTTTATAAATATAAACTTTGGGCAAACACAACAGCTTGTTTACAAAATATTTGAAGAAACTTCTGTTTCTTTGAAAACTCAGAAGAAATTATTATTCTAAGAAATAAACAGTCTACTCTGAGTTGCTAGCATATGGTATTTAAATTATTTGTTTTAAAATTAACATAATACAAAGAAAAATATAAAATAAAAATAGAAAAAAATAAAATAAAATAATTTCTTTGTCAAATATATATTTTAATTTCATTTTCTATTAGGCAACTTCAACATATCTAAATGAATATGTTATGACTTTACATATAAAGAATTAAGAAATGTGTTGGCTCAATATAATTGTGTAGTTATTTTACAGTGTCTACAATTACAGAACAACCAAAATGCAAAACTTTGTCAATAACTCAAACTCTCAAAAGCTGAGGAAAAGCCGCAGCACATTAAAATCACTTTGAAAATTGGGCAACTTTTACCAGCGAGAACAGGCCGAAAAGATTCCATTATAAAATATGGCATACCTCTAACTGTTTTATTTATTTTTTTTTTTGTTGTTGTTGTTTTTTTTAGAGTTTATTTGTGGCTCTGTGGGGCTCTGGTTTCTTTAGCGCTTTTTCTTCCTTTTATTATTATTTCGCACAATGAACGCACTTGGCGCACATTAAATAAACCCCCAAGAAGCATTTATCAAATTTTTCTTTATAAATATTGCCAGTCGAGCAGTAGAGTAGTAGAGCTATGTAGTGCTCTCCCTTTCCCTCTTCTTTGTGTGTGTATATTTTTCAAAAATTTATAAAACGTCAGGTGCGTTGGCAGGTGTGGGGAACGGTGCGGGGTAATGCGCTCTTAATGACAGCAATGAAGATGCCAAAATGATAAACAGCAAAACCAACGGCCCAAAAAGTGACCACAACCAAGTCGTGGGACATTAGAAAGTGGCAAACTGGAAAAAAAAACAAACAAAATTCAGCGAAACTGAAAATGTGTTTGGTCATTTTGCATGAGTCGGTGGAATCGGTTTTGGGTATACAAAATGTTGATGGTTATGCATAATAAACAAATCTCAATTTTTATGTAAAGTTGTGTGTTGCACACGATTTAGATTGTTTATGAAGTACAATTTTATTAAGTGAATATCGAAACAACAGAATCATATATAATAAAAACTAAGATTTATTTTCATTTAATTTTCACTCACTTTTGGGTTTGATACTTATTAGCTGTGTAAAGATTTTCCATTTTCTATGTATTGAACTAAGCTGTAAGCAAATTTTAGGCAAATCTTTTTTTATTATTATTTGTTACCAAATCAGGACAACAATGTTTAAACAAACCAAACATAGCAGAACTTCTCCATCAGACTATCTTTCAACATTTTCAGCAGTGTCTGCACCACGTCAAATTCTTTTGTAAAGATTTAATCAATATTTTAGCCCAGTTTACCAAATACAAGTTTTTATAGCCTTTGAGTTGAGAATGGTGGTCTTCACTTCACCACTCTTATAAATTCTCAAGCATTATTTTCCAGCCTCTGTTGTCTTCATCACAATTCCCATCAACATCATCATCATCATCATCATCATCATCGGCTTCGTCATCGTCATCGTTGTCTTCAGTTTAATGAGTTGCCTTTTGGTTTTGTGTATAAAAATAGCCTCTCATAGAATTCGTCAGCCCATTCAAAGTGCTGCCCGTCCTCCCCCCCTTCTATGCCTAAATTCCATGGCTTATTGATAACAATAAAAATCAACAACAACAAAACATGCCATTCAAATGGTTCAGCTCTGCATTGTGGATTGTGAATCTATCTATCTATTCTGGCATTGTTTGTGCCGAAGGACAGCCAAAAAGGAAGACGAGACGAGGACGAGACAAACCGATGACTAGGGAAAAGCTTTTTCCTAGCCAACATTTGAATGACTCCTCCTACAGCCCAGTTCGTCCCGGCCGCACTTTAAATGTCAATTAGTTGTCAAATGTTTTATGCAGCTCAGTCAACAAAAAAAAAAAAGAAGAAAAATGCTAAGAAAAGAAACAGAAAAGATGTAGAATTTGATGGAGCAGATGAAAAAGTTTTCAACGTATATTTCTGCAAAAAGCACAATGTCGAAATAATAATAATAATTTATAACTATCAATGTCATAAGTTCATGACATGCTCATCAATCAATGCATTAGACAGCTCAACACTAGCTGGGATGGGAGGTGGAAGAGGCATGCCACAGAAATATGGGCAAAAGTTTTTCCCAAAAGACGTTGCCTGTCCAACAATTGTTGTCGATGTTGTTGTTGTTGTTGCTTTTGTTGGTACAACGAAAGTTTCTTCGCCTTTGGGCTGCTTTGCGGCATTGCACATAATTTTGTGTTGCATGCGAATTTCCACGCTACAATTGACAGCAATTGCATTTTTGCCTCTTCGTCGAGTATTTGCCAAAGTTATCGAAGAAATGCTTCGACGGAAACTTATCTATTGACAACATTGCCAAAACTGAGTGGGCGAAATTTGCAGATCCAAAGGATTCGCCCTGCCAAACCAAAAGTGGATTGAGTTGAATTATAATTCGATTTGCTTGGGTGCAAGACCTGAAGAAAGAAATTTCTGCAGAACATATTTGTGTAACTTGAATTACGATTGCAGAGAAAAAAGGAAGCAAACTAAAATCCATATATCGATTAATATTACAAAGAAGCCGAACACAATTTATTTATATCATGTGTACTAAAAATAATTCAGTAATTTGTATAAAAGTGTTAGACAAAATAATAAATAAATTTAATTTTATTATTAAGAGGCTGATAATAAGAAAAAAAAAAAGGATATGTTTTCGTATTTGTATTGCCAGAGCCAAATTTCTACAATTCAAGCCGCAAAAAAAAATTTATGAAGTTGACTGCTTTAGATGCTGTTTTTTTTTTTGTTTTGTTAACTATGTATTTAGAATTTTTTTCTTTTCATATTTACTTCATATTTAGCATTCATTGTAATTTTTTGCTCCTTCTCCTCTTGCTCTTGTCCTGCTGTTGCTCTGCGCTTATTTTATAGACTCCATTTTTGTTAAATTTCCGCTCGCCTGCAGTACATTCATATATTTATGCCGGGAATGAATCTGATTCTCTTTGGAGCTGCATTTCTCTGGCCACGAATTGCCCTAGCAAGACCTCTCCTGTCCTGCCCTGTCCTGTCCTGCTCTGTCTTGTCCTGCCCTGCCCACCCCTGTGCTGCTCTTAATCCTGATCAGCGGAATGTGTCGGCGCAAAAGCCAATTTAAAAATGCCAACAATGATTTATGTTATGTGTTGCTGCCACCACTCTCTGTCTTTCCCCTTCCTTATCCGGTTCGCACCCCTTCTCATTCGCATTTCGCACGTAACTGCAGTAATTTAAATGCCCTACAACATCGCGCTTCAATGTAAACAATTAACCCTAATGATTAACCCTAACAAGGCCCACATAACGCCTGCCTTCTGGCGCTATGTAGCAAATAAAACTTAATGACTTAATGCTCCGGCACAGGTTACGTATACGTTAAGGCTTGCGTGTTTTCGACCAAGTGGCAAAAGTCGCATAATTAAAACAACAATAACAACTACAACAACAACAACAGCAACGACAATGACCGTCATGTTGATACCACTAAAAAATAGTGCTAACTGCTCTATTTATATAAACGGCTCAGCGGCAAGCGACAAAGTCATTGACTTCCTGTCCCTATCGCATAGTGCCGTTAGAGCAAGCGGAAGAGGTGAAGAAGCAATGGATCAGGGGTGGAGCAAGAATATACCATGTGTATGTGTGTGTGTGTGTGTGTGTGTGTGTCAACAATACTGCAGTCAGGGCACAATTAAAGTACACGAGACTCGACGACGGAACAATAAAAAAGAACAACAGTCGGGCATACAAAAAAAAAAATATATTTTAATACTCGACTACAACTAAAAGATACCCTCAGATTGTAGAAATATGAAAAACAAATATATTTATATATATTCTATTAATATTTGTATATTATATTATAGTTATATAAATATATAAATACTCGACTACAACTAAGAGATACCCTCAGAATGTTCAAATATGAAAAACAAATATATTTATATATATTATATTAATATTTAAATATTATATTGATATAAATATATGAATGCTAGTCAACAACTAAGATATATCCTCAGATTGTAGGAATATGAAATAAAATATATTTTTATATTTTATATTATATTATTTTATATTACAAAACAGTATGCAAACGATACTTGATATGGGAATATTTTTTTGAAGATATGTTCTCCTAACACCTATATACTGCTCCTGATATACATATTATTCATATCAAATATATAATAAATATTGTCAGATCATTGGGCACAGCACATTTTGAACTTGCAAGGACAATTACTCTGATCTCATTATTTAAATTCGTTAAGTAGTAAATAGGCTCGCTAATACCCTACATTTTTTTTTTCATATAGTTACAACAAGCAGAAACCAACCAATGGGATGACAATGGTCGGTGGAGCCTCTCTCCTCACCCGTTGGGTGCTCGCACAGTTGGTGGCAGTTATAAAAAGCCATTATAAACATATGTGCAAACGGGTCCTTTTTCTCTCCCCACCCCGCCTCCCGCTGCATGCTCCTTTACAGCAGTTCAAGTGTTTCCGCATTGCCAACTATCTACGCACAGAAGTGTGAGTAAGTGTGTGTGTGTCGAGGAGAGGAGGGGAGAGGAGAGGAGAAAGGGGTGCTTGTAATGTCTTTCTGTTTGCCTAGCTAAGCAATTGTGTCCATGCCAACATACATGTATGTGTGTTTGTATGTATGTCTGTGAACATTTTTAAATGCCCGCTGATAAGAGCGTAATTTTTGAGATATATTTACATGTGGACAACTTTAAAAAGAATTTAGTTTGACTGGTTTCAAAAATATATAAAAGAATTTGAAATAAACAAATAATTTGTTAAATTATAATTGAATATAGGAAACCTGTACACAAAAACTAACTATAAGTCAATGAGTAGTTAAGCCTATTTATATTTAAAGCTATAATATCTTGGTCAAGGAATATTTAGTATTTATTTATTAAAAAACTAATTTTAAGCCAATGAATAGTTAAATTTATTTATATTTAAAGCTAAAATATGTTGGTCAAGGAATATATAGTATTTATTTAATATTTATCAAATGTATTATTTTATATAGTTAAATGTGTAGCGTTAATATAAATTTACTATACTGACATTTGTTAAAAAATTATGTTTGTCCACATTACATAAATAAGGGACAATATTTTAAATAATTTTTGCTGCCATTTTTTGAGCAACAAAATAAAATTTGAGGTAATAAACTTATTTCAGTTAGAAGCAACTTTTGCGTGCTACAATTACTTTCCTTGTCACCCTCTCTCCCACGCACTCTCTCTCTCCCTCTTTCTCTTCTCTCTCTTTCACTCTGTCTGAATATTTTCCTTCCATTTTGTCACATCTATCACCTAACCTTAATTTTGACAAGTGTTTGTTAAAGTAAGTTAATAAATGAAACAGCAAACTGACCACAAAAAATGTTTACACACAAAGTTTTTAAGCAGTCCGCCTCAAACTGTGTTTTTTGCGGACATTATATTATAATACTCGGTTTGTCTTCCTTTTTAGCTTGACATTATGTGTCTGGTTTGCTTGCCTGCATTTTTGTGTACTGTTTATATTTTGCTAACATTTTTGAGCGCTCCATTGTTTGGCCAAAGTGAAATAGTCGCCACGCGCACGCACAGCAACAAACACACACACACACATACACACTCACTCACACGCACAAACAAAATGTGAAATTAAATGGCAAACAGGGCTGAAATCCACAGAATTTTAGTCAGTCCGCCCAAAAAATGGTCGCTTTTTGTTTGTTTATTTAGGTGCCAACGGGATGATTACAAATAATTTGCTTAAAATGTTCCATTCGGCTGCACGCAATTGCCGCCGGTTGTTTTGTCAGGCTGTTCACAGTTTTCGGCCCAAAATAGAATGTAAATATATAAACAGGTTTACTGCAATATATATATATATATATATACAAATATATTTAGTATATATGTACCTATACATTTTGCCCGGCATGTTGCCATTGCTTGGTATTTTAATTGAAACCTGTCCCAAACTTGGTCGGCGACAAATTTGAGCACAGTGGGTCAGTTCTATTAATTTTATTGTCAAATTAAAATTTATATCAAAATACTCAGTTTCCTAATGCCGAAAGTAAGATTTGAGAAAATCCCAACTACATTTGGAATATCTCATAAGCTGTGCGTATTCAGCCCCTTGTCAAATGCCTCGTTCCATTTGCATTTAATCCACATTACACGCAAATTAATTGCCCATAATTAATAAATTTGAGCACTACTCAAATCGCCAGACAATCGCAAAGGATTAGGGCATCAATCACTCCCCTCAATATCCAACAGCATGACGCAAATTGTAATTAAACTTTCACAGCTAAACACATAATTTGTACACTGAATTTTGCGCATAGTTGTATAAAGCGGGATTTTAAGAGTCTGTCCAAGAGTCAAAGCCAAGATGCAAGACGACGACCGGCGGGTAGTCATAAATCTCTCAAATTCGTCGTTAACTCTGCATTTGATGGCTTCGCTATTGGAGCTACATCCTAAACCAATTATAACTCACGCCAAAATGTGATAAATCAATAAGGCGTCCTTTGCACTGCCCACAAAATTCACGCTGGGTGTTTCTTTAGTATGTCCAAAAATTCGCTCCTTTAACAATACTTATAAATAAATTAATATACGAATTTTCCGAAGATTGATACAACTAGAAAAAATTAAGTATTGTATTCGAAGTTGCCAAAAGCTTTTTCTTTTTATATAAAGTCTGTGAGTATGCAATTAATTATTTTGATTGATTTTCTTTATTAAAGAATCATTTTTGGTATATCAGCTGACAACAGAAAATACTGCTGAGCAAATTCCTAAAATTCACAAAATAAACTAACTTATATTAAACAGCAGCTGGGGCCTTCAGCTCTACGCATATTTTAATTTAAAAAAAAAAAAATTAAACTGAATTTCGGCATAAATATTTTTATATTGTGTGTGACACAAATCGTATTAGATAATAATAAAGTTTTGATTTAATATTTTTTATTTGTGTTTTGTTTTTATTGGCCATTTATTTTGTATTTCTATTCAGCAATTTATTAAAATGTTCTCTCATTTTCTATCTCTTTTTAGGTAATTGATTATACAATGAAATTAATTTATGTGTCTGTCTGTGTCTCTAAATCTCTGGAGTCGCTTGAGTAAGTATCAGGCTATATTTCACGCATTTGAGTAGTACGAAAAACAACTACTAAATAATTGTTAATGTATTACGAATAATTTATGGCACTATTTCATAAAAAGCAATAATTTTTCAATATCAAACCAGGCGGCAAACTGGCAAAAACATGGGGAGTGGGGTGGCTAGGGCAGTTCCAAAATGTTTTTGCTACACAGTTGCAGTTGAAGGTTTCCCGCTGTCCCCCCCGCCCGTTCCGCTGTGATTGCTTCGTTTGCTGCTGGCTGCTTGCGTAATAAGCTTGATAAATAATAAAAGAGCGCTGGTAAAGCAGGGGAGCCTCGCTGAAGGTGGCTGAAGGGGGTGGCTCGGGTTGAGCTGGGTTTCGGGTTACTGTCGCTACAAAGTGAAATTTATCATTTTTCATAGCTGCAAGCTGCACTTTCTGAAACATTTCACTCAGCGCCAAGTGGCGTCTGAGGAGGGTACAAGGGGGGGGGGGGGGGACTCGACCCCCCAACATGGCCCTAAACTCATATTTTTGGCTGCTTAGACGTCAGCATCTCAAAAGGGCTGCTCATGTTTGTTATTGCTGCTGCTGCTGCTGCTCGGGATGCTGGCAAATGTTTACGGAAAGAGATTAATTGATTCCACTTGGCTGCATACAGAGTGTCCCTGCTCAGTCTCACAGAGAGTAGCCAGGGGACACAGCCTGCTTTACTCCCTTAACTCTCTGCTAAACTCCCTTTTCATAGCAGCCAGTCGGGTTGAGGTGGTAAATGTTGCTGAGTTTGTTTGCGGATCTTTGCTAACGGCCGTTTTAGTATGGTAAGTGGTATGAAATTCCACAGAGCCGATTTATAATAGTTGTCTCACAGATAATGTGCTTGGTAACTGAATTTCAATCATTATAAGTATTTCTTGCTTCACGCTTGCACAGCCAAAACCCATTTTGCTGCTCTGCCAATTGCCGTTTTGGCCAGCTACTTCTTGTGATTGGACAAAAAAAAAAAAAAAAACATTAAATCGAAGCAAAGTGTATTATGCAATTACAGTTAACTGTACATCATTCGTTATATTTTTTTTGAAAATAAAAATCCATTCGTCATAATTATATCATTTATCAATACATTTTTGCAAGTTGCATTTCCGTTTGATAAAATGATTTAAATAATGAAGAACTATCGATGTTTAAATATTCATTTATTTATTTCAATATATATATATTAAAAAGAAATACAAATAAATATTTTCTTATTAACAAATAAAACTGGTTTTTAATGAGAATCTTACTTTGTGGTTTTCCATTATTTGTGCATTAAATTCGCTTAAATGGGAAAATGCAAATAAATTTAAAATTTAATATAGTTGTTGTAATGCACCTCAGCTGCAAGTTGCAAGTTACACACAGAGTAATTAATTAAAATTTTCAATCATGTAAAATTCTGATTACAGCCCAAATTATGTAAAACAAAATGTTGCCTAGCAACTGCAACCGTCAATTGTGCACCAACAAAGGGGCAGGCTTTAACTTTTATAAAGCTGCCACAACAATTTGAAAAAGTGCATATGGCAACGACATACATATATATATATATATATATATATATATATATATAAGTATATATATACGTTAACTATTGGTATACCTTACATGATTAAAACTTTATAAAAGGCTTGCAAAAAGGATTTCGCAGCTGTTTTTATGGCTGCTGTTGTTGTTTTTTGTTGTTGTTGTTGTTGCTGCTGTTGTTGTTGTTGTTACTGGCGCCAGCGCAGTTAACAAGTCCTCAAAAACAGCAGCAGCGCTTTTTATAGTTTGGCAGCAGCTGCAAAACTTTTTCTCAAAAGTTGTCACAGGCGCCAGTCTTGGCCAAGTTGATGTTGAGGTTGCTCTGAGCCTCGCCCCATCATTTAAGCCAAGTCTCTGCCAAAGAAGCAAAGCCAAACATTTGCGACATGCTGCAGAGTTTAATGTTTGACAAGCAAAACATGCAACGCCCACCGTTGCTCTCACCCCTACCCCTACCCCTACCCCTACACCAACTGCAGCTGCAGCAATTGTTACCACACACATCCTCTCTCCCTCTCCCCCTCTATCTCCGCACACATTTGCGGCTTTTTGTTTTTTTTTTTTGATAACTTCAGCTTCAGCTTGTCAGCCATTGAAAAGTGACAAATAGATTTAATTGCTTGCAGAAGTTTTGCGCTTTCAATACTCTTATTTTGCGCCTTTTATTTGATGTTCTTTTTAATTTGTTCTTCTTTTTTTTTATTTTATTTTGCAAAATTGTTTGTGTGAAATTGACGTTTTAATAATTGCTTGAAATTACGTTTTCATTTGCGCCACTAATAACAATTCTGAATTAAATTTTTTAAAAATTGTTAGCTGCATTTAATTTAATGTACTCTTTATATATATCAACTTGGTATATATATATATAAATATATATATATACTGTGTACTATATGGATCTGCTTCCTATAGCACAATCGCCCGCAGCGTCGTTTCATCTGCATTAACATTTTAATGGAACCCTAGAAAAATGATTAAAATTTTAATTTCATGCGGTTTATTTTTGCTATTTTAAAACGTGCAGAGGGGGAGTAACGGGGATGTGACGATGTGAGGCAAATGGTTGAAGAATCAGTAAAAAGTTTCTAGACTTGGTAAAACTTGTCATTATTTCGCAATTATTTTATTATTTTTATTATTTGTTATTTGACTTTTAGCTGACTACTGTATAATGATGACAGTTTTTAAATATTCATATCACATAAATAAAAGCTTCAATTTAAATGTAATTTTTATATTCTGAAACCATCATGAGCTCAATGGATAAAAATTTAAATTTCT
This sequence comes from Drosophila melanosoma, assembly GCA_035042045.1. Lineage (NCBI taxonomy): Eukaryota > Metazoa > Arthropoda > Insecta > Diptera > Drosophilidae > Drosophila > Drosophila melanosoma. The sequence continues at coordinate 443,739 of JAWNLY010000203.1, read as the reverse complement.
TGCACGTATTAGGAAGGAAGTATTTATGAAGTATTTCCAAAAAATTGTATATACATTTTTGATCATGTTAAAAAACTGAACAAATCCGATTAACCATTTTAATGAACAATCGAAATCATGATTTATTAGAGTTTTTTTTGTTTTGCAAATGTTAATACAAATCCGTTTTAATGAATTATTTTCTATAAGCAAAGCCTTTCAATTGATATAAAAATACAAATAATTATAAAAAAAAGCTCAATTACATCTTATTTATTTTATTGAATTATTTTCTATAAGCAAAGCCTTTCAATTGATATAAAAAATATAAACAATTATAAAAATGCTCAATTACATCTTATTTATTTTAATGAATTATTTTCTATAAGCAAAGCCTTTCAATTGATATAAAAAATATAAATAATTATAAAATTTGCTGATTTACATCTTATTTATTTCATATTTGTACAATTATATTTTATTTTATTTTTTTAAACCAATGACAAATACCAACCATTTTCAAGATTTACATAAATGCTAAAGGTTATTTTATGTCATTATCAAAAGACTCAACTTTCGCTATTTAATGTCGCAGAATATTACGATAATTGCGGCTACTCAGTTCCTGAAGCATAAATAGAGAATTATGACTTTTCACAGCATTAACGACAACATAAACATAAAAAATGGTAAAATAAATAAAAACATAAATTCAGCATTATTGCATTTTTTATTTTATTATAAAAAAAAATACTGAAAAATGTCAATGCAAATCAAATTAATTTGAATGGCATAACAGCCATTAAAGAAGTGTTATGAACTGTTTATTGTGGCCAATTGAGACAAGAGAGAAACGCTAAAAAAATATATACAAAAAAAATTTAATTTATTGAGAATTTAAAGCGCTTTGAAATTTTGCCGTTAAACATCGACAAAAAGATTGCGAATTGGCTGACCAAACATGGGGGGGGATCAAGCACAGGTTAGCAATATGCGTGTGTGTGTGGGTGTGTTTAGGTGTTTATTGGATTATCTTACTGTCGCTAGAAGGTTTCCCGCTGCCTGCTGTTCATCCTGTTTGGCCTGCTTCTCCTCCTTGTCCTGTTTGTCAATACTAATCTGCTGCTCTCGCACACGACTGAAATGACAGAACCACTAGAGTTGCACCACACGCACACACACACACACGCATACAGGAGGGGCAGGTGGGGCAAGGGGTGACAAGCTCCTGCTGCGATTGCGACAACACAATCAATGTAGAAATCGAAAGCAGCGGGTATTTTGTGAAGGCCGTGAAGGCGACTCTATTTGAACCGGAAATCAAAATAAACAACAGCAAATCAGTCAAACAAACAAACAACAAACAAGAACGAGACTCTGCCTAAAAGCAATAAGGTCAAAATGTCTTTCCGCCCCCACACCACACCTTAATACCCATCCCATGGACATGACAAGGGGCAATTTTTGTGATACAGCTACTTCAGCATGTGCAAGTGTGTGTGAGTGCGTGTGAGCGGGAGTGTGTGCGGGTGTGTGTACACCAAACATGTGCTCCAATAAAAGCTAATGGCACTCTTCCAATCAGTCGGCCACTTTTAGGCCAAGCCAAAATAGTATTGAGGTTTTACCAATGTTTTGCCACACATTAAGAGAGACTGTTGCGAAAACTTCTTACAATTAGCTGCAAATGAATGGCAGCTCTTCTCTTTTTATCAATAATTAAAATATTGAAAATATATATATTTATAGCAATAACAATTAATTTACTAATGAATATTTAAACCTCAATTATGTTTTTATAAATGCTTAAGGATGAAAGAAATTAATTAATTGACAAATGTTTATAAGTTATTCAACATATTTTCGAGTGTTAATACTTGATTAACTCCACAATCAAAGGTAACCAATAGCTACCCAATTATAATTTGTATAATTCCGTCAATGTAATTAAAATTGACTAAATCCATTTCAAACAGATTAAATCAAGTGAAAAAGCGTCATCAAATTTTCTGCATTTTATTTTGATTCAATTTATGGACGACATCAAAAGGCAGGTGACAGATGCTTGGACTACGAGTAATGCCATTTATAGCCACGCCCACAAGTTGCCTACTTCAAGTTGTTTTACATAATGTAACAAGATGAGAACTTTAAGAGGAGCAGAGCGAAAGGGGACTTTAGTTCGTCAGGCATATTTTATGTTCGCTGCTTCAGTTTGTGGATTTTCCTCGTGTTTTTTTTTGTTTTTTTTTTTCTTTATTGTTGTTGCAACATTGACCACTAAAGTTGCCATAAAGCGGCATTAAATTTGTGTTCTACTCGAGTTTCTACGGTGGCACTATAAAAAAGTGGCACTTGAGTGGCCGCTTTTTCAATGGGTTTTAAGGTGCCTCCATTTCAACCCATTGCCACCCCCGTCCCTCCTCCAACCACCCATCTCACCAGTTTCGTATTTCCAAGACTGCTGAACATATTTAAGTGCAAATGATGTTGTAAATACAATTTTTAGCAAGAAAAATGTCTTCATCATCAAGTGGCTTCCCGCTAACGGTCGATCCCTTCCCCTTCCCCTTCCCCTTCCCCTCCCTCTGCCACCTTCTTTTTATCCCCAATACAAAATGGCGTAAAAGCTTTAAAGCTGCCTGCTGTGGCCGTTGTTTTTATTGATGTTTTTGTTGTTGTTGTTGTTGTTGTTGTAGTAGCCAAAAGGTTTGCTAAGTGGAAATGGGTGCTTTGTGCTGAAAGCGTTAGTAATGTGGGTAAATTGGGGTGGGGTGGGGTGGGGTGGTGTGGTACTAACTGTGTTAAAATGTTGTTTATGCATGGGCTGAGCGTGCATCGGAAAAAGTTTTCATTTGGGGATAAAGCTAACAAAATTTCGCAGCTGTAGCCAAAGAGCATCAATTGAAAATAATTCGTAAAACACGTTCTATTAAAAATCTATATATTATTTTTTTCAATGTTTTAAATTTAGAAAGAAAAACAAACAGTATTAAAGCATAAAAATCATAAGAATCTAGTTTAACTTTCCTCAAACAACGGAGAAATATTTATAATACATTAGAAAATAATTCCTAAATTTGGTTACATTAAATAATAACAAATATTTAAGGACAAAAGATATTTAAAAAAAAAAGATAACATTTTCAATCATTCAATTGAATTTAGTGAAAATGATTAGAATATAAAATATATAACGAAATTAATTAATTGTGAGAGCCGGGATTACTTCTGGTTACAGTTCTCCTGCTGACCTGCCAAATGCAAGTGAAATCTCTGCCAACGATTGCAAATTGGCTTTAACCAATTGCCAAAATCCCAGCTAAAATCCAAAATCCTTAAGGCTCTCTGCTTAAACTCCAATGCGGCATAATAAGCTGAACCGATTTAAAGACGGCCAAGCCAAAAGCAGATATTGGATGGGCAACGCTTCACTAGCTGCCAAGCAGAGCTGAGCAGAGCAGAGCAGAGAGTTCCACAAAAGCGAGAAAAAAAATCATCATTACCAGAAATGTCCTGCAGCGTCAATTTGCGGACGCCGTTGGCATTGTGCCCTCTGGAGCCCCTGGAGCCCCTGGAGCAGGAGCAGGAGCCAGCAGACCAGGCCCTTAGCCAGACACTTAAGTCTAATGGTTTTGTCAGCCACGCCCCCTTGGGGCATGGGCGTGGTGCTCTTGAGTGCCACTGCACGCATACAAATTGACAATTTTATTAGCTACATAAATTAGTGCAAATAATCAATAAGCAATGTGCCAAAAACCAGACGAGCCAAGACAAAATGGTCAAAAGCACTGCAATTGCGGCATAAATTCAATTTATATGCCACAATTGCCGTTAAGATGCTGCAAAGCTCTTAGTGCGTTAATATTTGTGTGTCAATTAGATTCTTGAATTAACCTGTCTGGCACAGCCCCTCTCCGCTCCCCACTGCCCACATCTGCTATATTTCTTTTAATCTTATTTTCCGCCTGCAGAGAACTCTCCGTTCTTTGCCGTGCTCCAACTTGGCTAATTACTTAATTTGCGAGCATTTGCGTATTGCATATTTTGAGGTGGTTGCTGGATCAAAGAAGGGTAAGAGGAGTATTCCACTGGGGGAAGGGGCTGGCGTTGCATCCATTCAACAAGGTTTCAAAGGGCTACCAACTGAAGTTTGCTCCCAGCTGTTAGCTCTTGTTGATCCTTTCAATTGCTGTGTTAATTAGCCAAGTCAAAACAGTTTGCTTATTTCAAAATGAATTCTCCAAACTTGACAGACATTTCGCTCAAATTTTTCAGCTCTCTATTAAAAAAAAAAATCTACTGCACTTTATGGTTTTTAAATAAGCTAAGTGATTAGTACATAATTTTTCAGAGTGTGCTTTGATAAATTTGTTTGACGGACATAGATATAAAATACAATGCTTTGACTATTTTTGTAATTATTTATAGCCACTGCTCAAAGTTATAGTGGAAAAATTAAAAATGAAAAAAAAAATTAGTAACTAAAATGTTATTATTTCGTTATAAACAAAGCCTTTCCAAAGTGATTTGCAAATTTTGTGACAAACTCTTTAAAATAGGCAATTTTTTCAAAAAATGACTGCTCAAATAATAAGTAGTACTTTTTTATTGACTACATTTTGGTTTATAATATTTATATATATATATTACATATTTATATTATATTATTATATTTTTTATTTATATTATTTATATAATATATTTTTTGATAAATTTCGTTGATACAAATCAATATTTTGCATTGATACTTTGGTTACATGGGATTTTAAAAATACAAAATTTAATTCTCCGTCCAGCGAATTGTGAGAGTTGCCTAAACTTGAAATTCTAGAAACAATATTCAAGCCCAAAAATATTTAATTAAATCAATGCATTTATTGTATTATATATATTCTTTTTTTCTATTAAAGTCATGTACAGCAAGCAACTAATTAAAGTCGTGTCGTGAGTCGTGTCACGCAAGTCAAGCACGATTTGAATTTTTGGTGTATTTTGTTAGTTGGTAAGCATTTCCTTCTCATTTCAACATCGCACTTATCTGGCACTCATCATCATCGCCTGTAGTTGGCTTCAATGAATGCAAATTCTTTGCTCCGGTTCACTGGCTGTTGGCCAAGTTGAAAAGAACTGGAAGGCACTACAGTTAAATGCCGGAAATGAAATATACAAGCAAAGCGACAAATAAGGCGGGACCCGGATGAGAAGAGGCAAAGGGGTTTCTCGACTTACACAATTTGCTGTCAAACTTAACTGAAATTAGAACGTGATTAGATTTCATTTTAGGCATTAAGCACAGCAACTGACAGCCAGCATGACAGCTTAATTGGAGATGGCGTCTTTTGGGTCTGGTCTATTCGGGCTTGAAAATGATATTTTGAGCACGCAAATTTATTGATAATTAACTGAATGCTGCAGATAATCAAAAAGCGAGCTATATAAGGATATGAATGGAAATGGTAGAAGTCGAGCTGGACACATTAATTATATTGTGCATAATTAACAAATCTCGACTTGAAGTCGCACACGCACAACACACACACAATCACACACACACACAGATTAAAGGAAAATCTGCTCGGTCAAGCGTATTAATTAAAGCCGAATTGGGTCCACACAAGTAGAAGTTATTAGTTGATATATATATATATATATATAGATAAAGCTGGTGCTCAGTCTAAATTATGGTATTAATGGCTACGCAGAAATGGCATCAAATTATCTCATAATTGGTCAGGCTACTTAAGCGCAAATAAATACATATGTTTCTATATATATATATATATATATATACATATATTTGTCTGGCAGCAAAAGTAGATTATCAAGTGAAACTAAAGCCAGTGCGGCATGTCGTCTGTCAATGACAGTTAAACACAACACCTATGTCAAAGTCCAAACATGGCCAAAAAGAAACAAAGGGCGTATAACAAGCCGACACGTAACACGCAGCAGCCAAAACACAACACATGAAAAGACAACAGACAACAGACAAAAGACAACAGACAAAAGACAACAGACAAGAGACGAGAAGTTAGCCTTAATCGCTTCGAAGTTAAACAAACACAAATAGATTGGTTCAAAGTTCAGTCAATACACGCTGCCAGAAGTCAAATTGTGACAACTGTTTGTGGCTCCTCTGCACTAAAAAGTAAAAGTTGGCAACCAAAGTGCCCAGGCCTAAAGGCAAAAACCAACCAGCAAAGGGCGTCAACAGCCAGGCAACAAACCAGAATGCGAGAAATGTCCTTTAGGCCCAATTTTGGTTTTATTTTGGCTCTCATGTTTCCGATCGATGGTTATTGGCTAATAAAACAGCTTTATGGCTAATATTGCCCCCTGCCACAATGCACATATAATTTTATATAGATATCTTGACTAAGACAACAACTTTAATTTGTAGTCCCCCTTTTTTTTTTTGGTCGACTTATTTTTTTTGCCTGCTATTCATGTTGAACGCATTTATTTATCCTATCATGCGGCAAATGAAAAGCTTAAACGACCGCTCCCCCTCATTACCTACATCATCATCATCAGTTTACACTAGCTTGGAGTGGGGGGAGGGGGTGTGAGGGGGTTTGCTTTATTTTGCATAAATGCGAATGCTCGTCTAGGAGAATCTAATTAGCTTACAGACATCGCAACATTTCATTAAACAAATGGTCCCAAGTGTATAATTTTAATACGCAATTACAACCAACTCAGCGCCACTCAATTGGCTGATAGTATATACATATATATATATATATATATATAAGGCATAAGCCTGGGAAATAAATTTGGTTTGATGCTCATTGCGTTGGCGGTTACCTACGCAATCATCGGGTTGCCTGGCACTCCCTACGAAGGGAGACTGTTCCGTTGGGTGGGCTTTAAAATTATTTGATAATTTATGCGAAAATTATGTGACAATTGGGCGAAAAATGCGGCTCCAGTTGCCGGGCAACATAACTCAACTGAACAGAACAGAACACAACACGTTCGGAACTGGTTGGTGGCTTAGGAATCTGGTTTATTTGAAATTGTGGTGTCATCATCAATCAATTAGTTGCCATGTCGAAAAAGAGGAGACACAATCAGATCTCATACCTGGCCGTGCGTTCCCGCTCCGCGTACGACTCCATCTCCTTAATGTCGTTGAAGTTGCTCTTCGGGCACACAAACTTCAAGAACTCGAGGAGCACAAAGTAGATGGACTCCAGCATAATTATAATCGACGCAAACAGAGATTGCACTGCGGCCAATGGGAGATGGTGTTATGTGGATGTAGACAGCTGGCCAGGTACAATTGATGATGGACACGGTGTAGGTGTGCCCAGATAGCAAATTGACTTGACCAGCGCTGTGAATCAAGCGGAAAACATGAGATTAGTTTTGGCACTCCTAATTATCTTTTACTCACCAGCAGCAAGCGTTTTTCCAATGCGTTGAATTTTTTGAAGCGACTTGTGTTTTGTGCTTTGATACTTTAATTTCATTTCTGGAATCCAATTTTTCAAAGCAAAATCATTATGTTTGAGTGAAACTTAACTTGCTCAAAGCCTACTTATAAATTGTAATAATTTGTTTAGTTTGGAGCAATGTTAATTATCCACTTTTTACCTCGAATTTCCAATTAACGCACCCGCAAAAATGTCAACCACCGCGTCTCAATTACAGATCAGTTTTGTTGGTTATTCTACCCCCCTCCCCCTCCAAATCGGTTAACCGTTTAAGACCACAAATTCGTGTTGCCTGAATTATTGAAATCTCTGAATTTGTGCTTAACTATTAGATTAACGCCTTTCCGCATAGTTAATGAATATTATACCAGCTACTCAAATCTGTTGCCTGTGGCTCATTGCCCAAAAAAGCAGCTATGCCAAATTACTATACATAATTACAGCACTGGATTACAATCGATAAGTTTATTTTAATTTCGATACCTTTTTTCTGTCTACATTTTGAGGCTTGACATTAAATATTCCGTCAAACACACAAAATCTGTGGCTAAGCCCCGATTTATGCTGTAAATATTATTCAATCACCTATCGGAAAATATTTACCCCTTTTTCCATGGTAATTAAGTGCCACACATTGTGCACCTGTGCACACACAACAGTTGCTTAAACAATTCCGCCTCAATTTGCCACGCCCACACTTTGTGTATTGTCATGAATAATGATAATATCTAAAAACAAAAAGGAAGTTGAAATTGTTTTAAATTTAAATATTTTTTGTACGTTGTCAAAAATATAAAAAAAATCGTTGCATACTTTTAGGGATGGTGGTTAATATTAACCCCGGGCAACATTTAAAATGCAATCAATCAAAGCCGAACTTGGGCGGCAATTCGGTGAGTTGATTTTGTGGGCGTGTCCAGAATAAAAGCCGCAACAGCGCAAAATTGAAATTAATTATTATGCATATATCAACATTTGTATGCATAAATAAAAGGCATACATATTTATATTAATGAATTACCCGGCACTTATGTGTTTATATATTTAAAATACATATAAAATACAATTTGTTTATTCATTGTATATTTTTTTTTATTTGTATTTCATATTATTTGTATTTCATTGTGCATAATTTTTAAACAACTGCTTATTAGCCCGTTTTCAGCCTCAGTCCGCTGACAATTTAATTGAATATTAATTTGCGTTTTCCTTGCAGAAATGGTAATGTGAAAGTACAGTTAAAATGCTTTCAGCTTATACTTAAAAACAAAAAAAAAACACCAAACGCGAATTCGCCGCCGGATCGAAAATTAATTAAGCGTTTATTTAATATGCCAACTTTTGTTGTTACTCTTCTGACTTGTCGCTATTTATTCAGCTGCGTCGACTTAATGATCAAATTATGATTTTCTTAATTGCGTCAGATTAACAAAAGACAAACCAGTTTGAAGGTTATTTAGACCTGTCTTTAATTTGAGTTACTTTATTTTTGGTTGCTAAACAACAATTTTGTGCTTCAGTCATTTTGACTGATCTGAAAATGAGCGAAATTTTGTGCCTATGTTTTTGGCCTAAACAATAAAGTTAGTATAAGTTAAATAAGACTTTCGAATTTGAAAATCACATCTTTTTCGGATTTCAGTTAAATTATAAGAAGAGGTAAAAATAAATTTTATTTTATTTATTTTATAAGAAGAGGTAAAATCAAATAAAAGCAGACAGTTATTTTATTATTGGCTTCTTTTTCCACAATTTGTGCCTTCTGTTTAGTGATAATGTCATATTTCCAGTTTAAAACATTTATAAAACATTTTTGGCTTTATTATTTGCTTACTCTATGATCGATTTATTTTATAATTTTTGGTTGCATTATTAAATCTAAATCATTATTAATGTAATATTTACTTAAGTAACGACTGTCACAATTCAGTTCTCTGACACATCAAATTGCATCTTGCATTAATTGCATTATCAATTCAAAAAAATGAACTGTTTATTATTAAAAATTCCATTACCAGCTAGCCAAGTTAAAGACCCATTGGAGATTTTGAGGCATCAGCATTAACAAAATCAGCAGCAACAAAAGCAAAAACTTTCTCAATGGCCACTCAGAAGTTGAAGCTGAGCTCTTTGGGCAGGGGCCACTTCACTTCATCATCGTCATTGGCATCGTTCACAGACCGCACACTCTTACAATTATTGCCAACCACATGGACATGGACACGGACGCGGAACATGGAGCATGGCATATGAACATGAACAAGGACATGAACAAGGACATTCTCGGCTGCATGAAATGGTGTTCAATTTTTCGCATTTTGCACAGGCAACGCGACGGGCGGAACGCTGCCTGAATGATTCCAAGCGACTACTGTTGCTCTCCCACCTGCCACATGCAACACGCCATATGCCACTTGCTACCTGCAAACTGCCAGCCATAATAATATTAAACAATACATATAAATCACTCAGCTCTCTGACAACGAGCCAAACGTCCAGCAGGCAAGCTGGCAATCCGGCAAAACTGGCAGACCCGGCCAACCCGGCAAAACCGGCAAGCTCGGCAAACCCGACAACCGGGCAACCGGGCAACCTGGGGAAATGGCTCTGACAGGCTGAAGGTTTTCATAAAAATTTACCGTCATAATGCTTATTTTAAAAGTCAATATGTTCGCTGCCTGTTATTTTAACACCCAACATGTCCAGGTGCCAGAGACCAACATCCTCTTTCTCATATCCATTGTCGAGGTCAGCTGGCAACAGGAGCAGGCAACAGCAAAATGTCAACCAACAACACAACACAACAAGCAGCAAACAACAAACAGCACACAAAATAAAGCCAAAGTGAACAACAAAAAAAATATGCTGGCCAAAAGGGAAGCCAGTCGGAGAGGGCCCGCAGCCATCTAAAGTTAAGCGACACATGTCACCTGGCCAAAGCCCTCAAAGAAATATGGGATGGTTTGCCACTCCGGCTGCTCCGGCTGCTGTTCCGACGGCTATAGTCGATTTACCTCTTTTTTCTTTTCTTCTTCTTTTTCTTGTTCATATCCGGCCCGCTGTCTTCCGCTTTATATGACATGATTATGTGCAAAAGTGCAACAGGCATCCAAGCCAGTCAGGCTATTCAGCTATTCAGTCTGAACGGCCGATAAAACCCCCTCTGCCATCAACCATTAACCCTCTCCCTGCTCACCTGACGCGATGTCCTCAAGCGTTGCCAACACGCTGCACGTGAATGGATTCGGTTGAAGTCAGAAGCTGCAGTTCGGCTTCGTTGACCTCCTGCCAGTGTGATCCCATTTCAGATATGATCTAAGATAATAAACATAATATCGAATCTTTTCACTCTAAAGATAACATTCTACACATATTTAATTTGAAGTAGAAAAAGTTAAATAAAATAAAATAATTGGCAATATTTTTTAAACTGCACAAGTAAAATGTGAACATTTTGTTACAGCTTGGATTGCTTGTTATTTCAATCTGTTCAATTAGCTGTGCCCAATCAGGTACAATGGCCGCGAATGGGTTAATTCGATGAGTGTTTTACACGCCGCTAAAAATAAACGTCATCTGCTCTGCTCGTGTAAAAAGCTCCCCAAAATCGCCTCGCTGCTGCTGCCTGCTTTGACCCACTTTGCAGGCAGAGCACGCTGTTGCTGCTGCTGCTTATCGGCGAGCGGCGTTGACGCTGCGGTTGCGTTGTACTTTTACCGATAAAAAGAGAGAGAAAAGTAAAGAAGAAGAAAAATGATGTAAACAACAAAACCGAATTTGGTGGGCGATGACGTGTGCGTTGTCTGCGCTTGCTGATCGCCTGTTAAATTAGCAAACTATTTAAAATGTTTTAAACTTTTTTACGCTCTCTGCTGTTAAATTTTATAAACAAAATAAAAATATTTATATACATATAGAGAGAGACAAACAACAATAAACTGTTTACATATTGAGTTTTGCTGATCGCCAAGATCTCAATTTATGAGGCAGCACCGTCGTCTTCTTGTTTACCATAATTCTCGGCCCGGGCCACAGAAATGAGTAAGTACTTTGCTTGTCGCGCGGCGATCGTCGAGTGTCGAGTCGTATCTCGATCGCTACTCCCACTCTTTCTCTCTCTCTCTCTCTCTCTCTCTGTCCCAGTGCTTCAGTCTCGCTCTTCTGTCTCGTCGATAAGCCCTCAGCATAGAGGTGTTTTTTTGCTGCTACGGCGTAACGGTAATTCCGTAAAACTATATGGAATACGGTATTATTTTGTACTAATTCGAATAGGCGTACAGCTTTCAAAAGCAACTTGTCTCGCACACAGCCATGTAAACAGTGACAACTCACTGATAATTTCGCAGTCCAATCTTATATATATATATAAATATATACATATCTATATATATATATATATATATATATATATATATATATATATATAGGCTTATACACATGTGTATTCACTTCTTTCACATGCACACTCCAACACAGAAGTATTTATCTCTTTGTTGTGCGTATTTAATTTGTTTATTCGTTGATGTGAAATTCTTTGCTTAGCTGTTGGACAAAATTGTTTAAATGATATAAAATACACTGCAAAAAAGGGATAATATATGTTCCAGCATAAACTAATCAAAATATAAATAAATTATAGTTATCAATGATATAAATATTTTAGTAATGATAATTAAATGATTATTTATTTTCATTAGCGTTAGTATATTTCCTATAGATAAATTCTCATTTAATATTTATAATGCTACTGTTGAATTCAAAGCGATTCAATTCATAATAATCTAAAAGATAAATCAAATCATAAAAATGCTCTGTTAATTTTGCTGTGCATTTGCTTCAAGTGTAGTCGCCCATCTATATGTATATACATAGAGACAAACGTATATTCTATCCGTCGAAAGTATTTTTTATCCAAAGTGAAAAACACTTGATGGCAGAACCGGAAAAGATACAAACACGTCTACTAAAAAACTGCACGCCTGTGATTTTGGATAAATGCTCCGCATGGCAGTCACCACAGAAATGTGCGGCAGTTCTTTTGCCCCATTCACATGCATTTATTGTCTCCGGAATGCGTGAAAGATGAAATATGATATTTGCTTAGCTTTTCTCGACTCAATTACATTGCTACTGTTCACACTGCGCAGCAATGCTATAGATAAAATACACACATAAACACACTAGCACACATCCCTCTGTATTACATCACAACATTTGATTGCTTGGTTCCAGCTGCGTTCCATTGACTCACTTATCAGACTACCTCGAGGGGGCTTTACGCTCGCTACCCCGGCCCCACGCCCCTCCGGTTGTTTCCAGCGTGGAGCCCACTTTGTGGAGCGTGTGAAATGCATTAAACAAACGACTTTCAAGCGTTTGCTGTGCGCTTGTTACAAAAAGTTTATGATTTCGTAATAAACAAAAAAATTAATGTTTTATACCAAATGAAAAAGTATAAATATATTAAGTTGAATGGTTGTTTGCCTTCCCTCTATAAGGCAGATCGCTTATTAATACTTAAATTAACCCTATAAATGCAGTATGTTGCATATTTCCATGTACAGTCAAGTATAATAGCTAATGTAAGTTTTTTAATCTTAACTGTTGTAAATAAAAAAATAGGTTTATTAAATTAAATAAAATAATTATTTAATTATAGTTGTTTTAAAAAAATTAACACATTCAAGATAAAGTTAAAAGTTTATAATATTATTATCCACTCCGGCTTTCTAGCATTAAAACATCAGCCAATTGTCATCGCTTACTCGCTGGTCGCTCTCACTTTAGCTTGCTGACGCTCTCTCACAGCGCGCGCTCGCTCTCAGTTTGCGCCGCTCTCTTTCTGCTTGCTTGCTTGCTTGCGTTGGGTTCAACGATCCCCAAAAGTTTTAAACATGCGGTTCGTTGAACTACCGAAAAAAGCAACTGTAAATGCTGTGTGCGCCGTTGTCTCAGTTGCCGACGCTGCCTTTTGCGCCTGCGCGCCCGATACACGCAGAAGGCGTCTGATTTTTCTTTCTATCGTCGCCACGCATCGCTGCGACCAATCGCTGAACCTTGTGTTAGTTGCTGGGTCAGGGGCGGTCCCTGAACGTGACACCATTGGAGGACAGCAACCTCGTTGCTGGCGCGTTGAACCTTGTGTGTGAAGTTCGAGTGCAAGGCAATGCCCTTGCCCAAAACTGGGTTAAATAGCGCTGTGCCAAGGCAACGACAACGACAACGACCGCGAGCCCGGGCAAACGTTGCCTTGCCATTGGTCGAACAATGTATGTGGCGTGGTCATCACTTTCGGTTTTCAGGTAGAAATCGATAGCTTGCTTTGCCTTTGGATCAGGCGGTCAGCATTCGCAGCAGACAGAAATGTTGATGCTTTTATTACAACAACAAGGAAATTCGTTGCGTACAATTATCATAAACACATTCAGTCTTCGTTTCGTTTTATATTTTGTTTTTGTCTTGCTGTTTCCTACTTGTTGCTATGCCAGTGCCTCTTCCCCCCGTCCATTCCCCTGCTGAGCAACCCTGACCGGCTGCTGTTTTGTTGCCTTGTTGCCTTAATTGCGTTTTCACTCTCGCTTTTAAAACATGATCGATAATATACAGGCATAAAGTAACAGGCAAACATAATCGCCCAGCTGAGCGACACGCGACTCCATAATTTGTGTTGTGCGTATTTTGCCCTCTCAATCTTCCTCTCCCTCTTTCACGCTTGCCATCTCTATCTCCCTCCCTCTCTCTGTCTCGTACTCTCTTTCTCTGTTGTTGACCTCGTTGTTGGTTGTTGCTTTGTTTTCGGTTGCCATTGAAAACTTTAACAATTGACGGGAAGCGCGGGTAGCAACATAAAATAAATTGCTCTGACAAAATTTTGTATTTGTTAAATGTTTTGTGCCGTGTGTCTGGGATAGCTAAAGATACTGTTATGACAAATGGTAACTGTAATCTGATTAGTCCTTTTAACAAAGGCATTTCATATTCATTAAATAATATTTTTCCCAATATTCAATATGATAAACAGTTTTATTATTCAATTTATTCTTTAATATTGTTGTTCAATAATTGTTGCCTTTGATTTTTTTTAAATACATTGTTAAGCATTCTATTATAAAATTGTGTATTGTTCTGTATTAGTCTTTTTAAGATATAAATATGTAAAATATGTTATTCGCTTTAAATTTCGATTAAATGTTATACATATATTAATTTTATAGAACAGTGGTATTTTTCGCATTTCCTGTTTTTTTTATTCATTACCTTTTCATTTATATTCTACCACTGCTTCTGAACGTATGTATGTTTATGTTTGTATATGAACACCTTGTATATACTCATACATATATACATACTCAGCCATATATATACATACGCATACTCATTTAGTCACATTATGAGCATTCAGTAGTACGACGATTATTGTTGTTCGCTTTTTGGTTTTCCAAGGTTTTCCAGTCCGATCAGTTTAGCGATTCAAGGCCTCCTTTATTTGAACTTAAGCTGGCCATGCTGCTAGCTGCGAACTTGGTAAACCTTCTGTTGGCCTGGCCAAAATAGAACAGCAACGGTTTCTAAATAGTTACACTGCCTTGCCCTCTAGACTCTTGAGAGGCTGTGTGCCTCCTTTACCACTAAATACGTTGCTGGTTTCTTCTGTATGTTTTCTTCTTTTTGAGCAAAACAAACAGATTTTGCTTACGCAAATTTTGTGCAGCCCATTGAGCCCATGAGTACCCGGCTAGACGAGCGGACCGGCGTATGGCACACGGCGTATGTGATTAGTTTTTTCGTACTATTTGGAACCGGCGCACAGCGATTATGTGTAGGAGCTTCTGGGCTCTGGGGGCAGCATGAAGTTTTTATGTTGATATGAATACAACAACTGAGACAACAACGACGAGCCGTGTACAAAGCTAGCAAGTGCCATAAAAATCAACGTGAAACAACAATTAGCATTCAAGGTTAACCAGAAATGAGCTGACAGACAGACGCGTCGCAATGCGTTGCGATTCGAGAGAATACGCCGTTCCACAGTCCCCACTTGGGGACAATCCAACAACAACAACAACAACAACAACAACAACAACAAACAACAACAATAACAACAATGCAACAGCAGCTAAGCAATTGTTTTAGCTGTCGCAGCCCAACCAACAGAAGCAACAACCGGTTCTTGTGCTAAAAGCTGTTTGTTTATTATGTATCTTAATATGCATTTTAGCTGCTCAATAAACATGTCTAGAATCCCTAGAAATTCTTGATATCCCCATAAACAAATGAATTCAATTACTTTGTTTAAAGAAGAGATGATCATATTTTGCTTAATTAAGCCAAGCATTTGCGTAGCTGCGGCTAAAAGACGAGCATTGGACAAAACAACTTAACCAAATATAATCAAAAACCTTCACATTCAGTTTCTGTTTTGTAATTTGGCAATATTGTGAAAAGCATTTAGTTTTTCGAAAATGACATTAAATATTCTACTGTTTAATTGACAATATTCATATTTAATATTAATATTCAATAATATAGAAATATATAATAATCTATAGCAAGCAATTTCATATACAAATTTTGAAATAGTCGGTTTTTGTCTTTAAAAAAATCTGAAATTCAAATTAAGCATTTAGGCATATATATATATTCATTTTTCTGCCTAATTTAATCAATAAAATTTGAATATTAAATGAATGCGATGGAATGTTATTTTCTATATTTATAGCAATTTATTAAACTTAGCAATAATAATAATCATAAATTTATTTGATGTTCGCACTTACAATTTTTATAAAGTTTATAAGTAAGGAATGTAGAAACAGTATTTAATAACTAACCTACAAATTTTCAAATATTTATTTTTTTTTATTATAACTAATTAAATTTTGTAATCATAAGATGAGTCTCATTGATACGTTAAGATATATGAATTTGCTATATATATGTAAGAGGTGTTACATACATATGCATATAAATGTAATAGTATATATAAATATAAATATAATCATATAAATATGTCACATTTAGAAAAAGCATTTGTAAATTTAGTTAATTTTCTCGCGCTAACAATTTTTCCACTAAGTAATAATAATAACTACGGAACGGGGTATCTCGCAGTCGTGCATACTCTTCCAGAGACCACTCTTACTATGCTGCGAGTTCAATGAACTCACTTTAGTAATCTACAAATTACATAAATAGCACTTCACATGGTTTTCTGCAGCCCTGATCAACAGCATCAGCGCAATTTCCTATGTGTTCTGCTTTATGATTTATGATGACGATGCCACATGCCACGTGCGTTGAGCCCAAAAACTCAAAAATTCACTTTCGATTTTAAATTTTACTAGGAAGTTTTTTATAAATGCCACCAGGCGCTCAGGGTTAGAAGGGCGACGGTCACCGCGATCGGGCCAAAATACACCGCACAACGAACTAAATGTTTTATCAGTTCTTGCTGTTTCACTCGCACTCATTTGTTGGTGGGTGTGAGCGTGTGTGTGTGTGTGTGTTTATGCGAGGTAGTTTCATTTTTTGGTTGCTCATTTTGTATGTGCTTTTTTTTCATGGCCGTGTCGCTTTTTGACCCACTTTTTCTTTTTTGGCCCGATGTGTTTTCTTTTCGAAACTTCAGAAATTTCGTTGTTGGTTTTTATACAACTTTTTTTTGTGGAAGAAAGCAAACTAAAAATGTGCAGAGAATTGTATCACAATAATAATAATCAGCAAAATCGGTTTCAAATTAAAAATTATGTTTTATGTTTACTCATAAATTAGAACAATAAATGCTTCTGTGGTTATTTGTCAAATATTTTAAATATAAATGTACTATAAAGTGTTGTTTATATATGTAAAATACTTTTTAATCAGAAATAATATATAATTAAAAAATTAATAAAATTGACCTAATTGGCAGAATTATTTAAACTGTAATGTGTAATATGTGATTTGCATACTTCTTCACATTAGTAAAATATGAAATATTTAAATCATAAATATTAAAAGTAAAAAAAACCTATTAATCAATTACCATATTTGGTAGGCATATTTTTAAACCATAATTTGTAACTGAGCAACTTAAATGAGGCTTATGATAAGTCGCTGTCTTTGGGTTTGTATATGTATTTGTGCACACATACATACATATACAGTTAGTACAGTAAGCAATTTTCACGCTGCTCCACAAAGTTTTTACTTGCACAAAAATCCAATGTAAGCCGCTAGGTATAATAATTAAGCTACAATAACTTGTCATATTTAAGCCATTGTGACAATGTTCACGGACTGTGGCGCTTCACTTGCAGCACCACACACTATGCCTCTCTCCATCTCGCTCACTCGCTCAGCCCATCTTACTCACTCTCTCTTTTCGTATCTGTTGTGTTTTTTACAGAGGTGGCTGTGGGGCTGCGGGATGTTAACGTTCGCATTCCGGCGGCCGTTAAACGCGGCGATAATGCGCTCTTAATCTGCAATTATGACATCGAGAACGACACGCTCTATGCGGTAAAGTGGTACAGGGGCCGCAGGGAGTTCTATCGCTATACGCCCAAGGAGAATCCAGCCTGGAAGATATTCACCAAAACCAACGAAATCGATGTGGAGGTGAGTCACAGTTATATAAGTGCTCAACATCATCGTTTTTCCTTCCCCATCATGTAACAAATTGAAAGGGAGACCTGTAAAGGGCTGCCAATGTAAATTGCTGTAAATAAGAGCAAAAAATTATGTTGTTCTTGTTGTTGTTGTTGTTGTTGTTGTTGTAGGTGGTGGTTATATTAACGACAGCAACTACAATAAGCAGTGTAAGCTGTTTACCAGCACTTCAGTTCCATTTCGCACAGTGTATTTGTGTGTGATTTCGATGTTTGCTTTTTACATGTTAAAAAGTTTTAATTAACATTTTTGACTTTTAACTTGCTGCTCTTGCAGTTGTTACACACACACACTCACACACATACACACACACACACACATGCCTTGCCAGCCATTTTGTCCTGCACATTTCATTGTTGACTTTTGTTGACATTGCGAAAATTAAAAGCGAACTGCCGCAAAATTGTGTTCAAGCTGTTGCATTTAGCATGTTTCAGTACAGCACCACATATCTTATATATAAACTCAAGCACACACTGTACAAATAAATATATATATATATATATATATATATATATATATATATATATATATTTATGTTATATTTAATAAGCTCTTCAGCGCACAGTGGACAATGAACATGACAAAATCAACTTAATATTTAAGTAATTTTTTTATGATTCGCTGACCTTTTTTTATAATTTATATAAGTTTTTCGCTGGCTTTGCAATTAGTTTTTTTTTTTTAATATATATGAGATATATTTAGAATTCAGTCTGGTTTAATTATATGGTTCGAAAGAAAAACTCGAAGCGAAAAACATATTTACAAAAATTCTTTTAGTTTTCAATAGTTTCATTTCCATTGCCCGAAAATGTTTTCTTTTCAGCAACTGCTTAAATACTTTTTTTATTCAAAAGAAAAGTCGTTCTGCAAATATTTTAATAGTATTGATTTACCTCGAACGGGCGTACTTAAATAATATTCTGAAGCATTTTTCAACTTCGACTTTTATATGCAATTTTATTTGTACAGATGATGATAAATTTTATTTAAATGCATGTTTTTATAATGAAAATAATTAATTGAAATGAATCCCCTTGCAAGCACTTAAAACCAATAATTATATTAAACTTACAAAATAAATGAACTAATTACAAATTATTAAAATAGTATAAAGAATATGGTTTCAAAGAATTGTGAAATTTTGTACTGTGGCAATTAACTTTTTAATGCAATAATATCATTTTAACCATCAACTCAATATTTGTAATGAGCATCAATTGAAGAGAACTTTAATTAAATTACAATTACATAACACAACATCTCTTGGCAGACCACAAAATCGAATGCCAGCCATGTGCTGCTCCGTAATGTGCCCACCTCCATTTCTGGTAAATTTGCCTGCGAGGTGTCCGCAGATGCGCCAACATTCGACACCTCCATTGTGGCCGCCGATATGGAAGTTGTTGGTATGTAACCAGATGCATTTCCCCTTAAGGATACAATTTTAACCCATTTCACACCCAGAGCTGCCCACACAAAGGCCCATCATAACTGGCATCCATTCACGTTATCGCCTGGGCGATGTGATCAATGGCAACTGTTCGTCAGATTATTCAAAGCCTGCGGCTAATCTCACCTGGTGGATAAACGATATACAGGTATTATTGATTCTTCAACTTCCATTGGCACTTAATATAAATTGCGTTTTTGTGATTATTGTAAAACAGGTGCCACCAAATTATTTGCGTGTCTATGACATACAACGACACCTGGCCGAACACCTTGAGTCATCGGTGTTGGAGCTCAATTTTGTCGTGACAACGCATCATTTTATTAAAGGACGCCTCAAGGTGAGTGACAATACCTAATATAAATATATCCAAAAATATATTGGAAGTTCTTATTCGACAGCTAAAGTGTTCAGCACGCATTCACGATATCTATGCACAGGAGAGTGAGAAACTTATCGAGGAGGATCGTCCGCGTATTTTGGCATCAGGACGATCGCCGGATATGAATATGTATCCCTTTGATCAGCCGGGGGATGCCGATGAGCATAATGAGCTCTTCTTGACGCACAAAAGTAAGTAAATTTATAAATAATCTAAAGTCGCAAGTGAAGTAAAAAAGAATGATTTAGTCGTGCTGACTTTATATATATATATATGTATATGTACGTATATATGTATATATAAATACATTGAACTATAACTCGGTTGCATTCCATTCGATGTTTATATATACATATAAATACTTCCTGAGAAGAATGAAGATGCTTCCATTAATCCACCACAAACTTTACACAAAAACCATAATAATATTTATATATTTAATATTTATTAATAGGTGCATTTTATATAGATTTTATTACAAGTTGTTATTATTATTATGCAGCATACTTTGTGTAATAGAATATTTGTTGTAAACATTCTGAAACTTTTTGTTATCAGTTCCAAAGGATTCTTTAGCACTTTAACAGCCTCCCTCACTCAGATTTTCTTTCATAGTATGTAATCAATAACTCATTTGATTAAGGACCGCACATTAGTTAGATGCCACATTGCAAAAGTGCTGAACGTTTGTTTAAAAATTAGAACAAATCCATGACTAAAGATAAGCAGCGGGCACAGACCGCACACCCACACACATACACACACACACTAGGTCCATCGCTGGACAATAGGTATACAAATCTTAGCCTGATTGTTTTGCAACTAAAACAAATGCGAAGGAGACCGCTGGGGATTGGGATACATTACACGCACGCCATTAGAATGATAAACGTAGGAGCATTAAATCAAAGTTAGTGGAAAAAGGACGCAGGACGAAGCCCAAACCAAAGCAGCTCACCTTATTAGCTATTGTTGTTGTTGTTGTTGTTGTTGTTTGCTTTGTGTTGCGCCACGATTTATTAATGCTCTGCGCTAAGCTACAAGCAATTAATTCAAAGATTAATTTCACCAGCGGGTGCCACAGACAGAGCAACCCCCTCCCCCCCCCCCCCCACACACACAATCACCACAACCACTGAAACCTCATTCTTAACCCGCTTTTAATATGTTTTCTTCCCATCCTATTTTTTTTTTTTCTATCTCAGATGCTGCTTTCTCCTTCAGACAGTCGGCACTCAATTGGCAACAGCAACTTACTCTGTTTCTGCTAATGGGCCTATTGCACTTGGCCTGGTCAGCAATTCAGCCCCGAAGACCGAACAGGACGAATCACCACCAAAGCATCTGTAGCCCAACACAGGAGCAGCACAATCCACAGCGCAATATGCGAGGATTGGAGTTACGGTGATGAGCTGGCCACGGAGAAATGGAGACTTCAAATCGCAGGCCGAAGAGAGCTGTCGCTAAGGCAGACCCCAGGCAAAGGCCTGTCTATATATAATAATTTTCTTACACACATATATATATATATATATATATATATATAAGTCAGTCAATCAGCGAAGCCCTTGCAACAATTACGGCATTCATTTATATACACAGTACATACAAAAATATATATCGCAAATCGACTATTAACATTTGTCATCAACTTTAACGTTTAGCAAATGTTTGTTGTGCATCATAGACAGAGAGCTGCCCCTCCCCCCCTCATTAATCTAACACATACATATAGAGAACACATACTGTATAAATTCTATAACTCGATTTTTGCAGTTTTGTCAGCTAAACTTAGGTCAAATGTAAATAAATCATAAAACATCTAAATGCAAAAACCATACGACAAAAAATATCTAAAATTTAAGTAAGTTTTCCGTTTTATTTGAAGTATTCAATTTTCTTTCGGTTTATTGGATGTGCAAAAGTTTAAACTTTGTGATTTCTAGGCGTCTATTTGTTAGTAAATTTACTAGTATTAAATCAAAAATGAAACTGTTGGTTTAGAAAACTGTACAACCTAACTAACTATTTAACCAATTGTTAAACAAGTGTGAGTTTACTTTTAGTTAAAACTGTGAATAAAATGGCAGCCAAATAAATTGTGTGTTTTTTTTAATTCTGTTTCTCAGGCTTTTTATACGAAAATGTAAGTATGTTTCCAGTTTATAATATTTTCTCTACTTGGCAATTCATTGCTCTGATCTTTACAAGAATAACAAAATCGAATTACAAAATTCCACTTATAGAAACACCAATCTTGGCAAAAGTATGCAAAGGAAATCTGCATGGCTAAAATATTTTAGCCTCTCAAAAGTATGCAATGATTAGCTGAGTAAAGTAAAGAAAAAGTATGCCTTACATTTTATTATTTTTAGCATTTGGCGCAGCCTAAGAAGAATGCAGTGCAATTTTTAGTATGTTCCAGAATTAAATTATTTTCTGTTCATATCCAGGGCAAAGTAATCAAAATTCTGGTATCTTTGTTACCAGCGTTTAAATATTGAAATATTTTTTAATTTGTGTTTAAATATTGAAATATTTTTTAATTTGTGTTTCACTCTATTTAATTGGTAAAAATGTGATGCAATTCAAATTAAAGTTTGGCAAGCTTCTTAATTTTAACAAAAATTGCGATAGTTTCTGAATATATATAAAACATATATTTGTATATATATGTTCCACGATATTTTAAGTTAAATTGCATTTTTAACATACAAATTAAGAATTAATTTGTGGTACTTTTGCTTGCTTTATATGCGTTTAAAAATTATATTTTAAGTTTAGCTAAAATAAAAAAATTGCGCAAACATTAATTTCCATTTGCTTATAATTTGAAAATTGCTATTGTTAAGCAATTTTGGTGTGTTATTTTTTCTGCTATTTGCGGTTCGCCTTGTCGTCCACGAAAAAGTGTAAAATATTATGGCGTCAACTGAAAAAGCCACAAATAAAAAAACTTCTAATTTGTGTGACAAAAACAACAAGACTAGGCATATAATGCGCCAAACAGTGCGAAAGTGGGACAGACTGACGCAAAAAAAACAGCGTCAAATCGGTTGGCAGCCTGCACAAACCGACCAAAAACCATTTGGCAGCACCCCACTTAAAACGTGCTTGTCACTACACCACACGCCAGTTGACTAGGGACATAGAGATTTATTTCGAATAAACTCAATAACCATATGACAAATAACATATTAATTATTATCTGTATTAATATATGAATATAAAACTTGCAGAAGATTAGAGTTGATGCGTTGTAAAACTATTTAATTCTGAGAATTTATATATAATTGATATAATTTCTTGTCAACAAGAATACTGCTTCATATTTTTGAAATTTTTCCTAGAACCGAATAAAAAGCAAAAACTATTTACATGAGTAATATTTAAAACAGTGTTTTAGAAATCAGAAGAAAGACAAAAATAATGTTAACGTAACAATTTCTCTTTCGTAAACTAACCTTTAAATTGCTAAAAAGATTGAAGAAAATATTAGGTAATCGAATAATAAGCAAGTCAAATTTTTGCGTATAATATTTTGAAAAATGTTTCAAGAACCACAACAGTCAAAAATATAACCTAGTCGGTTCGAATAAGATTAAATAAAATATTAGCAACAATAAGCGAATATTAATAAAGTGATTAGCCCTATTCATGTGCTGAGTGCTGTACGTTTGTCGTTGAGAGTGCGTGTGTGTATGTGTGTGGGTGTGTGTGTGTGTCGTCGCTTTGCCATTGCATACTCTTTGGCGCGTTGCTTTGTTGTTGCTGTTTGCAATTTCGCACTCGACTGCATCTCAGCATATCTGAATGTGATTCAAAAGCACTAGATGTGTGAGTGTGTGTGTGAGTGTGTGTGTGTGGGCGTATATGCCATGCTTCTTACTAAGCGTCTGTAAGCAGGGCGTGTTCGCTGCCCACTGCACTGTTGCAAATTTATTGTGCATGTGAATGCCCAACTCTCTCTCTCACTATCGCTATCTGTATCTCTGTCTCTGTCTCAGTCTCCTTTGGTGTCTCCATCTCTTTCTGTCTTTTAGGTGTGCAGCTTTGCATTGGCACTCAGCGAACCCATCCAATTTCTCGAAAATGACTTTTGGCACGAGGCTGCTGCAAAAAGCGTCAATGAGGGGCGTGCAGAGGGCAAGCCATGATACTCAGGGCTGGAGCAGGAGTTGGAGTTGGAACTGAAGCTGGAAATGGTGCTTTGAGTGAGGCTGGAGTTGGATTCTGCTAATGGACAATCGAAAACGCATTCAACTGGCAATTTCGGTTTTGCCCCATGGCGCCATCGGCAGCTGTGTGGGCAAATTGATTCCCGTTGCGGTTGCTTGGCACCAACAGGCGTCGCCGCCAGGTGGCGCCCTCATTAAAACTGCACTGCAACATCGCCTTCGCGCACCTCCTTTCTCCACAAATTGTCAAAAACATTCAAAACGCTTTTGGCTAACTTTCTAGCGAACTCGCAGTGGCTTTTCCCATGTTTTTCCTTACATGGAAAACATTTGTTAATTGCTTTTCAGTTGCTGCGATTACTCTTTATCTCTCTCTCTCGTTCCCACTCCCTCTCTCTCTCTCTCTCACTCTCCATCTATCATTGAAAAGCTGAAAAGCAAAAATATTTAATTTCCTTATTAAAATTATGTTGTATGAAGTTTGAGCTTGCTTTCAGTAAACAGTGCAACATGTTTGCTAAGTAATTTCTCAAAAATCCCGAAATGATAGAAATTTAGTCTTTATAAATATAATATATTAAAATATTTTATTTAATTTATTATGCTTTTTTACTTATTTGTATAATAATTCATTCTGAGTAATTTATTTTTGCATACATTTTTATTCCATTTGTTAATACTGCAAATCGTTAAAATAAATACAAACTTTTCTCAATTTAATTAAAATTTCTTAAAATAATAAATAGTATATTAAAATATTTAAAAAGACATATTATAATTATTTACTTCTCTGTAACCTTTCTTATCCTCTCAGAGTTATTTTTGCATAAAATTAAATTTTTTTTTATTATGCTACAAATTGTTTAAATAAATATAAACTTTTCTCAATTATTTTTGTACAAGTTTTTCCCCCTTTTGGTTGTATATGATATGAAAAGAAATCAATAAAAGATCATAAACCTAATTAAATAGTTATATAGAAATAATAAGAGTAAGCGACAAACATTATTAATGAGGGTATTATAAATATTCATACGAGAGATGCGCTTAGTTCAAAGGTCAGCAGCAACTTCAGGTAGAAATGCTGAGAGATCAAGAAGAATTTAGATCGAGCGAACATTTCCAGCAGGTTCATCGATTTGTTTATTTGATCGGAAACAGTTGTTGTTTTTTCTTCTCACAATTTATAAATAGCAAATGAAAAAAGCTGTGCAGTAAATTCAGTGCGCATTTGTGTATTGCTGAATACAGTTCGTTTGGGCGATTCCAACCGATCTTCTCGAGAACTTGTGGGCGTGGTGGAAATGCAAGTGAAAACATCGATCTGCCTGCTGCAACTTTTGTTGCTGCATTCTTTCGTCTGGGTTGAAGGTAGGCCATGGACCAGACCAGGCCATCTATGTAAACTAATTGGGTTTCCATCTTGATATTTTAAGCGCGTCGCGGCTTTGGCGCCGGAGAACAGGACTGGGGCTATGTGGAGGTGCGCAAGGGAGCTCATCTCTTCTACTGGCTGTACTATACGACGGCGAACGTGAGCGCTTATACGGATCGACCGTTGGTCATCTGGCTGCAGGGTGGTCCCGGCACCGCCTCCACGGGCTGTGGCTGCTTTGAGCAGTTGGGCCCAATTGATATTGAGGGCAGGCCACGTGAGAGCAATTGGGTGCAGCACATGAATGTGCTCTTTATCGATAGTCCCGTCGGCACTGGGTTTAGCTATGTGGAGCAGCCGCATGGCCACTATGCGAAGCATAATAGGCGCATAGCCCTCGATCTTGTCGAACTGATGCGACACTTTTTGCAGCAGTATCCTGCCTTCCAGCGTGTCCCTATTCACATCTTCTCGGAGAGCTACGGCGGCAAGATGGCGCCCGAGTTTGCCCTGGAGTTGCACTTGGCAGAGCAGCGCGGAGAGCTCGAGTGTCAGCTGAAATCGGTGGTTATGGGCAATCCATGGACATCGCCGTTGGACAGCACGCTCTCCTATGCACCCTATCTGCTCCAGATGGGCATTGTCGATCACGCTGGCTATCGGGATATCGCACGGGTGGCGGCACAGGTTGCTCGCTTGGTCTATGCAGGGCAGTGGCTGGAGGCGCTCGATGAGAGCATGCAGGATGTGATTGAGACGCACACTGGCGGCGTCTTTCTCTACAATACGCAGCGCCGTGTCCATGTCAACGATGTTTATCGCTATGGCGAGGATCCCAAGCTGCGTGAGTTTATGGTCAACAATGTGACGCGGACACTGAATCTGACCCAAATGTCCGAGTGGATGGTGCACAATGGGACGGTCTTTGTCAAGCTAAGTGGCGACATCTTTAAGCCAGCTGTTCACATTGGTAAATGGAACTGTTAAGCTGTGGCACAAAATTCAATTGCATTAAATTTACAGTTACCCGGCTGCTAAATGAGACGCCGGTGCGTGTTGGGGTCTATTCGGGGATGCTGGATCTGCTGTGCGCCACACCCGGCACCGTCAACTGGATCAGTCGGATGCAGTGGCATCGCAAGCAAGAGTATGTGTCCGCAACACGTCGTCCCCTGCGCATCAAGGGCATGCTCGAGGGCTACGAGAAGAAGGGCGGTGGTTTCAGCATGTTCTGGGTCTATCGAGCGGGTCATCTGGTGCAAGTGGACAATCCAGCGGCCATGTCCCATATCCTGCGTGAGTTTACGGGATTTGGATAATAACTGACCATTATTTTGCTCTCTGTGTGTGTTCTTTAAAATAAAGTGCTCAGAAATATAGTCGACCAAAAAAGTGTTCTGGTTTTAAAAAATAAATTTTTTAATAGTCTTAAAAAACTTACTTTGAAATTAAGATAATAATTGGTTTTTTTTAGGGAGACTTTTATGTTTAAAATTATACTTTCTGAATAACAAGGGGAAATATCACTGGGAATTGTGATTTATTTTTTGTTTTTTGTAAAAACTGGTTAATTTTTTGTCTAAAAATATTTTTCTGATAATAATTGTAGGGTCTTAGGAGATTTATCTCCTTCCTTTTAAAATATACAAAATTTTTGAAAAGCATAGACGGATGAGTCAATTTTACTTTTTCTCTTACTTTTTCTCTTACTTTGTTAATTGTGAATTTATCATGGATAACTTTCCATCAACAGAAATTGCTGAATTGTATGTGTTTTCTGTCTTTTCATATCTGAGCCTGGTTTCGCATAATTAAATAAATGGAAAGTTTTTTTTTTGGAAGACTCATATAAAGTGAACTCCCAGGGGTTCAAAAGCTGCGACTGTCTATCCACAAGCTCTTTATGGACACCATTACTACTGCTGAGCAATCTTTTAACAATTTACTTTAAATTAAGTCTAATTTATTTTGAAAGCCGCCTGATTACAATGCGGTCTACCACGGGGCCCACAAGCAAACGTAGGGGAAATATCTTCATACCTCAATATCTCCCCTCCCTCATCCCACACCCCCCTCGACAGCAAGGCCTTTTCTGTAGCGTTTTCCAGGTGCACCACATCAATTTATTTTGCACACAAAAGCCTATTAAAACTCGCACACACTTTGGGCAGCATTTGATGGGTTGTTCTGGGGCTGTGACTAAATGTTTGCCAAATGGAACCACTTAACCTTTTTTTTTTTTTTCTTACTTCTTCCACATTCAGTTTGGTTTTTCTCCTGCTGCTGTTGTGGCTGCAATCCGCCCGAGAAAAATGAGAAAAGTTGTTGGGTGAGTGGCAGTTTGGCTGCGTTGGTGTCTCGAGCCGCAGAAAAACAAATTAATTAAAAACTTAAAAGTTTTTCGAGAACAGTGCGAATTGCTTGGCGAAATGGCTGGGGCAAATGAATGAGAAAGAGAATAGCTGAGGGAGAATTTCTTTTTTTTTTATATATATCAGTGCGTCGGGTTCATCAGAAGTGCACAATTGATTTAAGTTAAACTTGTTGATGACATTTCCACTTATTTCTTATATGTACCAGTTGTGATTGGAGCCACTAATGAGTTAAAAACAATAGAAATAGGTAAAAAAAAAAATTGATTACATTTTATTGGCAGAAATAGTAAAGCAACTTAATTAAATTTATGCTTTTATTTAATAAATAAAATGTAAACTTTTGCAAAAATGAAATCAGTTGAAGAATACTTGTTTTGCGTAATATTAAATTAATTTGTTAATAATTGGTACGACAACTTTTTTTTTTTAAATAGTAATAGGTAAAAAAGTTTATTACATTTTAGTGGCAGGAAAAGTAAGCAACTTAATTATATTTATGCTTTTATTTAATAAATACAATTTTAACTTTTGCAAAAATGAAATCAATTGAAGAATACTTGTCATATTTGTTTTGCGTAATATTGAATTTATTGTTTAATAATTGGTAAGACAACATTTATCTTTTTTAATAGAAAAGTTTCTGTTTTAGTTGGAATTAAATGAATTATGTGTGGCTAATTATCGATATGATATAGTGATTAATTTCGCTTGGCTATGCTGATGTCTGAACAGGAACGGGCCTTTTATCATCAACAACTAATTAGTGAATACTTAGATGAATTTCGTAATCGAATAACAATTACCAAGAGAATTGGCAGAGGGGTTGTATGGGGAGGGGGATGGTTTTTGTTTTTCACCAGAGTCGACGCCTCGTCACGTCAACGCACAAGTAATTTTCACACAACTTAACGCCGCATATCGTGCATATTAATTATGATGGGAGAGCTGACGGAGACGGAGACGAAAACGGAGGAGGAGCGTAAATCTAATTTGGTAAGACGACCTAGGCAGTAGTCACGTATGTGTAGATTGGCAGCGGAGAGAGCAGTCGTCCTGCGTCCTACGTCCTGCTCTGTGGCCCAACAACAGCCACATGCTAAATGTCATTTGCAAGCAGACTCGAGCAGCTCGAAGGCATCCAGCCAATGCGCCTACACGTATGCTACGCAGGATTCACAGGATTCACAGGATTGAGAGGATTCGGGGTTTGGGTAACCGTTTTGTTTTCGGTTGCCACGTGCATAGACGTCAGCTATTGTAGCCACGTCAAGTATTTATAGGCAGCATGCCAGGATTTGGCGTGTTGAGGCCAAAATTCGGCTCAAAAATTACTCATGTGCGAGGGTTGCGTCGCCCTTGTTTGGGATCTCGGCTCGCTCCTTGGCAAAGGCCAAAAATAAATTAAATGCCTGCACAAAACAAAGGAAAATTCTTCAGAAGAAAAATGCGCTTGCCAGCTGGTAAGACAGGTGCTGCTGCTTCAGTTGCTACTCCTTCTGCTGCCCCCTGCTCCTTGCCAGGTACCAACAAGAGGGTTCCCAGTTCAACGAAGCTTAATAAATGAGCGTTAATTAGTAATCAGTCAAATGCACATGTTCCCAGCTCTTATTCACAATTACTTCACAAAAACACCTCTTTTATACTTCCTATAAAATCAATATATATTTCGTACATTTTATTTATATTTATTAATTTATATTTATTAGAATTTAACATTCAAATTGTTCAATCTTTGCATACCTAGTAGTAAATGTGTATTTATCATATATATATAATTCTCAATAATAAAAAAATCATTATTTATTATCAATTAAATTTACATTAAATTTAAAATTTATATTTTTTTTCTTTATGTACTTTGAAAGTCATAAATTAACTTAACCCATTCATTTATTGGTTTGGAAGAGCGTAGTTCAAAAACATTGAAGTTTATCAAAGATGGATATTTGGCAGTGACAAGTTCGTGCATCGTGTTCCCGCATTATGTCTGAGGCATCGGCCAGAAAACTACTTATATTTCCGTGATGGACCATAATGTCTGGGTTAATTTCCCGATTTCTATCATCCCAAATTTTCCATTTACGCATGCTGTGGATGACATCGCCGCAAAAGTCCCGTTGAGTTTGTTCGCTATGCGCCAAAATATATCCCAGATGTTTACGGAATTTACCTGTATATTTATAATTAGAGAGAGAGAGAAACAGACGGAATGTGTGAAAGAGATGAAACAAGTTAGCGAGAGAGTTGAGTAGATTTGTAGATTTCTTTGCAAATCGCAACAAAATTAAAGCAACAATTCTAAAAACAATTCTAAAAAATAAAAGCCTAACTTTATAAAATTTAGGAATTAGGTTTAAAATTTTCACTCTCAAATGCTATTTATTTTCTTAATCAAGAAAAACCCTTTCTTTTAGAAAAATAAAAAAGTTACTTAAATTCAGTTCGTTTTGTTTTTTCTCAGTGTACTTACGGTTAGCAATAGATTTTTTGGTTTGCAGCAACCGCGGATCCGATTGAGTCTTTTCATATTCAGCAATAATTTTGTACATGCGATGATCCATGTCCTTGCTATATGTAATTTCCTCGCAGGGCGGATTGCACCGGCTGTTGTAATTGGGCCCGGAAAAGGGCACCTCCGCGTGGTAAGTGCTGTTCTTAAACTTATCTCGATGCGCCTTGACCAAAGATTCCTTTTGAGCCGTATTAAGCAAGACGCGACTATTGTAAAAGCGATACGAAACGCTACTCAGCAGCTTCTCCACCTTCGATAAACAGCTGAAATTAAGCGACAAGAAAAGTCAAAATAAAATTTAAGAAAGTATAAATATTCTCAAGATAGCTGCAAAACTAAGGCAAACTTAGATTGAAAGTGGTAAGGCAAAAAGACAAGTTTGTATCGATAAGTATTGATATCAAGGGAAAACAGAGCAGTTGATAAATTCAACCTTGCTTTCGATAAGTATCGATATAAAGGGAAAACCTAAACGTAATCCTTACCCAATTACTGATGCAAATCTCAGAGTACTTACTGCGAGTTTTGCAGAGAGTAGATGCCTGGTATGGAATATGTGCGCAGCAGATGATGCAGCCTGTAGGCACAACAGCTGAGCAGCTCCTCGGCGGCGCAGAGTTGCATGCGTTGCAGATTGTGCACATCGTGCACCGATTTGCGTACATTCATGCCACGGAATACTGTCTGAATTTTGGTTGCAGATTGATTATAATGTTCGCTCATAACCTGCATCAACTGTTCCTCTATGCGATGCATGAAATTGTTGCGCACTCGAAAGCCGCGCCACCAACGCTGTATGGTTATCGTTGCCCGCAACAGATTATCCCTCTGCCGGCGCGCCAGATACCCTCGCCACATGGTTTGTATGCGTCTCGCTGATATAAATTGTTTGTAGTCCAAAATTAGTTTCGCAGTGCTGTGGGTAAAGTTTTGGATTTGATGCTTGAAAGAGGCAATATTAAGTGTTCAAAAACTTACCGGTTGTAGTTCTCAGCGTTGGCACGCCCAGATGACATTTGATCTGTTTCCCTTAAGTCTTCATCACTGTAACCAGCAGGTTAGCGAAGCCATCAATTTGTAAACGATTCTTTTCCACTTACCCAAATGCCGAAATCGTTTCAAATGAATCTTCAAATTGCCCATCAGAGTTGACGAATGATCGCGAGTGTCTTGCCATATTAATTAATGGTTATTTAACCAATTTTTTTTAAAATTTGTTATTTATTTTGTTTTATGTACTGTTCTGTGTTATGTGTGTTATTTTGTTGTGTGTTTGACAAGTTGAAACTTGTTCAATGAGTTTACGTTTAAATATGACTTTTTCAGCTTACTTCAATTTGTGCCACTGCCACGTTGAAATACTTGCTTAAAGATGGTATTTGCTAAATTTGTCCTAGTTTTCATTCGAATGTATTCCACACAGTCACCATGTACTCTGCCTCGCCTGTACATATAAATATTGCCAGGATATGTTAGGCGTCCTTAATGCCTCTGTATAAGGATAAATATTTATTTATTAGGAATTTGTGTTACAGCTACAACTAGCTGCACAACTATGCAATAAAATGCTGGGAAAAATAGTATGTAAAAAGAATTTGGCTAAAATAGATTAAATGGAATGTCAATAAGTGCTGGGAAGACAGGGAAGGAAAACAATAAAACAACCAGGGACAGCAGCCGGGGGGGGGGGGGGGGGAGCCAAATTGTTTAAAGGTGAAAAATAGCACGCAGTAACTCAAGGTGCGCCTGGCCGTATGACAACCGTTAACTTTTCACTGTTGACATCCACTTGGCGCGGTGCTGCTGCTGCTTCAACTGCTGCCCCCCTCCCCCCCTACACGACTCCTTGTCGTGCCTCGTGTCTCCTTAAACACGCCCACGCCCTGAGCTGCTCCTCCGTGCGCTCAATCAATTTTGTCAATTTTCTTTTCGTTTTTTTTTTATTTTTGTGCCAATGTTACTTTTTTTATATTTCATTTTTTGTATTTTTATTTAGGTACATCGCACGTTTGGTTTATTTATTCCTGCTGCCTGTCAGAGTTGAAGCTGCCTTCATAGCCATTACCCCATTGCACTCTCGCATCCACTCACTCTCTCCCTCTCTCTCACTTTCTCTCTCTCTCTCTTTCTCTCTCTCTCTGTCTATATCTCGATACTTCCAGCTCGTTGATGTCGATGTCGTTGCTGATGATGATGCCCGTCTCGCAATGTTCTGATGTGTGTTGATATTTGACACTTTATTATGTGCACATCATCAATTTTAAAATTATTGTCAATGTTCCGAAGGAGCACAACAATATGTTCGATAAGCTTTGCACGTTGCACAATATACCGCGGAACGGTATAAAGCAGGCCTTAGAAATAAATTAAATCACTCTAAAATTGTGATTTGATAATTATTCAAGCCACAAAATTTATTTTTTTATTATTTGAGATATGGCGTACATAAATTGAATTATATAAAAATTCCTAATTTCACAGATGTCTAATTGATAAATATGTCTAAAAAGCATTGATATTGTTTATTTTCACAATTTTACTATGAAAATATATTAGAAACGTTGACAAAAAGATTACAATTCAGAGCACACAATTCATTACTAAAAATAATGCTGTTTTTTTCTAAATTTTAAGCGAAATGAATAATTTTTTAAATTTTACTGACATTTAAATTTTGTTATTAATGCAAACACAATTCTTGCTATGTTCTAAGAGTACTGGAAACCTATTAATAAATATAAATAGCGAGCTTGCTGCAGATATCTGAGTATTCAGAATAAGTGTTTCTATGACAGTTATATGATATAGTCATCCGATCACAAACATACTCGCATTCACATTGAGAGCATACATTCCAATCGAGACGATTTGGTTTGCCGCAAAGTATGCAATGAATTTTTACAGCGCACATGCAGCGCGTGGGCGTGGCAGGCCACATTCAGTCGCGTTGCAATGTTTTACTAATAATTTTCAATATAATCAGCAGCTGTGACGATGCCGCCACCAACAAGAACACAACGAACAGTGGGGAAGGGGGATGTGCAGGACGCACAAGGAAGCCGACGAGGCATTTGCACAAATGTTGCTAATGTATAAACATTTGAGGCAACGGCAACGGCAACGTTAAAGGGAATAAAAAAAATTGAAATGCCTGAGCGCCCAGCAAAGGTTGCCACTCGCAGCAGGATGGCGTGGCAAACAGCCCGCACACATTATGTGGCAGCGACGCAAACGCGGCACTCGGAACCGTAATGCGTTTCGGTTGCGGCGTTAATTTTACCACATGTGGCTGATAAAAATGGGCAGGCGTAAAAGCTGCACAGGTAATGGGCAAGTCTTAAAGTGGGCTATACTAAACTTTCCATATACTTCTTGACAATGTATTTATGTGGACTCCAAATACAACAGTAAATCTTGCTTTTTAGTCATCTTTTATCAAGGCGTTTAAAATAATTAAAAGTATAAACTATCTAATATATTCTAAGTAGTTCCAAGCAACATCGGGGCGTATCCATAGTATTAGTTTTTTATCTTAAATATAATAATAGTATGATAATAACTTAAATATTTAAATTGTGGAGCCAACTAACAGTAAACTAAAGTAAAATCAACTGAATCAACCGTTTATTGTCAGTGAAAAGAAATTCCCAATGAAAACCATTTCGTGTTGTGTCGCATTAGCTTCGAATATCTTAGAAAAATAATTTTTAAGCTCGAAAAAAATAAACAAACCCGGAAAAATCAAAAAAATGCCACAATACACAATTTTAGTTGAAGATTACTTAAAATTAAAATATTCAAGCACAATTTTAAAAATTATCGATTTATTTCTATATCCAATGCATTATACATATTGGCTCAAAAATTGAGAAGGTATTGGGACTAATAGATAAATCTAGGTCACAATGCACCGAGTTACAAAACAATAATAATAATGATGTAAATCATA
Organism: Drosophila melanosoma; assembly: GCA_035042045.1. Lineage (NCBI taxonomy): Eukaryota > Metazoa > Arthropoda > Insecta > Diptera > Drosophilidae > Drosophila > Drosophila melanosoma. The sequence goes on along the minus strand of JAWNLY010000203.1, from coordinate 409,441 downwards.
GATATATGCAATTTATTTTGACATTTTCATTGCTTACAAAACCAAATTAAATTTGCAGAATTGTTCATTCAATGCTCTATTCAATCCATTAGTTTTATTGTATTGGTAAACATTTTTTTTGTGTTTCTATTATGGCTGATGGAGTCAGTTTGATAATAGTGATTATTGTCCTCCTAACGATTGCGGCACAAAATCGCTGGTCCGGGCAAGTTCTGGAGGAACTTTTTGTGGTCACTTGTCGCGCACACAAAAAGTGTCCTTTATGTCTTTGTCAAATTTGATATTATGCTTTTTATAATCTGGCGTTTATTGGCTGGCTTTAATCCGAAGAAAACCATTTGAATATGCAGAAAAAGTATGACTAACTACGACTTACTAAAAAATGTTGCTGAAATGAAAATATCTCGACAAACAAAGAAGATTCTTAAAGCTTACTAAATTTACGTTAGTGTCATAAATGTTACACGCTCATTAAGCATAACAAAATAAGAATAAGCAAAAAGTTAGCTTTTAATGCATTTTAGGTAAAGTTGGTGAACAGCTAAGAAAGGACTGACTTTTTCAAATGATTTTTAGTTTAAGAAATAGGTGGAGTAACACCAATATATTTTAGGAATATTTTCGTACGCATATACCTTATATAATTGTCAGCTTCAAAGAAGGTCGTATGTTATGTGAAGAACTTTAATTGAATTTAATTTTAATCAATGGGTTGTACTAACTTGTTTATAAGAAAAATTATTATGGAGCGACTAGGCCTACCTCGACCGCTCAACTTAAATCATTCTATGATTATCGTCTTTTGCATAATTCGATGAGCTATAAGAATTTTGAATCAAGTTAAATATTTTGTATTTATTTATTATGATTTTGTAGATGAGCTATTTATCCGGCTATCCATCTATGACATATGGAATATATGCCTGCAGAGAATATAATATATTTAAAATTTTACATTCAGTTCATTCTTCTGGGCGTAGGCTGTTTTCAAAATCATAGTTGTCTTAGACATACTTATTCGTGCTTTATTTAATTTGCATCTCATTTGATGTGTCAGGCGTCGTCAATGGGGATAATTAAATTTCCCATAAGTCAAAATGGAAAATGTGGCAAGCGAAAAAAAATCGACTAACGCCATTTCGTTAATTTCCCATTCAAATCACGCCTTAATCGAAGCCAGTGCAGCTGTCAAATGACTCAAAGATGACATTTATGTACATGTCGACAACGGCATCCCTTCCCTGCCCTTCGTCCGTCCCCTCTGCCCTGACACACGCTTATCAGGCTGCTCATCAGGCAGAAGCCAGCACTTTATTGCCAGCGGCATTCGTCTGCGATGTCGCTTTTTTTATTTTATTTTTTTTTTTCATTTCTGCAGTTGTTGTCAACATTTTGATTTGAATGCTGTCAACATTTTAGCAACAAGCTGACAGACAGTGGCGGTGTTTGGGGGGGGGGGTGGCAGGCAGGCATTGCAGATCATTTGAGTCAGAGGGAGACAAATCTAATTGTTGTCAATTTGACATTGCAAATCAGTTGGTCAGGTCGGTTTTTGTTTGGCTCTGTTTATGTTTTTTTGTGGTAGACCAAAAGTTAATTTGTCCGCTGTCAAAACAAAGGCCATTGTCAACGCAAATATATCAAAAACCAAACCGAAATGAGCCGTACAACAACCAGCACTCTCTCTGTCATCTCTAAAGTCCTTTAATTCTGGCCTCCGTCTGCTGTTCGCTGCCCGTTGTCATGTGGGAAAAGCTTGCACCGTTCCTGCTCCTTCTCCTGGTTTCTCTCCTACTGTCCCCGTTCTGGTCTGCCGGCAATTCCTTATTGTTCTCGGTCTAATTTTGCATGCTGCTGACATTGTCCCCTTTGTGGTCGCCGCAGTCTGTGTTTCGTTTTAATTTAAAGATATTCTTGTGTTTGCATATATGCGGAGAGGGTATCAAAAGTTAGTCATCTCTTCATATATATTTTTTAATCATTGTCCTAATAATGTGTATCAAAAAATATTACAACGATTTTTTTTATCTATTTAATTTATTTATTTACATTTATTATTTTTTAATCATAGTCTATAGACTATGAAAAGGTTTTAAATATTGAAAATCTTTATTTATTTATGGGGTTTTTTTTATACTTATTTTTTACATTATTTATATTTTGTATTGTTTCAGTTCAGCTTTATAGATTATTCACAATAACCAAATATCATATATGGAAAAATTCATTTTATATGCTTAATCTAAACTTTCTTTTTTTTATTTGTTATTTGAATAATTGTATAAATTGCTTGGAGGGACCATTTCACAAATTAAAACGTGTGTTTGGCTTCTTTGGAAAGTAAAAAATTAAATTTGTATAATATATCAAATAGAAAGAATATAAATTAATACATAAATAAATATTTAATTATGATTGATTTTTTGCATAAACATAAGTGTATTGAAAATTCGTTGCATTGCAAAATTTAGCTTGGAGTTGGTAATTGTTGCAGTGCATCTGCATTGTTATGATTTGCGCTATAATTATTTTTCCCTGCACCTCGTGCCCAGCTCGGTGCAGATCCCTGCTGACCCAGTGGTGGTATGAGAACCTTGACTAGGGATACCAGTATCCAGCGTTTTGCTTGTCACGCAAATGTTTCATGTCAGATTTACGCAGCTCCAGCCACTTTGTGCCTGTAATAAACGTATATAAACATATATATATATATATATATATTTTTTTTTTTTTTTAAATGTGCTACAACTTTATATTCTGCATTCCATATACAAATTTATACCCTGGCCGCGCTAACAATTGTTGGAACTGGTTATATTGGTTGTATGCAAATGGAAGGATCTTGGACCCCATAAGCTATACATTTTAGTGAACATTATCAACATCCGGGTCGACCGCATATGTGTCTATATGAAGATACCAATAAAGTTTAAGACTAGAAGCTTAAGATAAGTCTCGTATCATCTTGGCAAATACAGACAGCAATAAGCTCCTCAGTACAGATCCTTTTAAATTAAATATTAACTACAGTTACAATATATTTAATTATCCTGATAAATTTAAGTAAAAAATGCACCTGCTTACAATTGACAGTGCAGCTATTTATTTAATGGAAATATGAAAATAAAGCTAGAAAAGATTAGACAATTGGGTACATGGTATTTGTTATTCGAGCTCACTTGACTACAATATTCTTACCTTATGTATATATATATATATATATATATATAGCTCTACATGTATAAATGCAGGTCGTTTATGTTTCAGAGAATCTGTGGCCAAGCTTGTGCAAACCTACTCAGCTGACCACTCCAAGTCTGCAGTTACCCACTCTCCAGTCAAAATGCGATAACTAACTTTTTTTCAAGCAGCTTTGCGGCACAGTGATTTATTAACAGAAATACTATTTATGAATTTCATTTTATTTGGTTAACCTAATTTGAATTAATTTGTTCATATATTTGCAACATAACAAGTATAGAATGTCATAAGAAATAATTTTCATATTTCTATAAATTTGCTTTGTAGTTTGGAAAATATAAATACATATTTTTATTTCTAGTTTTAGTCTAAATTATGTGATTTTTAAATTAATTAACGACTTGCCGAAAGCCAGACAAATTAATTGCTTTGTAATTATACAAAATATACTTCGTTGTTAAAAAAGTATATATTTAATAAATAAATTTAAATATAATTATATTTATAGTTTTAGTCTAAGATATGTGTTTTTAAGTTAATTAATAAATGACTGTTAGCCTGCCTAACATTTTCTTTGTAATTATACAAAATAGGCTTCATTTTGTATAATTTGTATCGTAGTTTGGAAAAGGGAAATATATATATCTATTTTATTATTAAATATAAATATAATTTTATTTTTAGTTTTAATCTTAAATGTGAATTTTAAAGTTAGACAATCGACATTCTTAGAGCCAGCAAAGCATTTGCTTTGTAATTAAACAAAACTGTCTTCATTTATTTCAATGCATTTTCAACCACTGTTGGCCCTCAAACTGCGCCTTTAAGCACGTTCTGGCGGTCGCATGCTATATTTTTCAATTTGTAAACATATCCAACGTTGCAAGTGTTGAAAGCCGGCAAAAAGCAAGAGAGAAAAGGAAAGCTCAGCATTAGCAGATGGCACGCCCCCAGTTCGTACGCAGACCTTCCCCCTCCCCCCCCCACCACCATAGCCAGTGGCATGAAATGCATTTCCTTCATTTATTTGGCGTGTTTTTCATGTCAACTTAATGTTTATTAGAAAACGTCTGCTAAAATTGCACTGGACATCAGGCCAGACCCCAGTCGACAGATGCCAGGTCTCGAAGCAAACCCATACCTCAAAGAGACTTTAAAAAATTCCTTACATATCTGAGAACAAAATTCGAATACCCTCTCATATTAATTATTCTATGAAAGCATTTAGCTGACTTCACTTCACAGAGATAACCCCCACTTATTCGGAAACCTTTTGAGAGTTCATTTGAAAGCCTTAATCAGAATACGAAACTCGTTTGCATATCTCGGCAGCTGTCTTGTTGTATATTCTAAAGTTGAAAGGTTAGAAAATGAAATATGAAACTGCGAACTTGTTTAGCTTTTTAATATAAGGGAGAAATATACGTTTATAATATAGTATTAAATAATCTTATAATGTGACTAATTTTCTTAATAATATGTTATTAAGCTTTTCAAATTTGTCTCAGAATCTTATGCAATGCTACTTTAGATCATCTCTATTAGGACCCTGGCTCTTTGTATATTTTGGAAGTGTGAAGTGTGTGAAGTTAAGATTAACCAGCATAAAAATGTAGTAAATAAACGAACTTATAGAACAGCATAAAAAACATCACTTCGGATAATACATTTACTTGAAAATCGCCGAAGTGCATGGCAAAAATTAGCATTGACGCATATAAAAAGTGTATATTATATATAGCTGGATATTATAAATAGCTACGACAGATTCACTGAACTGTGAAATATTTATTCGTAGTATTTGCATGATTCTCTCAGATCCCTAAAATTTTATTCTGGTTCACGCTCGTCGCTGTTTTTGTCATTGGCTAAATAACATTCAAGCTGAAAAATATAATAGAAGAATGAATAATTTCAGTTTTGAAATAATTCCACATCCTTACCTATAATTATATATATATTCTGTTTTTCCGATCATATATATATATTGTCAGCTAGGATTTCTTTATATATGTTCATATAAAAATTTTAAAATTATAAACAGCGTTTAAAAGGTTAATTTCGTTATATATAATAAATCAACAGAGAGAGAATTTATATATATATATATTTCTAAGCAATCCTTACAAAAATTTTTGATAAGGCGAATATAATTTAAATTTAAGTCTAATAAAATATATACATATACATTCATTTCATTAGAGACTACTTAGTCATAGGCTTTGATCCAATCGGATTCCAGCGAGTTAATATTATTAAAATTATATTTTAAATGACTAAATTCTCTTTAGATCTCATAATATTTGAAGATGTCTTACTAAACTATGCACATTATGTTAACTTACTATTTATTACGAAAAAACAACTGTGTTTCACTGCAACTAATGAATAAGTTTGGATGTCTCTATTTTCACTGAATATTTATTTTTATTTACTAAACTTATATTTATTTTTAAGTAACCCACAATTAAAATCTAGTAAATCCACTTTCTGCGTTTGACTAAGCGACGATTGGTTTTGTATAGTACTTTAGATAAGCTCTAGAAGATCAAAAGTTCATCTTCACTGCTACTGTTTACCTATCTTATTTCACGTATTTTTCACACACTTAAGACTGGAGAAAAACTTGTTTTTCCATGCTGCGGTCTCTGATAACAAACCATTAAAGGATAACTGATAACTGGCGACGAGCTCTTGAACTTTACACTGAATTGCACTTAGAGCTGTGAAAAGAAGTGAAAATAAAGGGAGAGCAAGAAGGAATCATCAAGTAATATTATCACTCGATGCAATAAATTGTATGCATTGAGCGGGGCCAAAGCAAATTTAAGTGTCAGATGCTTCGGTTTTCATTGGCGCCGGCGCCAGAAACGATACGCTCCATGCCCCGTCGCCCTCTCCCTGGCACTTCTCGACCGCACCTCGCAGCCTTTGTCTGTGCCGGCAATGAGTGCTTCCTGTTTCCGGCGTCACCACTGTCTGGTAACAACTGTAAGCAACTATAACTGTCGGCAAGTTGGCTTTATTATTTCCACACTGTTGAATATGCATATCGACGGGGCCTGTATAATGGACACAAGGGGAGAGTGTGGTGTGGTATAGGGTGGACTTTGTTTTGCTTTGACGACTAGCTTCCCCGTAGCTGCCAATTGTGGGTAGTGTGTGTGTGTAATGTGTGCTAGGCGGGTGCATTATCACTACCCATAGTAAAATATTGAGGGTGCATTAAATATTTCGACTCCAGGCAGCTGCAACACAAAGGACCGGCCTGCTCCTTGTTCTCCGCCAGGCAAAGCCCAAGCAGTAAACTATTTTGGCCAGCTCAATCTCAGGCTGAAACTGAGGCTGAAACTGAGGCTGAGGCTGAAGCTGGTGCTTTGTCTGCATTTTATATTAAACTATTTGCTGCTGCTCTGCTGGTTGAGTGAAATTTACCTACAGCACATTTTCTTCTGTATCCTTTTTTTTTTTATTGTGTGCAACAATTTTGCGGCAGAATTTATGAAAAATGTTAAACAATTATGTGGATACAGCCGCAGCGCTCACCACAAATATGAACAGGAGGTAAGAAAGTATCCGATACGGATACGGTTGGAGTGATCTTCGCAAGCGAGGACTCGAAAGACGATTTTTGGCATGGTAAGTAAAATATGTAAAAATGTTAAATCTGATTATTACATACTATTTTAAATCAATAAGTAAATCATTTAACATTAAGTAAAGATTGAAAAATATGTATAAAGCCGATTTTTGGCATGGTAAGTAAAATATGTAAAATGTAATAATAAATGTAAAAATTAAATTCCAATTTTTACGTTCTAGTTTAAATCAATAAGTATTATGTAAAAATAAATGTAAAAATTAAATTTTTATTTTTTCATGCTATTTTAAATCAATAAGTAAATCATTTAATATAAATTAAAGATTTAAAAATATGTAAAATGCATAAGAAGAACCTCCAACGTCATAAAATATAAAGCTTTTTAAAATGATATTCGGCAATAAAACTAAGATAGATTCAGGGTAAATCGCAGTCAAGCAAACTCGACTAGCATATTCTTACTTGATATTTAATAACTAATTGGCCAGGGCAAATTTAAATGCTTTATCCCAAGCTTTAAGTTGTTGCTGTCTCAAATCAAGTGACAAATTATTATATATATTTTGATTCGATATTTAACTTTTGTGTTGCCCAAAAATTAGCAGCTTATATTTATCGAATATGCTGATAAGCGAGTATGTATATAAATTTATGAGTTTGTGTGTGTGTGTGTGTGTGTGTGTTGGGGGAAATGTGTGTTTTGGCTGGATAAACAATATTGTAGAGCAGAGATTAGTTGCTTATTTTGACAGGAGCTGTCAGTGTTGCATTTAGTCGAGCAGCTGCCTGTGTAAACAAACAAAAATATTTGCAGCAGCAGCAGCAGTAGTAACAAAATCTGTAACAAGGACAAGGCGCTGTATATCCTGCTGCAAGTGAGTCGAAGGATGATTCTTATATCTCTGGCGCAACGAGTACATGCTCTTCTGCTCGAGTGCCTCGCTTCGAGTGCACTCAGTCAACCCCTCCCACCCCACCCCCATCCCTTCACTGCCCCTCTCTCTCTCTCAACCCCCCTATCAACCGTAGTCGAACACAACTCGGGCATAGTTTTTCGTATTTCTTGCCTTTTTATTTCTTCATTTTTCATGTGCAGCAGCGGCTCTAGCTAAGCTTTTAATTAAATTCAATTTTAATTAAAATTTTTGAAGTCTCTGGCCTGGCATGCATACGGATATACCGATTAAGATTTTTTGGGCACTGGCTTCTGTGCAAAAGGGGTTCGGACGTGGGTCTGCGTTGGCTGCCTTGTCTGCAATCGAGTGTTTGCCAAACGTGTAAAATTGAAAATTAGGAAATCGAATTGTAACGCCAGATACGTTACAAAGAAAGATGAAGACAGACAGAGATAGATAGATAGATAAAGAGAGAGAGAGAGAGAGCGAGAGAGAGGGAGTGAGAATAACGAGAAGCCTGCAATAAAAATACCCCTTCATCCCCCAACCCCAAACTTATCACTTCGGAGACGAGGCATTTGAGGCATCATACAAAGCCAAAATTGTAAAGTAATTGGAAATGAAAACTCATTTTGGCCAGAATCATCATGCAAATGGCCAAATGGGGCAGTGATGAAGGAAGAAATTTCTGTTAAAAGTGCAAATCGCATTTGCACAAGACATAAAGAGTAATTTGTTAGAGCTTTAAGCAGCTTAAGGCTGCTAAAACCGGGCTTAATTTATAAAAATAAACTATGCTTAAAAGCTGCTTAAAAAATATAGTTTAAGTTAGCTTAACTGCGATTTAAGCAGATTGTTTTCAGAAATCCGGCAGTGTAAGAAAATTTAGGAAAAAAATAGTAACCGAATGAAAAATGCACTTTATCAAAATAAACATAAATAAATTGGTATTCTCTTCAGAGAATATAGTTTATTGATTATAGAATATCTATAAAATTACAAATTGATATTTCCAAATTCGTAGCAATCGAGAATAGTTGACAATTCTGGGCTCAAACTTGTTAAGCCAAAAAAAAAACGTTTTATTAAAAGTTTAAACTTTTTATTGAATGACTGAATCAGGATATCAGCAGAATAGGTACGTAAACAAAGCTTAAGATCAACTTTAACTTTCAGAGCAAAATCACTTTTGTAAACTTTTAAGCACATTTCACGATTATTTGAAATGTTAATTCGTTTGAGACCGTTCCATAAAACTGCTCTCCCAAATCTAGACACATATATATATATATAAATATCATGCATTCAACTAGACGTGACATTTAAGTATTTAGCGACACCCAAAAGCGGATGGTTTGTGCCTCATTGTTAGACTTGGGGGGCGAAAAGTTTTTTAGGCTCAAGAAAGCTGGGCCAGATTTTGGTTGGCATTTTACACATAATTTAAACGCCCACATCCTGTCAGTCATAAATTACACATATTACATGCACGTATAAATCGCAGACCAGATACGGCGATGCTAAAAATGCGCCCGGCAAAACTGTGAAGGAAACTGGTAGCAAAGTGCTTAACATACTTTCTGGCTCACGACCACAAGCAAGAAAACGTCATGAAGACACACACACACACACACTCATACACACACACACACACACATACACATATAGAGACTTTGAAATCCACATTCACATCGACCACGACATCGACATTCATATAGGCAAATAGGCAAATGCACGTAGCGCGCAAAAAGTTGCAAAACTTTTCCCCTTCACACACACACACAGACACACTCACTTACGTGTGGCAAGTGAAAGTTGAAAGTAAGTCAAGACGCTGGCAAGCAACTTTTACTTTTGCTTAAAGCCAAAGATTATGGCCGCCTGACGTGTGCCAAAAGTCCGTAGAAACCACACTTTTTAAATTATCGCTCAAAAGTTACGCAAATTGTCTATAATAATTTAGATTCCTATTGATATCGGGGATATACTTTATGAGCCTGCCACATAAAAAAAACGCACGTGACTAAAGGATTATCGCATTGACTTAATTATTGGTGGGTATTTGGAGGAATTAGTATTAAAAAAAAATAAACTAGGCATATTTTAAATTATTTACAATAAATACAAAATCGTATTGAAAACCAAAAGAGGTTTATATAAAATTATTTATTCCTCTTAATATATTATGGAATACTCTTGCAAATATTTTCAATCTTACACATTTGCTATCTGCAAACTTCCTATAAGGATACATTAAAGTCAGTTTTGTGGACAGCATTAGATATTTATCAAATTTGTTAAAACCAATCAGTTTGGATTTTTGTGGTCATCTGACTATTTTTAACTTGAAACGAAACTTACAAAACTAATTTCTAAGTTATATAGTAAAACTTGGACTTTTTGGTTTTTTGTTATTTCAAAAGATTTCGAAGCTAAAATTTTAACTTTTTTTTATATTTTTATTTTAATATATTAGTTATATATTTTAGCTAGAACTAGAACATTTTTTACTATAATTTGGTTGCATAGCTCAGCAATTAGCAACTTTATTTTAATAATCCTCTCATTATTAAGACTTCTTCAGTTCGTACGATAAAAATCAAAAGATTCAAAAACTTACCTAGACAACAAGAAGACTCAAGACTTGATCCCAAAAAGTGTTCCAAGAGTTAAAATTAAATTTAAATTGTTCCATGGCAAAAGTAGCGCTTTGATAGCTGAGATACTGTGGGAAACGCATTGAAGTCACTTGTCTGCCACCATTTGCTGCATGCCACGCGACTTTACCTTAATCGACAAAAACCGGAGCTTCATCAGCCACAAAGTAATGGGGGACAAGGAAAAAAAGAGAATGCTATGATGACGACCATCATTGTGGTGGAGATGGTGGTGTTGGTGCTGGTGGCATGTCCGTTGGGGCGAGGCGAAATGAAACCGCCATCAATGAACCGCAATTGTATTTGTTTGCAAATAACTGAACGTTATCTGAGACTATTTATCTTTATCTACAATAACAGCAGAACGGCGCTGTGGCAACGTTGCTCCTTCATTCAAACCGAAGCGATGTCCCAGGACCCCAAACAATGCAAAAGGACACCGCCACAGTGGCCGACGCGACACAAATGGGTTGGCTAGGAGGATGGATTGAGATGGTTGAGTTCTGTGTGGCAGCGCAGGGCAGGGCAGGGCAATGGGATCGCTGTCTCACTGTTTCTGTGCTTCAGTTTGCCAATGCCCAAGCCAAGGCGCCAACTGAAGCCATAACAATAAAAGTGGACTGAAAATGGTAGCCGAGCAAATGGCAACTTCAAGTCCATCCAAAGACAATACAAATAGTCCTGTTCCGGCCGCAACACTAGCTGACGACTACTTCAAGTCTGTCCTTAAGTATATAGCCATGACACTGGGAATGCAATAATATGGCAACTCGAATGCAACCAGCTTAAACTCGAATTGCCAAACCGTAACTATGACTTTGAGCTGAAAGTAAATTACTGTAGAGCAACTACCAAAGCAAATCGCTTAGCCTGATTTCGGTGTTGCCTGTCTCCTGTCTCCTGTTATGATTCAGGAGGCAAAAACCAAAAATAATCTGAACGTATTTCACGCATAATGAAATTTAACCCAAAGCGTTTAGGGTTTCAGCTTGAGCTTTATGTGCCTAAAACCATGCAAATTAAATTTAATGGAAAATGTATTTTTCACATTTTTCTCGTTTGGGCCACAAGCGACGCCAACTTTGTTTTCCATTCATTTTTTATTTTTTATTATTGTTGTTGTTGTTGTTGTTGGTTTCCCTTCGGGCTGTGAAATTTTTTATAAATCAAATTGTGCCTTTATGTCATGCATTAATAAATAATTTCGTACAACAAGTAAACGAAAGAGTGCACATTCTACAAATAATGTGGCAAATTTGTTCATTTTTATTTGCCTCAAATTGTTATATTGTGTAATTAACATTTTTAATTTACTATCACATTATTTCCCATTGTTTAAGTCTGAGCTTAGTTATGATTAATTTTCGCTTATATTTATTGTAATTTTAAAGATTTAAATAAATTAAAAATCGACTGTAACGATTAATTTAAATGAAGCATAAAAATATTTAATTTTGACTTTATAAATATTAATTTAAAGTAATGTGCAAAATGTGCAAATATTTCGTAGAGAATGTGAATTTCTTAAATTTTCATTTTTTTTAAGTTTTCAGTGCACCTCTGAAGCTGTTAGCATAATATTTGCACAGCATACACACAGCTCACACACACACAGCTAACACACACACACACACATGTAATCAACACTTAAAGCACATGCTGATTCCATTGCTCTTTGTACATTTCCGGGGCAGGGAGGAAAAAGAGTGTCTGAGACACTGAAAGTGGTCTGAGAGTGTTGAATTTTCTTCTCCTATTTTTTGTTGTTGCATGAATTATGCAAAAGAGTTTGTTGAACTGTGCGGTGGGTTGTGGTCCCATAAAGGGAATACTTAAATGGGATTTGGGAAATCACATGCAGATATAGATAAAGAGTAAACGGGGGGCAAGCAGACTAAAAGAGACCCGAAATCGCATACCGTACAAGTTGCCACTTGGAACGGACGCAATCCAAATTTTAAAAAGAGACGGCAAATGCATATTGTTTGTGCTCTCTCGCTCTTTGAGCGGGGCGTAATATAATAAAGTGCTGATCAATACACTCGGAAATACATTTATAGGCATTTATATAAACATATATATATATATGTATCTGTATAGTGGCTACAACTGTGCGCATAAACTTGTTAAGGCAGTGCATGCTTTCCAATAAATTTTGCCGGCGTTAACTGTGAAATCCCATTGCCCATTTACTTACTGGAAATGCAGCGTTGCGTTGCGTTGTGTGGCAACAGTGCAGTCAGTGTGCCACCTGCAAAATTGCAACTTAACAATGCTTGAGAGTCGCCCCATGTTTGGCCTCCAAGTGGATGCCCCATGTGGCAACGCATGTGGTGTATAAATCAATATTGGCAATTTAAAATTGGCTGGCGGTGTATGAAGCCAATATCCGGTGCTTCAACTGTGTTACGCCCTCTTCAAAAAAAAATCGAAAAAAAAAAAATGGAAAAAAAAATGTAAACCAGGAATATCGGGATACCAAAATCGGCAGCGGGGCGTGCTGTGTGCTGTGGGGCAAAACGTGAATCTTAGGCAAACATTGTGCAAAAACGTTTAAAATTGCTGCTCGAGTGTGGATTTCTATAGAGCATTGAGTTCTCCAGCAGGCACAGAATTGTAAGATATGGTCTGGGGGATGTGCAGAGGGAATGGTGTGTGGGGTTAAGCCAACTGGTCGCGAAGTCTATTCAAAATGCGCGTGCAGTTCCGACCCCTTTACAAAAGTGAAGAAAACAGGTAAAAGCGGACAACGGGATAAACGAGTATCTGAAGGAAACATAAATGCTGATGGGGCAAAGCCATTATATTGTTATTGGTATACAAGTTTGGCAAAAACACTGCTTTGATAGTCCTCTAAAAATAGGCAACAATGGCATAAATTCAAATAAAACACATTTCACTGTTTCTATGCAAAAAAAAGTTATTAAGTGATATTAGCAACTGAGAAATATAAGAAAAACTACAAAAATGCCAATAAATTTCTTATTTCTACGATCATTCATTGTACAATATTAATTAAAATAGTAAAATCTGAATTTTTAACATATACAAAAATGTTTTTTGTTTACTAATCGTTTTCGCTTTTTTTTTTAAATTTTAATTTTGACTAAAATACATAAACCGTAGTTAATCAGCGGAAATATTCCATTAATTTCCCAAAGTTTTAAATATTATACAATTTTGATATATTCCAAACACATTTTGCCACAACCTCAATACTTCAATAAACTATTTTGTTTACATTTAGAAATTTTGTTCTTTAACACAAATATATTCGCTATGATTCAAATTTGTTGTTATTAGTTTATTTCAGATGTGATAACAAGAAAATTCTTTAGTATGGCTGTCCGGCTAAAACTAAAGTGTTTTTCTACACATTTGCAATTAAATGTTGTTGTATTTTTCTTTGGCATAAACAAACAACAAAATACTTGTGCACTCGTCGACACCCCATGCAAAAATTGCCTAATTATGCGTTTATAAGTATGCAAAATTTAAATATTATGCAAATTACGCAGAGGGAAACGTTGTTACGCGGCGAAATGGAGAAGGGATGTGGGGGGAAATGGGGAAATTTAAATGGTTTTTGTTTTGATTTGATGACATCATCAATGGAATGAAGCGCGTCAAAAACGAATTATCAGAGAGCAGGGCAAATGAAATTTGTTTACCAATGCCACTAAAGTGGCATAGAGCGTGAAAGAGAGAATGAGAGATAGATAGAGAGAGAGAGGGAAGGAGAGAGAAGAGGAAACTTTTGCGGCTTGGTAAAATGTCGAAAATAAGAGAAATTGCGTTGAAAATAAAATTGGAAAGAAAAATCGGCAATAGTTGTTATTGCTTTAGAGATGATTTTGTTGTTGCTGCTCTTGTTTATTGTTGATACGATACAATAATAAAAATTCGAAGAAACAGGAAATGAAAAATCATTCAAGCATAAAGTATGAAAACACACAGATAAATACCAAATTGCTTTTACCCTCCAAATTTATTGTTTATATATCTCTATATATATGTTTATCTGTGTGTCTGTTTGCCAGTGCGTGTGTGTGTGTGTGTAAACTATTGAGAACAACTCGTATCTGCATGGACGAGCTCATTTGGGCAATCATATTCATAGTACTTGATGAACATTTTGTGTTGCCTTTCAAAATCAATAGACATACTTTTATCACTGGATAGTTGAAGATAAATCACATAGCTGGCAATATATTTAAATTTTCGTGCTTTTATTTCAAATTTATTTAAACTATCATTAAAACGGAAATATTCATGAGCTATGAATTTAAAATAAATATTATAACAAATGTTTATATTTGCACAGGTAAGAGTTAAATTTAAGATATTTCGACTTTTATTCAAAAAAAAAAATGTGACAAGTTTCATAAAATGTAAATAAATATAAATATAATATAAATATATGCCTGCTCACTGTTCAAATGAAATATTTAATTAAATCCCAAATAATTTTCTATTAGTTTAATGTTTTACTTTATTTAAGATAAATTATGCATTATTCCATAATTTTTTTGGTAACTTAAAGTAATATTTTAGCTTAGATAAATTTAATGTATTTAAAAAAAAATATAACTTATATATTGTTAAGTTCTTGAAGTCTATAGAATCCAAGCCTCTCACTTATTCTTCTTCCAATTGCCAGTTAATGTACTATTATATCTGTAATAAAATACTTTTACTAATTAAATGCAATTTACTCGCTTGGAATTTAGCGACTGCTGCACTTTTAACAGTCGCCGTCAAATGGCCGACAATTCTCAATCCAATTCTCTGGTTGGTGCCAGAAGGAGCTTTACATTAATTGCCGTATTCCATTTTAGTGTTGACCCTTTTGGCACCTGAAAAGGCGTAAAAAAGAGATTGCGAAAAAAATGCAAAATTTAAGTGGAAGAACTGAAAAAAAGCTAATAAAAGAAGAAGGTATATTTTACTCAAAAAAAAAAAACTGGACGGGTAGATACCTCGCATCCAGCTGTTCAATTTGCTATTGTATATATTGAAATAAAGTTTATTAAAACTCAAGTAGAGATATGCAAAAACTCCTTGTTAAATATTAAATTATATACAGGTGATCAATAATATGTCAAGGTATATTTAATACTCATCTTTGAAAATGATTTTTATTGCTTTCAGAAGTCGATTTGTATCAATATTGAAAAAATGTTTGGCTTTCGATAAATAATTTAATGGATGTTAAATGAGAGGCTGGGTTCCATATATTAGGTATATAAAATATATATACCTTATTTGATCTGATGTGCCTCTTATGCCTTTTACATAGTTTTTATTGAATTCCGTTTACCAATTTACTATGGATATAAAATGAACTTAAGATAATGAAAAAGTTGCTTGCGAATTAAGCGAATAAGTTTTTTGTAGCCAAATATTCAGTAAAAACTGTTTTTATACTTTTATAGCGATGTGATCACGATACGACAAAAATTTGAAGACTATCATTTATTTCCCAAAGTTTTGAGTCAACAAAAGTCAACAAACACAGAAGGCTGTTTATCTTGACATAATTTGTAAGCTAGAGTGACCAAAATTGGAATTCAGACTAATCCAGATTTATTTCTGAATTAATTTTAAAATGATCTTAAGTTAAACTTAGACTTAATTAATCCATATTTGATTCAGTGCATAAGATTTATTGGTTAAGTCTTATTAGTCTTATTGCAATGTAAATTTATAAAATGAGTGTTGAAATCAAGTAGAATATGAAATTTAAAATATAAATATTTTATTTGCATTTTACAGTAATTTTCTAGGCAGTTTATCGATTGGCCAAATTATGTCTGGGATTTGCCCATGTATGTGCATTTAATTTGTAACTTACACACACATGCACACATGCACACACATACACACACACACACACACATACACTTGAACATCTGGTGCACTGCATGCAGCCTAAAGTTGTGCTATTAATTAATTAAATTTTGAGTATGACAGCGCAGTCGCCGTGGCAAGTTCTGCTGCACTATTAATCCTTATTAATTATATGTTGCCTGTGGATTAATGGCTTGTTTTGTGTGTTGGCATGTGCCCAAGACACAGACACACACACACCCACATATATACACACACTCTCACACACACAGTTACACAAATGCATGTGTACATGGCTGCATTGCTGCCCAAAGTCAATTGTAAGTTGTTTTTGTTGTGTTAGCTGCTGCTGCGAATTGGGGACATTGATAGGCCTTTGCGCACAGCGGGACAGCAACACCGTCCCAATCCCCCTCACCCCTCACCATTCACCCCTCACCCGAGCCCACTTAACAGCTCCCTTTGACTGTTCGTGACAGTTGAGACAGCGACTACAACTCAATAGACACCCCCAACTAGTACATGCCCCATCCTGCTGCATGCATCCGATGGCTTTTAATTGCTCCAGTTCATGCTTGGGAGACATGAAATTGATAAGGCCCACTTAGGCTTTGAGGCATATCACTCTGCAGCAATTTAGAATTAAACAATGATCACTACCATTAGTTTTTGAAGTGTTCAGATATACATATATATTTTTTAGGATACTCATACAATAATATTTAAATAATTAAAAACACTTTACAACGATTCAAAACAGCGACAACAAATTTTGTAAATAATTTAGTTAGAATTTTTTTTTTTTTAGAAGAGTGTATTTGCTTATATTATATTATGAAATATATCTGAAAAATATATATTAAGCTTGTCAAATTATAAAAAAGTTTTTTTTTTAAATTTTTATATTTAGAAAACAGTTTGCTTGCTTAAGATATAATACTAATTAATAATTGAAAACTGAATTTAGTACATTAGAGTACTTAAAAACTTTAATTTGAACTTTTGAAGTATGTGCAGAATATTTGGTTTTTAATAAGCTAAAATATAGGTTGGTCACACCAATGTAAAGTAAAAATGTTCAAAACTTTTCCTGCTTTGCTTTTAGTTAGTCCCAGTGGAGAAAGCGCCTAAAAATGCTTTCACCAACTTTCTGTGAGTGCCATTAAATAAATGCGCCCAACGATTTGTCGAGACAAAAAAAAAATCATAGCATCAACTGTCGTTATCTTTAAAAATCTTGAAGAAATTCTCCAAGGGCTTTGAAGTTCTGAAGTTAGTTGACGGTAAATCAACTTTATTTTCTACAACTTTGTTATCAATAGCAAAAACAAAGCAAAAAAAACTAAAGTAAAAACATAAAAAGGGAAAAGAGAAATGGATAAATTAAGTAATCAATTTGCATGGAGCAAAGAAGGCGTGATAATTACGTGTAAACTGTATTCAAGTGAAGTGCAAACAGCGAGATGCAATTAGACAAGTTGCGATGGAAATTTAATAAAATTCACGGCAAGCTTTTTCTTAGTTGAGAGATATTTACATGGATTTGGCGTAATGTTTTATATATTTTTTAGTTATATGGATAAGCTAGAAAATTTACAAAAATAATAAAAAAAAATGTTGTATTAAAGATATATAAACATATTAAATATTATAAGTATTTGATAAATAAAGTTTTATTTATTTATTAAAATTGAATATTAAATATAAAACATTTTTTAAACCAATAATATTACAATTAATAATACAACTTAGAGCTCCAATTGTATCAATATAGAGTTCAAGCTTTTCGCTATAAAATAACTATTATTATCCACTGTGCGCAATGGAATCCGTTTTTTTTCAACTCTGTTTTTTATCCAACCAATTGCCTACTAATGTTTGACGTCAATCAGTGGGCAGAGGAGATTGCCATTAACCAGGATGTGCTTACTCATTTACATCATACATTTTTTATTTACTCTGAACTTTTTAGTGATTGCATTTTATTTAAATTCAATTTAGTAATCAATGGGTGGCATTTTTTTAACAGTAATTAATGTAAATAAATTAAAAGTTCAACTGGTTATTTTAAAATGTTTACCCTATGAGAGTAATTAGGACAAGCTCATTGAATACATGTATTTTTTTCTAAATACACATCTATGTTAGTGTAGCAAAAGCTTAATTTTTCTCTATTTTATTGAGGCATAATATTTTATAATATTTTGGTCATAAAGTTAGAAAAAAATTAAATGCTTTTCATGCCAATAAATTCCTCATTTGTTTCATATTAATTGTTTGTTGTTATCTGAGGATATTGTTTGTTTTTTTATCAATGAATATTTTATGTTTTTTTTTCACAAGTTAAGTTAAATCGCGTGAAAATTAATTAAACTGTAACACAAAGTAACAAAAATTAAATAATAAATGATATAAAATTATGTATTCTAATTATTATTTTTTATTTCGTGTGAACTTTGCTTCTGGACCTAATTAATAAACATTTTAAGCTTATAGCTAAATAATTGTTTTAATGTAATATTTGAATTATTAATAACCGAAATTGTTGCTTTTCATATTATTCAAAGCATTTTTGCCAGAAAAAAACTGAAATGCTACAAAAATATAATAAAAAAAAGAGAATAAAATATTGAATTATGATAATAGGTAAAATATAAATGGAAAAATATTGCAAAATATATCAAATCTATTCAAGTTTAAATAACAGCAATTCCATTTGTAAATTGTCTAAACCTCAGAGACTAGTCAAACAGGTTGCTCCAACAATTTAGAATTTAACAAAGGGAAACTTAATACAATTACATTTAAGACAATATGCAACCAAATGGTGAACGTGCAAAGTCCGTTTGCCTGCTGCTGGTGTTGCTGTTGCGGCTTGGTCAGATAGTCACATAAATTCTGCGCCAAAACAACAAATACAAAGGCCATATATTTTTCAGTAAGGCAGTCAGAGGACAACAAATATTTTGTGGCCCGAGCAGCAGCAGGCGGCGTAGCACTTTGTACTCCTCACTCTTTTCTCTCCGGGCCAACGTCTTCGATGCACTTGCAGTTTACCCATTTTTTTTCTTACGCACACCCGAAGGCAATTTACTTTCAACACATTCACGCACACACACACACACAAGCACCTACATACACACATGCGGCATGTAATTCTATTG
This sequence comes from Drosophila melanosoma, assembly GCA_035042045.1. Taxonomy (NCBI): domain Eukaryota; kingdom Metazoa; phylum Arthropoda; class Insecta; order Diptera; family Drosophilidae; genus Drosophila; species Drosophila melanosoma. Next base: position 390,072 of record JAWNLY010000203.1, on the reverse strand, counting down.
TATTTTCGAGCATTGCTATTGCAGTTAGAGAAAGAAAGAGAAAGAGAGAGAGAGAGATAGATTGAGTAGGAGAAAAACCATTATAGCAACAGCTTACAACTAAAACAAAAGTGTGAAAATATTGAAAGCTTGCTTACAGCTGGCCGAATATATCGGCAACTGCAAACTGCAAACTGCAGACTGAACACTGTACAGTGCACACTGCAACAAGAACAACCACATGAACTTTCTGCCTGCCCAGTTAGTAAAGTTATTGCAGTTGAGTTCCACAGTTTTGCAGTTCTATAGTCAGTTGCCAAAGGATATTCGCAAGCAAGTATCGTCTTGCAACATGAAATACTTTTTGCAAATAATGTGTTGCACACACATTATATATATATATATATATATATGTATTTTCACACACACGCACACCTACGCACTATATTGCAAACGTAGCCTGTGCTAATGGTGCTGACTGTTGCTTATTGGCTGTGGTTGGGCATAATATTCAAGCGCATACCCTGTAAAAAATTTATCAATTATTGTATAATAATTTATTTTCATTTATTAAAAGTAGTTAGTATTTTACATGTACTTAACAATTAATAGTTTAGATTGTACGCTCCACACTTTCATTTGGAAATTTAAATTAGTAAAGATTTATAATAATAAAAATGTTAGTACATTTTTAACTTTAACTTTAAGATTTCAGATTTTAGTAAAACAAACAATGCTTCATTCTCTGAGTGCCAAATATTTACTTTATCTTAAATGTAAAATCAAAATAATACTTAAGAATTTTGATGTGATCTTAAATATAAAATAAAATTATTACTTAAGAATTTTGATGCTGAAATGTAATGTCTTAAAACTAATTTTACTTACAAGACACATTATTTAAGCCTTGTAAGTAAAATCTGACTTATTTTATAATATTTTTTTATTATTATTACAAATATATGAATAGCAAATATTCTTTCTAAAAACTTGATTCACAACTATTGATTTCTTCTTAATCTTTGTTAAGTTTTAATCAGACAATTTATAGCAATATCGATAGATTTACAGCTGAAATATTATAGACATATTTCTACGTCACTTATATCCCGTTACCTACATTTCAAGTGGCATGCTACAATATATATTTTATTTCCTTTAAAATATTATGTTCCAAAAATCAAATAATTCAAGAAAGTAAAATTTACTTATACCCCAATAACTGCAGAATTGTCGATATTATTTTCCATAATTTGTACAGGATATCTGTTGGTTGAACAGGTTAACTTCTAAAATGTGGTTTTCTTATTATTTTAGTTGCTTTCATTTTACGCCCAGGCGTATAATTTCTATATGGGCACAAAAAAAGAAAGAAAGAAAGAAGTTAAAACCTCTTTAAGTGTTTTTGAACGGCAGCACTATAAATTCTTTTAAAGCTCTTAAGCCACAACAGAAAACAAGAAGAAGATGAAGAAGACAACAGAGAGAGAGAGAGAGAGAGAAAAGGAGAGAGAGAGAGAGAAGCAGCAACATAGAAATAGCGCCAGACAGAGAAAGACAAAGACAGAGACAGATAAAGATTTGTAGAAAATGTGAATTTGAGGTTAATCTGTGCTGAGTGGGGGAATGGGTTGGGTGCAGAGGTGCATTCATCATGAGTGCTTTGCTGCTTAGCTCTGAGGTTAGACCCTGGGGATAGTCGCCTTAAGCCATCCCCTTTGACCAATCTTGGAATTTGTCTTAGCCAAGGAGGCATCTCTGTGCCTTGTGTTGATGACTTTATAAGCCCTAAGAGGAATTTTTGTTAATTGTGGCTTGAGTGGCTTGTGTGGTCAATATTTTATGGACATTGAGTAAAGTGCTTCAAATTGTTGCATTTAATGCGAATACAAAATTTGTTAGCTATGCCTATCTGGTTTTTATAAAACTGTGCAACTGTCAAGTTAATTATAATTTCAAAAAGAAACTTAGCTTAAATATAGTTCTATAAAATATTAATTCTTTAATTTATGTGTACCAGAAGAATAGGAGAATACTATAGCTATATATTGTGGCATTAAGCTAGTGAACAGCTGCGTTGCAGGTGGCAAGATGCGCAAAAGAAAAAATCAGTGGAGAAATGGTTATAAATGCTCAAAATGCTGTATTAAATATTAAAATATATTATAAATTTATATATAAATATCTATCTATATATTAAATTTATGTTAAAATGCTAACAAAAAAATCTTATAGCACTTTTTAAAGATTTGCATAACTGTTTTATTAAATTTACTTTTACTGAAATTCATCACTATAATTTAATTAATTAATTGACATTCATATTAAATATATAAAGCAAGACACATAAAAGACAAATTTAATTGAAAATGGCTAAAGATTCTTAATAAGATAATTGTGTATTGTTTATTTTGTTTATGCTCAAGTTCTCATCATACTTTAAAGATTTATGCCTAGCATTTATTAGTGTTTGTACTTATCAATGACATTTAGTGTAACAGGCGAGGTCAAAAACTGTTCAGATTAAGCAAAATTTGCTGTCATGTGTTATTTCTAAAAGCCAACTTTCAAATAACACAGGTTCAAATATGTCAAAGTATTCAACGAAATTCACGCTTTTGGCCGATTAATACAAATTGACACAAATATGTATGTGCATTGTGTTGGCAACGAGATTGGCAACAAAGTCACTGGGTAAATAAATTTTATGTAATTAAAATCAAATATCATGTGATATATATAGAAGACAGATGCCTCAAATTTTAATTCACATGTGGAACTCGAACAATGCACGTGCTGTGCAGCAAGGCAGGTAGGTAAACACACTGAATTCGCCCTTAAGGAGGCAGGCACTGTTACTTGCAACCAGCAACCAGCAACTGCAACTGCAACTGAGCCTGAATGCCAACTATTGTGTTTAATTGTAAATATTTTCACACACACCTGACACTGCACGCAAACAAACAAATAGTGTGCGAAAGAGATAGAAATGATTCGAATGAATGTGTGCAAGAGAGAGATAGAGAGAGAGAGAGAGAGAAAGAATGTGACAGAGAGGAAAGGGGCTGAGGGAAGGCGATGTGTTCGTGAATTGATTTTCGCCTCAAGGTGTTGGAATTACACAAATTGCAATTTATTTGTTTTGCAGACCAAAATCCCGAACCTGCAAACCCCTCACTGATTAATATGTCTTGCGATTCGAGTGTGTGTGTGTGAGTTGATGTGTGTGTGTGTGTGTGTATTTCTGTTTGCATTTAACTGGCATTGAAGATGAAGAGGTGTATATGTGGGGGGGTAAACGAAGAGGTAATCTACGTTGCTGATATGCATGACCTAGACAAATATTGTGCGTTTGCAAGCACTTTGTCATCTGAGAAGCTGCTGCCCAATGTTTTAGACATAGTCGGAGAGTTCTGGTTTTCCAAAAGGACACATTTGTTATTTTGAAATATTTTGTTGATTTTTGCCACAGTTGCTAGAAGATTTTACCGTTAGCCGAGTGCAAGGCATTTGAGGTTTTCATTTGGCTAAAAGCTGTACACACACACACACACACACACACACACACGCATTGGCTCATACATAACTCCAAGTGGCACACTAATTGTTGACAAAAAAAAAAAAGGAGAAGAAGAAATTCAAATCCATTTCACATGCTGAGCAATTGGTTTACCCTGGCGTATGAGTGATTTCATATTGAATTATGGCTTTTGATGTTTGATTTTGGTCTTCGATACGCTTTGGAAAATCCCTAATAGATTTATGTTTTGCCAACGATTGACAACCAGACTAATCCAATATGCAAAACTCTTTTTACTGCCATTATCCGTCTTCCCCTACCCTGGATCGCCATTACCTTTGCTCTCAGTTCGACAAGCAATTGCAAATGTCCAAGTGCTCAATTTAGGAATGGAAAAAAGTTTCACTGTGAACCAGTTGCCAGTTGCAAGTTGCCAGTTGTCGCACGGCTTTTTGGGGCGCCACTTTGCGCTCTGCCTTTGCTCATCCGGTTTTATTGCGGCACTTTGCCAAGAAAAATAGAATCGTTGCCCAGTTTTTGGGTGTACAAAGCGACCAAATTAGTGTTAAGCGTGTGAACAAAATGCAAATATTACACAGCTCATTAAGCCTCAATTGGATTTTAACACTCCGCCAAAGTTGGCAAGCGAATGGGAAGCATTACACAGTAGCCAGTAAAATAGCTCTAAGAACTGCAGATTGCTCTCTGAATATACGAATAAAATTGATTTTGTACCTTGTGATATATATTAAAATGAAAACCTTAGAATACTAACTGCTTTTTCAGATATTTATTTGTATATCATTATATAGCACTCAATCCATTTTTTTATATTGACATTTCATTTCAACATTTCTTAAGCCCTAAAAACTCGTATTCTCAGAACTGTGTCTCGTAAATTCTGTCTTGCAAAATATACAGTACTTCTTGCATTACATTGAATTCTGTTTGAAAACGTAGGAATTTATCCAAAATAAAGTAAGCAAAATAACAGCATTTGCTGCTCTACAAAATGACTGTAAATTCTATAGGCCGATTACAGTTTATCCGTTGATCCTTTTATTCCGTTGGACTTTTATTCCAAACTTCACATACGTTAAAGTTCCAAAATGGCATCCAATGGCCAACACACATGCCATTCTGGGCCTCACCATCAGTCTCTGTTTTAAGCCTGAAAACTGAGTTCAAAATAATCGGAAATCGACTGTCAAAACAATTTGCTAATTTCAGATTCTGTTTGCCTGCAGCCTCGGCTCGTTTCATTGGGTCGTTATGTGCTGGGGTGTTCCCTAATATACAATGCCCCCCAGCTTCACTGTTAATTTACGTTTAATGAATTTTAATTGGTCCAGCAACGAGAAGAACATCAACAACAACAATGAAAATAACAACAACAACAACAACGAAAATAACAAAAACAATCGCTCACGTACACCACAAAGCGACCAACAGTCGCGTCACCCAAAATGACCCAAGCAAAATTGACAAATGACATTGCGACGGAGGCCCTGGAAAAAGACCGTCCTGTGTGTCCTGTGCCTGCACAAAATTTAAGCTATATATATATATATATTTTTTTTTTTTTGAGACACAGAGTTGGGCCTTCTATATAAAGGGCCCAACACGCGCTTGCTGTTTACTAATCAAAAATTGCAAACACGTTTTATATTGGCAACACAAAAGTCATTTATTCAATTTGCAAACCAGTTTTACGTTGCGTAATCTAATGAAAAAGGTCGCCGAGTCGAGTTGCGTCGAGTCGAGTCGGGACGCTTTTTAGGACTATATATATATAGATATATAGCGCCTAGTTATGTAAGAACATCTCTGGCTAACTGCCAAAATTCGTGTTCAAAGCTAAACAAAAAAAAAAAAACAATTTAGAATACTCTAATCGAGTGAGCTCGACTAGCAGATACCCTTAAACCAAGTCAGAGATCGTAAATATCTCAGAATGTTATTATAATTTTGAAAATATAAAGAAAATGGAGCAATTTATCGATAACTTAAGACAGACTTGATAAACGGGTTCTCTAAGATTTTTAATATCTGCGATCGACATGTCCAAATAAATACCTAATGGAATTGGCTCTGTCTGTTACAAATTTACACACTTCTATTATACCCCTCTTAGCCAACTTCAATAGTGCTTAGGGTGAAAGCAAAGTCAACACAAATTTTTGGTTCAAACTTAAAATAATAAACGAATGACGTCAGTGAAATGGCAACAAAAATTTATGATTGAATGTTATTGAAAATTGGTGTGTGATAAAATATAGCAAAAATTAAAGCAAGTGTTTATTAAGCTAATAGGGAAAACTTATTGCCCAACTAAATATAAATACTAAAGAAAAAAAAACAATTTTTTGAGGATTGAGTAAATTATAACAATTACCAATATTTTTATACTAAAAAAGAAAGAAATTGAATAACGAAAATGCAGAAACTCTGCCCTGTAAAGCTCAGATAGTTAGATATAAGCTAAACTTAAGCGTTAAACAAAAATTGAATTGAAATGACATTCGCAAAATACGAGTTTTACTTATCCAGACTATGGAGAACAGATAGCAGCGTGAGGGAGAGGGCGGGGGCTGGGAGAACAGACGTTAACTATTAGCGATTGTGAACATGAAAAACAGATATGCAAACGTGGCAAACAGCCGCAACGCTGCGCCATTGTGGCATGTTGCAAGTGGGCGGGGCACAGTGTTTTGGGTTGCTGGAGGGTTTTTGGGGAAGGCGTTACGAAAAACCAATAAAGTGCTTAAATTTGCCCCTGTACATTTTAATGGGCAAATGAAACAATTTTGTAGCCAGCCAGACAACACACACAGACACACACACAGCTGGAGCTGCAGCTGCAGCAGCAGAGCTGAGCTCGACAAATGCCACGCCTTATTCAAACACTCCATTGCACCCCACACGTCCCCCTTTAATCCATTCCATATGCAGATTAAGCTCGCATTTAACAATTTACGCTGCATACATTTAGGCGCGGCGGTGCAGTGCCCCATAAAGGCTTCAACAAAACTTTCGTTGTTGCCTGTCACTTGTTGTTGTTGCTGCTGATGTTTTTGTTGTTGTTGTTGCATCAATAAATTAAATGCAGATTTTCATTTTGGCGCCCAGCACACGCGATTCAATACGCCATGCAACCAGAGTCCAACCCAATGCATTTCGTCTGTCACTCTCGATTGCCGGTTGCCGTTTGCCGTTTGCCGGTTGCAGGTTGCCAGTTGCCAGTTGCCAGTTGCCAGTTGCAAGTTGCCAGTTGCAAGTTGCCGTTTGGCATATTGGCCAGAGTTTGCCACAGTCGCTACAGTTGCCAGTTAGGCGTGGCATGCAAATTGTAACATACAGTTAATTATTTTGCACAGGTTGCTTGCGAACGCAACCATTTCCCATTTCCCATTTCCCATTTACCATTTCCCATTTCTGGCCAATGTATCGCATTGAGCTCCACTCAGTGGCAACTTCTTCGCCAACTAAGTAATTGAAATATAACAGTCTGCTTCCGCTTACCCCTCCCCCCCTTTCTCAGTCGCTGCTGCCTCTTGGCCCTCTTATTCAATTAAATGAGGTAAAATGGCCCGCAGAACCGACTTCATTGTGTTAAATTGCATGTAAAATTTCATTTAACATTAAACTTAAAATAAACTACTCTTAACTTGATGTCTTCGAGCTATCTGAAACTTGGCTATGAAACTTAACCGAACATGTACTTTATATGAGTCAAAGAGTGGCTGAAATAATTAGAATTAAAATTCACAACTGAACACTTAATAAATTTATTTTAAGATGAGCGAGCAAAAAAGAGATTAGGAAATTTTAAGTAAGACTTAAAAATTGTTCATTTAAATTTATGATGAAAGCCAGCAGAAAATAAATTAGTAGTTAAACTAATTTATTAATATTAATTGGCTAACATGGCCTTTTAGTAATACATTTCTAATGATTTGTAAAATTAACATCATTTTTATTAAATAAAGATTCAATTAAAACTACCAATGAATTTCTAGATTTTTGAATGCAATTTGTAAGTCAAATGGTTAATTTAGTACACAAATTTCAGTTAACGCTTTATTTACTTGAAGCGACAAAAAGCGCTCTTTGAACGATCATCAAATTTCACTGGCAGAAACCCCGAAACCAAATCGAAATTTAACAACCGAAAACTGAGACCAAAGTCAGCGAAAATTGTGCGTCAAGTGCGAATCGTGTTTTCACGAAATGAATATGTCTTGGCCAGCTATTTAGGGGGGGGTAGGGGGTGACTGCAGTGCTCTACTGGGGTAACTAGATACCAGTTAGGATAGAGGTACCAGATATGGTTAACGGGTGTTGGTCAGGTGCTGGATGGCAGCACACAGGCTAACCAAATCCAATTGACCAGCACTGGAAACCGAAAATGGGTTCGAAAAATTCAAATGGATGGAAAGAGAGATGGAAAGAGTAAAAGGGAGCAGAGAGAGAGAGAGAGAGAGAGGGAGAGTTACAGTTACAGTTACGTGTGATAAACAAGGTTTTGTTGGTTGAGAACTTTGCTTTGCTTTTTGCCAAAATCATTGCTTACTTTCAGTTTCGTTGTGCTCCTTTTTGGGTTTCTGTCATCGTTTTACCTGACAGCCATTTGAGCCACACAACTATTTTCCTTCAGATTTTTTTTTTTGTTTGTTTTGCCTGTGTTTGGTTTTCTGTTTGCCTGTTGCCTTCAGTGTTCTATTTTTCCCAAATATTTTCCCTCTCAGCTCTCTTTGCGGTCGCATTTTTTTTTTGTGCTTTTCTTTTTTTTTTTTTGCTTTTAGTAAAATTTGCATTTTGCTTGATTTACGCAAAGATTTGCGGCCATTGCAACGCAACGTTGCAGCTAACGTTGATGTGTGTATCAATTTACCAAAGACTACGTCTGTGATCCGATTGCATTTTCGGTTCAGTACAGTTTGGTTTGGTTTCCCGTATTGAGATTGAGGATTGGCACGTTGCTGACTTTAATGTTTTGTCAGAGCAAACATTTTGCCATTGCCTGACCGCACAGATAAGTCAATTGGCATTCTAACTGATTGCTGGTCTTCTCTTCAGTTGTCAGCATTGGTATTTGTGTGTGTGTGTTTGTGTGTGTGTGTGTGGTACTCCTTTGTATGTGTATCAATAGGGATAAAAAAAGAGAGAGTGTAGAGCAAAGTTGAGTCATGCTATCTGCACTTGTAGCAATCATTAAATAGTTTTCGTGATTATTATAAAAGAAATAAATCAAATTTTAAATAAATTTGAATCCATCAAAAATATTAAACTTATAATAAACACAAAATTGAATTCTATCATATTTCACTTTGTGTATTATAAATTTAATTCAAATTGGCATAAAATGTATGCAGAATTATAAAAGAAAAACAAAAGTATTTCACTCATATACAATTTTAAATAGCGCAAAGTATTTTGATTTTTAACTTGGAAACAGACACCATCAAAGAGTGGCTTTGCGACCGCTTAAATGTTGAAATTTGGCTTTCAAGGAACCATTGAAATAACTTTCAGAGCCATTTTGCATGTGGAAGTCAAACCTTTCATTCCAAACATATCACACTTTGTAGCTGTAATTTCTTTGAGCGCTCTCTTAACGACTTTTTACCAAAAGTCATAACCTACAAGGCACAGCCAAATACACACACACACACATATATGTATGTATGTATATATATGTGTATATATATACAAGCAGAGACAAGCCAAGAGAAGGACGCCAAATTCGACTTAAGTGCAAACAATTAAAAGACAAACAACTCAATGGCAGCACACACCCACAAACACACACACACACACACACACACTCATACACAAACACACACACATTCAGACAGCAGGCGTGGGAACATTTTGCGACAGCACCAAAAGTTTTTGACAGCTCAAAAGTCACGACGACAACTGAGGCAAAGTCTTCATTTTTTTTTCATTTTTTTTCTTCATTTTTTTCATTTTTTCATTTGCGTTTCTCTCTTTTTCTTCGTTTTATTTTTTATTTTTTGATGGCCTCGCCAAATGTGCAAATGCGAATTTGGCTTGCTCCGTGATTTGCTCTGTGAAAAACGAAAACAGTTTTTATTGATGCTTCTTCTTCTTTCATTCTGTCAAGCACTTTAAGGAAGTTTCAGATTAATTTCAGTAACTGCTTTATTCAGGAAACTAATTGTTTAAAAACACTTGCTTAAAGCAAGCATATCCAAAAATTATTGACTATATAAAAAAGTTGCTTACAATAATTATTTACATAGGAATTGTAATATTAGGCAGTTTTATATATATTTTTTTGTAAAATTTCAATTTATTTTTATTATATTTAAAAAAATTTAAAATGGGTAATTTTAAGGGTAGTGACAAAATTAATTTCACTCATGCAAAAATGTACGTATTAAACTTTATTACCAAACGCATTGTTGCAAGCAAGTCTCAGAGTCTCAACCAGTGGCATATGCTGTTCCATTCCGGAGTGGTTGAGTTATGCGTGTCAACATTCAGTTTGATTATTTAGAGGCATGCCACAGCAGAGGCAGGGCACAGAGAGCAACCGACAAGTTGTCACCTGCCACTTTCCAAGTGCCGCACGCAAGTCACTTTTTCACCTTTTCAAGTAATTTCGGTTGCCAAAAATATGCTTTGCATTTAAATGGCATTTTTCTTTTTAACCTTAATTTTGCATTGCTACTTTTCTGCATATTTTAAGTGTGTGTGTGTGTGCGCTGTGTGTATGCTGTGTGTGTGGGTGTGAGTGAGTGTGCGTGTATAAAAGCATGTCTCTGTCTCGGATGCTGTCATCTGCGTTGGCATTTCATTCAATCTCAATCATTTCTACAGCTTCTGCGTCAACATTCCAGGTAATAAAATGCCAGACAATCTGCGCGTGCCGCAATTTTGATTTTTCAGCCCAAACACACACACACACACACACCCAGATAGAGAGAGAGAGATAGGCGGTGGCACAACCAAAGGGCGCATATGCTAAAGCCTTGGCTAATCTTTCAGCGGCCAACAGACCGCACATTAGCACAATGCGGAGTGGTTAGCCAAGGGGGGAGGGCAGGGCGGGTGGGTTGGTGGTTGGGAAAATATTTTGACCTGGCCTCGTGCATTGATGATGATAACGTGGCCGCTGCGGCTGTTGCACTTGCTGTTGCCCGTCCGCGTTGCATATTCACGCCGCATTAGCTGCTGAACAGGCACAGCAGCTTATGGGGCAGGGAATAGTTGGGGCAGGCAGCAAAAACCAAAATGTCCCTGCCATGGAAATGCGTGCGGCATTTGTTTGTTGCTGGCATCGGTTGATGCTTTTGACACAAGCTGCTGATTTTGCAACACACTTCACGTTTTGTAGTTGCTACTCGCCCGCAGTCTCCCTCCCCCCCACCCCCTTGAGTGGGACACCCGTGTTGGTGGTCTAAGCGCTGTCCCGTTAAGTGTATGCTAATCTGATTATTTGGGAGTATTAAGAATGGCACAGGACTGCCCCAGATAGATGGAGTTATAAATGGAATGGGAAGCAGTGCTTAAAGAATTGCACTTTTTCTGAGCAATTCTAAGCAAATCTATTACTTAATAATCAAAGAACTAACTTTAAGTTGAATTAATAGTCAATTGTAATCAGAAACTTCTACTTTCTGTATTAAAGATAATTAACGTATTACATGTTATTCTCGTAATAACAACAAATCAATTATTCAATTAAGTTAGACTTATGAAAAGCCACATACTTAAAATGCAGACAACTTTTATGCAGCTCATAAAACGGTAGAATAAAAAAAAAACAAAACCTCTTCATTTTCACCTGACAGCGTTGCACGTGCCTCTGACTCAGAATCAACTGCAAATGCCGCACAATGAAAATTATACTTTTTATTAGCACAATGAAGTCATAAACATTTCAACAGTTAACCTGGCAAAGTCAACAAGTCAGCAACAGAGATGAAATCTAAAGTCGGCCCCCAAACTCTGTAAACCCCCTCTCGCTCTCCGTCTCCCTCTGTCTATCTCCAAAAACACACACACACAGACACACACACACACGTTTGCATAGACACAGGCACTGTGATAAGCGATCAAAAATCTACATTTACATGCAATGCTGCGAGTCGCTGGCGCAAGCGGAAGCGGAAGTGCAACAGTAGCAGCAGCAGTGGCAGCAGCAGCAGTGGCAGCAGCAGCAGCAGCAGCAGCAGCAGTGGCAGCACCACCAGTGGCAACAGTAGCTCTAATATAATATCAAAAATGGCTGCCGGAGGCGTCGGCAAAAAGTTGCATCTGGTCACAAATCATCTTATGGTGTGTGGGTTGCTGTACACGTGATGCGACGACCCACAACTGCGCCAGTGTTGTAAAATGCTAACGAGCCCAGGCAAAATAACAAGCTTTGTTGTCCTCATCGTCCGCGCCGCTTTTTGAGTAACTTTCAGCCACAGCCCCTTGTTTCTGCGTTGTGGCCTGCAACTAATTTGGCTGCATTTGTCCCCCCCCCCCGCCCAGGCAACATCTTCATTTGCCTGTCCTGGAAATGGGTTGTTCTCGCAAACTGCTGGAATATAAGCAACTTGCAGCTTATTACTGACTTATTGTAGATGCTGTGGAATAAGTTGATTTCATTAATGATTGGCCAAAGGTGTTCCAGAAAACAATTAAAAAAAACATCGAATATGAATTATGGTTGAAAGAAAATCAGCTTCTAATTATACTTTTATTTGGTATCAGACTAATTATTAAATTATTTCCTTTCGTGAAAACCGAAATTTGATCAAATATTTTTCGCATAGAAAACAGTTTATTGCATCTAAAAAAAACTTAATTTTGATATCTAAAGATTTGAGCGGATTTAAAATTAAACAAACGAACGCATTAATAAAAAAAGAATATTTATTATTAAAATGTACATTAGAAGCTAAAGATAACTAGCGTACAAGCAAAAAAAAATGTGATTCTAAGTAGATATCATTTTCCAGCACAAATGATTACGGCTCAGGCTTTTAGTTTTTTTGGGGGCCAGTTGCAACTTGCACCTTTGCCAGCTTCTGCAGAAGTTTCAGCTATAAAATTCCAATTTACTCTGCATGCGCGACGACTTTCTTGGCAGTCAGACACGCCCCCCCCCCCCACACACACACACTCCACCGACTCGCACTCTCTCCTCAGCCCCTTCCCAAGCAGCCGCTCCACTCCGCGAGGCTTCAGGCTGTTGCCTCTGCTGTCTTTTGGCTGGCGTTTCTCTCTTTCCTCTTGGTTTTTGCTTCGACTGGTTTTCCACTTTTCGTCTTTTCCATCTCGTTTTATTTCTGGTGCAATTTTATGTATTTTTATGGTAGGTTGCTGCCGCTGCCGCTTGGCCCGGAAAACGGAAACCGAAAATTGCTACTTATTATGTTACTAACTTTGTGTTGCAGTAACGTTGAGCTGCTTCCCCCACCACAACCCCCACCACCAACCCAGCACCTCTCTTCGCTGCCAGCAAATGCTGCTCCTTTTGCTTTTGCAAACTCCGCAACTCCAGCTAAAAACTCAACTCTTCTGTGCTGTTGTTGGCCCCGTTTGGTTCGTGTGATAATGTCAGGTTTTGTTAAAATTAAATTGCATGTCTTGCTGCGTTGAAGTTAAATTATTGCCTCCAGCTTCCAAAGGTGTGGATATGCCTTGCCTTCTCCCTCTCTGCCTCTCTCTCTCTATCTATCTCTCCCTCTCTTTAGGCTTAACTTCGCCTCTAGTTTATGTGAAGGAAACCTTCAAAGCGTTTGCCAAAACATGAACACATGAATATATCCAACTCTAAGTAGTCATTTGCAGAATGCTTTGTGCTCATAAGCAAATTGAGGAGCAGTCAAAAATTTGAATAAAACAAAAACAGTTGAGGTATTTGAATATTACAACAATACGAACAACAAAAAATCGTTGGTGTGTAAATTCGAACGCTTTAAAAAGTTTTCACAGTTGTCGCAGTTCCAATGTGGTAGGCAACCCTTTCTAAAAAAAAAAAACTCCTGGCCAATCCATTAATTTACCAAAACAACAACATTCTTAAAATGCCATTTTACGCACTCCTTTTATGTGATATATACACACACACACACACACACACTTTTTTTAGGCATTGCGGGATGTCTGAAAATATAAAGATTTTCGTTAGCCCCGCAAAGTATGCAACAGATTTTTTCTTGGCACATTGACGCCGCATGATGCCAAACACAACAAACAAAATGTGTGTGGCAACACAATGAGCCTCGCTTCCTGGGAACAGCCGCCGATTTTTGCAGGCGCCAATGTTTGTGTTGTTGTTGTTGTTTTCCTGTTTTCCTGTTTTCTTTATATTTTTTTTTTTGTTGTCTGTTGTTGGGCGCATGCTGTGATTTTTACCGGCATTACGAAATATTAACATCGCAAATGCTAAAAACGACACCGCATGTGGCATGCATGGCCAAGAGAAATGGTAATGGAGTTAAAAATAGCGTCGCTTGTCAGCATCTCGGGGGCAGGTGGCAGCGGCAGCCGAGGTGCCAGTGCAGTGGGTGGTACGCGCTCTTGCGTAACGAATTGGCACCTTAAAGCACAATTTGCATAATAACTCAAAAGCAATGACTGTCTGACAGTAAAAAGCATAGTTGGAAACTAGGAAACGCAAAATATGGCTGCAAATAATGTTGAAAGATGGCGACTGCTTAAAACTTTAAGATGGGAGATATGCTAAATTATTATTTAGGAATATAAATTATGAATTACTTTAAAATATTAAAAAAAATGCAGTATATAAAAGATGTTTTTAAAGTCCTTTGACTATTTATATTATTATGAAATTTAACTTTACAGAACTCAGCGACTGCTTAAACTTTAAGATGGGAGATATGCTAAATGATTGTATGGGAATATAAATTATGAATTACTTTAAAACATAAAGAAAATACAGTATATAAAAGATGTTTTTGACGTCCCTTAACTATTTTTATTATTATGAAATTTAACTTCAAAGAACTCAGCATTTTGTTTCATTGAATTCCATAAAAAATGTAAAATCTATGAAACAACTTGCAGTATCTGAATAAACCATTTTGAATAAGCCTTTTTTCAATCCATCGATTGAATTGAAATATCCACATTACGAACGATATAAGTGCAATAAAATGAAATAAATAAAGCGACATTACGTAAATGGCAATCAGACACGTTTGAAAATCCATAAAAGTGGAAATATGTTGGCAACTTCAGCGCAACAACACGCACAACTTTCCGTACACGCTCCGGATACTCCGGATACTACGGCCTTACAACAAACACGTGCACTTATTACTTACCAAACACGTGCAGCAGCCAGAACAACACGTACTCAATTTAGAGTCAGACGGCGGTGGAGTTCAAGGGGGGATGAGGGGCTAACTAAGCGGTTGGCATTTCAAATAGAGCGACAAATATTGGAACAGTTTTCACTGTCCAGCTGTGTGTTTGTCTCCTTGTAAATGGATACACCAAAATGGATTGTTGTGCGCCCAAGATTAAGAATAAATTAAACTTAAATCAAAACATTGCAAGAATTCCAATTAACAATAAAAAGGACGACCAACTTAGCCAAGTCGAAGCAAAGTTGGCCTTGTGAACCGAATTAATTTCAGATATGCAAATCTCTGTTCAAACTTCATTTGAATTTGGTTTTATTCTTTTCAACTAGCTTTTTTTATTTTATTAAAATATATATACAAATATTTAGAAGCACTTTAACTGTACCAAAATCAGATATTAAGCTTAAAGAATTTCTATAAATATTAGACAATAAAATTCGGACTGACTGAAATGGTCAGACATATATGAATATATAGATTCCACTAGTTATGCTGATCCAGAATCTCCATTTACGAGGGTGGTCTGACAAGTTTCCGACCTCAACTTGAAGATGGCAGCACTCGTATACTTTACACACTTGAAAAAAATTTTACCATAGTCTCTATAAGGGTATAAAAAGTATTATCAAGGTATAAAAACTATTGATAGCATATTGAACTTATTTAGTTGAAAAATACTTTACTTATTTATTTGCAGGACAGGAATTGTTTTGGCCTGCTGCAAAGGTCATGTGACACTCACACGTTGCTCATTCGCCACGTGCTGTGGCCGGCTTAGCAAACCCAAGTCAAAACATTCACACACACAAAAACACCTCACACACACACACACACACATCTCTGCGGGTCGCTTTTTTTGTTTACTGTGTATTTTTTTTTCGGTTTGTTTCTGTCTTTTATTTTGGTTGCTGGATGTTGCTTCCGCAAACGTGCAAAACATTCTTTGGCAAAGATTTATTATGGAGCCACGTGTTGTGCAGTTGGCCCAAAATTCTAACAGGCAATGCTGCAGATTACAGTTGTTTTGTGAGTAGACAAGGTCAGTGTATAACTGCTCTCCATGTCTCCATTTTGAAGACGAGCAGGAAATGCTGACAGGTCTTAGCTGCTGACAAGTTTGGAGGCCAAGGAAAGGCACGTGACATCTATTGAATGCTATGGCTTAATTTAATTTTTATTTTTTTATTTAAATTTGGTTTTAGGTAGGAAAAATTATCATCATATTGCTATTGCATGAATAAATTTATCATTAAATATAATGCTTATTTATACGTAAAATTCAATTGATGCAGTCAAAACATTCGAAGTAAAATTATCTTACAAATTCCTGCTGCAGCTGTCGAAAAATATAAGTTAATATTAAATATTATAATAGATTAATTTATGTTATTTTTAATCAATAGATGAAGGTTTTTGTCAGTAAAATATACCATAGACTCTTTTAATACATTATCGAAGATTCTGTGTTAATTTTTCATCATATTTATTATTTATTGTTATATAAAAATTCAATTGTAAATGTTGTAGTTTAAGACTGGAAATTTTACACATAAAATTTTGAATAATATTATTATAAATTGCAATATATAAATACAGTTAGAATTCTCCCGCACCTGACAGTGCATCGGTGGAGGGATAATGCGAGCGGAGCAACATGCAGCGTTCCCTGTCCACAAATAAGGTGCGTCGCTTGAGCATGATTTCTCGCTCGAGGGTACTGCGAACGCCGACGAGGGCATCCTTGGTCTCCTCCGCTGATTGGAGCTCGTGCAGCATGGCCGTCACACTGCTCTGGATGGTGTGCACCTCGTCGATGAGACGCTGCTGGGCAACATCGCGGCAACTCTCCACATTGGGGCGATAGCTGCGACTGTGCATACGCGTCTGGGCGACCTTCATGGCTGCATCGAAGCTGCGGATGCGTCCATGGATCTGCTCGATACGCGTCTCGACGTCGGCGAGATCCTGCAGGACGCGATGCAGATCGTTCTCGTAACGCTTGACGGCCTCCTGCGTGCAATTGATGCGCGCCGTGAAGGATTTCTCGACAACATCCGCCTGGGTGCGCAAGTCCCTTGCTCCGTTGAGAAGTATGGCATTTAGGGTGCTGCGCAGCGCCGCAGATCTCTGGCGGCACATCTCACACTCGTTCAGCGTTTCAAGACTGAAGTGTTCCCAGTACTTTTCCGAAGACTGTTCCGGCGGCTGTCGCATTGCACCCACATGGAACATGACCGTTCGCGATGAGTTGTTTAATCCCACATTGGTTGTGTCTATTTCGTATGCCTCCTGCTTGTCACTCCAGTCGTACTCCAGCCGCTGCTTGGCCGCACGATTCTCCATCTGCTGCGCATTGAAGTCATCCATAGTCTTCTTCAGCAGCCTCTTAATTTCGGCTATCAGCGCCAGCTCATTCACCAGCTCCTCCTCGGTATGGTCGCGCACAAGCTCCGAGTCCGGACGACCACAACGCTTCTCAATGCACTCCTTCACTATCGACTCGGGCACACCGATCACAACGAGTGTCCTGCGCAGTCTATTCCGCTCCTCGTCTATCATAAAGATCTCGTCCGTCATCGTCCTAATCGCCGTCTCCAGCGTGCTCTTCCACTTGCAGATCACCTGCGAACGCTGCCTCAACTTATCCGTCGTCTCGTTCTGCGTCTTGTTCACCATGGCAGTGAGTCGCTGGTACTCCGTCGTTGAGCTGAACCGATTTCTGCAGCAGAATTATCCATTTTATTGGTCAGTCTTTGAGGTGGAAAGATAATCCAACTTACTTATCGGCCTTGTCCAGCACAGAGTTTACATATTGCACCGTCTGTTGATTCTTGGCGCGCCATTCATTGGAGCTGTATCGTGTTATCGAATATCTATCGACAACGGGACGAGTGCCCGTTAGACCAGCCATCGGACTCCAGTCAACTTTGCCCGTGGCCCATGGCCCAATTGGTCCCATGGGCGTCATCGAATCCTTGTGCGGCAAATCATCGCCAGGCTGCGGCAGATAACACGGTGGATTCTGCAGATTATCCGCATCGGGATCAATCGCGCGCTGTGTCAGATTAATCAGATTTATATAATACTTATTTTATCATCCATTTAATTACTCACTGCGAATTGCATCTCCTCCGTTTTGAGCGGTTTCTGGGCCTGTTCCAGTTGTATGTCGAGCAGCTGTTGTTGCTGATTGTCGACGTTAGCCTGCAGATTGTGCACCATTTGATGGTGCTCCTGCGCCGGCTCCACAGTTACCTTTCTTATGTACTCCTGTATCTCACGCTGATCGTCCTCGGTGGGTGGCACTATGCCCACGGGAGCTGGCTCCCATTTTCGTCGTCTTATTGGCGCCATCTCGGGTGGAGGGGCACAGATTAATGGCGCTGGACATGCTGATCTCGGCTGCAGTTCGATGGGTCCGTTGATGCAGTCGCCGCCACCCGCATACAGATCCTTCTCCTTACAACACGCCATCCTCAAATGGTTCACTTACAAAATACAATAAATTGTTTTTCTGTAATTTTCACTTTTTTCAACGATTGTTAAATGTTGCAAACAAAACTTGAATTAATACTGAACATTTCATTAAAATTTGTTTGAGGGTTGTAAATAATATTTTCAGGTTGCTTGGGTTATAAAATTAACTACGAATCATTTGGCGTTGCTTGGGTTACTTTCATAATGGAATCCCAATTCCGTTGCTATATTTAAATTTACTATTGTTTTTGTATTAAATTATGGCAAGAAATATTTGTAAAAAAAATAGGTATTTTGCTCATAAATATTACCAATTTTAGAATTTTAATTGAATTCCAAATACCAAAGATATTTTATAAAAAAAATAATAATTTTTGAAAGTTCTAGTTTATTTTTATATATCAATTGTTTAATTCCGATTACTATAAATTTGCCTACATTTTGTGTTATTTTTTGTTGGACTTCTTTGGAACTTTTATAGCCATACTTTTGGGTAACTTAAGAATTTTTCTTTAAATATACAAAACCAGCATTTTTCTGATCAAAGGACTGGGATGAGTTTCTTAAAAGTCCCTATCCAAATTCTTTGAAAGCCTTGCCCGAAAAAAAAGCAAAAAGCTAACCTTGAAGAGAAGCCGAATAAAGGCAACAGCAAGATGCTTACTCTACACACACACTCACACACACACACACAGACACACACACACACACATGCATGCAATTGTAGGCTACACACGCAACACAATGCAGCAACAAAAATAACAATGAAACTTAGCTCTAAGCTGAAATCTGGATAACAAAGTAAATAATACAAATTCTCGCAATTTTTCTGTAATTAACACATCCCCAACAAAACAGCTGGCAAAAGGCAGACACAAACATATAAACACCCACTCAACTGAGTGTGCGCGTGTGTGTGTGTGTGGGTGTTTGTGTGAGTGTATATTAGTGTTGACTGAAATCTTGACAGGATTGCGTGCTGCAGGCACGATACGAGAGCCCTCTTTGGGGGAGTGTGTTGGATTTTTTGTTGTTAAGCGTTTGCTGCCAGCATTTACAACTCATACAAAAGTGTTGTCAGCTCGCATTTTTATGAGGTGTATGTGTGTGTGTTTGTGTGTGTGTGTGTTTGTTTGTGTGTGTACTTATGTGAAAGGACATGCAACCTGTGTTTGCTTATGAGCTCATGTCAAGTTTAAGTGGCGTCTCCCAGCGTCGCTTTCCCGCTTGGTTCAAATGCCAAATTGGCACGTCAGTTGCATTGTCTTTTGTTGTGTGTTTAGTGTTTGCAATTTGTTAGCGGACAAGTGTGAAAAAGGGCAAGAGCATAAGCAGCGTGTAAATCATGTAGAAAGCAATTAAAATAAAGCGCCATCTCACTTAATCTCCTCACACCAACCCCCCAAATACAACCTACAATCATCCTCATTATTATTATTTTTTTTTTATGTGGAATCAACTGAGGCAAAAAAAAATCTGACATTGACAGCGGACACAACAGCACTGATAAAACCAGTAACCATAGATACTACAATAATAATTATTTTATTAAATAAATTGACTATTGATTGATGAACACGCTTAACAATTGTGACATTTATTCATGTTTGCATTCATGCGTTAAGAATCATAAATTGATTTATTTAAATATGACAATGACACATGTCTATTAAGTGCGACACAAGAAAAGCGCCACTCCAAAAATATCCCATTAAATCAATTATAAACTGGAGTGGAAAAGTGTTTACATTATTTTCATATTTATTTGCATATTGATGATAATTATATATTTATATAATAATTTGTTCCATTTGATAATTAAACTTTAGCTTCAGCTGGCGATTTAATTGCACTTTATTCAGTAATATTATGAAAATATTTTTAATCATTTTTTTTTTTGTAAGCTCAAATAGCATGTCAAAAGCGCATTATAAAATATAAAAATAATACTACTTAATTAAAAAGAAATTCATAAAACTTATTTTTATTAAGCTTGCAGAGACCATTATAATATTGTTCTGAAATTGCAAATCATTGATGAATATATCCCTGCTAGAATAGAAATATATATAATGCAGTCTATCTTTCTATATCTGTCTAAAATCTGTTTGTTTATTCATTATTTAAATTTGTTTTAAATAAAAAATGTAATATTACTTTTAATTAATAGGAAATTCATAAATCTTATTTTATTAAACTTGTAAAGTTGCAATTCATTGACGGATATATATCGTAGAATAGAATATATATACACATATATACTACATCTGTCTATCGTTCTAAATGTCTGTTTGTTTAGGAGTTTTTTAAATTTGTATGTCGAAATCGCATTATAAAAAAATAAATAATTTAAATAAATACTTTTAAATTAATTGCAAATTCATAAATTTTATTTTATTAAACTCGTAGAGAGCATTCTAATGTTGTTTTGAAATTACATTGAATGATATATATCCTTCCTAGACTAGAAAATATATTTATATCTGTCTATCGTTCTAAATGTCTGTTTGTTTAGGCCTTCTAAAAATTTGTATCGAACCGTCGGTGGTTATCAATTTTAGTTTAGATTTATTAGCAGCCGCGATTCGAGCCGGATTTCTTTTGCGTCTTTTCAGTGTCTCCGATTTTGCTGGCAATTTCCTTTTAATTGTCCTTGGCAGTGTTTTTGTGTTGTGGCATTTTTATGGTTGTTGTTCTTATTGCTGTTGTTGTTGTTGTTGCTGCATTCCTTTGCTGTGCTTTGGTTTTCATTGGTTTTCGTGGCGCGTAAATAAATTTCATATCATGACATTTATTACTGACCCTTAAGCTTGCCAGCCCACAACAACACAGTCCATACCAATACATTCCCATATGAATGTGTGTGTGTGTGTGTATGTAGCCAAACAGATTATGCCGCACACCCCAAAGGATCTGGCAGGATCTGCATGCGGCGGCGGTGGCGGCTGCGACGGTTGGTTACAATTTTCATTTAAGATTTGTTTTTGCCCGATGGTTCTCGACGGTTTTTTTCTTCGTTCAGCATTTTGATTTATTTTAGCACTGAATGGGACTGGGCGGTAAGGGGCGTGGCAGGCAGCAATAAGCAGGGGCAAGCAACTGCCAAGGAGATGAACGAGGCGCGCACCCAATGATTGCGAATGAATGTGAATGAGAATGTGAATGTGAATGAGAATGTGAATGAATGAAAAGATGAAGATTAAATGTAAGTGGACGACACAAAAAACAATTGTAGTTAATTTACGCGTACAGAAATGCATAAGAAATTAATGAAAAAACGCAAAGGGAAATGAAAATGAAAATACAGACAAAAACAAAAAAAATAAAAACATTTATAAATAGGTTAAGAATTGTGAAATTGTCTTGAGGCCGCCGGCTCAGCGCGTATCTTTTAAAGTTAACTTGACTGTGAAATAAGCTGAGCAAACAGCGAACGCATTGTCTTTGTCCCATCTGAATAATTTATTTATGTTTTCATCTTTTCAACAAGCAGACCATCAGCAGACCCCTCACCTCCCGCACCCACCCTTCAGGCGCTGCACAGAGCCAAAAGAAATGGCAGTTAATAGCGAAGAAAATGCGAACAATTCCGCCTGAGCAAATAATTACAGGGCTTAATAACAAATTTAATATTGTTCGGGCCAAGGCCGCAACAAGGGCTTTTTCTGTTTTTTTTATTTTTGTATTTATTTATTTTTTAACACCTTAACACTCCAACTGCCTCTGTGTTGTTACGCCCCCTTTTTGCTTGGCTTGACTGTTGATTTTCTGCTCATACGTTTTATGCGTTTTAATGAGTCTGTGGCACGTCCGTCCCAATTGTCCCTTTCCACTTGTCCTGCCTCTTTGCGATGCATAACACTGAGCATGTCCTGCCTCTTGCCACTTGCATCCTTATGCCTTATGCACTGACCTTTCAATTGTTTTTGTATCCAAACACACACACACATCGTCCACAACCTGCCTTGTTTGCAGCTTTAAGTTTTCTGAAGAGTTCTTGGCCTTGCAATTAGTTGTTATATTTGTTGTTGCAAGTTGCAAGTTGCAAATTCTATTCTGTTGTCAGTTCACTTATTTCAAGCTGCAGTTGCCGTGTGTGTGAAACTCTTGTGAATTGCTAAACAACAGCCAATTCAAATCTTCAATATCTTCAGAAATTCTCGAAATTGTAAATAATACCTGAAAAATAGAGACAAAAAATCGTTTCTAAAAATACAAAATATAAATAATAAATTTCCTTTTAACTGCCAGCTATGATAAATATTAATTTAACTCGTACAATCTTTCAATAATTGCTTGGGAAATTGGTTTTCAGATAATAACAAATTCAACATTTTTGGTGTTCAGTAAACTTTGTCAGTTGCGTCAGTCTTTTTTTTCCTAGTTTGTTGTAATTGAAATTGATTCGTTTCCATAATTTATGTGTAAGCAAACACTCCCAAAAGCTAAATTATTTGTTTTCTTAAAAATTGGCAAGAAACTTTCTTTATTAATAATAAAAACGATAAATACTAATAATGGGTGAGTTTAATATATATATTATATAATATATATAATGTAATTTCAAATTTATATTCTCAGACAACAAAATAGAATCATCTCTAAAGAAAGAACCAATAAAATTGGATCCACCACTATTTATACCATTTGATTTGACTGAGTTTCGTGACCCTAATGAAGAAGACTACGATGAAGCACCAGAAGCCTGTAATGGAGTGGACAAACTGAGTGCACAGGATGAGATTAGTGTGTCGAGTATTATCTCGGCATTGATTCGACCCATCGAGCCATCGGATGAGCAGTACAAACAATGTGATTGGGGCATCGATCCGAAGAGCTTTCTGCCCGTCAAACAGGCTGTCATGTTCAAGGAGCAGTTGTTCATCTCGAAGCTGCGCAACTCTAACTGTAAACTCAGCGAGAATATCAAGATTTTCATGGAACGCGAACTGCAACAGATTGGGAAATTCTGCTTGAACGTGGAGGAGGCCTTCGATGGGTATGTGGTCTACAGCAGCAGCAAGATGAAGAAGGGCAAGGGCATCACCGAGTGCGGACACCAGCTGAAGGGCAAGTACGATGATCGCTTTCAGCTGATCTGTGAGAAACGTTCCGAATTCGATCGCATCGATCATGCGCTTGTGGAGAAGACGCTCGAGGTGAGAAACCATGCTGATCTCCACCTGACTGCCATACGCGAAACAAAAATCAATGAGGAGACGCAGAAGTTTAAGGCCACCATTGATATCAAGGATCGGGATCATACCTTCGTCCTGGACGGCGGCATTCAACTCCTCATGCGTCATCTGATCTGTCACAATTTCGTGGGCAAATTCGAGTACTACACGATGAACTTGTATGGACGTGTCCTGCGCTGCAATCTACTGGTGCACAAGGAGCGCAAGCTGGTGCGCATCTTCTATCGCACATACAAGAATACGGTGCACATCATCACACAGCAGTGCTTCAACGATGAGCTCCAGGATGTGGCCGAGACCTTTATGACGCCCGAGGGACGCATTGTGTTGCACTTCTGGCGCGGCTACAACTATCTGCTGCACGCCGTCTGTGCCCCACCCAAGAAGATCGAGCCAATCATGCCCAAGCTGGAGCTAATGTGGCGCCAAAATGTCGGCCTTGCCCGAAAATTTCACGATCTCAAATCACTGAACTACGAGAATACAACAGAGTTTCTCAAATCCAATTCGGAACTCGCAGATTTCATGCAGGATTACGTGATGAATCTACTCCGCTACAAGCCCACCAATGTGCTCGAGTTTTCCATTATGTTTTTCCAGAATATGGCAGCGGCCACATAGATTGTAATATAATATTATCTAAGATATATATTTTATTATGTCTCAATATGTACAAATAAGTGAATAATTTAATCTACCAGAAGTAAAACTAAAAAAACGAATAATGAAAATGTTTTATAAGGTTTATAACCCTTTTTACAAACTATCAACATAAATTTTAAGCTTGTTTTGGCATAACTAACAATAAATTTAAATTTATTAATTTATTTTTATCTTGGCATCAGGTGCTTAACATAATTCGATTATATATAATTTTATACCCTGTCAATTCTATTATCTCCATTCTTTTTTTTTAGTTGGGAACAGCCATCATATCTGTCAAGTGTATTGCATTTTTCCCTGAAATATTACACTAATTAGCAATAAGCTGCTTTAAACTTAGATGCATCCTTTCACTTTTTTTTTGTTGTGTACAGTTTTAGTTTTTTGTGCTGTGGCATGGATAACGTAACCTTAAATATAATCTGGCACCTAGCAGGCGTCGGCTAATTAAGCGCGTTGAAAAGAATCCAAGCCAAGGGAGAGGGGCTCACTCGATGGGGTGTTGTGGGGCTTGGGTTGGTGGGGTCAGTGGGTCGACTTGTTGGGCTCAGGTTAGTCGAAGCTGGGATTTTAGCAGGCTGCCGACTAATGAAGTTACCACAAAGTGAATGGCGTCCAGACGTTAATTAATTAGCGTCGTATATTTAAAATACGAGTTTTTATTTTGTTTTTCTCTTTTCATTTTTTACTTTTAGCGCAAGTTTATACAATGTTGGTCACTGGCTAATGAGCCGGGCGAAACGCAAATTGGGTCACAAATTTCGCGATTTGAGTTAATAGAAAAATTGCCATATAGACTATTTATGTTGAGGGTTGATTTGCCAGATTTGCATAAACAAAAAAACGCCAGCTGGCAATTGAAATAGAGTAAGGAAACTTTGCACAATTATTTTAATATGTGTGTAACGAATTCAGCAAAACTGTTTTACCTTCTAACAAAATCAATAACCGACTCGCAATGGAAATTTGCAAATTTATGCATATTTCTTTTGTTTTTCCACAAAATTTTGTGCAATGCAAAGCAAAATTATTACAAAAAAAACAAAAAACAAAAAAAAAAAAAAAACATACAACGAAACATGAGCTAAACAATAAACTTTTAACAGCGAATGTTGCGCAGCGCCACTTGTTTTCTGGCTTTCCAGGAGCACCTGCTCCGACAACACCAACAATTACGTGAATACAAAAATATTACAACACCTTGAGGAAAGTTTTTTGGTTTGTTGTTGTTGTTGGGGCTGCAGTTGGTGTTGAGTTTTGTTTGCTTGTCAATGCACAACAGCAGAAACAGCAGAAACAGCAGCTACAACAACAACAACAACAACAAAGACTCAAACCAAATATTAATAGGAAGAAGCTGAAAGTCGAGCAGCTGATAATACTAGCTGCCATTGCATAATGAAATTGAATTGAATTGTAAAACAATTTGCATATTATAAAATAAAGTTTTTTGTTTTTCCATTTTCAGCGAGAACAGACACAAGTGCAAATAAATGCTAGTTAGGGTGTGGCAAGTGGCAGCTGCTCGAAACTTGTACCAAGTCAATGTGGCAACATGTTTAGCGGCAACTTATCATCATTATTATCATTATCAAGAAAGAATGTTCCAAATGGAGTTCACATAATATTCCTATACAAATATTTTGGATCGATCATTAAATGAGTTTATCAAGCGTATGCTTACCAAATTTGTTGACCATCGAAGTATCTGAAATCTATAGATTTAATAAACTCACACTTAGAGGTAAATCGAGCTTTCATTGAATTGCCAGACGGGCGTGTCACGTTTGTCTAGTGCAAATATGACAGAGTATATATTTCAGGACATAAGTCCTTGGGGGTATTTAAAAGCTAATATACTCTACACTTTAAGTTCATTAATTTATAAAAATAAAAATATATGATTAACAGCATACAATTTATGAAATTAGCTGTGTCTCTTATAAAAAGATTTTAAATTGAATATTAATAAAACTATATAAATAATGTTGAATTACAAATATTTTAAATTTTTAAATGTTCCTTTGATTTTCTTGTGCAGAAAACTTCATTATTTAAACGAACTCTTGTAAAATATATTTTAAACATGATAAAAATACAAATTAATATAATATTTATAGATAAAGAAAAATAAGAGTATATTTATAGCAAATGTTTATGAGTTGGGAAACTGCAGGAGGCGAACTTTCCGGCGTAAACCACTCAAAGGCGTAAATAAATACGCCGCCCGCAAAGGTAGGCAACGCTTTTTGTTTGCTTAGCCTGTGTATATGTTTATATAGGACTTTGGCATGTATCTATGTGTGTGTGTGTGTGTGTGTGTGTGTATGTGTATGTGTTTGGGTGTTTTTGTGTGTGTTAATTTGCCAACAAAGACACGTACCGACATGCAAACACTATTCAAAACATTTTGCTCGCACTCAAAGGCATTTGCTCAATATACAAAGGTGAATGTGTGTGTGTGTGTGTGTGTGAGTGTTTGCGAGTGCATGTGAATGTGAATGTGAATGTATTCATGTGCGTTTTGAAGTGTACGTGTGTGTTTACCCAACCATTGCTATTAATTTGTACACGCTGCATAATAGCTCTGTCAATATTTTACAAAACATTTTCCAAAAAGTGCGAACCGCAAGTGTTGTAAACTGACGCCTAGAAAAATAATACGAGAAAGAAATTTAAAATGCTTTACTAAATATATGTAGAGATGTGTGCATAGAGTATAATAACTGAGATTATGTTTAACAAGAATCAAGTTCAATGTTACTTTAATAACGAACATGTGGAATAATTCACAAATTCAGAAAATGTTTATTTTTGTTAGCAAAATTGTTGTTAACCATAAATAAAGATTGCTAATACTTTACTCAAGTTTTTTTTTAAAAAAACAAGAAGAAATTGATAAAACTGTTTTGTAATTACCATCATTAACAAAGGGTCAGTTGCAGGAAGTAATTCGATTAATAGGCCTCGAAGTTTTTTTTTAAAGAACGTCCAGTTTTATGCAGTGCCCATAGAAAACTGTCAACATGCCCCCAGCGTCCTTGCTGGTGCATCAATCAGTGTTGTAAAAGACTCCATTGTGCGTTAACAAGTGGCACGTTGCCGGATTGATACCGAAACATTGAAACAGGTTGCTGCCCAGCCAACGGCATAAGTATGTCCATCTACTGCGCCTTTACATGGCATTTCTCTCTATCCATCTCACTAACTCTATCTCTCTCTCTCTGTCTCTCTTAGGCTTCCAGTTTGTGTGCTGTCAAGTTGTACGTTGATGTTGCCACTTGGCGGCGAAAGCCAATGACAACATGTACAGGCTGGAACTACAAAAGATTGAAGAGCTGCAACAGCAGCAGCAGCAGCAGCAGCATCACATACAAGTCATCAGGCCATGTTCAGGAAGTTAGTTAGGCGTTCCCCACGACCCCCACCCCAAAGTACAGTAACCATCTCTCTGCCACAACAATGTCATTCAGCGGCAAGTTGTTGTATGGTGCAGGCAAGACAACCCCCCGTCTCCCAAACAATCCTTCACTTAACATTTCTTAAAGCTGACCAAACTAAACTGGTCCACAATTTCATGTGTCATATTTGGGCCAGTTTGCATTTGAATATATCCTCGTTTTTCAGGGGGAGGGTGGGAATCGAGTATTACTTTTGGGCATTTTAAGGCACTAAAAGTGAACTTGTCTATTGAAATTCAACATCTGATAGTTGCCGCTGCATACAAAACATCCAAAACAAAAACTCAAAATAAAAATGTATAAAATTGTTTTTATTCCAATCAGAAACTTGCATGCTCTTTAAAAAAAATCTTTTAAATATGCCAATTTTAATTTCAGCTCGTATTTAAACACAGTTAAAATAATTGAAGTGTAGGTAGCTCTATATATGTATATAAATAAATATATATCATGTACATATTGTATGTCATTTTTGAAGTTTTTAAATAAGTTAACATATTTTATGTTATTTTTTAAGTTCTTAAATAAGTTTGGTCAAAGTTCCGAAAATATGAAATAAAAATATTTATAAATATAAATTTAAAGATTTTCTTTTTTGCATACTCTCTATTATTGTGGTAGCCTCAATATTTTTCGATAGTGCATGTTAAAGAGAAATGGGGGAAATGTTGTTGTGGTACAAAAGAGAAGTAAAAAATGGAATAAAGGCCAACTTGGTAGGCAGTAAAAACTAACGACTTTCTCCTAGGGGCAATTTGCGGGCATTCTCCCAGGCTGGGCCCTCTTTCAAAAGGCGTATTTTAAATGCAGATTATTTAGGCTCATCTATCATCATTTGGAAATGGAATTGATAATTTTTGTTGCATGAGCTCATTAGTTGTTGGTTTTCCCAGATGTATACAAGTTTATATAATATGGTATCACAGTGCGACTTGGCCACTATAATGTTTCAGAGAATTTGGGAAACTAAAGTTGTAAAGTTATTACACATAAGCAAATTATTTTGTATTTAGTAGCACGAATAATTAATAATTAAATTAAATAATCAAACAAACTCTTTTCCTCTTATCAGCATTGTTTTAAAGCTCTGACAAAAATCTATGCTAAATAATATAAATTAAACTTTTATTGCACCGAAATTTACAAAATTCTGTGTTTGATGGCATCATCCATAATCAAAGAATGTTATGGAACAAATAGTAATTTAAGTAAGAACTTTGTTATCAATTTACAAATTGGTACTTTTGATAGCAATTATTAGTTAAATATTGAATTTTGTTGCTTTTAAGTAAATTCACCTGCAGTTGCGATTGGAAATTGGAATTGCAATAATGAACAAATCAACAGTTTTTGAGAAGCTGATATTGATATAAGGATAATATCTACAAATTAATTTGCCCCCTTTGTATAAGAATGTTGTTCATATTTACGAGTGCAAAAAATTCGGAATCTATCGGCGCTGACTCCATACTGGCAATTATAGTGGTGCTCACCACGGGCAACATTATTGATTCCGAGATAATCAGGATCGGAGGGTGCGTTGCTGGCGATTGGGATACGTGAGTCCAATGCTCATTTGTATGTCAGTGTAAATAATGAGCATTGCAATCCTGGCATTGGGTAAAATGTGTTGCTTTTACTCCAACTTCCAACAACAAATACCAATCACAAAATACCTATTTGTAAACCGCGTGATTACGAGTTTTTCGAGGTGCAGCGCTGCTTTGTCAGCGGTTGGCGTAAGATTAACTTCGATGACTCCATCTAAAGCAACATTTTATCAAGGTGGATCTACCCAATGTGAATCTTGCCGAGAGCCAGGAGCAGCTGCTGGAAATACGTCAGATGTCAGACACTTTGAGCTGAACGATTGCACAGGACGAAGTTGCGCGCCTTGGCGGAGAAGATTCGCTTATCTTCTGTCCCCATTTCGATAGTCCCAATCATTACTTTCAACGGAGCATCGCCGACTTTAAAATGAATAACTGCGAAGGCATTGTGAACGTGGTCTAAACGAATGTGTTAACAATGCACAATGGCAATGCTACGGCCTAAAGGAGCTCAATGCGAATCCCAACTGCAATATGACCAACGTGAGTTATTTTATTTGAGATTATATTTATTTATGTGAGCAGTGCTCCTAAATGGAAAATGACAAATTTCATCCGTCGGAGCTGGAAATATTCATAATTGGGAATACTATTAATTGAAATATGTCAAGATAATAATTCTACAGGTTTATAACTCAAGTACTGTTTCTCTTAAAATAAATGACTAGTTAAGTTCTCGACTTTCAAATAAATACCAAAGCAACTAAGCAATTCGTATTTTACCTCTCTAATCCAAATAAAAGGAAACAAATTCTTGTATTGACTCAATTTCAAGAGTAAAATGTGGAATTTATTGAAATACCACGCAATACTTTCTGGCACTTCATTTATTTGGGGGACATTTTGGAAATTTTAAAATTGTATTTTTTGTAACAATTGCGACAAGCACTTACGATAAGCATCGGGCAGCAAACAAAAAAAAAAAAAAAAACAAAATAAAATAAGTAGAAAAAAACGAAGCGAAACAAAAAACAAATTGCCTACAAAATTTCTGACAGGCAATTTGCCTAGGCATTCACTAGCATATCGCACTGGTAACATTTCAAATGAGCAATTTTCACATATTTAGATGGCAATATTCACAGCAATACACATGCAGAAAAGGACAAAAGGGGGGCATGGGGGGAGATGCTGGGGGATGCTGGCAATCGCAACTGTAGCTACATTATGTCATAAAAATAAATAGTTGGACACACACACACACGCTCACACACACACACACACACACGACTGTAACGGGGCCAGGCAGTTAGAGCCGAGACATAGTCATGGCAACGTCCTCCAGCCATCCAGCCGTCTCCTCATCCGTTTGTGTCCACATTGCGACACAAAACGGAAATGAAATGAATGCGCACGTATGTATTTCCTTTCACCAAACAGAGGAGCCAGGACAGCAGTGCCACAGTGCCTGCACCCCAAATTCATAATGATGATGATGGGAATATGCTACCAAATCCACCCACTCCCTCCCACCCCCCATCAACCATTTCCGTTCTTCTCCTCACAGATAGCACTTTGCATACGGTTCGTATGTGTAATGTTATTAGAACTAACCACAGTTCTTTTTTTATTGTTGACATAACTCGCCTTGTCACAAGGGACACTTGTTAGAGGACAACACGAGAAAGATGTGAGAAATAGTTTCAGTGTAGAACTAAAAACATATATTAAGCATTGTCTAGTTGAGCGAATTAACTATCTGATACATTGAACCAACAAATGACACAAGAATATATATTTTGCTGCGTTGTGTTTGCCATTAAATATTATCAATGCGGACATGACAGAATTATATATAATAATATATGATTGGAATAATACATTTTATTGTATACATACGTACATTTTATATGCAATTGAAAGTAACTACTTGAAAATAACTACTTCATGGCAGTAAATAAAATGCAGGTTTTAACAAATTGATCTCCTTTCATTAAACAAATGCATTAAAATTAAAATGCACTTGAGAGAAATACTTAAGTTGCCAGCTGAGTGAATTTTAATAGACTGTGTCTGGCATAAGGATTAAAGTTTTTTACGTATCATCAAATTGCAAAAATAAATAAAAATCATAAAACTATCTTTATTTATTTTCAAACCAATTAAAAGTGCAACAAAGTTAAATAATAAAAAACAGCTTGATTAAAATACGAAAACTGTTGCAAAGTTTCAAAAAACAATTTATTGGCAACGAAAGAGGCGTGGGCATTAGACCCACCTCCCTCCCCTTCGTTAGCTGCAGCATTAAGTGACTGCAACTTGGGCAATTAATAACGGTCAAAATTAAGATTGGCAAGAAATGTTTGCCCCTTCGCTGAAATATAAATAGACAGGTCATGTCAAAGTTAAGCATTGCAGCCATCTCATTCAAACCTTTTTTTGTGTGTGTGCCTGTGTGTGTGCGTTTGTGGGTGTGTGTTAATCCTTAGCAAACAATGAAGCCAGCGCGACCTTAGAACCAGTAGCAGGTCCTAGAACGGGATCAGGACCTGCAGCTATAATAGCTGTAGCTATGGCCACGTCAGCAGCATAACTGGATAACTGTCGAATGAATTGATATTGTTTACTTTTAATTAAAAACAATTTGCTTCGCTGGCTTTCTTGCCAGTGCATCGAAGAGCTCGACCAAACCTCAGACATATCTACAATAATGATGTTGATGCTGATGCTACTCATGATGATAATGATGATGATGATGATGATGATGCTGATGATGAGTCAAGTTGAGTTCAGACGAGTTGCGCCACTCGTGGGTTTTTGAAGTGTGTGCTCTATAGCTATTCTCTGGCCACTCATCCAACCTCTTCCTTATTTCGAAAAAAAAAATATATATATATACATCTAAAGAGAAGGAGAAATCAATCTATCGCTGGATTGTCCTGCCCTGTCGTGTCCTTATATCTGTGTTTGCTATTGTTCCTGCTGCTCCTGTTGATGCAGCTCAACGCAGCGAAGTCGTCGTTTTGGCTAATGAAAATCAAACTGTCCATAAAGTAGCCAAGTTAACATTATACAGTAAGTTTTTGCAGTTGTTTTGGCAGTTGTCGCTCTGCAACTTTGTTGAAATTTAATCAAGTCCAAAAACGGCGCATCTAATTAGTTAAAAACAAGCTAAATTGAAAATAATGTAAAATTTCTGATTACATTTAAAATTTCTTTAAAATTATTAATTTATATGCTTAAAGAAAAATAAATAAATGAATAAAAATACTGATTAAATAAATTCATATTCGAATGACGTAAAAAATATATGTATTCTTTTAATAATAATTTAATGTTAATTTTAATTTCATTTAACAAAAAGTACAAAAAATAACCAATTCGCAAATATTTACTTAACATTTAAAAAAAAACAGAATCAATAGTTTTACACACATACCACAAATACTGTTACATTTTGATTATAATGATGTTTCCCTGCTTCAGCTGGTCATAACATAGTTAACAATAAGACGCAACACACACACACACACACATAACATTTAAGCCGCTTAATGTAATGCGCACAAAGGGCAACTTGGGCAAAGGGAGAGGGGGACAGGTGAGCGGTTCTCTAACTGAGCAGCGAAAGTAGGGAAACTATCTGGCATTAGCGACTCTTTAAGTCCGTCTGGCGAAAACTTTCGATAAATTATTTTTTTTTTTTGTGGCTAGCCGCAGCCAGACAAGGACAAAGACAGAGCAGAGCAGAGCAGAAGCAATGGGAGAAACGAGGTGTATTTCCACCCTGAAGGCATTCGGTACTTAAATAAGGCTTAAGATTTGATGCTGCTGCACCTGGACAGCGGTTTACGTTTGTCGTGTGCAGCGAAAAGCGGCTTTAGCCAATTATTATTGGCTGGCGCAATTAAGTTGCCGACTCCCAACTACCCAAAAGCTCCTCTGATCGAAGCGAGGCAGTTAAGTTTCGTGACTTGGGCGACAGCATTGCGAGATATGGGCACATTTAATTAATTTCGAAATGAATGCCAAACGTTCGTTTTGGCCTTATCTCTGGCCAAAAACGAACACTTTAAAAGGTGCTTACAACTTTCGTGGAAAGAGTTGACTTTTGGCTAAGCCTGAGCCTAAAAACTTTTGCGTTCAAAGTTAAGTTGCATAAATTTGCAGGTAAGCTTTTTTCTCACAACTAAACACCTGAGTGGCCTGACACAATAAAATTCAGCGTTTTTCGGCTATTAAAGGGATAGCTTTTTAATTAAATATCTTAATAGTAGGCATAAATATTTATATGCGACATGTGAAGAGTAACACTTAGAAAGTCTATATAATATTTAGTATACCGCATTACAAGAAACATATCCGCCAATTTCGGTTAACGAGTTTATTTAAGTTTAATTTGATTATCATAAATTATCACAAATTCCTCTGATAATCAATATAAAATACTGATAATCATATACGAAAATATATATATATATTTTTACGTGTTTAAATTATTTACATAATATTTAACTAATTGCAAAATTGGGAAATTTCGAAACACGCACATTGTTGTCATAATTAACTTGGTTGTTGCAATGATAAAATAAACAAGGCACATTTTGATATGTTGCAATACTTCATCCGGCAGGTACATTCGAATTTGGTTGGATAAGCAGTATATTGAAATCGTGTTTGAGTTTAATCAAATCGCAAACTCAACAAATGAATTTCATGCATATTGCATTTTGTATTTGATTGATTAGCGCTGGCTGACGGAGACGGTTGAGGGGAAGGGAAATGTTAGGGGTGCGCTAGTACGACTAAATAATGAAGTGCAACCGACAAGTAAACTCTCTGTGCAATTTGTAACAAATCAACACACACAGACACACACACACACATACACACACACAAACACACACCTATGCACACTCATACGCAAGTGTGTGCAAATATTTCAAACAAATTTTGGCAACAAAATAAATTGCGATAATTATGCTGCTAACGGTTCGAATCGAGCTTGCCACTTGCCACACATGCCACACATGCCCTGCAGCACGGCACCGACTATCGAAAACAGCACAAATAAATACAATGTATTTATTGAGGTATATAATGAACTTCTCTATACACACACACACACACACACATAGCATATTGAAAATCTATTTGCAAAGCCGTGAATCACAAAATCCGCGACCTATGCAAATATTAAACGGATCGACCTTCCAGTTGAAATTGACAGCCAAACAGAAAATGAAGCTGCCACAAAGTGGGGTACATCAGCTTGGCTGCTCAAAAATATATATATTCAAAAGGAAATTCAAAAGAAATACTTATTTATTATACGCTGCTGTTCTGAATTAATTAATTTACATTTAACTTTATAATGAAATTTTATTTATGCTTTTGCAAGCATCTCTTAAAAATATGTTTTATGTTAGCGGTTTAAAATAATTCAACTTTCATATTGCCCCACTCAACTCTAACTGAATTTAACTTTTCTTCAAGAGTGTTGCAAATTCATAATCAATTGGCTTTTATGGCTTCATCTCGTGGGTTTAGTTGGTGTTTGCGTAAATATTTAATCAGTTTATTAAACAAAAATCGTTGCCGACTATTGCACATTTGTGCTGCATTTAGGCCAATATGTAATTTGCATATTGAAAATTACTGGAAAAGCCTATTTAGAAATTAAACAAATATGTCGGAGATTTTACGTGAATATCGTTAATTTATTTGTTTAACGCATTTATAACGCAGTCAGATCGGAATGTTGGCTTATTGTTCATGTTTCCGCCCCTCTGAAAAGTGTACAAATTGTGTTGACGGCTTTCGAGCGTGCTGTAAATATAATTATTACTGTTATTTATTTTTTTTTCATTTCCCATTTTCTTTCGTTTTTTGGTTTTGTTTACGTTTTTTTTATGTGTGTGTATGTGTGTGTTTGGCGGATGAAAGGTGTCAGCCAAATGACAAAATTTATTGCCAAATATTTTAATTAGAAAATCGGCAAATTTGTCATCGCAGCGGAAAATGGAGGCATGTGTTTGTATTCAGCTGTCGGCTAAATTATGATTTTTGTTTGTTGATTTTTGGACAAAAGTCACAGCATGTCAGCCACACTGACAGCTCTACTCTAACATGTGGCATTTACACAAAATCAGAATTTTGTCGAGGTGCTGCTAGGTTAAATTCTTCATTGCCAGCGACTGATGAAATGTGAAATTAAATACGGCAATTTTATATTTTTAACAAAATATTCGCTTACCATGATAAATTAGCTGTCATGTGTTTTTTGAATTTTTTTTAAGCTACCGAAAACAATTATAAAAAAAATGCTCGTAATGAAAAATTTCATATTTATACAATGCTGCTAACTGAGCTGTCATTTCGATATATAGTTTATATTATAAAAAAAAAATCAATATCTTAATTAGGTTACGTTTGCTTTTCATCTGAATTTCTAATTAATATTTCGAAAATTATGGCAAAGCATTTCAAGGTTCGAATTAAATAAATATTTATATATAATTATATATGTATGTATTTATAAATATATATTTATTAGCATGTTAATTTGCGACACGTTTGTTGAAATATTTTTCGGATATTTATTTATTAAATGCTGACAACCACAAACGTTCAACTAATTAAGTTTTTTAATTACGAGTTAAACGTGATTTTACTCGTTAAACAAATTATCTGTATTTATGAAAAACAGCTCGATATTTTTTTTGGTTAGTTAGTGCATCTAAATACAATTAAAACTATACATTTTACTATATACTTAACTAAATTTAATGGTTAATTTTGTTTTGCTTACTAACAAGATATTATAAATTCAACTATAAGTTATTCTCGTCTGTTTGAATATGAGAGGAAAAATAAAATATAAAATGCAAATAATATAGATTCATATACAAAAGACATTTATTTGGGGTCAGAGTAGCCAAAGACATAAATGTCACCTGTATCAATACACATAAAACCAGCAAATATCGAAGAGCCAAAATATTATTGGGTAATAATGAAATCTTAACTAAAGTTTTTCTAATTTTGTAAGCGCTTTATAAATTAAGTAAGGCAAAGTAAATGTTATTTCTAAAATCTTATGTAAATTATGTATGCGATTAGTGACAGAAATGTCAATCATAAACTATTTTTATGAACTAATCATTCCTCAATACTTTATTTTAGGTACGAATTTTACCACATGCAACTTGTGTCTTTTTTAAACAAAACCCATAACTTTGCTGAAATTTTGCATTTTTTCTGAAAATGATTGAATGTATTTCAAAGTCACAGCTGCGACTACAAAAAACTTTTTCGAAATGTGTCTAGAAAAAAATAAAGTTTAGTTGCAAAATTTGTAGTGTGGCACAAAGTATTGGTAAATGTAACCAAAAAGGATACGTTAAATGACAAACTATGTGTTGTGCAGCACGAGGCAAACATTGATGTTGTTGTTATTATTGTTGTAGTTGTTGCTGCCCCAGGACGCATTCCACGTTGGTTCTTTCAGCGCCGACGCACGCAAGTTTTTAGAAGCTTAATTAAGTGCATAAACTTCTAAGCATAAATTCAGTTGGCATCTCTCTCGCACTCTCACTCACACACAGGCTGTCTCTTTCTCTCTCTCTCTCTCTAGTTGAGTTTAGGTAGCCTGTGGCTCGTCAACAGTTGACGCTTTTCATTCTACCCATATCAGAGAGCTTTGGGCCAACTTATTTGAGGTTCACGTATAAATTTGAAACGCTTTACATTGTATACGTATTTTGTCATAGTTTGTGTTTGTAAAGGTTGTTGCCGGCTTTTCGTAAAGTTCTTTGCTAAAGTGCTGCAATTATATTGATTGAATTTTGTGGTGGCACCTTTTAGCAACACCAACACATGACACACACACACACACACACACATAGTAGCACAACACAAACAGTTTGAAATAACCCCAGCGGGTAGAGTTAAGTTGTGCTTAGGCATTTCACACCTTTACCGAAATCCGCATAATCTGCTCGCTACACTTTAGAAATATAAGAAGGTATTTCTATATATATAATTCGAAGAATAGAATTCAATGTCACAAAAAAAATATGATATAGTTGCGA
Organism: Drosophila melanosoma; assembly: GCA_035042045.1. NCBI lineage: Eukaryota > Metazoa > Arthropoda > Insecta > Diptera > Drosophilidae > Drosophila > Drosophila melanosoma. Next base: position 352,774 of record JAWNLY010000203.1, on the reverse strand, counting down.
GACGGTTTAATGTGTTGCAATTATTCGAATTGTTTTAAAATTTTACTTTTTCGGATAGTTTCAAATATACTCGTAGCCTACACAATTTTTAAAAATACTTTTACTTTTTGTTTACTTTTTTAATTGCATTAATCCTTGCTTAATCCAATTAAAATTACATTAAAGCATATATCAAACATATTTTTAACATCTTTACTGTCTGTTATCGAACATTGTTGACAACTGTTGTCTTCATTATTAATATTAACTAACAATTGATATTTTTAAATAAAAATAAAATGTTTTCAATTTAATTTTGTGTATATAATTTTATGTAATTCGCATTTCTTTGGCTATTTCACGACACTGTGTAACAAATACGCTTTAAAGCAAGCAGATTTATTAGTATAAGCAGTATAAATCTGAAACTTTATATATATTCAAATATATATATATATATATATATATATATATATATATATACTGTATAATTCGCATATAATATAAGTATGTCGTTAAGTCTGACCTTTTGCTGTAGTTGTTGCTCATTGTTTTTTCGTTAGTTGAAATCTGTTTGAAATGCAAGTTTTGCGCCAACGCATAAATCTTCGGCACGAATGGCAAACAGCACAGTAAATGCACAAAGAAATGAGACACAGCGAGAGAGAGAGAGAGAGAGTCAGAGAAGGAGTGAGAGAGAGAGAGAGAGAGCGAGAGGGAAGAGGGGAGTTCAGCACGAGGCAGGCAGCAAAGCATAGCTGCGAAACGGCTGTAGCATATGTTGGGCTTTTCTATATATTGTCGCAACATCAGTCAGGATTAGTTGCAGAAGTTTAGCAGTGCGACTATACCCGGTGCACCCCCTTGCATCCCAGCACCACTGCACCTCCCTCTGTTACCCTAGTTATCCATGTAACACAGTTCGGCTCATTCCCAATGCTCGCAAGTCGCTCTCTCATCTTGTTTGTCATGCTGTAACCGTCTCGCAGCGTGCATCTTACATGGCAGCAGTTGCCCCAACGATTGCTGCTCTTCCTGTCCGTCTTTGACCCCCCTCACCCCATCCCCACCATCAACATCCTTCTGCTGCTGCTGCTGCTGTCTGTTGTTAGCCTTGTCCTTGTTGTCTTGTCAGTTGAAGTTTTGTGCCATCGCGTTGTTGTTGTTGTTGTTGTCGTTGTCGTTTTTGTTGTTGTTGTTGTTGTTGTTGCTGTTACTTGGTTTTCTGTTTATGTTCCACTCCTGCCGCCTGTATGCATGAAAAGTTGCAGGCATTTTCTTTGTTGTTATTGTTTCTATTGCTGTTTCTATGCTTGCATCCAAATTCCGGGAAAACTCTTTGGCCTTACTTGAAATGTAAAACATATCGCGATTTTAACAGCTTCGTTTAACTATCAAAGAGCTGCGAAATTTATAAAATTTTAGGAAACTTTACTATCAAAAATTACTAAGTAAAGCAAAGCAAGGCAACTGGCAAATTAATTTAAGAATGTTTTCAGACAAAACAAATCGATAAAAAAAACAAAAAAAAAATGTTGCAATAATAAAATACAACAATAACAAATAGATAAATATGCACAGATGCATTTAACTCGATTGTTGTTGTTGACTTTTAATCATTTAATTTTAATATAAACACTTGAAAACCAGCAAAGTAATTGAATCACAATAAAAGCCCCACAATTGGCTATTCAATTTTTTAAGCCCACTTCCAAAATCAGGCAAAAAAAAAAAAACGAAGCATATTAATTAAATTTAATGTCTGTCTAGAGCCACAGTCCCTCAAGATATGAGGATGAGAAGGTGAGAGAGACAGAGAGAGAGACACAGAGAGAGAGAGAGAGAGAGCGAGAGAGAGAGAGAGGGAGGGAGGGAGAGGGGAGTGTGCTCCTCCATGAAAATAACCGCTGTGAAAACTTTTCCAGCTGTATTATATTACGCCTTTAATTTCATTACATGCCAACGAGCTGGGCAGGATACGCGCGTTGGCTGGAAGGGTTGCCTGTGGAAGACGGGTGATGGGTTGGTTGCTGGGTGGTGGCCAAGAATGAGGGCCACACGCAGCGTCAGTAGCCCATAAAATAGAACAAAACACTTGTAAAGTCAGGAGGCGAAGTGGGGAGCGGCACGCCGCACAGCTCATATTCACGGGTGACGTCGTTGACGCCATCGCCATTGCAGCACAGCTGGAGACTACAGGATATGGCTGGCTGACAGGAGTGAAGAGGGGAAGAGGGGATTGGTGGGAATGTCGGACAGGCAGGCGGGCGGGATCAGGATGCTTTTTCGTGGCAGGACGTCGCGTTAGAGTTTATTATTTAATACTTTGAACGTCGTGCGTAGAAATTAGCAGCCATAAATCAATGAAACGACTCGCACAAGTCCACAATTAGCTGCCTGCCTCGGACGCTTCAAATTATAAGAACTGGTTAGATAATTAATTTTTATGTTGTACCAGTATCCATGAGATATACTCACTTGTCTCTGTGCTCAAGGCCCTCACTTATAGCTGGCTTTAGTTTGGAGAACAGACTGCTAAATAGCAAGTAGTTATTACATAATTGGATTTCAAGTAGTAAACAAAATTTTAGCTATAAACGAGCATTTTCACTAATCACTTGCTCATCGTACAAACAATATTATTACAAGAATCTTCCATGATAAGATGGCAATTTGAACTTTTAGTGTTATAAAGTTGGCAACTAATGCCACACATAACATCTTTATTATCAAAACACTTAGTACAAAAATACATTCTTTCAACTCTTCTTAATTAAAATATAAAACTTTATATATTATTACAACATAATTAATCTCTTTGTTAAGTACGTAGCTTAAATGAAATATTATTTTAATCGATTTAAATAAGTAATAATATATTGTTCTCCTCAATTAATTTTGTTGCATTGCTAAAAGCACAATTTTTTAAAATTTCACAGAACTCTACTGCACAAAAACATCGAATCAGGCACACAAATTTTTCAAATGCAAAAATTCTGAAATTAAAAGTGTTAAATTATTTCACTTCTCCAATTGAGTGAATAATTTCTATTTGCCCAACAAATATTTCAGCAGCAAACAAAAGTATTTATTACTCTAGTGAAAAGTGAATCCCTAGGCGAAAATTTAATATATTAAAAAAAAACTTAAAACATATGCATATTAAATATTGAAATTTGACTATAAGAAAATATGACGACAAAATATTTGATATTGTGTTTGCGAGAGCTAAGCAAAATTGGCCTAATAATAAAATAAAAGTTATTTTATTGACGTCTTCAACTAGCTGAATTTTTACGAACTCATCGTTATGTTTTTAGCATCATAAATTTTGCGTAAACACCGTTAACATGTCTGGCCAAAATTAGCTACTTCGCAAGCTTATCATGATTATGTAATCTGCACAATTGCAGACAATATTCTTCTTTTGCGCAACAAATTCCGCAAAAATTGTATTTTCACAAAGCCACACAGTTAATTTTCAACAAATAGACAAAGAGAGAGGGGGAAAGAGACAGAGATAGAGATAGAGATAGAGTGAAAATGGAGGCAAAAGAAAAGTACAGTGAATTATATTTTCGCAATAACTTGGCAGCCGGCAGACGCCTCTTTTTGTATATTTTGTGTGTATCTTTAACAGTATCTGCAGCTTCGTGGCAATAATAATAATAATAATAAGATGCAAACAAAATGCTGCTGTTGCTGCTGCTTACTGCTGGTGCTCTACGTGCAGCTGCAACACGAGAGTCGCACAAGTGTGCGCTATATAAATGGGGCAGATAGCAAACAGCTAGCGAGAGACAGAAATAAAGTTAGAGAGAGAGAGAGAGGGGGGAGAGAGGGGGAGAGAGTGTGAGCTAGCTTTCATGGGCATATAATGAAATTTACATAGATTTTTTTTTTTAACGCAATAAGCGAAATGTGACTGCGAAATCCAATTTGTAATGAGAAAAGTAGTGTGCGAATTGTGTGCAACTCTTGTAGGCAGATCTTGCAATAATATATTGCCACATATTTCCAGGCGTATTTATGGCGTGCACTTTACATCGGGGCGTGCTAAAATTATGCAATACAATTATGGTGGTTATCCCCCCACCCTGACCCCCTTACCAGCCACACCCTGCTGCACATTCGTTGCGACTTGTTTCGTCTGTTTTTGTTTTGTTTTGAAAGTGGTTAAAAACGTGACTTGTTTTGTGCGGCTTAGTTGGGGATTTTCTGTGTGGCATGGATATATATTTGGATGTATTTCTGCCCCCCCCCCCCCCCTGAGTAACAAATGATATGTTTTGCAAAAGTTGTCGTGGAATGCAGCTTAGGCCTCCAAATTTGGTTACACTTTTTTTTGGATTAAAGTTGAATACGGACGCATTATTGAAGCCAAGGCTGCACAACAATAGGCAATTTGATATGGGTGCGATTACGCTAATAGAAGATGATAAGTTCACTAAAAGCCAGAAGCACAGTAACTTATATAGCTAAAAACCATATTATTAGAACAAATTTAAAAGTTGCCACAGTTTAAATTTATTTTCAGTTGAATTTCTATAAATATTTCTACATTTTATGTTGTTTTTGTTTGAGTTACAGTTCGCCTAAAGAAACACATATATTGCATTGTCTTACTCACCGTAGAGCGATTAACTTTTCTCCAACTCTCTCACACACTCTCTCATTCTCTCTCTCTCTCATTCTCTCTCTCTCTTTCTTTCTTTCTTTTCCCATTGCTTTCTGCATCTCGCAGTCTGTTACACTTTTATGGTTTCCAAACACACTCAAAACTTCAGAACATTAGCCACGTTGCTTGTTGCTTTCTCACAGCCTCAGAAAGCAAATTTTGGCTGGCAACTGGCAAATCTATGTGAATCTCTCTTTCACACTCACTATTCCCCTAAATGTCTCTCTCTCTTTTTCTCTCTCTTGTGCCTGTACTCAGCTCCTGTTCGTGAATCTCTTTTGTGTAATTGCGAAACGTGATTTCTTTTTACCATTTTTTTTATTATTATTATTATTTTTTTTTTATTTTTTTACGTTTTATGTTAATTTGTGTTCGCTGGTTTGTTTGTTTTGTTTTGTTTTTGTTTTAAATTATATAAGAGACGTTCGCTGACCAGCGTCCAGTCCAAACGACACTTTTCAACATTGTATTTTTCCAGCTGCTTTCGAAGGTGTCGTAAAGTGAAAATTCATAAATATTTAGCGCACGTTTTATTAGTTGCCAGAACGAAGCCGTTGGCATTTGATAGCCTGGGGAAATTTTATTATTGTTGCTATTGTTTGTTTGTTGGTCGTGTTGTTGTTGTTGTTCTTGTTTTTTCTCATAAATGTATACTCATTTAACCTTTTGTAAATGTCCTTTGACACTCACTATAATCTGACAGCTCTTAGCAGCCATAGATATAATACTTTATCAACTTCATTTCACTTATATACTTAAAATCTAAACACAGCCAAGAAAAAAAGTGAAATTATATTGCCATAATTGTTGAACATTTATTATTTTACTATTGTGACAAAACGTGTGTTTTTTCTTTTTTCAAAGGCTTATTTTCACTAAACATTTTAAAAATAACATTAAATACAAATTATTTGATTGGCATTAATAAAAAACAATTTACATTAAGATTTAGTCTATCTTCTCTAATAATTTCCTACTTATTTTCTATTTTTGCGCATAGAATATATAAAAGTTGCGAGCATTAAAGAAATATATACATTTCTGCGAATAATCTATCTTTTTGTAACTTCTTTTTTAATAATAAGGAAAGAAGAATTTAAGATACGCCGAAGAATTGATAATTTTAAAACCTGTCGATGTCAATATTTTAATGGTAAATTTATTTTCAATCGATTGTCTAAGAGACACTCGATAACTCAAAGAAATTTTATATATAAACACATTATAATTTGTGTGATTTGAAAAGTTTCTGAAGCTGCATTTCTATTCCATATTGGTTATTTGCCGATTGCGTTGCACCAACGACAAGTCCAAAACGCGATTAAATGCGAATCAATCATACGCAATGTATGCTGCTTAGTGCTTTGACATTCACATGCAATTTGGGGGATAGTTTATTTAGTTTGCCAATGGATCACCGTCTGGCAGCCCAGTGAACCGAAAATGCAATGTCAAGCAATTCGATGCTGGGGAAATCTTTCAGAGTTAATTTTCAACACTCGAGCACACAGAGAGAGAGAGAGACAGCTATAGAAGCAGAGTGAGTGAGAGAGAGAGAGAGAGAGAGGTGGGAAGGAGCGTTGATACTGATAGCCGCTCAGCTGGGGCGACAAAATTGTACAAATTTAACAGACATCAAAGCGTCAATAAGCACACAAATCGAAGACAAAATGTGGCCAAGGTGGGCGTTGCCTGTGTTGACTGTTTGACTGTTTGACTGTCTGCCTGTGGGGCTATTGGGCGATTGGATTGGGCTGGGCTGGGCTGGGATGGGCTGGGCTGGACTGTGTCTGGCAAACAAGCTGACTGATAACGGAAGCAGGCAATGCACGTGTTTACCTTTGGATATTTGCTGGCCCTGTTCTGCAGATGCTGCTGCCTGCTTACTGCTGACTACTGTTGATAATCATGATGATGATGATGATGATGATGATGATGATGATTGGGGGGCCAGCGGGGGGCTTGCAGCAACCATTGCTGATGTCACACGTTCATGGTCATTTTGCTGAGTCAATCGTTTGAAAAATTTATGTTGCCTTCAAAAGCAAAATTTGCCATCGACATCGACATCGACATCGGCATTGCCGAGTCGAGTCGAGTCGAGTCGAGATAGTCAATAGATGCGGTTCATTTAACTTGACTAAATGTGCAGCGCTTGCTGCCTGCCATAGACCTGCACCTGCCTTTGCCTCTGCACTCTCTCTATCTCTGTCTATATTTATATATAGATATCTGTCTCTCTCTCTCTCTCTCTCTCTCTGGTTGTCTGACTATAATCCCCGCTAAACCCTTGTGCAACTGCTTTGCTACTGTTGAATCTCTGCCGCATTCTGTATGTGCTTATGAAGTGTTGATCTGTGTCTGATTTAATTGAAATTTGATGCACTTTTCGATGACCGCCATGTGTGAACGAAGGCATACAAGTCAGCAGTTTTTCACTTTGCACACAGTTCAACTGCCAGATTATCACTATGACACTAGTTAACATGTCTTTTCAATGCCAACAAAATGGACATTTAATTATTATTTATATCTTAGTAAATGTGACTTTCTGATTATACTCTTTAAAACCTTAAAATGAACTAAGCTAAACTCAGAGATATACATCAGCAAAATATAACATAAATATTTACATACATAAATAGAAAAACCTATTTTAAATCATATTTTTGTATAAAAATAATTCTCAGAAATTGTCTCATTTTGTGATAAGCGCAAATATTTCCTATAATTAAATGAAAAATATGTATAAACTTTTAGAAAGTCAACAAAACACAAAATGTATTTCGTAATTTCTCTTTCGATTTCAATTAAAAAATTTGTATCGAGCTTTAACCAATTTCGGATTTTCTTGATATTTTATTCACCTTTGTTATAAAGTTGATTTTATTTTGAGCAATTGCTTTGTAAAAAATCTCTCGGTTACGAGAGAGCCCAACTTTCTAGGGCAAATTCAATATTTAGCACTTTTAACATAATTTGATTAGTTTCATGATTTTTGGTGTCAGCTCTTCAAATTCCCTTTAAATTATTGTTGCTCTTGGTGCAGCCACAATTAATGCACTTTGGGGCATTACGAATGCACCGCGTGGCAAGCAAAACAACAAATAAGATTGGCCACCAAAGTGTCAAAGGCAGCCGCAGGGTTGGTGCAAGAACAACGCCTTGCCCAGATCCCCATTACCACTGCCCCCCTCCACTCTGTATCGTTGACCCTTTCTACTTTAGCAGTCATTATAAAAGCAGCGGCAAATGAGAATAAGAAAAAAGCGACAAGAGCGCAAAACTTAACAAGTTCACTAAGGAGAAATTAAGTTTTCAGCATTTATGTAACGAAAACTATATAGCAAAACTTTCTTAATGAAGCGACGACAATGTGGTGGCAATGGAGAAATTCTAGAAAAATGGCCAAATTAAGAATGCTGCACAGAAATCGAGAAACGAGCAAGTCAAAAATGCAAAGCATTTTAAAAATCAGCTGCAAATTATGGCAAGGGGGCAAGTAGTTCTAAAGGGGCAGTATAAAAGCCGACCCTTAAAAGAATATATATTAAAAGAATATATTCTCGACAATTTAAAAACTATTTCTATAAAACTATGAGGAAGTATTTTTCATAAATACTCGATTAAATTTGAGAGGAAGAAGTATTTAGAAAATAATTAATACTAATATTAGCTGGGTTCAGAATATATCCTAGTTGTAGCTCAATAGACTCAAGCATAATTTATTTATTAAATTTTCATATGAAGTATTTCATTTCCAAACAAATAATATAAATTCATGTTTATGTTTACTTTAAAAACAATCAATTTTTGTCTTGATAAGAAAAAATAATTATTTAGAAAGTGCAAATTTCTTTGGCAATAAAAATTACCAGCTTAATACTTAATATTTTGTTTGTACATAAACTAAATATTTATTTTTAAATAAAATGCAGAAAGATAAAAATTTGTTTTTTCAACTAAGAGAAATATATGGAAATCAATGCTTGATAGAACCTGGCTGAGTGAACACCTGAGGTATTTGCAGCTTTAAATCTTTGCTGGAAGTATTGCAAAATTTTATTAATTATTTGCCAAGTGTTTTTTTAGATTGTAGCTCATCAATCGCCCGAAACCCAAATTAACCTAATTTTTTGTAAAGCCCAACAAGCTGGGAAAGGTCGATTCAGAGTAGGTGCAGATCCAACACTCGCACAAAGTGTGTGTTTTTAAATGCCGTGCCATTTTTTAACTAACACACACAAACACACACACCCACACTAGAACAGTCTCGGCTTGCTAGAACCCCTGTGTATTTTTGTGGCAGTCTCGGAAAACTTTTATCCCGCACGCAGGAGGAATGGAGCCCAGAGCAACACTAAGTGTGGCTGCTTTACTGCATCTTCTTATTTTTTTTATTTTATTCCTGGCGCGCTTTTGAAAATTTACTTGCCTGAAGATAAATTATATGAGCATATCCCAAAGGTTAACGTGATAAATTTCCGGCAGCGTAAGCAAAAATATTCAAAAAAAAAAAAAACACACACACACACATATATAGGAAAAAATAAAATAAAATGCAAGTCTGGTGCCGCCGATGTAAAACTTTTGACTTCGATCTTGCGGGCAAGTAATGACAAGAACACACACGTGCACATATGTGTGTGCGTGTGTGATTGTGTGTGTGTGTGTCAGATAAATTGTTTATGTGTCTGTGGGGAAGCGATTAGTGTTAATGGGTTTTTCTCTCAGTAAGAATGTGTGATTTCTGTCTTTGGTATTTGGTATTTGATTCAACTTTTGTGCACATTTTCATTGCTTTTCCATTCTGTTTTACAATTCGTTTTTTTTTTTTGCTTCCATTCTATTGCCTTTCAACACTTTGGGACAACGCGACGTATGAGCAATCGATAAGTGCACACAGACGTGGAGGCACAGTGCCGTCCAAGGCATATAGACAGTTAGATAGACAATCATATGGGGAATACCTACGAAAGATACATGCTTATACATATATACATATAGACATATAGACATATATATATATATATATATATATATATATATATATATACTATTTTCAATTTCTTTTTCAACTGCAGCCATATAAAGTTTTCGTCGAAATGCTTGCAATGCTGAGATTGCAGTCGTGCAGCGCTCAAAAAAAATGGGGTGGAGCGGGCCAAGAAAGAGAAAGAGGCGCAGAAGTGAAAAAGTGGCGGTGAGGGGCTCACAATTTGCAGACACATAGCCCAAAAGTGGCCTGGGCCGTTGTTGTTGCTTCGACTTGGCTGGAATTTCATGTTTAAATGTCAATTTCTCAACGAGCAAAAGTGACCAACGATGCCCGAGATTCCACATCTTGTTGTTGTTGTTGTTGTTATTGTTGTTTTTCTTGTTATTGTTGTTGCTCATTTCGATCCGGGGACAGTTGGGTTTTTCGCATTTTGGATTTTGACTCTGTCCCATTTCTAATACATGCTTTGTACGTATATATTTTGTAGCATTGCCACTATGCCTGGAAGTGGCTGGAGAGGCCGATGCTATAAAGTGGACAGTTCCTGCTGCATGGTGAAGTTATTTTTTCAATTACTTCATTGTTGAGTATCCAGTGGGTGTGTGTGTGTGTGTGTGTGTGAAGGAGTGTGTACTGTGCACAGAGATTGGATTGTTTGCCCAGCTCGATTAGGCGAGCAAACGTTGTGATTTGTTGTCTGAGTTGTTTGGATTGCATCAGATCCAAAAAAAAAAAAAAACTATCATATTGGGTGATTATACTTCAATTTAAATATTTAAATCCGTTTGCTATATGCATGGGCTTAAATCAAATAAAAATCGTAATTTATCAACGAATCGTTTAAAAATCGATGTGACAAATGAATAAACTGACCTGATTCCCAAGTCTTATTTTATTATTATTATTATTATTATTTTTATGAATAAAAGTAAAACATTTGTACATTTTTCAAGAGCATATTAAATTCTTATTTATGTGTTGCAAATTATATATTTAATATGAAGAAGAATATAGCAAGACCTCTCAGAATGTCTCAGAATTACTACTTTAATTAAATAATATTTATAACTTCAACAAACTATTAGATTAGAGCTTTAAATCAAATATATTCAAATCTAACCAAATTATACTTTATGGTCTGCACAGTATAATCAAAAAGATCTCAATAAATCAAAAGTCAGTTCAGTGCCTAAAAAAAATAGTAGAAAAACAAGGCTGAAACATTTTGTGAGCTGCTAATACATAAACCCCTTGAAATGACAATGGACCATAAACTAGGAACTGGGATGAGGTTGGGTTTTTTGGCTTTGGGTTTGGGTTTTTGGTGCTGCCAATTAGCGGAAGCCAGGACCACAACACAACTGGAACCCTTTCCTGCTGCTAATTTTCAATTTTCATGGCACGCTGCCTGCAATTGATAGGCAATTTGATGTTGATCCCCATGACGGCATTTAAATTGAGCTGCTACTGCTGCTCGACACAAAATGTTGCAGGGTCGCAGCATTGTTGCGTCGGGAGGATTTTGTTTGTACACATTGTCGATCCCATTTGGACATAAGTCGGCATTTTAATTGAAATGGGTGCGCGGCACAGGCAAAAAGCCCCCAAAAACTGTATGGCAAAGCTCACGGAAATGACTATTTTGAATAAATTAAATGGCTGACGCAAAATCTTTATTTATAACAGCTGCTGTGAGCTGTTGATTTAAGTTACAAACACACACACACACTCACACTCAAACACACACTCGCCCACACAATCGGAAACCCCAGTGAAATATTAAATGAAACGCAACAAATCCCATTGTCACCGGGCCAATGAAATTGCCAAATAATTGACAAGCTATTTGGGGCGTGCTGATTGGCAAAACTAATGCAGCTCTTTGCCGCACAAATGGTACAACAGAAATCGATATACATTTGACTGATGGACAACGGAGGTCAGTTCTGCCCCGGAACAATTGTACTGAATCGCTCTACCTAAAAATAAAGCAAAAATAAAGGAAGAACAAAAAGAAAAAAAGACCAGTAAGAGCCAAAAAAAGCGCAGACAAACGTGACAAGACCGCATAAAATAAAGTGACATTAAGCCATTTCAACGCAAAAGGGGATTTTCACGTTCCAGGATCTGTGCACTCCCTCGATTTGGTGTACACACATATACACACATATATATATACATATGTATATACTTATGTAATATTGAAAGTCGCATAGCTCATGTTGATAACGCAAATGACTGACACATTGTATAAATTTACTCGCAAATCTAGCTGAGCCTACCCAGCCCCCAGCTCCCTTCCGGCCACCCTCATTCGATATGGTCCATGGGCTCCGCTGATGCGTTTTGTCTTGTTAAAATAATTGACAGGTGACCAGGCGAGACAGTTATGGTGGCAGTCTTGGGTCTCGGGTACCGGGTCCCGGGTCCCGGCTCTGGGCATTAGTGCAATTTATGGCAATGGCCTACAAATTGCTGCCATTGAAATTGATTGGCTGACTGAACTGCGCTGAACGCTATGTTGGCCACTAAGTTGGTGGGGGGGGGGCTCGAACCAAATCAAATATATGTAGATTAAATATGTCATTTTCTTATGCACAATGGTTTTTTTTTATGTTGACAAAAAATTAAGTAAGCAGGCTTTGTAACCTAAAATAAAAACACAAATTAAAAAAACGTATATTTATTACTTGAATTGCTGAGTATTTAATGAGATAAAACCAAAGTTTTGAATTATTCACCATATTAAAAAACTCATAATGTGTGTGTTAACAAAGTTTGTTAAGTTTTTGTCGAACTTTGAATAATAAGAAGCAGCAAACTCCTTACTTTGGAAAACAAATAGTTATTCTTGTAAAACATTCTTGTACTGCTCAGTACTGCTCAGCATACCGAGGCAATAACTAGTCAAGCAGAAATTGCAAGTATTGAATTTTTCAGTTAGTACTACTATCACTCAACCTGACAAACTTAATTTAGATTGTGAAAGAAATGCCTTTGGCATTGAAGAACTTCATGAAAATTCCAGAGGCACGTCCATCGTCAGTCAATTGGAAATAGAAAGCAAATATTTATATAAATGAAATTAAAATTAAAAGATCATGTCGATGGCATCTTAATGAAATAAAAGCCTTAAGATATAAAGACATGTTCAGCGTCTCCATCTCACCAACTTAATTAGATGACAAAGCCCAGTGGATGGCCAGCCACAACATTTGAAATCAAATGTTTACATTCAAATTTTATTCCAGACGTGTTCATGCAATTTTAATTAGTTGCCCGGCAATAAATTATTCACTGCCACGTAATAAAGCGAATCCTGACAACGCTACAAATTATAGCTCTTATTTTTTCAATGCGTCCAGTGAAGAAAATAAATTTGAGAAATGAAGTGAAATGATGATAAGATGAAAATAAATGATTTACTTTAAATGTTAATTTAAATGATAACACAATTTGGTTACGCATTAATCTTAGAAATATAAATTTATGTATTTATGATCATTTTAACGTGCTCAAAAAATTAATTTATTTTACAAAAAATAATTTTGCTTATGAGAAATGAGCCAACCAAAAATACGAAATTAAGAATAAATGAGAGCCTTGAAGAAAATTTAAAGAAAATTGTATAGTTTTCATATTAATTTTGCTGAAGTTATATTTTTCATTTGATATTTTTGCATGCATTATTTTATGTTTGGCATTAAAATTCAATCATCAACTGTAATTACAACTACAACTTTAGTTTATGACTAGCTTAACTTTTAAGCTTTACGCATGCCCCCGGAAAAACCAAATGGAAACCAGACGAGTAAAAAATAAGTTTTAATTGACTTGCTTCAAGCTGTAATTTTTGCAGTAGTTATAACCATACCTGAGCTTGGCTGTAACCAAACCAAGCCAAACCAAACCAAACCCATCACTCGCCGGTTTCCAGAATCCGAATGGCCAAGTAAATTGCTTATCTTGTACACAGCGGAAGTGGATCACCAAAGTGTGTGTAAAACAGGCAAGCCATATGGGCGAGGGGTGGGGAGGGGAGGGGCTTTCATGTGTGAGTGTCTACTTGGTAGTTGTATGTGGCATGTTGTTGTGCGTGTTTTATGCTTTTGCGCCCTGCGCCAACTTAAATGCTAACTTATGTTTAGATTTTGGCCAAACTCACAAAAACCAACAACTGACGCTAAGGCCACATTGTTTGCATGTGTCTGTGTTTCACTGTGTGTGTGTGTGAATGTGTGTGTGTGTGTGTATATGCCTTTTTGGCTAGTGCAACTGCAGCAGCATCAGCCAGCAACCGGCAGCAGTCAAATTGCAAAAGTTTTTTACTTTAAGCATAAAATATTTATGTCTGCATTTAGTTTTAACTTTTACTTGGTTTTGTTGCTTTTTGAGTTGAAGATTTCTACAAATTGTTTTCGTTGTTGCTGCCTTTTAATATTGCCAGCTGCAATGTTGGCTTGGCTGGCAATTTTATTAAAACGATATTTACTTAAGCAAACATCCCAAAACGGATGTGATTTTCAGCTAAATGAAAAATATATTTTCACCACTCAAGTGAAGCACTTTAAAACGAATTGATTGCTAAAATTGAACTTGACTTGAATAATAAATATTTCTGAATTCTGTTTCAAAGTAAGTTTGTAATAATTATAGTAATATATTAAATAAAATATTTTGCTTTGCTTGCATCTAAATATAAATTAATGCAAATAATTAAAATTCGTTTGGAGCTTTTCGTCTAATTTAAAAATTTGCATAAAGATATTTGACCTGAATGTGAAATACTCTTAAAATTGTTAACAAACTTAGTGCACTATTTACATAAAAAAAAAACTCCAATAATAAAATCTAAATAATCACAAAATTTATTATGTGCTTTGAAATATTGACTTCAATTTAATTTAGACCCACAAGTTATGTGCTACAAACATTTTACTTTGTCAAACATTATTAATTAATAAGTGTCTCTTGCAGCCGGCATACGAATGTTGTAGTATTAATATATATAATTTGGGTTATTATATAAATATGCCGTTAGCACATTAAACAAGTATTCAATTGTTTGCCGCTGGCGAATTAATTAATACAAATGCGGCCTGTTAATTAATAACTAATGGCTGTGATATGTCAGCTTCATGTTTCTATAAGCTATTTGGCACACCACAGAACCGTTCAATTGGATTTACAGTAAATATGCATGAATTTATTTTTTTATATTGACAGTTTGATTGGAGAAGTGCACAACTTTTTGGTATAGGTTGCTTCTCTTTACCAATTATACAATTTTGTGCATGAACAAACAAATTAATCAATGTATCATGAATTGATAAAACAACAACAACAACAAAAAAAAAAAGAAAAAGCAAATAATTAAAAAAAACACAGCATTAAATTGCAATTGCACATCAAAAATTAATGATTGCTTTTATTGGTAAACAATATCGGATTTTGTTAATCAATAGAACTGCCTGATGTATGCCAAACGAGCAGCTATTAAATTGACTTTGAAATCATTAGCTGACACTTATCTCATTAATAGGTAATTTGTTAATGTTATTTAATGACATTTAAGATCCAGCTAATGCTATTTATTTCTTTACTTATTTACTTATCTTAAAAGTTCCCAATTAATTAAATTTCCAAAAAAAAAAATACTAATTTGGTTTGTGTTCATAGTTTTGAAATTCGAATGGATTTATTTATTTTAATCAAGCAAACGAATCACTGAAACCTTAAAAGCTATAAAAACGTAGTTTATAAATTCATACTTGCAAAATAATTTTATCAATAGATAAATAAAAATAAAAAACTAAAAATTATTTTAAAATATTATTTGTAGCTTTAAAATATATAATAGATGAACATTAAAAAATAAATTTATTTGGAAGATTGGCTGAAAACCTTTCAAGGTTAAACAGAAAAAAAAACATACCCTGAGCATCGTCTAAAATTTATTATTACCGTTCGTTGTCAAAATATAATACTGCTACTTTTACTTTTAAATTTTCTCCTTTTTATATTTACCTTAACCTCGTCTTCCACACTTCCAAGTTCGAAAACTTCCAAATTTTTTCCATTGCTTTTACTACGAGTATTTCCATTTGTCATGGGGACTGTTTGCATTGTTCTTCAAAATTGGCCGTAACCAAATGATTTCCGTTTATACACTCATTTTTCAGCATGTTACCTATTAAACTTTTGTGGACAGGAAAATTTAATTAAAACCAAAGCCCAGCTGCTTCTTCGAGCAGCACCCACAGAACAACAACAGCAACAACAACAATATTTTCAATTATAACTCAAGTTTATAAAGCAAAACTTGCTAAACCGAGTGAAACAGCAATAGCTGAAATAAAAGTGATGCCAGACTTTAACGCTTTTGGCATAGACAAAGCCGAAACAGGAAATTCAAACAAATTGCCGACAAAAGGCAAAGAAGAGCATAGTGAAATGTGGAAGAGTGCGAGATATTGGAAAAAATAGAAAAATAAAAATTACTTCAATTTCAGTTAATTTTAGTCGGCAAAACAGTTTCGAAATTTTTTGAAGCACGAGTTCGAAATGCTGTTCAGCTGGCATTGTAAAATAAATGTACTAAACAAATCAAAACTTTTCACATAACTTTCACATCAATGAGCAGGGGATGCGTTTTGTCAGGGGGGGGGGGGGGGGGAAATGATGGGAGAAGCGACATGTATGCCAAGTAAATCAAAATGCGGGCAGAGCAGGGTATACAAAATGGGGATTTATTGTGGGGTGCTTATAATGGCAAATAGTTGTGCAGGAAATGCTTACAAAATGGCAACAGCGAAAGCGAAAAGCAAAGGCAAAGCCAAAGCCAAAGGCAAAGGCAAAGGCAAAGGGAAAAGCAAAAGCAAATTTCAAGCTCAAGTTTAAGCAACGTTCTGGGCGGATTGTCCTTTCTATTGTTGGTTGGTTGTTTGTTGCTGCTCTTGTTATTGTTTATCATGTGACTTGCCGTTTTCTGCGCTACATTTCCAACGGAACATTTTCGGTAGCTTTGTCCTGATGACGTGTCAACTCTGGAGCGCAAAACTTTGCACAAAATGAAGCGCCAACGCGAAACCTTAACACAGCACAGAAAATGAAATATAAAATTGTAAAAAGAAAAAAAAACTGCGACTGCACGACAAAGTTTCTTCTATTTTTTTTTTTTTTTTTTTTTGCTTTAAATTGAATTAACTTGAGAGCAATGCCGAGCAAAAAACTGTCCTGAATGAGCGAATGGCCGGCGGGAGGAGTGGAGGAGTGGAGGAGTAGAGGAAACTTCCCTTTGCACCGGCTAAAAACTTACGATGATTTATTTGCTTCACATGGCAAAGTTGAGTGTCACTTTTCGAGTTGAATGTTAGCTATAAAATTGTCGTAGTATAAATATTGTCATAGACGACTGCAAGTGGGAAGAGATCAGGACATATATGTTTCTCCAAGTTGACTGAGAGGCAATGTCAATTGGCAAATCGTGATCAACGAGTGGACAATTCTGCTTTGCTCAAAAGATAGCCCAGTCACTGGCTAAAACTGCTTGATTTTAGCCAGGATAAGAATATATTTGTATTTAAACATGCTTTTAGTGCATTTTCAATGGCTCAAAGACATAAAAAAAATTATGTTGAATAAAGCAAAGTGAGAAAATTAAACACAAATTAAGAGTAAGATTAGAAGTATTTAGAGTTGAAACACGACGAAGTGGTTAAGAAATAACTAAGTTTTGAGGTAAGCTAAAATTTTCAATTCACTTTAGTTCGAGTAAAAACTTTGATTTGAACCCAAATTGAACAACTTTAAACCAGGCTTTTGGTGGCCTGTTTGCTATTCTGGTTATTCGAATATGCTTTGGTTATAATCCTCAAAATGCAGGGCAACTAACTAAATCAAGGTGACACCTCATTGAGCTTTAACCACCGTAACCTGACACTAAATGTCTGGGTGTGTGTGTGTGTGTGTGTGCTGTGTGCTGTGTGTAAGTGCTGTGTGCAATGCTCCGTGAACCATTATAGAGGCAATCAGGTTGTTGCTGCAGGATTAGCTTGAATTGTTGTCTGTTTGGATGGTCGCCCCCAAAAGCGGTAACCACTTAAAATTAAATATATTACAATATAACCGGAAGATGGCTAAAGTATTAAAATGGGAAGCGATATCGTTTGGCTGAATGACAGGCAAGAATGCAGGCGCTACAAAGAAAGTTTAACGAGTACAGAAAATACAAAAAAAAAAAAAAAAAAACACACCGCCAAAGGAAACTGTCAAAGCAGCTGGCAACAACACGTTGCATGCCGCACAAAAAGCGAGAGACGCACAAAGCATTTTAGCTGCAGTTTACTTAACTCCCAAGTCAAGCATACCAAATATAAAGTCTCTGATATAAGAATTTATGTCTTTTAACTTATTTTTTATACAAAAAAAAAAGCAATGTATTTTTGGCCAAAAGACGCAGTTGTCTTTCCCCACCCTTCTGCTGTGGCCCATCAGGCGTTTGATGGATGTTTGACATTTTGTTTAGCGTATTCCGTGCTGCACATCGTCATCATCAAATATCCCTTTCTATCTACTCTGTCTCGGTGACAAATAAGCCAGTCAACATTTTAACAAATTAGTTTTCTCCGATAAGACAGAAACTAGAATTTGACAAAAACTTAGTTTGAAGCTTTTTGGGTTAGTTGTGCATATTTAATCAGTGCAATTTCTAGATTTTCCAGGCAATACGTGCTTGAGATTTTTTTAAAAAAATAATTGTGCTTCATCAACTCCCAAAAATTAGAATAATTAGACTAAAACTTATCTTACAAATCTACTTATAAAATCTTGGGTAAACTATGCTCATTTAAAAATTATTCATTTACTAATTGGAGTTTTTGAAATGAATAAAATAACAAAACCTATTTAAATTCTTTGAAAATGCTTTCACCAGGCTTTATTTAAAATAACCTCAAATTAAGCTTATAATAGTCTTAAGTTTTTTTGTAGCATTCTCAAACATTCATGACAGCTATTTTATTTTAAAATGAATTCGTTAGGAGATTTGAAATGAAAACACACACAATATGTTGCGGAATTTAATCAAGCTCAAAAGCTGATTATATATTAATGAAATGCAATACGTTAAAATATTACAAATGTAATAAAAGTTTGCCCACGCTATGCTTGAACAAATCTAAAACAGCAGCTTAAAATTTTAACTACTTTGACCTTACGACCGCAGCTGGACAAATACCAACTCAGTGCAACCCAAAGCAGCCCAAAACATTATTTCGACTAGGTCATAATAAATTTTACTTCCATGTGGAAAGTTTACGCTTGTCAGCGAGTTAACAAAATGTGTAGAATTTTGTTGGCCGTTGAAAACTCGTACAAAAGTTTTCCATGCATGTGCACACATATCACTCTCAGTGTGTGTTTTTGTGTGTGTGTGTAAGTTTTGTTCTAATATATATTATGGTCAGTAGCAAGTGAAGCGGCGCAGCAACAACTCGCCACCACCTCAACCCCAAGATACACACACACACGCACACACACACACACAACACCCATCACACCGCAAAAGTTTGCAAACAATGCCACATTAACACATTTGTTGAACGTATAATCAATTTGTAATTTGTAGCCGCAGCAAATTCGTGGATGTACATATGTATATGTATATATATACATACATATACATATATATATATATATGTATGTATGCATGTATATATAAAAACGAGAAATGCTGCAACAAACGAAAAAGTTACATACAAAAAAGCAGAAAGTTTTATGTCAACAAGAAATTCAGACACACGCACACACATAAACACACACACACATATACACGCATCTCTAAGCTGCTTGAGCAAGGGGAGCGGGGATATTCAGGAGAGGATCCACTACATATGCGGCTTGGATCCAGTAAAATAGCAACCTAAATGCACAACCAATGAAAAGTTAAAACTTTATGCTACAGTTTTTCCTTGACAAGTGATTGGAGGCGCCTCCCCCCGCCCCCACCCGCTGTCTGTCTGTAATTTTAAGCGAATGCTTACAAAGTGTGTGCCAAAAAATTAACAAAAAGTTACCAGATTAAGTAAAAAAAAAATGTACATTTTTTTACAAATACACAAAAATATTAAATAAGGTGTTTAATTTTTGAAAAACAAAACTTTCAAAATTGCTGCATAAAGCGGATATTAATTGAAGAGGATATTATTAAATTATTGAAGATCAACTAAATTTCTTAATAATATCATAACAATACATATATTTATATATATATATGTATGTATATGTATGTATATATATATTTATCAGAGGTCACCAAGTTTCTTGAAAAAGAAGAACAGGCAAACAAATCCAAATTTCTTTTTAAGATTATTTTCAATTTTGTTGACAACTTGACAAAGTATTGACAGGTTTATTGGGGCAAATATGTTGACAATATGCGACCAAGATAAGAAAACTTTCATAATTTATATGATTTGCATACAAAGTTTATATAGTAAGTATATAAATATTTTGCTGGCACTCTTCGATAGACTCTGATAACGCAAACATTTCACACCACATTTCGCCATGCAAATGAAGTGCAGCTGTTATCAGCACCCGGGGATAAGAGAGAAAATGAAAATAAAAAGGAGACGAGAGCAAACAGATAATGCGTGATAAATGTGATACAATGTGTGTGGGGGCAACACATGGAAGGACGGACGGACGGCAGAAGCCAGAGTTTACAACATAAAGCGCCTTTTAACAGCTCGAAAAGCGGCTCGCAACCTTAACCCAAACTCCGCAGGCAGTCGACGAGCCGCAGCCTCAAGCGGCTTTTTATATGCAAATTTGTTAAGGGTTAACATTTGGCTGAAGGTCAGTTGGCATTTTGTATTGCCACAATATATTGCATATCATTTTTTTTTTTTTTTAAGCGACAAAATTGATTGACATTTTGCACCCTTGAGGCTGTTTTTTCAATATAAAATATACGCTTCACATTCAAGATGATTTGGTGCTGATAAAACCCTTTAAGCCATTTTTAGTTTATTGTTATACATACAGGCAAAAAAAAAAAAAAACAAAAAAATGAAATAAAAAAAATGTAAATAAATTTTCATATAAATTGAATGTGAGCAGTGGATGAAATGTGTGCGTCTTTGGCCCCGGGGCTAAACCATTGTGCGTGTTCAAGTTTGACATTGTAGGGTGGAGTTGGAGTGGGCGCGGTGCTTATATGATAACTGTGTATGGTAGTTGATTTGGCCTAAAGCTTAACAAACGCTTTTTGATCGTTGGATTCAAATTTTAATGCTTTAAATTGACATTGATTTGGATAGGCTTAAAAAGTACTAGCTTTAAGTGCTTTGTATCTCAAGTTTAAATATAACCGACTACATTTATTAAATCAAGTTTCTATCAATATTTCTACAGAATTTGACAGTTCTCAATTTATCCCAAACGCTGAGTTTTAAATTCATCTATTTATAACATACATAAAATACATAACTATTCCTGATTTTTAAACATTTTTTTTAGTCAATTCTTACCATTTATTTACTATCTGACATGTGTTACCTTTAATTTAATATTCGATATATATTTTTGAACTTCTATTTGCAAAATTAAGAATAATTCTAAAACTCGCAAAAATATCAAAAATATTTTTGCAGTTCAATAATCAAATTGCTCATTAATGAAACAAGACCAAAAAAAATAGCGAAAAGAGAAAACTGTGTGCAAAACTGTTTTGAAATGGGCGACTGCAAACATATATACATATACACCCACACACACACACATACACACACACACACACACACACACAAGGGGTAAAGTCCAATACAGTGCAAAATTTTGTGAAAATCCAATTCCATAACCAATTCAAAGTTCTGCACTGCAATAATTCATTAGAAAGTTCAACGGCGCGTAAAATTGAATTATGCATTTTGTAGATGATTTCGTTTTCGATAGTTTCGATTTTTCGGCGCAAAAGCGATGTAATTAAAACTACATACATTGTGTGTGTGTGTGTGTGTATGTGTTTGGGGCATAAATTGAAATTAAAACCCGTTAAACTATCTAAGGGACTTGTGCACAAAAATTTGCAATGATTCTATTTACAAATTTATCGACAACATTTTAGTTGAATTATTGCCATATTAATTATTTTGATTGAATCCCTTAACGATCTATGGAAATGATTCGATTTCAGTTACAGTCAAGTTGAGTTCTATAGAGTTTTTTCCAATTTACAGGAAGACACCATTCACAATTTGTTTTCCTATTTCATTGTCGCTCCTTTGGTCCTTTGCTCCTTTGTCGCTCTATTTCGAAATTTACATATAAACTCAAAACTTTGCTTAGATTCTGCTTTTTTTTTTTTGCTTCCCGCGATTTTCAGTTCCACTTCAGGCATTTGTTGGTTTTTTTTTTTTTTTGTTTGTTTTTATTCCTTCACAGCTTTCACTCCTCTGTGGAGCTTTAGAAATTGTTGGCAGATGCGTGTGGCGGACATTTCCTTTGAGAGCAACAGTCGCCAGGCAATCTAAAAAATTTCCAACTTGCAGGTGCCAGGCTGCAAGGGGCGTGGCAATTAGCATGCAAGTTATTGTCTCGAGTAAAAAATACATACAATGGAATTTCAAATTCAGTCAACAAGGAAAAGAGTCAAAAGTGTCAACACACTTTAGCAGAGTGCTTTGATAAAAAAAAAAACAGATTTTACTTCAGTTTAAGAGAGTATTTTGATAAAAAAAAAAAAAAACTGCATTGGGTTTACTTAAAAAAACTGAACACTCCATAAAACATCGTAAGAAATTAGAACACCATTTCTAAAAATAATTTTCATAAATGTAGTCATTGCAAATTGCTTTCCATAAAATTTGTTATTAATTTAAATTCATGCAGCAAAAATTAAGCAGGCGGCATAATTTTTGTTACAATCAATTTAACGCGCAGCGTTCAGAAAAATCCTTTTGGTCTTTATTGGGTAAATCAAGTTTGGGCCTAAGCTGGCAACAAGGAAACCCATAGAAAGTACATTTTTGTTTACCAATACTGGAAAACCCACAGGTGCCTCAAGTGCTTAATGCCTTGGCTTCAGCAAGAACACTGACCAGCAGCAGGAGCAGCATCAGCAGCAGACGGACAATTCAAGCGATTTAAAGGATTTTCACCCTAAGCGTTGCCTGTCAGCGTTTGGCATGCGGCTTACACGGGGCTGCCAGCTTTATGGGCTTAAGCAGCAAATGACTCTGGCTAAATGAATGGGGCAACTGTTCCACACAATCTCCCTCTAAGTGATATGTAACTGCATTTTATTGCACTAAAGATAAAACAAGACCAAAGAACAAACTCAAATAAAAAAAATTCACGTTAAATTGTAATGTGAAGAGATTTGGCACAAAATGATGAGCTAATGGGAACTGCTCTTAAGTTACTAAGAACCGACTATATAATATCCTGATACCATTATTCACCCAAAGGCGGAGAAACGGGCACAGCTATATTAACTCTGCTACTGATGCTGATTAAGGATGTATTTGCTGTATGAAGTCGAAGTCTATGCAAAACCAATTTCCGGGCAAGTCTAAGAAAAAAAAAATGCAACTACCAAAATTAAAGACCAACATTTTCCATTTTCTAGCCCTTTAAGACATAAGAAGCAGAAAAGCTCAGCACAATATTATTTTCAACGCAACATTTAACAGATGCGCACACGAACAAACGCCCATATTTGGGGCCCCAATGGACCACGCCCACCTAACACTGAAAAAGGCCAATTTGTTGGGCACAAGACCGAAAAGAGAAAATGGCAAAAAGGGTAGAAAAAAAAAATGGCAAAAATCGGCTTTGATGTTATTGCCGCAAATTAGCTAGAAATCTTTTGGCTGTTTTCGCTTGCACCTTTACCATTTACCTTTTAGCAGCTTATTTTTCAACTACCCCCCCCCCCCCACCCACACTCCTCACCTCGTTAGCTACAGCTGTGCGTAGAAATCTATAAATTGGTGAAAAATAATTTAACTTAAATTGAGTGAGAGCATGAACAGAATTTTAAATGCATTTTAGCTGCCTCAACTCTTGCAACAGACGATAGAACAAAAATATCTTTACTTCGTTTTCTATTTTTTTGCCATTCGATTTTACACAGCACACTTTTGGGCAACTTACCAACTTGCAAGTCCAATGTGTAAGAGGATTTTTCGCTATATATATATATATATATATATATATGTTTTTTATTTATTTTCTGCTGGTTCCTTTTGCCAACTGCATCAGCAGCAACAAATTTTTGCTGCTTCAATAGCTCAAATACTATTTTATGCTTAGTTGATTATTGACTGCAAGTGGAAATATACTTTTTGCCTTACATTTTCCATTTTGCAACCCGTATCTTTGAGCTCGATTCTCGATTTTCAATTCTCGTCCCTCAACTTTGCTCAACTGAACTATATTTAGCTCCTTATCGTTGTCATTTTGTTGTTGTTGTTGTTGTTGTTTTGTAGTTATCGTTGTTGCTTTATTTAGTTCTCCAAAACCTTAAAAGTTGGCAGTCAATTTGTTTGTTTTTTCACTTAACACAGAAATTGTATTCTGGCCTTAACAAAAAAAACTTGTAAACTATTTGTTTTATACTTCTGTTATCGTTAAATTTTTGCTTTTTAACTAATTTATTAAATATGTTGCGGATGGTCAAAAGTGGAAATATGAGTGGAAATATGAATTTAATTTAATTTTATTTTATTAAGAATCTTTTAATATCATGCTTATAGCAATATGTTAACCTTCTACATTTGAAGATTATTATTTTTTTCACATAAGAGTAGTTTAAATTTAATGTCAGCATTAAATGCCAACAATTTTATAATGTGTGAAAAATGCATTTAATTCCTTAAAATAATTTATTTCAATTTATGTAAAAATAAAGAAAAAAAAAACCTTAGATTAATTGGGAAATATTAAATAACTTTAGTTTAAATGTTAAACCAACATCTTCAATACTGCAACAATCAAACTAGACAAGTAAAAATAGATATTTATTGTTTATTTCCTATACAGAAACCATAACCAAATCGAAATTATTTAAATGCCAATATGAAAGACACAGAAAGAATGAGAGAGCACAGCCAGTTGAAGCATTAAAAAAAACAAAGGGTAACAAAACAAATGTAAAAGACAAAAAATATTTCCGTCAACAAAAAATAAATATATAAATAAAATACTAAACAAATACAAAAAAAAAAAAAAAGACGGAGAGACCGCAAAAACACATGCAAACAAGATTAAAAATGTCTGGCGGCCAAAGGCGAACGATGAACGAGGAAATGAGGAAGCAAGGAAACGAGAAAACTGAAGAGAAAACGGGAGAAGTGGGAAAAAGTGGAACAGATGGAAAACGCACTCGGAAGGTCCTTGGGTTCTTCAACTTGTTGTCTCTTATATTAAAATTGGAGTACGTTTTTTTCTCCTTTCCTGCTCGGTTCTTGTTGGTGTTGCTGTTCAGCAGCTGCTGCCACGTGGGCGAAAAAAAATGTTAGTTGGCTGCTGAAATCAAATTCTCAGTTGAACTTCAATTTCGTCTGTGTCCCTTTCTTGTTGTCTTTTTTTTTGGTTTTTTTTTTTTTGTTATATTTTTTTTTGTTTTCTTTTGTTTGTTGGTTGATTGTCATTGCGGTTACTGGCACTGCCGCTGTCAGTTTCAGTTTCCGTTAGCTGCCAACTTTTGACTTCCTGTCAATGGCGACAGCTGCAGCGGATCTGTACGTATATGTAAATATGTCTTATCCAAAAATCAAATGCCATTCAAATTGAATTTAAAGATTTCCCTCGCTCGCTCTCTCGCTCCCTGCTAGTTTTCTTTGTTTGCACTTCAGAGTTTATTAATTTTTTTTTCCCCTCCATATTTTCTCGCTGAGCTTCAAACCTGACCTTTCGAAAATGAGCACGCTTCCATTTAGATTTTTGTTTTTTAGCGACATGCATTGCGAACAAAACGCTTCCAAGGAGAGGGCTGTGCGCCTTCGTTAACCCAGTTTTCCGCAAATAAGTTTTCAAATGTGCATTTTTTTGGTTTCTATGAAAGCGCATTGAAAGCGAAAGTTTCAAGTGGATACAAGGGGGGAATGCGGTATGCCATGCGTGTAGCGGTAGGTAACAAGACGCACAAATGTGCATGCAAACACAAAAGTGTTGCACACTTTTGTGGTCTATGGCATTATTTTACAAAAAAAAAAAAAAAAATGCATAACGATGTCACAGATATGTATATCCATGATTTTTTCAAAAGAAACTGCACAGTGCTTTAATGTATCGCAGCTATTTTGCATTTTCAGGCATTAAATCAGAAATGTGGCACAATCTGTGTAATTCAACATCCCAATAAAATCAATCAGCTGCTCATTTTTTGCTTTGGCAATGCAAACATATACATATATATATATAAATTTAGTCTGTCTGCTAAACTGACGAAAATAGGTTTAATGTCAACAAATTTAAGAGAATAAATATAAGTGAATACAAAAAAACAGAACAACAAATGTTTGTGAAAATAAAAGGCAAATAATACGAGCGGTTCTCGGGTGCAATTCACACTTTTTTGTGCGTAACTTTTTCGCCCAACATTTTTCACAGTCAACAAAAAAGTTATGTGTTCCATTTCATTTTTTTTCTGTTTTTTTTTTTTTAATTTTGTTGCTGCCCAGTGAAATGTTTTGCTCCACATTTGCACACACATTGCGAACGGGGCGAGGCAGACTGTGTGGAACGAATGGGAGACAATGAGCCAGAATAAAGTTTTTAAATTGCAATATTTATATGGCTCATGGTCAAATACGATAGCATTTTTTTTTTAATTTAGTTGGACAAACTCTATATGCAATTTATATTCTAAATGTGTTCAAATTTTACGATTTATTTTCTGTTTGTGTTTTGCTTTGGAAGTGAGTATGGAAAATAGTCACAGTCGAAAATATACCAAATATTGACGATATATATATATATATATATATTAACGATTGATATTATAAAAGAAACAAATAAATAAAATAACTTTCAATTTGTGCTTAATTAAAAGAAAAGGAAAAAATGATTTGAGTATCTACAATTTAAATAATAACTCAAACTTTGGATTCCTCCAATTTATTTAGAGCAAAAAACATTTAAATAAAGCTTTAAAAATGTTGTTTCTATTTGTGAAATATTTTGCCCCCGTTTCATTAAAAATGTTTTCCTCTTGACACCATTCGATGTTTAGGTTCATGGCGCTGTACACAAATTAGGCGTAATAATTTTATTTGCATGTTTTATTTAATGTTTCATGCCACTCTGATTACAAAATTGAATTGGCAGCTTAGTTTTATGCACGTCAGCAACTTTGCAGGAGCAGAAGTAACAACCCGGCCAGGTGGGTGGGCATCCACTCTCGCAACTCCCAGTTGCCACACAATTAGCGTGGTCGGAATATCTACTACTACCCACCCAAACACACCAACCCCCATCTAACATCCTCCTCCCCCCGCACCACCAACCACTCCCTTCAGGCCACGAGTTTGTAATGATGTTCCTCCAACTTTTGCCTTGTCTCGATGGTTTCATTTGGTTCGACGTTGTCGTTTGCCATCCAATGATTGTTGTTTTTCCTATTGGGCGCACTGCTCTCTCCCTCTATCTCTCTCCATCCCTCTCTCTCTCTTTCATTCTCACACTGTCATCTCTGAAGAAGAATCATTACGACGCAGTCCCCCGCATTCATATCCTGGCCCACGGTTGTCCCATCCTTCTGGGCAACTTAAATACGCTTAAAATTAAATCTGATTTCATGAATATTGATTGATTGCTTTCACCTTGAATGAAAATCCGCTTTTGTGCTACTTTTTGTGTACTTCTCGCTCGCTTCTCGCTGTTGTGTGTACATCCTTACCTGGCCGCACATCCTGCCCGCAGCTCCTTTGGCTATCCAGCTGCCTCGGGGTTTTTTTTTTTTTTTTGTATTTTGCCCTGAACTCTTAAGTTAAATTAATGAGCTCCAGCGTTCGTTTGCTATTATGTAAAATTATTTGACCAAAAATAAGTTGATTTAATTGAGTGTGAGTTAAGGCCCTGACGGCTTATGTAAAGACCATTATATCAGCCATAGGCAGGAAGTTGCCTGACTTAACGATGAGCGCACATTTTATCGGCATTGTAAATCATGTCGAATGCAAAAGCCGCCAACGGAAAAAGTTGTTTATATTTGGCTATATTATGTTATTTTACGCTAAGTGTTTATCTCAATATTGGAAAATATATCAAGAAAAGGGTATAACGATTTTTTTGAGAAATGTCAAACTAATCTGGCACATTAATGCCGAAGATTTCCATTGCCTCCAAACACAATTTATAATACTATTTCAAACTTATACATTACACATTCAACTATTTATTTTGAGCTGATCTAAATATTTAAAATATATGAAAATTACAAGATTCAATGTGATTTTGCATAAACTGATTCAAATTTTTTTAGCAAAATATTTTCAAATTTATTTCAATTGCAAGTTTTAATCAGCCCAGGATTTTGCTGACAAAATTTAAATATTTTACGTCTGCTGTAAGACAGATAAAATGAGTGTTGGCAAACTACAATGTGCATTTTTAGCGTTATTTATAAAAAATTCTTTAAAGCTGAATTTAATATTAAGAGCTTATTTCGCATTTGCATTATTTCTACCCACTGCCAAACAGTTTCCTGGTTTTTCTCTTTACGAACACATTATCTTTTCGCGCTACTCGCCACAATCTATATACACATTTTGATCAGCTTTGGGCAATTCTTTTTTATGATTATTTATTTTTTTAATGTTGTTATTTTAAAGCATAATTAAAAGGTAATGAAACGAAAATAATTCATAATAATAATAATAAAATACAATTTTAAAGCACACACAATCGTTGGCCCCTGGGCAGGCACTTAACAACTCCGTAGATATACATAAATACTATATATAAATTATGTATATATAGTATATTATATATTTCTATATACATATATATATATATATATGTATTTTAATGTGTGTGTAATCAACACGCCATAGTCCACGTCATAACAGAAGCAAAGTTAATGAAGTCCTTAATTAAGTTTTTTATCTGTATGTGTGTGTGGTGTGTGTGTGTTGGTGTGT
The DNA here is from genome assembly GCA_035042045.1 of Drosophila melanosoma. NCBI lineage: Eukaryota > Metazoa > Arthropoda > Insecta > Diptera > Drosophilidae > Drosophila > Drosophila melanosoma. The sequence goes on along the minus strand of JAWNLY010000203.1, from coordinate 323,967 downwards.
GTGTGTTATGCTTTGGTTTGGTTTTTCTTCTTTTTTACACACTCTCTCTATCTCTCTCTCGCTCTCTCTCTGTTGGAGTGGCCACAACTATGAGAAGCGGGTAGTTAATGCAACTGGCAAATGCTACAAAGATGGGTGCCGAAAAATAAATCCAGTAAAATAAAAATCAGACAGTGCTTAAGCCCAAAAACCTCCGGCGCCAGGGTTGCCCAACCGGCTAATTTAATATGTGTGGCAACCAACCTCCCTCCGAACACACAATTGACGACGGACAGAGTGCGGGACAACTTTCCGCTACGCCATATTCAAAGTGGTAGCTCATTTTTCACATTTTGACCCTTTTGGCCGTCCTGTTGACCTTTTTGTGGCAATCGCCCTCCCCTTATCTATTACGTTCTTTTTTTATGGCTATCGCAACGGAGATTTGTAAATTTGTGAAGCATTTTTTAATGTGCTTAAGTTTTATTTCAGTTTTATTTCAGTTTTTTTTTTTTTATTTTCGCCATGTGGACATGTGTTGCTGGCCAAAAACTTTGTCGTTGCCCTTGGATATCACACACAAGCAGCCATATTGGTCAGCTGGGGTTAACAACAACAACAACAACAACAACAACAAAATTGACAAGAGTAACACCAACGTTACACAGTTAGTTTAGCATTAAGTACTTCCTCCCATTTCCATTTCCCGATTTCCTCCCCTTTCTGCTACATTGTATCGCCCAAAGCGTTGCAAGCCGCGGGTTATATTTTTATTCTTATTTTTTTTTTTTTTTTGTTGCAACGAATCCGACTTTTGTTTTAGCTTGCCGTCTGTTTCAGTTCGAGTTTCGGTTTTTGGAGAGTTGTTGTGGAGGTTATGTGGGCGTGGTCGTGTGGCATTATCCCAGTATTGCGATTATTTAGTGCTCTAATGGGGCGTAAGTGTAATTTGGCAAGTGTTTAATGAGCTTTTCACCTTTGCTCATTTTGCTCTTTTATTTCATTTTTTTGTTATGTTGTTGTGTTGTTGTATTGTTATCCCCATTTCAGGTGAATAATGCACAGCGGGATCCATGCATAAGCCATAGATAACCAAAAGAGGATGTTGGAAAACAAAACTAAAACTGGGTTCAAGCGGGTTAGATAAATGACAAAATCATTGGGTTAGCAACTCTAATTCGATAGCAGATTATTTTTAAGGTGATTTATGCAGTAAGCAGTTTCGTTGCATAAAAATACATTTATTATAATTTAACTATTTGAAATGTTAATCTAATAAATTACTTTAATTGTTGAGCCATTAAATATAATATCATCAAATTAAGTTTAATTATTTATTTAACTGTGAATTTTTTGAATAACTTCTGTAACTTTATAAAAGATTAAAGCAGCTTATCGATAAACTACTTATTCAAAATGTTAACACCTTAAGAAGTAAAATAAAGTAATGGCAAAATACAAGAGGAAAAATACTCTCAATTCTGGCTAAAACATAACCCAAACTAGTTTTAAATAGCTTGCCAAGAGCTAAAACTAATTATCTTGCAGCAGCTAGCAGAATGATCAAAATTGAAACAATAGCATTGCAACACAAAATGTTGCAAGAGATATGCTATGCTGTGCTCCAACAAAAGCCGATTAGGTACATTGATATATCAGAAGTGACTGATGAAAAAGAAAACCCAGCAAAGTCAAGAGCCAATCTTCTTTTCCTTTTCCTATTTTTTATTTTCATTTTTTTTTTTTGTCTTTTTTTGTTACACACTCGATTACAATGAGTTTTAGTAACTGGGGGGTGCAGCTGGTATGCTGGGGTACAGGCGCCTACACAACTATTATCTACCTGCCCCAAAGAGTGGCAGAGAACCCGCAACCTATCACAACATTTGTAAAGTAACTTCATGTATGACCTGACAGTTACAAACTGTTGTAGGTCAGTAGATAAGACCCGAAGCCAGCACTCTAACGGGATATTTTCTGTCGGCGCTGATGAGAGTAACTGTAAACGCGAAAGCTAGTGAGAGCGTCAGAGAGAGAGAGAGCAATTGGGGAGAGAGACTATAAAAAGCTTTTTCGAACTTTGCTTTCGGCTCATTTCAACGAAAGGATATTTGTCCCAAAAGAAACTGTTTGTTGGGAAATTTTAACAGTGTACCTAAAGTGGATAATCCTGTTTAAGGGTATTACGAACATCATGTTTAGACATTATTTTCAGATTTATAATATTTAAATAATATATTTAAATGATATATATTATAAACATATAGATATAAGGTAATTTGATAAACATAATAAAGCTTAAAAATTAATCATGGATTGGATTGGATTGGATATTTAAAAAAAAATAGAAGGCAATTTAATATATATAAAAGAATATAAAAATTTTTCATGGATTGTATTTGAATATATTTACTACTTGACTGTTAAAAAATAAAATAAAAGCTGGAAATAATTTGAACAGAAGCTGCATATTTTGTCTATAGATGAAAAATATAATGTATATATTTTACATATATATCAAATATTATGTACATATTTTACATATAGATAGAAATTACTATGTATATATTTTACATATATAAAGAAAATAGTATGTATATATTTTACATATATACAGTTAAGCCAACAACTTATTGTTTAAAAGCAAATGCACAAATTGTTAGATAATATTAAGAAAGTAAAACATATATAATAAATGCCAACAATAAAGTATGAACGAGGAAGTTTTAGATTAAGTTTCTTATGCATGCCTCCGATGTGGCACTAAAAGCGCTAATATTTACACCAATTTGATTAAAAGCATTTTAATGGCTGGAGATTGGCAGCGCGGCTCAGGTAAATGTGCAGCACACACTCGCTGCACTTGGGCCCCAGGCTGCCAGTGGCTGCCCCCCGGGCTCCGGGTCGGAAGTGTAGCGCGCAAAGCGGATGTAGACAACCCACCAAATCCCGCCAACCCGCCCATTAAACGCATGTGTTTGCATGCAATGCACCCGGTCAAAGGAACTGGCAAACTTGCTAGCAGAGCCGACGAATCCCAAGTAGAATGTGTAGAATGGGTAGACTGGGTAGACTGGCTGAGGAGCAATGCATGTCTTCTCTTCTTCGTTTTTCAGCAATTTCAGCAGAAAACTTGAACTGCGAGCAGGCGAAAAGTTCAACAGCAGCCGGTGAGCCATTTTTACCTGACTGCAAGAAAGTTTTTCATTTGATTTCTGGCACTGTATGTATGTATATATTTGTGTGTGTGTGTGTGTGTGTGTGTTTGCATGTTTGACTTTGTGCGGAGCCACAAAACATTTTTCTGGTCTTTTGGATTCTGGGGGGGATCTGGTCTGCTGCTGGTCTGTTGAGTTCTTTGCCAGCTGCGGGCCCTTTCTCTCTGCCCGGGCCACTCTCTGCTTATCGCCGGGCAACTTGTAATGTTCGAACTGCTTCATGGATTACTTGCGGATTTGTCCTTGTCCGCTGGCCAGTTACGAATTTAAGCTGCACTGTGGCTAACATTACACACACAGCGGGAAACACACCCATCGACGACCTCGACACAATCCCCGGTTTTCAGTTACGCCCACTTTACTTGTTTTTCACGCTAAGCGGCCAAGTTGGGGCCATCAAGAAAACTTCAACTGCAGCGCAAGTCAAATTTTTGACCAGAACAGCGTCAAACTTTTCCACTGACGTTTTGCACTTTTGCATATTTCACCAAGCTACGAGAGAAAACTAACAAAAAGACTATTCGAAATCAACTTGACGGACTATTAAATACTCTTTTTAACATAAATAAATGAGACTAAAACCGATATTCGATTGTATATAGAAAGAAACCCAAATAAAAATTATACAGACTTTAAGATCAGCTAAAACCACTTTATATTGTTGTAAATCATTTATAAAATAATTAAATTGTTTATTGAAATCACTAATAATGTGCCAGATTTAGTGGACTTTCCTGTAGAGTATAAATATTTTCTTGTACCTTGCCAGTTTTGCCGGCATCGTTTATCAGAAGGTTTTCCCCCATTGTTGCCTCCTTCTCGCTACTTTGCATCTTTCTTTTAAACACTTACTTAAGTACAAATTTATGTTGTTTTTGTGCCACAATCGCTTGCTCTTTTCCCCTCTGACCCATGTCGACCTCTGCCTCTCTTTGGGTTCGAAGTTGTGAAGCGATTGGCGCAAAATGTTACGTTTGATATGTTCTCGACAAGCGCCAAGCATCGAGCATAGCCAAGACATTACTTGATGCACCCGCTGCACACACACACACACACACACACACCCACACAGAGTCACACAGATCTATGTTCAGATGTATCTATGTAAAGACGACTTGGCAAAAGTTGAAGTTTTGCTTTAACAAGATAACACGCACCAGCATGAAAAACTGTGGCCAAAACTTTTTTTGCACCGGCAGTTGTGTGAGTGGAAAAAACAAGAATACAAATTTCAAAATAAAATAAATGAAGAAACGAGCAAAAGCAGCCGCTAGTAAAAAGAATCTAAATCATTTCCTCTTTTTCCCATAGATACCTTTTTTTAGATTTCACTTGGAACTTTAGATCTATAGCCGTCAGATGAATATTACCATTACTACAGTATTTTTTAAGAAATATTTTAGTTACGCCTTTTATAAATGTGTTATGCATTTAGAGGAAGACCAAAAATATTTCTTTAAATATTTATATAAATATTTATTCTAATTTAGCATAATTGCATTAAATTGAAAGTCTGGTGTTAGGAAAATGGCTTAAGCAATTTTATCAAATTATAATTTAAAAAAAATATTTTTTTAAAAAAAACATCCCATTTAAAAATTAAAAATACTTCGTCTGGCCTGTGTGAATTTAAAAATTTAAAATTGAATAATATACCAAGTCAATTTTGATCGTATCTCACAAATTATAAACATAAAAATAAAATTTACCATAATCTTAATCATCAATTCAAAGTTCTGTTCTATTGATATTATACGAAGGCAACTTTTATTGTGTTTAAAAAACTGTACAAAAAAGTATTGAAACTCAAAACTGAATTTAACACTGCTCTTTATCACGTAGTTTGTAGCTTTGCAAGCACAAGTGTGCTTCAAATATTAACAAAACTCGATCTGAAGTCATTGAAACAAGCCTCCAAATTTGCAGAGGCTCCATTTTTACGGACGGACATCAACTAAAACTGTGCAATAACAATGCAAAAGCTAGCAAAAAAAACGAATCAAAGTACTTTGTACGAAAAGCACTCCAAATATTGTTGATTATGGCGGCACACTCACACACACACACACTGTCACTCACACACACACACACACACTCACACAAACGCACAACAACTCAATGAAGGAATGCAACGCTGTCATATGGACTAAAGCAAAGCTTTTCCCTTGCCTATGGCCAAAAAAAGAGCATCACAAAAAACAAACAAAAAAAATAAAAAACAGACGATTTGAAAGCAGTGAAAAACAGTTTTTGGTCGCAATTTTTTGTGAATATTTCGCGCGAAGCATGTTTTTTTGCGGTGCGGTGTTTAGTTTTGGGTCATTGCGCATTGTTATTGTTTCGCAGTCATAAACTGCATATTTGTTTTTTTTTTTTAGCTTGCCAGGCACTACCACCCATTCCCCACACACACACACACACACCACCCCCTCGCACAACAACAGCTCACCAGCCTAACAGGCCAAAATCCCACGTCACCGAAAAACTTTGGCAACAGCTTTCTAAGTGACCAGTCGATTTGAGCAGTTCAAGTCTTTAGCAAGAGTACCGTTATTTGGTGGTTCTACTTGCTATTTAAATTTTATCATTAGATTTATATTACCAAGTTAATATAAAGTTTATTTCTGCAACAGAATAAAGGCTTTATAAAATAATAATTTAAAAGATCTTAACACATTTTATGAAAATAATAATTAAATAAAAAAATATTTAAAAAAAACATAAGATTTAACATTTTAAAAAATTAAACAGTTAATGAAAATAATAATTAAATAAAACAAAATAATAATTTTAAAAATAAGTTTGAGACAAATACATTTAAAATACTATGCAAAATGAAGAAAAATACATTTAGTTATATTTAAACAAACTGAAACTAATTTTTTGGTAAATCGTTGGACAGTTATTAAACACAATTATTATTTTTTAATATATTTTTAAAGCACTAAAAACTTGTCAAATATATTATTTTTAAATATGTTAATAAATTTGATAATATTGTTAACTATAAAATCAAAAGATAATGTGACCTTTGTATGTATATATTATATTATATAAATTATTAAATATATATATTACATTTAAGTCTGCTTAAGAATTAATACTTTCCCAGTCTGACGCTTTTTCAAGTAACAGCAAAGGCTGTTAGTTTTTTGGCTGATTATTGCTTTGATGTTTACAACTGATTCTTAAATAGGTCAATTTTGAAGTTGAAGTTAAACTTGAAGTTGAAGTTACTGAGTTAGTGCTCAGTAGCTGACAAATATATAAAATGAGCAGCACTCTCTGGGCAGTAGTTTTGGAGTCTAATTAAAGATGAAGTTAAAAAGCTTTTTAGTTGCTTTAGCCTAATGTAAACTTTGCTAACAACAAACTTGCATTTTAATGACTTTTAACTTTTGATTCAATTTGGCGCTCACCTGAAAGTAATCTTCAGCGTTTAAGCAGTTCAGCCATATCCGCATCTAGTTATTTCTGTATAGTCCGATTTTAGTTTTGGCCCGAAAAGCGCATTTCCACTAAAAGCAACCATCAAAGTTTCGAGAAAGTTTAATGTGCAGCTAAAAATAACATTACTTAACCAAACTAAATTATCAACAACATGTCAAACTGCCAAAAACTATGCGATGAATTAAAGTCCATTTGAAATTTCACTAATGTTTCGAGGCGAGAATTTAAATTAAATCACCATCGAGGAATGCGTTTTGCACCGAATTTGAATATGGAATATGTGCAGAAATGTCTCAAATAACTTATTACTCATTAATTTACTGCACATAATTAGTAAATAATTGCAGCTAATTGCTAAAGAAAAACTAATTCGATTTTTTACAGAGTTTTAAATTTAATCTGTGCAAATTTGTGTGAAAACTTTAATTTTTATTTATCTTTGGTTTTATTTTTAGTTTGGCATTAGGAAAGTACTTTCATTAAAATTTTAATTGTCTCCCCTTTCCGAATTTGACTGAGTTTTTAAATGTATCTTAATAAATAATAATATTGCTAAGCATATTTTTATCGTTATTGAAATCTTTAAAATCACCTAAATTTATTTTACATATCGCTCAAGCCTTTTCTTTCAAATACTCAAACTGTTAAAAATAAAAATGCTAATTTCAAAGAGCTTGTTTAAATTAGTCACATAAATTTTGCATACCTCAAGCTTTTGCGTATTTTGTGTCCATTCCCCTGGCTGTCTGTAGATCTAATTAAATGCTCTCACATTCCACACACACACACACAAATACACACACAGACACACTCCCACACCCCTAATGTAGACAATAATATGCAGAGGAATCATCTTTCTCGTTCTACGCGAATTGCTGCGTCGCTCAATCACGTTTGCTTAATCAGCCAACCTGCCGGGAAGGTTACCAGGCACAGGTACAAGCAATCAAGCGACATCAAACCCCATCAAATCCCACCCCTATCCAAAAAAGTCAAGGCAACATACCCTGGGCAACCCTTAGCCGCTAATAAAAATGCCGAAAGCAGAGGGCGCAAAATTTGAAACCACAGCGGTGCAGACGGGCAAACAGAAGTTGATTGCTTAATAATATTTTGTGATGATGTGAATTTACTTTTATTTCTCATTTGGGAAAGAACAACCCACTCTACTAGCTAACCACACAAACACACACACACAAACACACATGCATGCATACACACTAAGCCAAACACACATGCACACACAACACACACTCATTCATTGGCTTTTTACAAAGTCAGCCAATTCAACCCAAAAGCAGGTGACAATTTTTGGCTCACCCTGTGCTAAATTAAGTAAATTGGGTATATTAATAAATTAAAGATTTAAATTTGTGGCACAAAAACTGCATTTTTAATTGGTCGATTAAATGTGGTTCAGCGAGCTGTCAGAGTTTCAGTTTGAGCTAAATTAAATATTAATTTAAACAAAAATAAATATAATATTAAACAAAACATCATTGGGCACGTGGTATCTCTGAGTCTTTCACAAAATGTTCGTTGGTTTTTTGTTTTATTTTTTGCATGCTGTTTGCATTATCAACAAGGCTCGAAAGAGAAATTTGAATTGTGCGAAGCTGTGGCGCCAAAACATGTGTAAATATTCATAAGTGTGTGTGTGTGTGTGTGTGCGTGTATGTGTGTGAGTGTGTGGTTGTGCGTCAAGGTGTGTGTCGCTTTGTTTACTTGCAGCTCGCTTTGCATGTTTATTTGGCTGTGTTGTTGTTGCCACTGCTTTTGGCGTTTTCGTTTTGTTTTGTTTGCCCCTTTTGGCATTTGTTTGCCCCAGCGATAAAAATGCAAATTTATGAAGTTTTAATCAATTTGGGGAATTCGCTGCTCACAATTTTCATGCCCGTCTTCGCTTTGTTTTGCAGTTGGCTGCCCCCCACTACACAAATACACAAACATACATAGAAATAAATGCAAACTTTTATAAAAAAAATATTTTCTTCACTTGCGAAGCATTTAAAACATATTCCATTTTTCTTCAGCGCATTTTTCATTTGGATTTTTAATGTAGCAACGCGCTGTAACGTGTCGCCCAATAAAGACTCAATAAAGACCCTAATAAAATTTGAATTTAGTGTTATTTGTCACAAGAGGCCACAGGGGGAAGAGCTGGCACATATCCCAGTATATACATATTTATCCTATTTAGTTTTTTTTTTTTTGTGCAAATTGTATTTTATACTGGCTACTTGATGTGCTCTTAAGTAGCCAAAAATAAAAATTTGCGTCAGGGGGGAAAGTTGCCTATTTTAGTATCCATTTATGCCACTAATTCCTATGAGCCCAGTCAACTTGAAAAAAGTTATAATACTTACTTATATAAAGTTTGCGTATAATGTACATTATTTTTTTTTTTTAATTTTTCAAAGCCTGATCTTATAGTTTATAATCCATAATCCATAGCTTTAGTTTAGTCTATTTCATTTTTGGGTTTATTTTTGTCTATTTATATGAATATGATTATTTAATAATTGCAATTTTCAATTTTCAATAACTCGATTCTAATGATTTGTTTGCAATTGTGTTTTCTTGCTTTAGCGGCAATTATAGTAAAACGAATCACAACACATTTGTCATTATGTTTAGCCCGTCAGTTGCCTTGATTTATTCAACCTGCATAATATTTAATTGAACTAATTGACACATCACATCAAGCACATAAACATTTGCCCAAACCAACGCACAGACTTTATTTATCATTTAATTAACATAAGACAAAAACAAAAATAAACAAGAAACAACAAATAGAAATAAGTACGACAGGCCCCTAAACAAATTGATTGTTTATTGTGCTTACTTTAATACACACACACACACGCACGCACACACACACGCACACACATACACACACGCACACACACACGCACACACATACACACACTCACACACAGTATCACAGATTTACGACTGGTCAACAGCAGCAGCTTGCGGCCCATGCGGCGTTTGAGATATGCGAGGCAAACAAACAAACACAAGCACAGAAAGAGAAAGAGAGTGAAAGAGAGAGACAGAGAGAGAGTGAGGGACGAAGAGAGAGAGAAACCACAAAGGTTATGAAACATGACCGCAGGCCAGGGCAAATTATGGCCGCACAAACTGTGACAACTGCGTAACGGTAATTTCGCAATGTCCAGTTGCAGATTCCACACAATGCGAACATTTCGTTGCCTTTGCCGTTGCCGTTGCCTTTTTATATTTATGTGCTGATGGCTTGCAGCAGGCGAAACAGGGGAAAACAGGGGAGCAGCGGGAACTGAGTGTTTGGCCAAAACACAGCATAAAACTACATTACTCAGACCATAATTTTAATGTGCACCGCAGGCAGTCGGCAACTAAACAAAAGGCATTAAACAACAACGAAATCGTTTTCAACAACTAAACGAATATTTAATACACTAGAATTTAAAACCATCGTTGAAGTTTGTGCATTATAATATATATATTTATTTTTATTGATAATAATAATGTTAGATATATTAATTTTTATGCATTTTTATTCTCTTTTTTAAGTATTTAATAATTTCTTAATATTTATAGATATAACGTATTAAAAAGCTTAAATAGAGTATACAAATTTGAAATGACAATTAAATATAATCTAATAAGAATAATAATCTAATCATTTGATTAGAAAAAAACCTTATATTTTATAAGAACTGCTAAAAAGAAAACACAGTTTTTAAAGAAACAATTTCTTAGTAGATATAAAAAAATATTTAACAGCATAGTTTTTTTAAGTCTTGTTTAAACTTGCAAAAGATGACAGAGTAAAAGTGTCGGAGGACTGTGCGAGTGAAAGAGCAAGAGTATTTTGAGGGCGCGAAGTTGTCACTGTTTAGTTAGTGGCTGTTAGTTAGTAGCTGTTAGTTAGTTAGTAGGTGTAATTTATGTTGCCATTAACGAGAGCCAAACGCACTTAGGTCGACAAACAGACTACAGACTAGACTAGCAGAGAAGAGCGCTAAAAAGAGACAACTACAAAATCAAGGGGGATAGACAGAGGGGGAGAGCCGTGGAGTGTAACTTGCGCCGATTTATGCGTACAAACTAAAACACAACACAAAAGCAACATAAATAACGCACAGGGCCCAAATGGTATGCAACTGGTTTTTGTATTCAAGAGCTGACTGAAGCTGTCGACGCACTCCTCACATCTCATTATCAGGCATCATTTAAGCCCTCGGGCAGGACTCTCGACACAGATAAGCTCAGCGCGGGGCATGTTTTATCGGCGTTTGTTTTACTTCCGACAGCGGAACCAGAAACGGAAATTTCTCATTTCACTACATTTCCGCCCGAACACACACACACACACACACCGAAGAGAAACATGCAGCTCATATGCATAACATGCGAAAAACAGGGGGGGGGGGGAAGTGTGTTAAAGGACCTCGTCTCGAAATGAAAAATAAAGAAAGACTTGTTTGGCCTTATACCAAAAGGCAATGGCAACATTCATTCTATCAAATATGTGAATAATGGGGCAATAAAACAGATAAACAACACAACAAAAAAAAAACAAAAGGAAACATGTATAACAACTACTAATAAAACAACAACTACAATATGAAAAGGGGAAGAGAAGTCGCAAATCGCACGAATGTTAAAAACTGCCGCAGGGCATAATTTTACCAGCTTTTTGCTTTCTTTTTCTTTTTGGCCTAGAATTTCACAGGACACTTTGGAACTGTGTGAACAGTTGACATCAGTTTTGTTTGTCTTGTTGTATTTGTTGGCATTTGTTGTTCTTTCCATTTGTTTCTATTATCTGAGATTTGTTGCTATGTGTGTTGGTTTCTTTTTTAAACAGCGCATTTGAAATTCCAGGTTAGCTTGGCTACTAAGCAAAACTGAAAGTATTTAGCATTTGATAGCATAGAAAATTGTTATTGAAATTAAGGACGCAACAATTAAGAACAGGACGATAAAAATGCGATCTAAAGAAATAAATGTTGTGGGGGTTGATTTGAGAGTTTCCCATTATTTAAATTTTAATCTCAGATAATGGTAGAATATCCGATATCAAAAAAAGAATTAGCAAAATGCGAATCGAAATTAAACGCATTAAGAATGTTTTATCGAATTTATGTTTTACAAATTTCTTCCCATTTGTCGATTTTTGTCACCTGTTCAACACTTTTACTCTGGGCTCGCTCTAATTTGTTGGCAAGCAAATTGCCACTTGAGTAAGTTTCTCACAAAAAAAAAAAAAAAACCCAAATTCAATTTGCATTTTTTGACAGCAGTAAGAAAAAAAATAAAAAACAATTCAGAAAAAGTCGAAGAAACTCAAAAGAAAAATGCGCCTGTCGCTAATTACAAAAATTTATTGAAATCAAAAGTGTCGCTTCAGAGTGAAGAGAGGCAAGAGAGGCAAGAGAGGAGGGTAAAAAATCGGCTTTGTCGCTTCAGCTAGCGGCGGGTTTTGGGTTCTACTTATTGACACTTGACCAAACGACCAGCGGCCAAAATGGTAATTTCTATTAAAACTTTACGGTAATTTTTGTTGAAAAGATCTCTTTTTTTTGCCCCCTTTTTGGTGCAACATTTTGGCCATATCGTTTGAACCCGTGACAAAGTAATGAAAGTGCTGGGAGAAGAAAGTTTTCGATTTCAGCGCTTACAAATTGGCATTAATTAATTTTCAATGTTTTTTTTTTTTCCAACGTAAGAGTTTTTGAGTAAAGCTTGCCAATGGGTTTGCATCTTTTTTTTCTTGTCTTTCGTAAATGAAAAATGTTTAACAATTCGTAAAAGACGAGAAAAAAATGTTGTACATATAATTTCGTGATATACGGCATAAGGCAGCTTGATACTAATTTTTAATTACACAATTTTGGCTTTCTTAAAGGTTCACACAACCCATTTACGATCCAATTAAAAACTAAGTAAAACTCAATTAGCCAACTTGCAGCTAAAATTTGTCTGGCACAATGCCAAAAAAAAAGAAGAAAACAGGAGTGAAAAACAAGAGATATAACAAGTACACCGCAATTTGCATACTTTTTCAATTAAACCCAGCTATAACCTGCACCTAAATATAAAAAACAAGAGTTAAAAGCTGAACCACTGCTCGCTGAAATTATATGTATATAATTCTCATTTCCTTTTTATTTTTTTTGAGCGTGCCAAATATAAACTTTCATTTCGGAGCCGCTCATCAGGAGTCCCTACCAAAACCAACCTGAGCCATATAAATAATTCCTTTTCATTACAAAAATAAAAAAAAATATTTTGTTTTTATAAAATTTCGCGCGTGCTCATTTTTTAGACTTGTTTTTTTTTTTTCTTGTATCTTTCCATATAAAAAGCGCCAGCCGAGCGGCCTTGTGCCTAATATGAATTTTATGCGAAGGGCTTGAGCTGAGCAAAGGGTTTGGAATTTGCGCAGCGGCTTTGGTCATAATTCCATTTTATCTATGGTTTTTTTTTTTTTTTTGCGTGGTATTAAAATATTTTAATGTGGCTATAATGTGTGGGCCAAGAGCACGAATCGTGAATATAAATATTTGAAATATCAAAATTTCTTGAAAGGATTCCAAATACGGTTTCTGAGTAAATATACAGCATTGAGATGCTAAATTGAGCCTATGCCATTCAAAAAAATATATTTTCTAACTTCAATCATGCTATTTCTTAAATTTACAAGTTCTTGTGCAAACTTGGGATTTAATGCCAAACTTTTGTAAATATACAAACAGAAAGAAAACTTTGTCTGTCCTAGGGCTATGAAGTTGATTAAGGGTATATAATACACAGAAATAAAATGATATACCAAGAACAAAATAAATATATATTATTTTAGATTTCATATAAGTTAAGCTAGCTATTTAAAATTATAAAACAAAATAAAAAAAATACAATCAAGAAAAACAATTTTCATTGTATTAAACATTTATAAAACAACAAATATTTTTTTTAACATGTAGGAAAATTGTGGTTAGCAATTTGCAGACAGAAAATATGTATTAGACAAAGGAATAAATTAATAGAGTATTTTACAATCATTGCTCTCACAAATGGAGAAGTTTTGTCTATTTTCTTAGTACTTACACAAAATATAAAAACTTTTCGATATATTTGTGGAAAAAAGTGTCCAGTCGGAAAGACGTGTGTGAAAAGTTACACCAAAGCTATAAACTTGTCTTACGCAGTGCTTTCTCCTCCCCTCAACTCCCCTCCTCCAGTGCTGGGCGACTAAGGAAAACAAATGTCGAAGTGACAAAGAGCGAAAAGAGTTGCGAAGCGTGGAAAACTAAGACAAATGAGGTGATAATAGAATGAGTATTACTTCTGCTTAGATCCGATAAGGGGGAATCAGAGCACTCCCAAAAAAGTGATACCATAAAAAAGTTAGTTTTATTAAGAGTACTTGTTGCGCTCTTTAATTGCTATTAGCGACATTTTTTTCGACTTTTGGTTAGCCAAATAATCTGAGTCAGAGCCATTAATCAGCGGCTGGAAATACATAGGCTGAATGAATGCCTACAGAAGTCAACACAATTTCGGGGCAAAAAAAATTGAATTGAATTTGGCTCTGAGGCGGAGACAATGGCAACGCCAAACTGATAAGTAGCAATCATTTCGAGCTGTGGAATTCGCCGCATACACAAAACACAACTATAAATAATAAGCGATTGTATTGTATTTCATTTGAAAAGGAAGACGACCCAGTTTCCACTTGAAGTCAACACCAGTAGACCCAGCATCAATAAGCAAAGGCCTCCCCCAATTCTTTGTTTAGTCTCATCCTCTTTGCACTGGGAACAAAGGATTCCGGCCTCTTCACAGATCTTGGCATTTTTAAGCACGTGTACAAGTGTCCAAGTTTATTGATGAGCTCAGACATTGTTCAATGGCGACAATGCTGAAATGACTAAATGACTTTTTCCCACTGGCCGTATTTGTATTTACGTAGTTAAAGTTAAAGACCACTACAAAATTCAAGAACTACAGATACTTATAGTCAGAGCATTATATAAGAAATTGCATTCTTTAATTTAAACAAATAAACTATTTTATTTATGAAAGTTATTCCCTACATATTAAAGCTTTATTTCATTTCATTTATGAAATTGATTTTTATTTCTATCCATATTAAAGCTTTATTTTTATCACTTTATTAAGTATATTTTAAGATATTGCCTAATCTGGAACCCACATGGCCATAACTTATAACAATATATATGTATATTTTCTAAGCCATTTCGTAGTAGTAAATTGTTAAGTCAACGCAAAAAAAATTCACATATTTTGCGCACATAAATTTCGAATACCAAAAGCGAAAAACATACTATTTTTACCACATTTCTTTTTTTCATTTTCATTTTCAATGCAATGCTATGTTATTTTTTATGGCGCTCTATAACGGTCCTTGGGCATTATGTATATCCAACATGCTAATGCCAAGCCACTAAAACACACATTTCGCTGCCGCTGCAAGAACAACAAACAACAGAATTGTGAAGCCAAAGAGGCAAAAATCGCCAGCAAATTGAATAGCGCGCTAAGGGCTCGCAAGTTTTTCAAATAAATCTGAAACAGCTGCCACACAGAGTGGCAACACACACACACACCCACTAAAAAAAAAGAGCTTCAAGACATTGGAAAGTATTCGCGCAAAGGTACAAAAATGCCCACAAGCAGAGTTAAAGCAAATCCACGGAATTTCAGAAAGTTATGAAATCCAAACTGAAATTTTATGAAAATTTACGATCGTTTGACTAATAAGCTTGGGTTCATATTAAGGTATAAACATTTAAAAACCATCCATTCTACATACATTTTTGTATTAAGAAAGCGAAACTCTAAACCTTATTTCGAAGTAAGAATCAACATATTTTAGATTGAGCAGGAAAACTCTATTTATTATAAAGATGAGTTGCTTTTAAATTTGTCACAATTAAATTAAATAAAGATATGGAAATATATTTAATTGGATTTTTTAGTTACTTATTATGCAATTTATTATGTGCGATTTGTATTTTATTGCTTGGTACATTTATTATTTTTAATTGCTATAAATCAATTTTGGAAAAATAAGTTTAATTGCTCACATCCCGCGTTTAATCAATTTGAATTTATTTAAAAATTAATTTCAAACGAATTCGATCCGGAAAATATATCAAAATACATAAAAAAAAATCTGTATTGCTCACTTAAAATAATAATTAATCATTTATTTTCAATTTTACACTTCTTCTTAATTTCTTGAATTTATTAAATTATATATTCTTTGTCATTGGTTATTAATTTGACTTTATTCAACTATTCAATAAATATAAAACTATTTAACCTTAAGTACATATATATAAAATTTATATATAACCCTTACATATTTCAAATACAGACACTTTTCATCTTTTTAAGAGCCAAAAGCTCATCAGTTTCAAGTGGCGTCACCCAAAGGACTTTGCACCTTGCTGAGCTTTCAAGGAGTCTATCTGCTTGGCTGGCAACCAACACACATACACACACACACACACACGCTCACACACAAATCCCTTCAATTATGCGCACATTACAAGCTAATAATATAAACTAAAGGATTACCCCTTGGCGCTATGAGCAAATAATACATATGAAATAGACGCCCGCCACTTGAGCAAAAATGCCATCAAATTGCTACCAAGGCAAAAAAAAAAAAATATATATATATATATATATATATATATAACCCTATAGAGTGTTCTCTGAGCTGTAGGGGCTTTAGGCCAAAGCTCACAAATGTGTGTGTGTGTGTGTGTGTGCGTGTGTGGGAGTATGTGTGTGCTCAGGATTTTGCTTGTAATTCAATGCCTGTCATGGCCAAAAAAAAAAAAAAAAAAAACGTAACGAAAAAATAGCGAGAAATGAATTTAAGCGCATTTCAAATACGCACACAGCGCCTAAGAACGCGCCCACTTCTCACGTTGTGTTTAACGCATTTATGTTAGAAACGTGATATAATAAAGAGAAACACAAAAAAAACACATATATATATATATATATATATATATTTATTTACACAAAAAGAAAAATGAGAAAAAAAAGAACTAACCCAGACGTTTTTTATTTGGGTGGCAAATCCAAAATTTCATACAACGGCCTCCTTCTGATATCAATATCAGCGCATCTTATGGTGCACAACCCTTTGCGCAAAAAATTATAACTCATACGCCGCGTTGAGCCGTAGTCCGCCTTGAAGAGAAAATCAAGTAAAAATAAAAAAAAAAATATGCTATAGAATTTTCTTCGCACCCTCGACATTCGACATACACGAGGCGGCTGTAAATTGAATTGAAATTCGATGGCACTTAGCCCCAGGGCATGTCTGTCTGTCTGTCTTTCAGTCTGTCTGTCTGTCAGTCTGTTGTCTGTATGTCTGTCTGTTTGCCCGTTGCTACTGCTACTCTATAGGTCTTTGGGGCTTGCTGTCTATATTAAGGTCGGTATCAGCGAGCGCTTGAGCTGAGCTGGCATCATCATCATCCCGGCGCATTAGGCGCGCATTTTCGAGTGCCTTTTCCAAGGATAAACGTAAATTTTATTAGTTTTTCCCTTCGGCGGCTGCCTCTTCTTTGCATTAGCGAAAATTAGTCAGGCAACATCTACAACAACAACAACAACAACAACAACATTAACTCAAAGGTTATTTGACGAGCCAATCAACTTCGAATTCACACATACACAAACATATAAATTCCAATATATATATAAAAAGACATGGATATATATATATTTATATATCTATATGAATAAGCCCCTCTAAGCTGATTTTTTCTTATGAGTTTTCTATTTAAGGTTTAAAGTTGCTTATTCGATATATAAATCGAGGCACGCATTTTTGTATATGTAAACATGTCCAGCAAATATATTCATAAAATAATGCCGCCGTTATGGCTTTTTTATAACTTTATGAATTCGGCTTGAATCGCTTTAATTTGATAGCTTGGCCAGCTATTCTTTTGGTCAATAAAATTGACACACAGAAGCAGAATTCGAGCAGTAACAATAACAAAAAAAAAGTGTTAAGGATTTTTTTAATTCAAAAACCAAAAATTTAATTTGTTTAAAAAAATTTTAGTTTCAATTTACAAACATTTTACAAGCAATCAATTTTTTCATAGTTTCTAATTAAATATCTGAACAATTTTTAAAAATATGTAAAATGTATTTATAAATAGTATTAATATTGACGGCAATCAGTAACATATTTAATAAATGAAGAATGTAAGTTCTGCTTGCTCAACTCAATGAAAATCTCGCACACGCTCAGCTATATAAAAATATTTGAATTTTTACATTTTCAAATTTGCTCTGGCAGGAAAAGTGTTGACAGCCACGCGTGAAAATGGCAGAAAAACGAGGCGACATTTAAGAAGAATCTAAATTAACGTAATATAATTTGACATTTGCGCCATGTCAAATGAATGTGAAACTTTTTCATTTTTGTTTTATTGGTGGAAAAGCTATGGAGATTAATTTACTGAACTCCAATCAAGCATTTGCATTGCTCTGCTTTCTAATGAATTTTGCCTAGCGACAACGCGTCGTTTTTATATTGGAGCATTGAGCCTGGGATTGGATTTCAAAATAAACGAATAACAGATCTGACACTTATTGGACAGCCGGAGAAGGCTAAGAAATGGGTGCTATGCGATTGAGTAGCAAATGGATACTTGGACTGAATTGTGAATATAAGAAGAAAATCATATAATAAGAATAGCATTGCATATTATTATATTTGCAAAATAATAAATAACAGCACATAAATTGACATTTTAAATTAATGCTTTTAATATGTTTAAATATATTATGTGTACAACAAAATTAAAATTCAATAAAAATCTTTACATTGTTTTAATTTTAATTTAATTGTACTTGCTTTAACCTTAAAGATCTTAATAAATTGTTAAAAGTAATAATTTCAAAACTAATTTGAATTGAATTCAGAAAATACAATACATTTAAATAAATTTCAATAAATTTAAAATAATTTTTAAATGTTAAATAACTATAACGAAATAAATTTAAGCTTTCAGCTATCTTTTTACGAATAAGCCAACGCTTTGCACCCCATCTACTTAAATCGCTGAAACCCTAAAAGACAATTTGATAACCATTTTCAATGCAACTCACCCACCTGCACACACACAAACACACACACACACACACACGCACACTTTAAGCACAAACATCTATTTAAATGGCAAAAATTGTAGCTTAGATTAGGGGAAAAGCTGTCTTCGTATTTGCGAATAGAACAAGCATTTGGCAAATACCAAATTTTGTCCAGTGGCAACTTAGACTAAGCGCTCGAATTGTGCAAATATTACAATTACACTTGGCGGGCACTTTGGCAGTTGAAATTGTGCAATTTATTGCATATACGCAGCGTGCAACATACCACAAATCCTGCAAACAGTGGTTACCTGACCAATTTGAATGTGTTGTAAGCCAACCGCCCCTCAAATGCAAACTGACAATTGGCTTTACATAAAATGGATTTTAGATTTGCTCAGCTTTATATTATTATATTGTGAATGGTTTTTGTGTACTAAGCTTTGCTTTACATAAGTCCCCATCAAACATGAGCTGCAAATAACAATCAAAGTCCCAGCTCATCGGGTAGGGGAACTTTCAGTTACTTTTCGTAGTTTTAATTAAAATTTATTGTGTAACATATGCAACTTTGGGGCAACAACTGCACTTTAGCATAAACTTGCCACTTAATTAACCTGCCACATTAGTGGGGCTGCATTGAGTCAAAGTTTTCCCAGATACAGTTTAGGTTAATCTCAAGCAGTAAACCTTAAATTAAATGAAAATAATGAAACCTAATGGATTATAGACTAGCTCAAATTAAGCAAAGTAAGTTTAACTAAGGTAATATGGATAATAAAACATTAGAATAATAATTCCATATAAATAAAAGCAAAATTCTTTCAATTACAAAACTTTTGTAAATCAAAGTAAATTCAAAATAAACTGAAAAACATTTTTTAATGAACCATCTTTAAATGCATATGTTAATTAAGTCGGTAGATGGCTTATTTGCAACATATTGAAGAGCTGGCAACTCTCGAGAGGATTCCCCAACGACCATCGAGCCTGATTATAGTTATCCGCACATTAATGAAATCTCTGAAGACAGCAGTCTGCTTGTTTATCTTAAGCAAAATAGCTGCTCAAATTTATATGCCACAAGATGCATAGAGGCATTTAGCATATGCGATAAGCAAATAACGACGGGATCTATATAATGAAAGGAGAGCTAAGGAGCGTGGGAGGCAGTCCTTGGGAAGAATGGCCTCCTTGGCAACACTGCCACTTCGACTGACGCTGATTGATTTGAATAAACGCGCGCATATTTATCAAATTAGCCACAAGCTCCTCAGAGAGTAAGTGGGGCTGCCACACATACATATCGTGTTAATTTCGTCAGTGGCGTAGCTGAATATTGTAAGCAGGGTAAACTTTGAGGAAAACTACTAAGAAAAACTTATAAAATTAAAAGAAAAAATATAAAAATTTAATAAGACCTATACAAATATTTAATATTAATTTTTTTTAAATATGTTACAAAAAAAAATAATTAAAAATATATTAAATACTTTCTGCTTGGCAAATCAAGTTATCCCCTTCTACGGAAAACTACAATACGACACAGTTTGGCTTGTGGTATTCAACCAATATATTTACTTGTGTGTGTGTGTGTGTGGGTGTGTGTATGTATTTGTGCACATACAAAGTGTCATCAACTAATCAAGTGGCATTTGTTTGGAGAAGGGAGAGCAGGGCAGCAAAGAGAGGGGGCAAAATAGAAATGAAAATAAATCTCTTGTGGTCAGTGGAAACATAAATTTGCGCAGAGAAAAGCGAATGAAAAGAAAATAAATAATAATAAATAGGCGCATCAAATTGATAAAATACGAAAAGACATGCGTTGATTTTGATTTAAATGCAGAAAGCTCATAAATCAATACAACCAAATGAATAAATATTACAATGGCTGGCAAATAATAATAAATAATATCGCGTGGCAAGTTTTTGCAGTTTTTCAACACTGTCCATTAGCTGCACATAAATAAAAGGCTAGCCAACTGGCAGGCAGGCAGGGGGGGCAGGCAGGGGGGCAGGCAGAGAGGCTGGCAGGCAGGCAGGCAGTCAACGAAGCGAACAATGGAAACCATTAACATACTTTGTTTAGCCAAGAAAATAATAACAATAATAATAATCATAATAATATTCATAAAATGGGTTAAGCTGAGCTGCCGCCCCAAAACTGACACAATTTTAATATGTATTTACGTAACGGGTTTTTATGCATTTTTCTTAGATTTTACAGCCGTCAGTTGCCTTTCTGGCTTTCGTTTTCTTTTTGTTATTAAAAACTTAGCGAAATATTAAATACACACCAAGGGTTAACATCTCGCTGGAGTTTGAAAGATGGCTCATAATTCTGAATAATTTCGTTATTTATATATTCCTTCATTTTTTTTCTATTCGTTGGTTGACCAGCCACAAAGGCCAAGCAAACAATAAAACGAGTGGCCCAAAAGGGCAGTTGGGCAGTTCGGGGGGAACTCGTAATATATTTTCATTAAATTACATACAGTTTTATGGTCTTTTGGGAGCCACAGTATTCAAGGAAATATGCATATAATTAAATGAGTTTGCAAATAATTTTTTTAAATTTTTACTAACTGCAAAAAGTTAGTCAAAGATATTAATGACCGTTGATACGGAAGAAATTATTCGAGTAAGTCAAATGTACAAATCTCTTGAAAGAAAGTTTTACGCACTGCAAATATTCAATATCGTTTTCAAAAATAAATTTCACCCCTACAGTTTCATCTTATAAATTTCCAGCAACATTTCTTCTCTTAATATATTTATGTTGTTTTTTTGTTTGGTCATCTAAGCAAAAAACTTATGAAATTTATGGCATACAAACTTTTATTTGGTAAACCATTAGCCAAAACTGGAGACGTGGACAGCACTTTGCACTCTGCAGCAATAACAATAACAATGCGAATTAAACAAAAAATAATAGCGAATGGAAAAACAAAACACAAAAAGGCATCATCATGTCAAGAGAAAGTGAGCGAGACAAGAATAGAAAGACGCTCTTCTAAACGGGGTCACTCGGCGTATACGCAATGCCAATAAAAGCGTAAATAATAGCCAAACACACACACACACACACAGAGCACACGGATAGCCGACAAGAAACAATATCAAATTCCAAAAATGGCTTTTATTGAAATTTATGACGCAACTTTCAATTGCAGCACCAGTTATGAAATCAGTGAAAAAGTCAGTTTCACACTTTTCAATTAGTTTCATTTGGTAAAAGAAAAACAACAAATAGTCAATTGGATTACAACATTGATTTTTGATTGTGACACGTAAAAACTATTTAATGTGCAATATAAGCTCCCAAAATATATTTTCCAATTTTGCAAATGTACACAAATATATTAAAAACAATTGAATATTACGCATACGCCCCATGTGGGAGCAGGCGTACATATGTTGACGCAAGAGCGAACCCTTTTTTTGGGTGTACAACAATGTGGAGAGCTGCAGTTGTTGAGTTGGAGCTGGTGGAGATGATGGTGGTCCGTCCACAAGCGATATCTATGACTGTGGCAACATCCGTAGCACATTTTGTCGCCAGCTGCGCTGCCCATTGAAACGGAAATGAGAACTCAACGCAGCGGAAATTTAATAACGACCAGCAATTTAGCGACAAGTGGTGGGCTATGCCGAACGACATATTTATGCGGCCATTTGACTGACCACAGTAACCAGCCAACCACACAAGCAGCCAGCACCCACCCCCCTCCGACCGACCGTCCGTCCAACCCCTCTCAATTGTTGTGTGTGTGTGTTTGTCTGCTCATTGACAAATGACCATTTCATATGTGAAATGGCAATTCAATTGATTTCTACGCCCAGCCGTTCACAGAACGCCCAACAGTTTGCAATTGAAATGAAAATAGTTCAAATATGTTTGTATCGATGTGCTCGACAGCAATAATGAGAAGTATTTCATAAAGACCACCCTCGACCAGTGAAACAATCCTGCCGGCAACAATCCCACACATAAATTGTTTCTCTCAAAATATAAAAAAAAAAAAATATATACTGACAACAAATTGTCAATAACAATGGCAAAATGTTAAACGGTCAGCGAGCAGCAAACTGCACTGAAATTTATGGCTCGCACAGATCAAGCACTCATGTGTCATGGTAATATTAATAAATTTTATAGTTTCATTTCGAATTGCACAATTACTGACGGCTGAGTGCGGAGTATTGCAGTTTTCCACCAGATAACAGAATAAAGTCAAGAAGGAAACATTCGGCATTAATAAATATGATTTTACGTTGCTTTCGTACAGGATTGATGTGGGTGGATTTAACAAATAACAACAAAATAACAGCTATACTAAATTTCCACAAGCTTAAATACCAGAGTTAACAGTATAAATTTAATTATTATTTGATATTTAAAAAGAAATTTCTATACTTGAGTTGACAAGTCCCAAAAATATTTTTAACTTTCCCTATCTATATATATAATATATATATAAGATTAATTATTGTTGCCAAACTGGAATGCAGACTAATAAAATAAGATTATTCTAATGTTTCATAAAAATTTATTTGCAACTCACTAAACATTTAAAGCAAACTCATCGAACAATTCATTTGGCGTTAAACACTTGAAATTTGGTCGAATACAAAAATTGATAAATTGCCTGTTTAAAATTTTGATATTAAGTTAAAGTTTATTCAATGTTTTTCTTTTTATTGGTGGCCTGTCTGATCTCATTAATTAAAACATATTTTGCTCAAATATTTTTGTAACAAAAAATGCCAGTAAACTGACAAAATTGGTCAACAAACTCTTTAGAAAAAAAGATACCCCGATTTACACTTGCCATGAAAATAAATGCCTTTGCTATCGAATAAGCCCACGCGTTATTATCAGCTTACGTAATTATGACTTTGCACACACACAAAGGCGATCAAAAAAAAAAAGAAAGAATTTTCTATAAAATTAATTTTCCTAATCAGTGGCAAGTGAAAAGTCACTCACTTGTCTTTTGTTTGCCTTTGTCGTCTAAAGCACACATGCCATAAAATAAAGCACATCCCTAACCCGGACAGAGAGACTCCACTAAACCTTATATTAAATGCCTGGCTCAATTATCTTCCTCTTGAAATTATTTTTTTGGGGGAACAGCAGGCTGCTTCCGTCGGCCACCCCGATATGTGGCTCAGACAGAAGACGTCAGCAGCTGTGCCTGTCAAGATAACAAAGAGTTTTTGAGTTGAGTAAGCTGCCAGCTAGCATTTTCCATTGTGCATTTCTTTTGCACAGATTCTGCAGCTAGATATTTATATATTTTAGCATGTGAATTAAGTTATGCAATTACGCAAAGTTATGAGGAAAAAAAACAAAAAAAAACAAATGGAATCAATTTGATTTAATTTAAATTTGTTGAAGTAATTAAATTTGACACGCAGCACGCAAGTTGAAGGCAGTTGAAATGCAAAACTTGAAATTTCATTTTGCCAACGCCTAAGCCGAAAAGTAATTATCCATTATTTACTTTATTTTACACAAACTCACAGCCCACAGCCCACAGCCCACATCCCACAGCCCACATCCCACACACATGCAGAGACTGCAGACTTGTACACGATTTGCCAGAATCTATTCATTCTGTATTCAACTGTATTCACACCAGAAATTAGCATAACAAAAGGCAGCTGCGCAACCCAAACATTGCTAAGTCGATTCTTAATTTTCAATTAAAATCCAATTTGTGCACAAAAACGCCAAAGAGTTGAGTTCTTTTTTTTTTTTTTTGGTTTTTTGCTAGCATTTCCAATCCGTTTCCGAATCTTGCACACACACACACTCCACCAACAACACAAAAACCCAACAACATATATATATTTTTTGCCCCAAATCCATTGTCAATCTCTAAAACGGACACGCAGCAATCTGCACGAATTGGTTCAGTTTAAATTACTTGGCTAAAACATTGAGCATTGTATTTGCTCAAGCGAGCGAATTGAGCAATAAGTAATAATAAAGTAATTTGCTAAGAGCAGAATGTGTAAATTAGAATGTAATGAAAGCATTGTAGTAAAGGCTTCTCCCCAAAACTGTAGTAATTTAACTCCAAACTGTAGTAATCAACAACTGTTTTTTAATATTGAAAAAAAGAAAAAAAATGTTCATTATAATTTTGTTTGTTTTTAAATAAATAGTTTGATAGTAACTGCTTTCTGCCAAAAACTATAGTAATCAAGAATTCCGTAAAAATTGGAATTAAAATAAAAAAAAAAAAATAATCATAATTTTTGTGATTGTTTTTAAATAAATAATTTGAAGTGACAGTTAATATTATTGCTTCCTGCCAAAAAGGATACTTTACGTATCTTAAATGATTAACTATTTTGCCTTATAATTAAAACCGTTTAAAGCATTTTAAAATTTACTTTACTTCTTGTTTTTATTTTTAGCTATTCACAACATTAAATTTAATATATATTTGCTATCAGTTTCTCCTAAATTTCATATAAATTCTTATAACTCATTTTACTGATTTAGGCAACATTTCTTTATTTGTATTCTTTTTGTTTTATTGAGTTTGCATCAGAATATTATTTCTAAGTATTTTAAAAATATTTTATTCCCTTTTTTGTATCCCCCAATGTTATTCGAAGTAGAAATAAGTCAAACATAATTTGTATAACATAATAATAATATTTAAGTGAACATTTTCTTTGTATACAACTTCAAACTAATGACATAAAAAACTAGTTTACAAAACGTGAAAGTTTTTGTAACTTTGTTTAAACACAATTAACGATAAGCAATTATTTGACGCTGAAATCTGAATACACTTGCTGCCTTTGGATAATATTCTGCTCGTATTCCGTATGGGCATCCAAACTTCTAGCCAGTGTCTCCAACTGCGGCTCCCGGGTGTTATACAAAGCCAGCAAAAAGTTGGACAAGCCGAGTTGAAACTGTTTCTCCAGTTCGTCGATGGAATCGCAGGTGTGCTGGCAGTATGGACCGAATGCAATAAATAACTGCTGCACTGCATCCAGCTGCATAATAATCTTATAGAGCTTCTCCAGATAATGTCGTGCCTTAATGCACTGTTTAACCTGAAGAATGCCATTCCCAATGCTGTTGAGGTATGCGCCATGTGTTTGCAGAAGATCATCTAAAGTTTTCGCTCTCGTGCAGCCCAAGGAGAGATTCTGGAAAGCGCTGCCCAAGACATCGTGCAACACATAGCCGCGCAACTTGTACATAAAATCCTGTAATTGCTCAATAAATGTGCTAAGGCGATCTTTTACACTGCGTTCATGGAAATGCAACTGTTGTCGCCGGATGCGCTCATTGAGCACATAGTCCGCATAGTGCAGCTGCCAGATGGACACAAAGCATGATTCATATTGCGCCAATCTGTGGCCTATTAGGGGCAACCATTGTGGCGGCTGCTGCCAGCGCAGTAGAAAACGTTGCCAGCAATTTTGGCCGGGCTGAAAGCCTTTGGCCACATAAAGTTGATAAATGCTGCCGTTGAACAGTTGCTTCAACATGTTGTCCATCTGTTGTGCATCATAATTATTGTAGGGCTGTTTCAGTGCCGGTTCCAACACATCAATTAGCTGGCGAACAAACTGAACATCAGCGAGCAGCAAATATCGATGCAGTTTACTTAGCAGCTCCAGTGGCGTCGGCACCCACCGGCATAGATGAGCGAACAGTTCCTGGGCTGCCACCCGCTCCAGCTGGCCAATGAGCTGTTCGAGCGCTTGCTGTTCCAGCTGCTGATAGCATTGAACACAGGCCTCACTCAGTTGCTGCTGCAACTCTTCGGCTTTGAGCGTGGCATTAAGTCGTAATCCCAGAAACTGTTTAGCGTAATCTTGACACTTGCCCGCATTGAGCAACTGTTCCGCAAGTTGGCTATTTAGAAACGGTGGCAGCTGCTCTTCAACTAGCTGGAAGTGTGATTGCCAATAGTGTGCTGGATCTGTATCCTTGTGGGCCACTATTAAGAACATCTCGTCCGACAGCTCGCCAGTCACTAGCCAATTGCTAATCTTTGCCAGCAGCGGCTGAGTGGCAGCCAGTAGCCAGCTCTCCAGCAGCTTATTGTATTCCTCATTGCCCATGTTAAGTTGCAGTTGCAGGCAATTCAGCAGCGTTTGCCGGCAACTTAAGCCACTACACAGCTGTAGAAGCCAACAAAATCGATGCAGAGATCCACGTGTTTGCCAAAAAAGATGCAACAAGCTTTGGTTCTTCTCCTTCCTTTGCCGCTCACAGAATTTCAAGTACAAATGCAGCTCGGAGGACAGACAATTTGACAACTTCCTGCCGATCTCGCCGAGCTGCCGCAAGCGCTCCGCCTGAAACTGCAATCGCTTGTAGTAGTAGCCAACTTGTCCGAGGGAGAGCAGCAAATAGGATTCACTAACGGTGGTCTGAGAGTGGGGACAACGTAGCATCAAAGTGTTGCGCCATGCTGAATAACGCAGCTGTAGACATTGATTGCCCAACATGGCATACAGAGCATCCTGCACTCGACTCTCCTCCGATAAGGTAATACGTTTCCCACGCCCTTGGAGACGCCTACGAAGTGTTTCGTATTCCCGCTGCTCGGCGTCTGTAAACAGCTGCCTCAGCTGAATCTTGGCAATCTCTGCCAGACATAGATCCGCTTTGTAGCATGATTGCAATTTAATTCGATTTACCATCGTTTTAATCCGTTGTTTAATACCAGCGACACTTATCGATGAGTTTGAGGAACTGTTACCCATAATCTCGTAGAACTGTATTAGTTGCTCATAGAAATTGGGCGCATTGGGATCCTTCGGGGAGCATTGGTAGGCGGGATTGCATTTAAATAGACGTATTATGAAACGGGATGCTGCGATAATATGCCGCTGATTTTGCCACTTGGAAGTGGTTGAACTGCCACTGTGGACTCGGAAAAGATCTATTGGATCGTTACGCATGAGTTTTTTAGCTTTTAGTTCAGGCAGTGTTATTACAAGCTTAGTTTTTCTAATCGGTAAATCGATTTGGGGCGAATCGTTTTCAGATCTTACTTCTTGCGATTTTATCAATTGATCGATTTCAGGCGTGTTCCTTACGGTAATCTGATCCTTCTCTGTTGCAATCACCTCTTGCAATATTAAAGATTGTCTAATAATGGGAAGAATTTCAGTACTTTTAGCTTGCTCTGCTTGAATTATAAAATTCTCAGTCTGAATCGCCTTATGGCTAACCAAATTCATATCTGACTGACCCTTACATTTTACACAAGTTGGGATAAAAACTTTTTCAATAAAATTGTCATCAGCAGAACTTACATTCAGATCCGTTTCAAATCCAGAAGTATCATTAGAAAATTCGATATAAACAGTTTCTTTAAAATTGGATATTGGTATTAGACTAATACTTGTAATATGCGAATTTAAAGTTTTTACAGATAGTTCAAGTTTTGTTTCACTTGCTTCCATTATATTTTCAACATCTTCGTTAACATTTGTTGATGAACTATGATTTGTATCATCTCCAGATAATTCCATATTAAAAGTATTTAACTTTTCTAATGTTGAATTTGTCTGCGAATGCTTTTCATAAGTTTCATCAATCTTGCTATTAAATATTTCCTGATTTTCCTCGATTTCTTCCGACTGGTAAGTTTCACATTCCCATCGGAAACCTCTCAGGTCCGAACGAAGTGCCGCAAATGAATGTTTCTCACAGTCAAATCCTACTTTTACTATATTCTGTATTTTATTATCAAAAATCAGGCTATTTAAATGAATAATATTTTGAGCTAGAACCATTAGACGATTAATGAATGCTTCCCGATATCTAAGCATTGTCTCCAACTGCATTTCCTTCGGTTTTTCCGACTTGAAGAGCTCTTGTAAAAATATTAGATATTTCTGTTGAACTGATTCTTCAGGTTGTAGCTTTGTCAGCAGCCTGTAAAAGTGCAGAAATAGCTTGTAGCGCAGATCCTGCAGCTTCTTCTCATCATCATCCAGCTGACCCATGTCCTGCTGTGGCTTAAATCGTTTCCGAAAATCATAAATCTTAATATCAATATCTTTTTCTAATGGTGTATTAAACAGACAGTGCTCCAAATTCGGCTGCTTGCATCCCAATTCCTTTCCTAATTTATATAAAAGATGTGGAATACTACTGGCAAAGTTCCTAGGGAGAAGCTTTACTTCAGATTTGTTATAATTCGAGTTTTCATATTGTTTTGTTTCCTCAGACATTCGACTGTAGTCAATGTAATGTTTATAATCACAGAAAATAGCTGTGGCCACTATAAATTTCTGAAATATGATTGAAAGGTTTTCCTAAAAAATTTAAATTAGTAATAAATATAAATTATTGAAATATGTAAAATGTAATAGTTCACATATTGAACTGTTTAATATGACATTTTCTAATCGCTTTTTGTGCAGTTCGTTACTCAAAACTTACCATTAAAGAGGGGGCTTGGAATCCTTGAATTTTAATCACTACAGATTTTTTTTGTATAATTTTTAAAAAAAATATATATATATTTATATGATGAATTTCTCAAAGGCAAAACTGTAATTTTAAGTAAATCTTTGATCAGATACTTTCCATTTTATTGTTCATCTTCTACCCAGAGTCATAAATAAAAAAAAAGTCGCAGCGTAATTAACTCATAAATCGGTCAAAAGATTGTCGACATTCTTCAAAAACTAAAGGATTCAGCTAAAAATTTCGTTGTCTTTGCACATTTTGCAGTCGCCGCAAACGCTTTAAAAAAAATTCATTCATTCATTTCAGAGATAGAGAAGCGAAATCAGCCGCTGAAACCACTTTTAACCTCAGACCATAAAAAGTTTTGACGCTTGGCAAAAAGGAAACTATGCAAAGATAAGTGAAAAAGATTATATATGCATTGTTGTAAAATTTACCGCCAAGTGTTAAAAAAAAAAGCGAAGCACAGCCACTGAAATGGCACACGATTTACGTGCCGGCAAGTCAAACGTAAAGGAAACGGAAGCGGAAACAGCCATTTAAAAAACTGTCACCAGACTCAAAGTACAAATAGAGAAGTAGCTAAAAAAAAGAGACAAAGAGAGACAGATAGACAGAGAGAGAGAGAAATATGGTTGCAAACAGTGTTGTTGAAATTATCAATGCTTTTTTGACAACTATGAGAAAATGTTTTCGTTTAGCTTGATTTGAACAAATTATTGATGTAATTGTGCCTAATATATACACATATTTATCTTGAGCACACATGAACCAAAAATGCATGTGCCTCTCATTTGGTTTGAGGAATTGTGGAATCGGCACACAATGGAAGGAAGTGTTAGGATCTAACTAACCAACTAAACTGAACTGAACTCGAACTCGATCTGCTCAATCTATAGACACTCAAGTTGTAGTTACAGCTTACAGCTTTATGTGCATGTTGAACAAACGACCCAGTGAACAATGCAAATAATTGTCAAACATTGCACAAAGGAGGACAAAATGTCTAAAATGCTCCCCATGCAATGAATGGAAGCGTATGATTTTTTATAGCACTGCCACCAGGCATTGTGCTAAGTTGTGGAAAATCAAGAAAAAAAAACAAAAGCTCGCTAAGAAAAGTGAGGAAAACTTTGAATGTTGCCTGCTGATTGTCTATGCTATTGGCTCTTTTTTGTCTCTTTCTCGCCAACTCTCTCTCTCTCTCTCTCTCTCTCTGCCCTCCTCTTGGTGGCTAAGCAGCACTTTAATCGCGCACAAATACACAAAAAGTGCAAAAGCACAGAAAAGGTGCACATTATGTGTACTGGTTGCGGCGGGGTGAGGGCGACAGACACGAGGGGTACTCCCTCTGTCATTGGCTTTGCACATTTGAATGAACACAAAACTGCGGGTTATTCGTTAGAATTCTAGTGTCATTGTCGCAAAGCCCCCCCGTCCCCTCGTCTAACTACCCCCAACATTACAATGAAAGTCAATAAATTTGATTTGACATTTGCCTCGGTTTTCCTCCTTGTGTTCCTTGCGCTGATTCAGCACATTTGCGTTTTGCTTGTCGTCGAGCGTCAATTGAAATTTTATTATTGCTGCCTGACAAAATGTCACACATTCAGTTTTTTAATGAGCAAAGGGTCGCTTTTTTTCTGCTGAGAGTGTGCTGAGGAGGTGGTAAGGGGTTTCGCACATAAATAGAGAATAGACAACGTTGAGAAAATGCCTAGTCGAATGTCTTTAGAATATCGCTTGGTATCAATATTTGCATAGTTTACAAAGTCGAAAGGAACATATTTAAAGCTGTGATTTTATCTTAAATATAAATTCAATATAAATAAATTAATGCAAAAATAAAACCATTTCACTGAGCTTTTTCAAAAGTAAAGCTAGACTTACGTCCTATTAAATCAGGTATTTTATCAGGTTACCGAAAATATTATTTTACGTTAGACACAAACACAAATTTTAATCAACTATTGCTATTGCCTAATAAACATTTCAAAAGTTGATTTAAAATATTTGATTATTGGTAACTATCTCAATTAGTAAACTATACCAGCTCAGCAATTAGTTTAACCACATAATTAATATTATGTGTAGCATAAGCAAAACTAAACCAATCAGGATAATTGTGTATTTGGTTGTATTGAATTTCCTCGCCTCTCTATTAACCATCACAATCACGGAAATTCCCCAAGCAAACATATTTCGAGCAACTCCTGCTTACACATTGCGTCGCATATATGTATATATAATTAATGATTGCCACTTGGACTCTTGGGCATGTGGCTTTGGCTCCGACTCCGGCTCTGGCTCTGGCTCTGTTTTAGTCGTTATGCACAAATTTGTGCATTGCAGCTAAATGCAGCGCTGCCTCCTTTGAGCTAGTTATTGCATTGGTTACGCATACGCTATGTGTGCATCGCAATACAGCCTCCAATTAATAATTTACTGTTTCTGCACACACGTCACGAATATACACCGGATATCGCAATAGTCTCAACTATGTGATTATGTATCAAAATATAACATTTTTTTTTAAACATTTACATTTATATCTTTACAATTTGCACTCCTTTCAACCCTTTATTTCATATCCCAACTATTTCTGAGCAAATTACCTTCTTTTTCTTCGCTTTCGTTTACCTAACTGGCAGCATCCTTAGCCACTTCATTTAACCAGCTAGTTAGTTACTCTGCTTAAAATCCACAACCAATTAAAATTACACAAGCCATCATGCACATGTGTACTTAAACGATATGATTGCAGAGGACACGGCATTTACTTGCAACATTTGAAGTGATATTTTATTGGACGCAGACAACAGTTGAAGTGGCAAACTAGAATCGTATATGTCATAAGCTGCCTCTTAAGCGAGTCATCGTCTTACGTCCGGTTCAAGTGATTGCATAATCCCTTGTGGCCCATCACATTAAGAATACAAATTTAAAGCGTTTTACTCAGCAATTACATGTACATATGTCTGTAATTATAACAGTTTCAAAAGCATCTTTCAAATAAATACATTTTAGCTAATATGGTCATTAAGGCCTTAAACTTCTTACTTGGCAAATGTAACGTAATGAAGCCCAAAAGTTATCACACTTTATTAGCCAAAAAGAGCATAAAAAAAGCTAAATATTTTTAAAACAAAATTGTGATAATATGTTGCTTTTAGAAAGATTTATCAACATACTTTTGTGTATTATATTTTAGTATTATTATGTAGTGTTTTGAATATTTTCGTATCAAATACATGGTTAAAAAAATCATCTTACCATAATTAGTTTTTCGAAACTAACTAAATTCAACCATTAGACCTTAATATAATTTTTTTTATTTTTACAAATTTTAAATTATAGTTACCAATTAAAAAACTCACATTTTACAAATTTACAATGGAAAAAAATAATAAATGATATGAATTATTAATATAAGAAATAGTGTAGATTATTTAATTAATTTTCCACTTTTCCATAATATATAGCTTAATAAATGCAAAATTTGGATAGTTCTTCAAATAACGATTTTTATTGTTTTCCGGAATATTTTAAATTGTTTATGGAATCAACAACTATTGTGAACTACTATAAATATTATTAATTATACCCGCAAGAATATGAGAGAGAGCATTTGTGTTTCGATGGAGTAAATTGAACTTTGAAATTCAAGTTTAAATATTAATTTGTCGCCTTGTAGGGGAAAATGCATTTCGAATTAGGCTTATTAGAATATAAGTCGTATTTATGTATGTGCCACTACGTCCAAGTATTTATACACAACTATAGATTTTGAGTATGGCTTGCGTATACATTTCAAGTATAATTTACTTAAGGTTTGCCTAAACAATGCACACACATATGTGTGTGTGTGTGTGTGTGTGTGTGTGGGTAAGGTTGAAATTTAAGTTTGTTTTGCTTTGCGGCTACTTGAATTATTATAACATTATTTATCTTTTATGTGTTTTCGTTTGTGACTGTGTGTGTGGGTTAATTTGCGTAAATTGTGTGGTTATTTATAGCTAATTGAACACATAAATTCGAGTATAATTTTAGTTTAATTGGCAAAGAGCAGTTGCAGTCTAAGCTGTTGAAAATTAAGTAATTTTCCGTCTTGATCATAAGCCACTCCACTCCAGCAGCACCCACCCACTTGAGATTAACAATTTCACCATTTCGCAAGGGCAGCAACACTTGCTCTGTATCTGCTACCGTCAAGCAACAAATTAAAAAATTGTGCAACAATTGGAAGCACAAAAAAACGACGCCAGTAGCAGCAGCAGCAGCAGCAGCAGCAGCAGCAAAAGGAAATTGTCAAGAAAATGCACGACGAAAATAAAAATTAAAAAAATAAATAACAAAAAAGTAGACAAGAAGGCAAACGCGACAAGAAATTAAAAGAGAGCCAAGCCAAACGCCAAGTAGAAGCACAATAAGATGAACAATCTGCAGTTGCTGGATGGGGATGCGGAGAGATACTTGTGGCACGTGCAACACTTGCCACAGTAATTGATAGCACGCTAGAGTGATTCGTAGTGCAATTCAGGCAGCCGCCTCAAATACCCCCATCTACTTATTTTCGCCCCGTTGCACGACAATTTTCTATTAGATGCGAAAGCATTTTTGAAGCATTCAAGTGCCTCTTAAATTACACATCAAATCTGCGTATAAAAGATAGTTTAACCTACTCGGATAGTAATAATAATTAACATTTTTGTACTATAATATCATCAATTACCTACTATAAATTTAAACTAAGTAATATAAATAAGTAAATAATATCTTTTTTTAAGCACATTTCGCTCGCAGTTTCCGATTTTGTTTTTTGAAACTTTTATTTTCCTGGTTTTTGGCTGCGCTTCTTGAACAACAAAAGCTTACTCTTAAAAATGCAAAACATAATTTGTTATAATAATAAAAGAGATAAAGATACAATTTAAATAAAATTAATTATCAATCAATTATAAATCATCGTATATAATAAATACTTGTTAAGTCCTTTTTTTTGCCTTAATAACTTGTATGTTTGTGAACTCAATCACTTAGCATCCAATCAGCTCAAAGCTTATTCAGCTCCATTTCCTTAATCTACATCGTTATGATCTTATCAGTGTCCTTTTTGTCCAATGTCTTTGGCACAGTGCACAAATCTATTTTAATATTCTCTTATTTGTCGCTGACATTTACGAAAAATCACAATAAATTGGTGCACACAGTCATTTTGCCATTCTCATCACTGCCACATGGAGGGGCCGAGTGGCTGGTCCCGAAGCTGAGCCCAGAGCTACGACTAAGGCTGAGGCTCGACCTCGTACTACGTCAACAGCCAGGAGGCAGCAGCAGCAGCCCGACTGCGACTACCTTACTAACAACTGTCATAAAAAGAAAGGAAGAGCGATGCATAGAAAGAGAATACACCACACAAAAGCTTTTTACATTTACTATTATTCCCACGTACTTAAATTTGTATATCCTGTAAAGTAAATCTAGGGAATTACAGTTATGCCTTGTAAACTTATTGAAATATTTACATATGTCTTATTTTATGTTATTGTTTATAGTTAAATTGGTCTATACTAAATAAAAATTAAACCTATGTAAATAAAATGAGTTCAAATTTATTTTAATATTTTAATTTATTTTAATATGGTACAGCTTTAACAACTAAAAATATTTTGAGTATGCAAGCCATATATATTTCAGTAAATAATGGAAAGTATACAGGGTATGGCATAATAGACTACCGTTATACAGAGTCCAGTTAGTGTTGTCGTATTTGTTGTGCAACAACAAAAATTTCCTCATACGACGAACGTTGGCAAAGCTGTGGACTGAGAGCGATATGCAGAGATATAAAGCAATTTTCTACGTAAATACTTTGTAATGGATTTAGTAAGTAGTAAAGTATGACGCTTTTGCCATCTAGAGCATGTCTGCACACATGTAAGTGTGTGTACGTGTGCGTATTTGTGTGTGAGTGAGTGAGTTAGGCAAACACTAAGAGAGTATTAAGTACTGCCTGTCTGCTTGTGTGTGCATGTGTGTGTGTGTGCCTTCGATATTGCAAATTTCAGCATATATATATTTTTACACATATTTATATATATATATATATATATATATATATACATTTGCGCATCATATAATTGATGAATAAGTATTACAGCGATTTTCAGCGACATTTTTGTTTGTGTATTTTTTTGCCCATTGCATACTTTTGTGCGCTGTCAGTAGACTTATGTGTGTGACTGTGTGTGTGTGCCTTTTATATAGCCTTAGTAAATGGAGCGTAGTAAGTGAATTATACTTAATGCTTTGTGTAATTTAAATATTATAAAACCTCGTACGTCTTGCTAAGCCAGACAGAGATCGACATAGTGGTAGATGTATGTTTGAGTGCATGTGTGTGTTTGTGTGAGAGAGAGAGAGAGGGAGACATAGGGTTACATGCAGACAAAATAATATTTTGGTTTTTCTTTTTGCTTTTGCAGACATAAAATGTTTCTATGGTCCATGCACATTCGTTTGCATTTATGTTACCCAAAAAGTAGGCAATCATTCTTATGCGTCATAACAAAATTATTAGCTTGCAAAGTAGAGCATAAATAAAAATGTAAAACTCTAAAGAGTATACAAAAAAAAGATGCACAAATCATTCCACAAATATTTTGGTTAATATTCTTGGACTACATAAAAATGATTAAGTTACTTTTATTATATTTCCTACAAAATAATACTTATGAATAAAAGGTCACAAACGCTCAACACTTCATTTTATTAAACTAACCAGATAAATGTGTAATTCAAGTATCATTCTGCAATGGAAACCATTGGAATCTCGAGAGCCTGTTGTTCCCATTGGTATCATTGACGACCTGCAAAACAAAACACAACAAAAAAACAGACAGAAAATTTGTAACGCAAACAATTTGATTAAAAAACCACAAAAAAGCAGTTCCCCAAAAGTCTCAATTGAATTGTTCTTGCTGGCCATTCAAAAAGGGGACTCAATGAGCATTCGATTGTGTACTGGAGCGTGGATACAAACTGTTTCAATATGGTGCACCGACATGTTGTGACAAGGAGGAGGTCAGCCACAGGGTAATTTAAATGAAATGAACAACAAATGCACTCACACTCGCACACACTCGTAAAAAAAACCAGTCAAAAAAATGAGCACTCAGGAGCCACAATGAACGAGTCGCAGTGTGTGACATGTGCCGCATATGTTGGCCCCAAAAATAAATAGCAAAGTTGTAAATTGAGAAGACTAGCTGGTTCAAGCACTGATTGGAGTGGGTGTAACTGTGTGGGCGTGTCTTCCATCTGAATGTCCGCATATTGCTTTTCAAATTGGTCATCGAGCATAATAAAAAGCATGCGGGTCTCGAACTTTTTATGGCGTTAACAAATTGCATTTTATAACACAATTCTGATGTGTGGCAACAAAAATAACACGAGACAAAAAAAAGGACAATATCATTTGGACAATATCTGTTTGCTGCTCACTAGAGATTTATATGTACAAATTTGCAATCAGCATTGACAATCAACCAAAGCCAACATCAAAAACTGACAGTTAAAAAATAGATGTACAAAATATATATAAAAATGATAGTTGAGAATATGCTCGAAAATTAGAATCATTTGTTACATGTCATAAATTAATTTCGTAATTATAATAATATTAAACATAACTTGTTATATTGATATTCATTATAATAATAAATTTATCAAATATATAATAATAAGTTATATAAATAGAAAAAAAAAGCATTCCCTTCAAGTATTCTGATTAAGTATTAATATTTAGCATTCGAATTCTTAAATAAATTCTTGAATATATTGAATGAGTAAATCATAAAAAAAATTAATTTAATAAATAATAAAAACCGTTAAGTCTGTTGAGGGACTTCAAAAAAATTGCTAACAGCCTTTACAACAATATTTTGATTAGGTATAAAAACTTAAAAAATAAGCCTAAACTAAAGCCAGTATCTTTTCTTTATTACCCCAACCCCCAATATGTATTTAAATCTTCATTTTATTTATTTGATTACAAATAAAGTCAGTCAAGCCAAAACATTTTCGCTTTCGATTATTTAACCCAACGTAAAGAGAAAAAACTTTGAGCGTTTGTTATATTTGCTGTTCGCATTGGAATTGTATCATTGCATTTCATTGTTCTGTGGCCTTTCTATTAAAAATAACAAATCCCTAAATACGCCACTCAAAATTCAATTAAAACTCTCGACGCACAAGTGCCGACAGATTTACAAAGCCCCCACAAATACACACAGAGAGAGACACACGCACACAGAGAGAGAGACACACTCACAAATCCATAGCTAAAAGTTGGCTAAAATGCGGGCATGTTGGATATAAATGCTGGTATTTGGTATGCCAACAATGGAGTGCTCTCAACTGTATTTTCAAATATTTGTATATCAGAGGTAAATTGAAGCTGGTCTTCAATGTAAATATATATATATATATATATATAAATAATTATGCAATATATTTGTTTTTTGGCAATTGCATTGATATAGAATATCCGTTATCATTTGGCACATTCAATACATTCTGCCAGCCAAAATCGTCAATAACCAAAAAAAAATTGCATTTTAATCTTTGAAATCAAGCTGCAGGCGTGCTTACTGCTGGCTGTAGTGTTTGTAAGTGAAGAGCCCGGGACACAAAAGTTGAAATGGCCAAGCTGCATACGAGTGTCATTAGGGCCAGCCACAAGTACAAGCCAAAATTATATGTTGCCTACTTCAAGCATGATTTTGCGATGAGTGCGTGAGTCGTGATACTAACACAACTTTCAAACATTAACTAACTTAACATAAAATGCATTTTTCTCTGTAAAGGGAAATAATTCACAAACTCTAATGGAAAAACATTTTCTATTTAGTAGTAATCTATACAGTGGGAAGAAATAATATTGACTTAACGTTAACATGTTTTTTATTACACATCTAACATATTTACAAATAGAATATATAGCGACTTACTGACTTTGTAAAGAAGATAAGTGCAACACGAAGAGACAGTTTAGCGCATAAAAGTTTTAGCACACAATTAAAAGTTATTCAATGTGGTTAAACGTTACTCATCCAATTTGATTTGAGCGTTAAATAACCTTCTGTACTGTCTCAGGCTGTGTACGTTTTAACATAAGAAAAATAATCAAATTTATAGCAAATTAAAAGTAGTTGCGATAAAACAAAAATTGAAGAATTTAAAATGAACATTGAGATTTCGATACATTTTAATAATCGAATGGAATAATCAAAGTCACAAGTGAGAGAGCAAAAATCGGTGAGCACCTCTCACGCGCTCAGCTCTATCGATGTGAATGGGACGACAGGCTGCCACGTTGCTTGAGCAATTTAGAACAGCTGTTTCGCCTGCTGCTCTTTTTTGTGTGGTTGTTAAGTATGCATTTTTTTTCGAATGCTCATAGATGGGTGTATGGGTGTTTGTATGTATACGAGTGTTAAATGTGTGCGATTTGTCGTGGCAGCTCTATAATGGCCAGTAGAGGTCGCTAGTGCCGTTATGCTTATGGTTTTGCATGGCGGCACGTGTGGAGCATGCAGATGTTGTCGTACGGAGGGACGGTGGGTGGGGGAGCAGATGAGTGGCCGAACGGACCACCAAACAAAGCAAAACTGAAATTGAACAAATTCCTGACAAATTGGAATTTGGTTTAGTTTTTTTTTTTTTGTTTCAGTTGCTGTTCTCCAAACCCTCCTTTCTGTGTTCTTGTTTTGTTTTTTGTCTCCCATTTCTTTTGCGCTGCCAGCGAAATTTGCTAACATTTTTCTTATTGTTGGTTTTTGCCACTTTTTTGCTGCTGTTGTTTCTGCAACATTTCTACGCAAGATTTCGTCTCAAATATGCGCTGCGCCATTATGATTATTTCTACATTCCGTTTCGCCCCAGCTGCCCAGCCAGCATCCCCTCCCACACCACTTTACTCTCCATAAGCCATCCTCCCCCTCTGCTGCTGTGCACTTTGAAAAATTACACTTTACAACAGCTGTAATTTGTTTTTCTTTTCTTTATATGTTTTTGTCTTTGATTCTGCTATAGCCAAAATGATGGGGCAGCTACCACCCACAACAATGTGGGCATGCCATTTCCAATTTTGTGGGTGTCAATGTGATTGGCTGTGATGGGGCGTTGTGGCGATTATAACATTCTACAAGAGAAATGCTTGCAAAAAGGAGGCGAAGGAAGCTCACATATTGTTCAGTAAAACATTCTGTAAGCTGACGCAATGTTGAAATAACTTAAAATCCAAAGTTCCAAATTTATTATTCATTTTATATTAGTTATTATTCAAATTACAGTAAATCTGCAAGAGCATTTACGCTCTTACTCATCATACATTTTTTAAATAAATAATAAAAAAAAATAAAAATAAATCAATTATTAAAAGAGAATATATTTTGTTAAGCAGCCTTGATGTCAAAGAGTCAATGAAAATATAAATTGTAAATATTAAGCTTCAATATCCAA
The DNA here is from genome assembly GCA_035042045.1 of Drosophila melanosoma. Taxonomy (NCBI): domain Eukaryota; kingdom Metazoa; phylum Arthropoda; class Insecta; order Diptera; family Drosophilidae; genus Drosophila; species Drosophila melanosoma. Next base: position 284,172 of record JAWNLY010000203.1, on the reverse strand, counting down.
AACTGGTTGTATCTGCAATTAAAATGAAATTTATTTTAGAGTAATATATTCATATTGATAAGTCATTTATAGCAGCCTAATTATGATATTAAAGCGCACAGCTCATTGACAAGCTGCACACAAACAACAAAGGCTGATTAGCGTCATTTGAAGCTGTTGGTTGAGTTGCAGCGAATACTTTGACCACTTGACCAGCTAACCGCAATTGAATCATTCAAGCCAACTGACAAACAAGCGTAACTGCCAAACTAACCGCAGCAACCAATGTTTATTATTTTAGCATACAAATTAAATGCAGTATTTATAGATTTTAATTTGTTGAATATTTTCCATACATAACATTTTGCGATGTTGAACCCATTTAAGTTATATATATATTTATATATATAAACGCTTAAAATCTCATGGATAGCTAAAATTGCGGTTAGTTCTATGCTCCCCTAGTGGGGGCGTGACATTTTGTTGCAATTCTCGTTGCTCTAAATTAATAAAATGCATGCAAATTAGTTTCCAGTTAAACAAATTGCCGCTTTTTTCCTCTCAACCCAAAATCAATGGTTTTTATTCAAATATGTAGATTGGTACTTTTATTGATCATCATTTGTTATTTATTAAAACATCTGGTCTGAATAGTAATTAATATTTTTTGCGGATTGAAGTTAACAGTAATTGTGCACATTATTCTTTATTTAATTTAATAGAATTAAACAATAAATGTGATTGAAATTAGCGAAATAATAATAAGCCGGCTGCTGTTCATAACTAGTTACAAAAACAAAATTTGATTACAACTTTTTACCATATCAAAAATTATTCTGTAACTGTGACAATCATTTACAACTAACCAATTTAAACTGCTTAGTTGCTTATGATTATTGCGAGAGTAAAAAAAAAGTGGCGTTGAAGTTTTGTGCCTGCACTGAGCCAAGTCATAAACTTAATGATATGAAATGGTCAACGACAAGAAAACTTACCCAAAGCTGCAGATGAGAGCAACACGTTGTGGCCGTTATTACATATGTGGCGCACAAGGGGACATTATTAAGTCACGTAGCATCATGTTTGTGTAGCTGACATTTTCTTCAATTATTGTACTTATGGGTTCTTTTCGCGTTTTCGCCAACTACATTGCTTTTATTTGTATGTATGTAAGTGCTTGTGTGGGTGTGTGTGGGTGTGCTGTCGTGTGGAGTAGTATCTGTCTGAGCGCTAAATGAGTTGTGGCCAAGAAACGTGATACCCACTCATCCTAACTTAAAGATCTTTAGGAGAATAGGCTCGAATTTTTACAAATAAGCTATAGTTTTTTTTTGCTTCTTGCAGCATTTAATTTGTTTCTTAACTTTTTGTTGGTTTTATTTTTGCTTTTATTTATATAAAGGGGAGAATCATTAAATTACGTAGCATTACATAAACAGTATTTAATCTGCAGTTTGTTTTTAAATATTACAAGTTGATTGAAATAGAATTGTAAATTTAAATTTAACAGTTTTGGCAGCGGCTTTGAAGTTTTTTATTGATTTTGTACATAGTCTGTTAGCATACATTGGCTCCAATATTAAATTAACAGCTTTCACGATAAACGATAACTGCTGTTAACTGTCAGCTTATTGTCATGTTAATAACATTGATTTTGAAATAAGTTGTCAAATGTGATAGAATTGTAAATTTATGAAAAACTTTCCTAATGAATGCATACTTCTTAGATATTTCTTATAGCAAAGCTGGCGTCAAATCTATTTGGCAAGCATTTTAAAAATTGTCTTCATACTTTGAGCATGAAAATAAATGCTACTTATGTGCTGGATAAGCGCGTCGCAGTGCGCGTCTCTTGCGTTTGCCGACAACGGGAGCAAAACCACTGCCGATTCCGGAGACTGTGCCCAGTTGAAGCAGCAGCGGATTGCTGACTAAAGCAGCTGCTATGCCCAGCACGGCCGCACTAGCCAATGGAATAAGAAAACTCTTAGCTAGCAGCGCTTTCTGTGACACCTCCGGCGGTCCCTTGTGCGCTGCAACATCGTGTCCCTCCACATACGCATATTCGCCGCTGTTGTGTCCATAATGAACATGATGGGATCCATGACCCGGACGGGCGCCATACACATCGAAGGGTACACCGGCTTCAGCGCTGCTGCCACCGCCGTAGTAGCTGCCGTGTCCAGCGCCGCCACCCGCGGAATACTCATATGGATGTCCCTCGTAGGCATAGTTGACCTGTCCTCCATGTGGACTCTGTACATGTGTGGCGACACCACCACCTGCACCACCGCCATAATGTCCTATAAATAATAATTCCTGATAATTCCTTTTTAAAGCAAAGCTTTGGGAAATCATTGCTTAAAATATTTTTATAATATTATTTTAAATTATCTTTTTAATTTGTGGGTGTGAGGAATGGGAGGCTGCCCTCTCCTATATCGGAACTTTAAATAGACAAAATGTGGCTCCAATCGATATCAATTTAAAAAAAAAATATACTTATAAGAATTTCAATATATTAAAAAATTCGAAACATTTTCTAAAACTCTCAGTTTAATTCTCTTACTGTGAAATCTTCTTAACGAAATACGTAATATTTCTGCACTGTACAATTTTTCTTGCGACACGTTTTTTCTTACCCACACTGATGCGATCATGTTGGCCAATTCCTTGACGCCACTTGTTGTATGTCTCGCTGAGACTTTCACCCACATTGCCCAGCTGTGCACCTCCGCCGGCTACGGACCCAAGATAGTTGCTGGAAACGGGATGGGAAACGGGAGTGAGAGAGCCGCCATTCGAAGTGGAGCCGGGTCCTCGATAGAATTCCGGTGGCGGATCATAGCTTTTGGCAATCGAGTTGCTGCCATAATCCAACCTATTATTGCTGCTAACGTCACGTTTATTGTTGGTATTCACATTGTTATTGTCATTGCTGTTGGTGCCATTGCTTGGCTTCCAGACCACGATGCTGGCATTTTGAGCACAGCTGTGCCGCAGGCACAGAAACAAGACGAACAACCAAAGGCTCAGCTTCGCGTGTAGTTTCCGTTTGAATTCGAACATTGCAACTAAGTTCGCTTCAAGTGATGTCAACGACTTTATAAAACATTTTGCCCACAAAACATATGTGGCAATACCACATGCTATTGCTTATTTTTGAAGTGGGGACACACGACAACTGGCGACAAATTGCGCTTTGGCAATTTAAGGCAGAAATTGTATGCCTCTTGGACGCATGGCTGCATGCCACCTTTCAAGCGGGAGACAACACCGCGCAATCATTTACAATTAGTGTCGCCAAATGGGCGAGTTCTTTCGCCAGCATTCGAAAACATTATTACACATAAGCATTCATATTAAATATATATATATATATATATATATATATATATATACATATGACATAGACTTTAGTGGGTTTCACTTTTCCATACAGATTCCATCAACTTGGCCAGCAAGCGTGTAGTTGTCAATTTGCCAGCAACAGGTTAATGAAATAAAGTTTATTATAACAAATATATAGTGGCAGAAATACAGTGATCCCTCATAAAGTATATTTTTAACTATACATACTTAATTAATTATATATTGATAGATCATTTTTTGAATATTTTTCTAGAGAAGCTAAACATTCAAAAATGCTTAAAAACATTTCATATCATGAGGTAAAAATTTCAGCTATCGAGCGAAAATAGTACACAATAGTTTGTAATTTACACAATGACTTTTGCTTCTGAATTAACTCTCGCAATGCTATTCTTTGATAGACTTTTAGAAAATTATCGCCGTTCATCTTCGCTAAATTCGAGTGGGCTGTTTTTGAATGGCGTTCCCAACTTATTAGAAGTTTTTGCACACGCTTGACGATACAGGCACAAAACACTGGTCTAAATAAACTCGAAAGCTGCAAAAATGAGAATGAAGAATTTCGATTGACCTTGCCAATTTTGTGAAACACTCTTTTTTTTTTTTGTTATCGCAAAATTGCGCTGCAGATTACTTGTTGGGAATGGTGACGGAAATTCGTCGTTTGCTATCTGATTTCGAGACATGGTGAGAGTTTTTATGGAAATTGAACAAGTTTCGGTAGCTCTTATCACTGATGTGCGCAGTGAATTCATATTATTATCTACGCAACAACATTTATAATCATTGTCTTTGCCTTTAAATTTATATATATATATATAATTGCTAATTACGTCATAGTATTTGTATGTTCATAAGAAGTACACACTAATTTGTTCAATGCCATCTCATTGACAAAGGGCAGATACTCAGATACTGTTGCTAAATGAAATGAATTTTCCAAAAGCTCTTTATTATAAATATAAAGCAATATTTTATTTGAAATATTATTTCAATGAAGAAATATATTGTAAGATAAAAGTAAGTAATTGATTTTATCAATAAGTAGTAAACATAATAATAAACATAAAGCTCACATTAAAAGCAAAAAAGTCAGTTTAATGGGCTCAAATCAGTGGGGGAAGAAACATTTGATAGAAATTAATAGTTTATAAATAGCTAAAAATTAAACAAATATTTTAAGCGAGTTTGCAGTTTCCGTTTACATAACATTGTTTTTTTAAAGCTTTTTTTGTATAATAATAAGTTAGAAATTCCATTTATGGCTTTATGAACAAACTTTTAAAGCTGTATACTCAAATGTACCTCCTTTAAAAACTAATTTAATATTATTCCCATTCATTAATGTAGTTGCTTTCAAAGCAAATTAAAGTATTTTTATACAGGTTTTTTTTGGATTTGAAAAAATAAACAATTCACCAATAACTGAAAGTGATCTGCTGATGCAGTATCGCATAAATTGAAGATATTTTTTAAACTCAATTTTTGCGATGCGGCAACTTCAGATCAATTTAATCTTTTCTTCAAAGCCTTGCGCATTCTATAGATGTTGCGATAGTCGCTCGATTGCCAGAGATTATGGCACAAAAAATCCTGCGGTTTGGTGGGCATGTACGCACAGAAGGTCTCTCTGGAGTCGGTCAGATGGGAGAAGCCACGCAATGCCAGCCAGATAAGACGCGAATTCTCCAGCGTTATTTTATTGAGTCTTTCATAATATTCCACATTGATTTGCTTGAGGCGACACAATAAATTCTTGTGGGAACCAACAGGTTCGGGCCTTGGTAAACCCTTTTGGACAGCTTGTTTCATCAGCTGCTCGTAGACAATGCGACTGGATTTGGCCAACTTATTCATTTGCCGATAGCTGTGGGTTTTGCCAAATCTATCGGCAATCCAATCGAGTTAAATTTGGCAATTTGTGTGCATTCGGCAGGGTGACTAAAACATAGTTGGAATTATCTCTTAGCTTATTCATTGCTATTTTCAGCAGCTCCGTCAACTTTGGTTTATCTTCAGGATCTATATTTGTGATTTGAAGTCTATCTGTGTGAGCGACTTCCCGCTGCTTCAGACACTCATCCAGGTTTTCGCTAGCTTCTCGAAATATTTGCATTGCACAATCGTCTGCAGCCCCGGAAGAAGTTTGTGGAGGATGAAAATGCTTGTGCGCTGCTTGATGATCCTCCATTGCCCTATTCAGTGCTTGTATGCAATAGCTTCTGATCAATGGAGTTGCATCAGTTGTTGTCTTATTTAAATATGCGTCAAATATCTTGAAGAAGTCCCACTGTAGCAAACCATTCTTCATGGTTCTCCTGGAACAATAGTTTGACTCCTCAGCTTCGGATGAGCTCTTTTCTTTGGGAGACTTGCAGACTCCTGTTGGTTTCAATTTACGCACAATTTTACCTTTCCGATTGAGTAGCAGAATTCTAGCGTCTTCTTCTTTACAGAATCTTGGCATTTTGGCATTACTGGGGCAGTGGGCTTTGTTGCCAGTAAAATTGATTTGTGGCTCCAGATATATTTTTTTGTAATGCTTCTCTGTACCCCATTGTAGTACATGGATATCGTCATCCAACTGCCCCTCCTGGTTCCTAATGGGATGACCAGGCTGTTCAAAATCCGATGAGATAAGAAAGGTGAAATTATCTTTTGGCCCTGTCTCAAAGCCTGGCGTTGCAACCAGCTGTTTGCACATCTGACAACCATGGAAATTGGTTTCACCTCCAGAAATCTTCAGCAACGCTGTCAGCTGGCGTCGATTGTACAGTTTCAACTTATGTGCAGCGGTTTCCACCTGTTGCTGCAGTTGTTCCACAATGCGTTCGCTGCGATCTTTCCTCTGAGTTGCCTGCACATCTAGCATATGCATGCAACGCTGAATCGTCTCCAATTTGAGCTGCTCCTGCTTCCTGGCCGTCGAACATTCCACATGGCGATGCAAAGTGCACAAGGGATTCGGAAGCTGCTCACTCCCATCCGCAAAGAGCTGACCAAGTGCGTCGGATATACATTTCTTGACCTCCCGTTTCGCTGGTGATATTTGATATATGGCAAACCAACGGGAACTCTCATTGGGTATAATATACATTGGATCCTTGTAGCCGTCGTAGTAGGGAAACACCACCCTCCGATCCCTAGGCTTGGCAAAGGGTTGCACTTGTCTAATTGAATATGGTGAAATATTTTAATTTTCTTTCGTGCAGGTTTTCAACTTTGAACTCTTCAGTTCGGGTAACTTTTGTTCACGGGCTCTGCGCAATTCCTGATACTTCTTGAAGTGCTCTGGCTTTGGCAACATTTTATCCAGTCCACGCATAGTCGACGCCATATCCAGATGAGCAATTGCTGTCAATATCAACTGCTCATTCTTCGTGAAATCATTGTACTCTTCCACACAGCTGTGCGGGTTCTTGTAGTAAGCCTTCCACAGGAACCAGAGGAAGGCCAAATCGTTGCTGTAACTAATACCAATTATAGTCTTTATCTGCTTGGCATTTGCTATTGGTTGTAGTCCCAGCAGCGAGAGGCATTCACGCACTCTGTACGTCGACTCCTGTTCGAAGTCGTCGCGCAACGCGTGCAACAATTTGTTGCATGCCAGTATTTGTTGGGAGGACATGCCGCGGTATCAGCGTACAGATTTTTTCAGCTCTCGAAATTGTGTCATTTCGGCTCCGATCATTTTCATTAAATCGCTGTATTTTAATATTTTTAAAAAAATGTTTTGTAATTATTTTGATATGCTTACAGAGAATTTTGGAACCTACTTTGATTTATAAATATTAATTTATTTCGCTTTGCAGTTACTTAAAATATCAATTTTAGCAAACTGAGTTGTACATTAAGAATTATTCTATATTTTTGTTATAAAGGCTGAAACAAAAGGTTAAAAAAAAAATTTAATTTAGCTTTAGGTAATATATAAAGCTGAAAGTATCTTCTTCATTAGAAGGAAAATGACTTTAAAACAAGTCTGCATAGTTATTTATTATTTATATATACATTTATATAAATTACACTTTTTTTTATTATACATTAATGTTAAAAATATGCGAATAAATATATTTAATCACATTCATCAAGAGATATTGTCGGAAAGTGTTAATCGATAAGAACGCATATCTCCCAGTGGTGGGAGGTAACTTGCTGATAACCTCCTACAAAGATTGCCATATACATTTTTTGACCATATGTTCCAAAATTTGTAGAGTTAACAAATTTTTAAAGTTGAAATTATGGTCCCCTCCAAAGAGATCGTTACAAATTGGGATGGCCACTCCCACTCCAGATCTCCAAACTGATACACCTGTTAGTGTACATCGATAATATCATATATCTCATTTAAATCTAATTGTTAGCAAACTTAAAAATTAGATTACCAAGATAGTCCTCCTACATTGTTTCAGCGACGCACACTCCCCCCTTAAAGTTTTCAGAAGCCTATGTCTCCCACAATTTAGGAGCTACATTTTCAATACATGTAAAGAAGATTACAAGAAATCTTCTCTATATTTTTCTACCGCCCCCAAAAGACCAATTTTGCAGCTACAGTTACCAAGCTGGAAAGAAAGTTTACTAGAAAACTATTCTAACTATTTATTCGTCCATGCCCAGTCCTTTCTCCAAAATTTACAAAAGCCCAAATTCTAAAGGAAAATTTAACCTTTAAAATAGCCACACTACTAAGTGGCACCTATATTCAAATAGTACAATTTAAGGTATCTTTCTTGATTATTTTTAAAGTGTTTTTTTTTATTAAAAAACGTATTTTTTTTTCATTTAATTCTCGACTAGGTTTCATCAGCAAGTTTGGAATGAAATTCAACGCAATACGGATTTACTAATCAATCGTTTAAGGGGTTGTTACCAAATCGTATGTAAGATTGTCGTAAGATTGTCCAATTGATTTAAAGTTCTTGTATAGATTAATTAAACGGCTGTTCATGTTTCGTTTAAAATAGAAATTATCAATGCACAAGCACAACCATTCATATACAACACCGTTTAGATAAGTTGTATTATTAAAGAACTGCCTAATTTCTGCCAGGCCCGATAACAGAATGGGAAAGTCGTCGACTTTGGTGTATATAAGTTTCTGCAATTGGTCTAGTTGGGCACATTCAGTAGCATTCTGTCGACTGACTCTCTAACCAATATGAAAACCTGTGAGTATGGAATACGACAAGTGTGATTATAATCATAACCAATCAAACTCCTGATTATAGCATTCATCCTACTCTGCCTGGCTCTGTTCGTGGCTGCAGTCTTCGCTGACTGCGATCCGCATGGTAATGGAATGCCAAGTTGCACTGGCACAAGCAGCGTAAAATATCGCAACTTCTGGGATCCCACTCGCTACTGGGAATGCGTGAATGGAGTTGCCGTTTCCGTGCCGTGTATCAGTGGTGGCTTTGATCAGGCCACATCTACGTGTGTCGAATGGAATGTTTGGACCTGGGTTCCACCATGCGCAAATTGATAACTCCTTAATGTATTAAAATATTTAACGTCTGTTTTCATAAAAAGAAAAACAATTCATTTGCAATTAAAATTTTCTGTTCTTTTTACTTATAACAAATGGTTGCATCGCAAGCACAGGCAAAGAGGCAAACTATGCAAAGACTCAGTAATAAAATAAATAAATAAAAAAAAAACACAAAAAGGGGAGCGGGAGAAAAAAAAACTGTTGAACGACATCGTCTTGTGCCTAGTCGTTCGTTTGTGTGTTCCATCCTTGTCTAGGGGAGTGCTAACTTGCTCTCCTTCCAAACAACACAAACATTCTGCTGGCTTAGTCATCTTTATATACGTACAAGTGAGCGAAAAATGATTTGGGAATTATAAGGGAAAGTAGCAGAGAATCAAACCCAACGGTTTTCTGGCTTTTAAAAATATTTTTTTTTTCACTTCAGCGTATTAGAGGGTTAATTAAAAAAAATATTTAAGCAAAAAGTTCAAATAAGGCTTTTAAAAAAAATTTGAAAAATATTGAAAATTAATTTTTGTGCTAAAGGTAAAACAACTTACCTAAAGCTGTATTATAATACATATTGTACAGTTTGTTATATTGTTATTGGTTCATCGAATCAAAACAAATAGAACCGTTCATATTAGTCAGAGATTTTGCCAACATATATTTTAGCCTTGTTTACTCCAGCCAACACACACTGCTGGCATTTATATGTGTGTGTATATAGAAAATTATTAGCTTTGTGAGAAGACATCGAAGGCCTGTCTGTTATGATTAAATATACTTATACTTGACCGAGCATTCCATATCCGATTACTGATAATGCTATCAATTTTATATATTCCATATTTGTTATGGTAGATGGGTGTTTGGCAATGTCCAAAATATAATTACTCGGCACTTACTCAATCAATTTTTGATCATAGTCCAGTAGAAATTTTATAGTTTTTGTACTCATTTGAAACAGAGAATATATTTATGGATTATACAAACATTAAACGCAAATATTTATTGTCTTTAGTTGTTTAAAATTTGTAATGAAATTACACGGATGTTTTAATGTTAACAGAGATAGAAAAATCAAATCTCTGGCTTATGTACTTATTTGGTGTGAAATGTGCGTTATGACATTGAAATTCTTTCAATATAAAATTAAATTCCCAGTATTCACAGTATATTTTGGTGTATGTGTGTGCGTGTATTTTTTGTATAATATATTCGCTATGTAGTATATATAATTTTATAGTATAGAGTATAATGTTGTCGGAAACACACACAAAAACTAGGTAAACATTGTCTATAATTTGCTTAAACATCATTTCTTTTGTGTATTATCTGAGAACAAACTGGCCACTCGCATTGGAAAGAATTGCGCTGACCTTAAACTAAAACTCTAAACAGTTAAATCTAACCATTAGTTGTTTAGGAATACTATATGAAATCACGTTTTTTTGGCATTTTGCGATTCAAGACTAAGCACAAAATTCTAAACACAACATTGTACCTTAGATATAGAAACATGAATAAAAAATTAAAACATTTAACAAAATAAAACCATTAAGCCTAATTATTGTCTGGCATTGAATTGGTTAATTGCGCTAAATTCAAATAAATTAAATCAAAATATCCAAATTCTAAAAACAAATAAAATCAAAGCAATGCTGGTCCGATAAGCACCTGTAGACGTCAACGTCTTCGGGTGCACCAACAAAAGGTAAAAACTATATGTACTATTTATAACTTATCATAGATTTGTAGTAAAATCTAATGTAAAGCCTTCGTCGTAAATTCGACACGAACTTCAAGTATTAGAGCAAGTGTTGGGGCAATTTTGTCTATTATACGATCTGTGCCAAGCTTGCCCACGTTCCAAAAACGAAACCACACAGACCGAAGATCATTATCAGGAAATCCTTCCACAGCATCCAATTATAGCGACCATAGCCCATATTATAGAATGTTATCATCTCAATAATAGGTGGGGCAATTAGCGCCAAAGCGGAACTGCTGACGGCACCCACAAGCGAGATTATGATGCCCAGGTTGGGTATAACGGCAGCCAATATAACTAAAAATATAAATTAATTTAAGATTATTTTGAAATTAAGCTGAAATTGATTTGCAAACTTACAGGTAAATGTGACCAAAATGGTACGCAAAGCAGTGGCAGCCACATCCTTGGCTTTTGTGGTATGAAATTGGCTCCGCACAAAAGGCTCCACCATGTTGATGGGCACATAAAACTGCAGGGTGTACGACAGAAATATGGCCACGGCCATGGAAATTCGGACTAGCTGCGATAGACTGTAAGAAGATATTCAGTATTAATAAATACATAACACAGAAAATTTTAATTTTTTATACTCGCAATATTTGAAACAAATAATAAGTAATTCCTTAAACTAATTCAATAATGTCAGCACATATTAAATTTTTGTTTAAATATTTCAAAATAAAATATTTAATGCATTAAATGATTTCTATTTACAGAATTTGTGGGACTAGTTTTAAAGCGATTTCTTTAGTATGGTTTGATTTTTTAATACTCACAAATCGTCTTGGGGGAGATTTAGTGTAATGCTCGCTTGAACTCCCTCGCCATACTTGAGATACCCGAAGAAACCAATAGCGGTGTAGAGGCTGGCCACAATTACCATGCCCGTATTGAGCACGCCCGTTTTTCCGCCAAAATCCTCGGGTGTCCGCATATTGTTCTCCAGTGGCAGCACAACGCCAATGCCTTCAAATGAATAGATGGCGGTGCCAAAATAGAGGGGCAAAGTGACCCAGGTGGCAACTGGTTTAACCGTGTGAGTGTCGGGCAAATCGTGCAGTATATAGGAAAAGCTAATGGCTAAACCTCCAGCGGTAAGAAGAGAAGCAAATAGAGAAACAGGCGTCAGGTACTTTAAGTTGCGCACAAGATTCAGCAACACCATGGGTAGCAGTAAAATCAGCAAATATATGCGCACATCCATTTTGTAATACTGATCCACTACACTCTTAATATTGAGAGCCACAAATAAAAAGTAGACACAGCAGAAGCCAATCTGTGTAATAAACAGGAATGTGGTAACAATTCGCCTGGCCAAATGCGAGTAGCGTCTCAAGCCCAACGGTCCAGTGTCCACACTGCAGAAGGCCACCTCCGAGAAGTCCAGTGCTGGCTGCTGCAGTCGCCGGCACAGCTCATGCGAACAGTTGACCAGCATGTGCATGCAGTGTGTACAAATGGCACCCATAATCAGCGTGCCAAAGAGGCCAACATAGAGGCCGGCATTTTTAAACGCCTCCGGCATGGCCAAAATGCCAGTGCCAATGTTTCCCTTTAGTAGATGCACCAACGTGTCAAAGTTTGATGTGGGATACTCCAGGGTACGATGTTGTGTGGGATTGTATATTGATTTGGCAGTTTCATCGCCCATCTGACTGCTCTGGTCATCATCACCACCACCAGCGGCTGCGGCGTGCACTGTGTTTGTGTGAAAATAAAAAGGGAATTAATTCAAAATTGCTTGAAGTAGCATTTAAATATATAGCTCATTTATAGAGCAACATTTATATTAGATAAATTAATTAGTTAATTAAGAAAGCATGAAGCATGCTTCATTTGAAAATTATTATCAACGGAATACTATATATACTAGAAAATAATGATTAAATATTATGATCTTGACCTAATTTAATTCAATACACATATGTCGATATTAAGCAGCAGATTAATAAGAACAACCTTGTTTATAAAACTAGGCTGTATATATGATAAACGAAATTGTATCTCAGTTACCTGCGATGCTATCCTCGCTGTGGACATTGACCAGCGTACTGTCCGGCGGTGAGCTGCGTACCGGCGGCCTTATTAAGCCGTTTCCACTGCTTTTGCCCTCGTAATCCGAGTTGTCGCTTTGCAGTAGCAATGGTTGGCGTTCTGTCATCTTCGGCTTGCCTTTCGCGCTCTCTCCGATCTATGTGTTAAGTAAAGAACGCGTGCCAAAGAGAAAAACACAATGTTTTAAAATATGTGTGAGTGTGAGTGCGCAGGAGTACTCGTTAGCGATCTGTTCACTTTGCCAGCTGAAGTCGCACTGAAAATACAAGCGGTGCTAAGCCGCTTTTGTGTTTGGTAAATTTTGCGCTGACTCAGTTTTTGTTATTTCTGTTTGAGCGCGTTTGCAGATGAACGACGGCATCGAATAGTGCGATAGTACGCAGAGTAGTGGAAAATTTTTGCTTTCGGCTCTGCATAAAAGTCGAAGTCTTGAACCTGATATGCAGGCTATCTGGAAAGTAGCAACGATATCAAATCGAAGAGTGACGCATTTAAATTAAAATAAATAAATTAATGTATGTATGCTGTTCCACAGTTCCATAGAGCCGATAAAAATTATGACTAGTATGTCATATATATGCCGCAAAATCAGGCTATATATGAGGGCATTTAATTCAAATATATTGTACATAAACATATACGTTTATCAATAAATAAATATACAGATATAACCTACAAGATATTTTCGAATATGATTAATTAATTTGTATGAGTATTATCCCATATGAACATAGCGCTTCACTTTTAGAAATTTGTAATACTTTAACAGCTTTAATTACAAAATTCACAGTAACAAATGATTTTTGAACTGTCTCCTTACATCGATGTATAAAATTATAAAAAGCAATCATTAATAAAACATTTTTAAATGCATCCGCAAAACGAAATAATTGAAACAAAAACAATCCAAGCCTCACCCTCATATGCGAATTATATAGAAACATTTAAAATAACAAAATTATTTTATATATAAAAATAAACACTTACAAACAAAAGAAATGTGTATGGTAAGTTGCTGTAATTGAGTATGCGGGCAGTTATGGGGCGTTGAATACAGTTGGCAGTTAAGAAAACATAAAACTTGGAACTAAAACTGTAAGAGAATCAAAAATGAAAATTAAATCAAATCAAACTATTTCAAATGCCATTTTATGCATACCTGTTGAAGGTTGGTCAACGGCGTTAAGTCTTCCATTGATTTTTTTCACACGTTCCTGACACTGGCAATGGCAATGAAAGCGGCTCACAAAGCCTATCGAAGGTCACGGTCGTCGGATGCAAGCGAACGATATATATATTCCTGTTGAACAGCGAAAATAAAGATTAACTACTTTATTTATTACATATGCATTATCGCTTAACATATGTTAGCATTTTTTTTATCTCTATTAGATATATATTGCAACTGTTCTTTATAGATGTATATTGCACAATACACAGACAGCAACAGCGCTCATTTCGATCAGACATATTTAAACTGTTTATATTTAATGTCTTTCAATTCAATTTAATGTGTAAATGTAAAAAGATTATTTATTAACTGATACCTTTAATATTTGGCAATGATGACGAGCCTACAATCAAAACAAAACCAATTCATTGGTCTTCTTCTTCTCGTCTAGCCATTCACTACCAATCCACAGTGTTACATTGCGACTAACAAAAAGAGACCATTTACAACACTAGTTCCCCGGCCGAATTGCGTGACGTGTCTGTGCTGCAAACTAATAACAAAATATAAATTAAATCAAAAATAGTAGTCGTAAAAACCGAAAAAAGAACGAAAATGATTGAGATAAGTAGCGTCATCTCTAAGTTCCACAACGACTACGTACAGAACACACCGAAGAAGCTAAAACTGGTTGACATCTACTTGGGCTACATCCTACTGACCGGCATCATACAATTTGCTTACTGCTGCATGGTGGGCACATTTCCCTTCAACTCTTTTCTGTCGGGCTTTATCAGCACTGTAAGCTGCTTTGTTTTGGCCGTTTGTCTTCGTCTGCAGGCCAATCCGCAGAACAAGGCCGTATTTGCGGGCATATCGCCGGAACGTGGATTTGCCGACTTCATATTTGCACACATCATTCTCTTTCTGATTGTCATGAATTTTATAGGCTAACCTTATACTTGTATTAGCTACTAAATCCAGTCTTGATTTAATTTGATATAATTAAAATAACACAAATTGTAAAAAAGAAAAATATTTGAGTTTATTTTATAGCATATCGTGTTGCTTAACGGCGCCCAAAAAATCGAAATCTTCGAGTGGAAAAATTATGGAGAGCTGTGGTTCCGGACACACAAGAGCCATTCGAGGGATTTCCTCCAAATAATCCGACAATTGGGGCTGCACGCTATTTTGTTTAGTGGACTCCTTGGTATTGTTTTTGCGGAATGCATTTGGGCGCGACAATTCGAGCAAAGTGTCATTTACATTTAATGATGGCAAATCGTTGAATACTGTCTTACTTGGTGGAAAGTTCATCTTCTGTGTAATCTAATATAAGAGGTTGATTTCATTTTATTCTTTGACATTTTTATATTTTGATTGTTGCTTACCTTCGGGGCTATCGATGCTTTGGTGCGAGGCGTAAGGTTTGGATTAACTCCTACGGTCATTTGCTGTATTGCGATGACCTCATCCTTTTGGCGAATCATTGTATTAAGCTGAGGAATTGCAAGTTTATTTCCAGACGCCTGCTGTGGCGTTTTTATTTGAAAAGGATGCAGTTGCTCGTGCATCGTGTTCTCCATTTGCGAACCATTGTCAGCTTTGACGCAAATATTAGGTGCGTCATTTCTTGCATTTCTGCGTATTACTTGTCTGGGTATATTGGTATTGCCAGCTTGAAAAAGCCCTTTGATGTTCGGCATTGTACAAATTTCCTGATTTTTAAAAAAATTGTTGCGCCTCTGACAAGTTACAACTAGTGATGTTTTATAAATGTATCGACAATTACTCAAGGGCTCTAACACGCAGAAAACATCGAATACAGATGGTTGGAATAAATTTGAAATTATCGATGTTCAGCACTTTTTACAACACCATATCGGCAGTTGTAAACAGCTGTTTTGTGATTTTTGTTTTTGTACTAGGTGCAGTTGATGAGAATTTCCTATTAATCCATTATTAATTAAAATATGGCATTATCGCGCGCCAAGCCAGAGCAACTGCCTATGGATGCAGTCGTCATAACAGAGGATCAAGCGCTTCGGTACCAGTGGAAGATAATTACGTCCTGGGACAAGATTGGAGATGTGTATGTTTTACTTATTTCCCGCTGCTTATCTAACCATTAATTTTTCTGTCTTCTGCGCTCTCTTTTAGTTGGTCGCTGCGCTATGCGCCCGGTATACTCAGCGCCATGGCGGCTGCAACGGGGGCCTACATCAATAACCATTATCGCACTTGCTTACGTCTCGGGGCAAATGGACGTTTGTCGAGTTATTTGCCAATTGTTGCTGTGCCGGCGATATTCACAATGTTGAGTCACAAGTTCTTCATACAGCGACCAATACTCCTTGATCCCCTGGGCGAGTGTCCTGTTTGCACGCAGGTGCGGAGCGCCGCCTTTCAATCGGCTATGGGCGTAATTTATCCCACAATTTTGGCACCGTTTGCCGCATTTATGTTTGCCACCAGATGCTACACTTATCGGCTGCCATCGATAACGGAGAATCCTCGGGAGGTTTTTATGCTTTATCGGAAGTTTACGCGTCCAATTATTCCCGCCCTGAGCACTTTAATTGCCATACAGGCGTTTGTTACGATGTATTTGACGGGTCAGGAGGAGAAACAGAATTTTAATTTAATGCTGCGCATGAAGGAAATCGAGCACAGACTCGAAGAACAAAATATGCCACAACGAATCGATTTTTAAGACAAAACCTGTACAATTGCAATAAGTTTATATGAATTTTTTTATATTTACATATTAAACCCATATGTATGTCTTAAATCAATTTTTGGCGCCAATCTGTTAAGTTATCGATGTGTTCTACTCATTCTCGATAAGCTATGATTGCTTGTTCGATAATTTTTTGAATCAACATCACCATACCTTTTTAATCTAACTGATTCATAGCGGAACTTAACGCAGTGAAATCGGTTCACGTTCCACGTTGCTGCAGCCGGCTGACGAAATTTTACTGCATTCGCAATTAATTCTTCCAAACGTGAGTTTAACTAATACATATACAATAATAAATGTATACAAAGTGTAAGATAAAACAACAATTTCATTTTGTTAGAGTTTGCGTAATTATGTCACGTTCAATGGAATTTTCGTGCACTTTCGAAATTGCATACAAATCGACAAAAAATTATATATATAAGTCAAAATATATGTTGCGTGGCAACTAACAACAACTAACCCTTTCTCTTGTTCAGTTTAAAAATCAAAGCAGGGAAATGAAGTTAATGACCGCGAAGGAGGTGCGCAATGCCTACCTGGACTTCTTTAAGGAGCAGAAGCATACCTATGTTCACTCCTCCAGCACGATTCCGCTGGATGATCCCACGCTGCTCTTTACCAACGCCGGCATGAATCAGTTTAAGCCCATTTTCTTGGGCACAGCTGATCCTAATAGCGAAATGTCGAAATGGGTGCGTACAGTTAACACGCAGAAATGCATCCGCGCTGGCGGCAAGCATAACGACTTGGATGATGTGGGCAAGGATGTGTACCATCACACGTTCTTTGAGATGTTGGGCAATTGGTCGTTTGGGGATTACTTTAAGAAGGAGATCTGCTCGTGGGCCTGGGAATTCCTCACCGAACGCCTTCGGCTGCCCAAGGATCGATTGTATGTTACCTATTTTGGTGGAGATGAAGCCAGTGGCCTGCAACCGGATTTGGAGTGCAAGCAATTATGGACGGACTTGGGTCTGAAGCCGGAACACATTCTGCCTGGCAGCATGAAGGACAACTTCTGGGAGATGGGTGAAACGGGGCCGTGTGGCCCCTGCTCTGAATTGCACTTTGATCGCATTGGTGGTCGGAGCGTGCCGGAGTTGGTTAATCAGGATGATCCCGATGTTCTGGAGATCTGGAATTTGGTCTTCATTCAGTTCAATCGTGAATCTGATGGTAGCCTAAGACCGCTGCCCAAGAAGCACATCGATTGCGGCTTGGGCTTCGAACGACTCGTTTCCGTCATTCAAAACAAACGCTCCAACTATGACACGGACTTGTTTGTGCCGCTCTTTGATGCCATCCAGGCTGGCACTGGTGCTCCGGCCTATCAGGGACGTGTCGGTGTCGATGATGTGGACGGCATCGATATGGCCTATCGCGTTCTCGCCGATCATGCCCGAACCATAACTATTGCCTTGGCCGACGGCGGAAATCCCGATAACACGGGCCGCGGCTATGTCCTTCGTCGCATTCTGCGACGAGCAGTGCGGTAAGCAGTTGTAATCTCTGAGCTTAAATTTTAGGTGGTACTATAATTATTATATTTTCCCACAGCTACGCAACGGAAAAGTTGAATGCCAAGCCTGGTTTCTTTGCCTCGCTGGTAAATACCGTTGTTGAATTGCTGGGGGATGCCTTTCCTGAGGTCAAGAAGGATCCACAGCACATAATGGACATTATTAATGAGGAGGAGCTACAGTTCCTCAAGACACTAACCCGTGGCCGCAATTTACTTAATCGCACCATTGAAAAACTGGGAACCAGCCAGACGACCATACCCGGCGACGTGGCCTGGCGTCTCTATGATACATACGGTTTCCCCGTTGATCTGACCCAGCTAATGGCCGAGGAGAAGTCGCTGCAAATCGATATGGCTGGCTATGAGGCAGCCAAACAGAATTCCTATATACTCTCGCAGGGCAAGGGCGCCAGCAAAATTGATGAGATCACTCTGGATGTGCATGCCATCTCCGAGTTGCAGCAAAAGGGTTTACCGTCCACAGATGACTCATTTAAATACAATTACGAAGCTGCTTCCGTTGAGCGGGATGCGGCCTACAATTTCAGTGAGTGCACCAGTAAAATTGTCGCTCTACGCTTTGAGAATATGTTTGTTCAGGAGATTAGCAGCGGGCAGAAGGCGGGTATTCTGCTCGATAAGACGAACTTCTATGCGGAGAGCGGTGGCCAGATCTATGATCAGGGTGTACTTGTCAAACTTAATGATGAGGCCAATGAATTTTTGGTGGATCGTGTTTACAATCGTGGCGGTTACATCCTTCACATTGGAGTCGTCGAGGGCAATTTGGCTGTGGGCGATGAGCTTCAGCTGCATATCGATGTAGAGCGACGTTGGCTAACCATGAAGAATCATTCAGCCACGCATGCACTCAATCATTGCCTCCTTCAGGTGTTGGGCAAGGATACGGAGCAGAAGGGTTCGCTGGTGGTGCCGGAGAAGCTGCGGTTTGACTTTAACTGCAAGGCAGCCATGACCATCGATCAGGTGGCCAAAACTGAGAAACTAACACGTGACATGGTATATCAAAATATGCCCATCTATGCCAAGGAGTCGCAGTTGGCTTTGGCCAAGCGTATTCGCGGCCTGCGCTCCGTCTTCGACGAGGTATATCCCGACCCAGTGCGTGTGATCTCCTTTGGCGTGCCAGTGGATCGACTGGAGTCACTGCCCGATGCTGAGGCTGGTGAGCAAACCTCTGTGGAGTTCTGTGGCGGCACTCATCTGCGCAACTCGGGACACATCATGGACTTTGTCATCAGCAGCGAGGAGGCCATTGCCAAGGGTATACGTCGCATAGTCGCCCTTACTGGCCCTGAGGCATTGAAAGCTATCAAAAAGTCGGAGGCATTTGAGCAGGAGATCAGCCAACTCCAAGCCACAATTGAGGCTGATCAATCCGGCAAAGAATCGAAGATGTATGTGAAGCAAATTGTCGAACTGACCGAACAAATCTCGCATGCAACCATTCCGCATGTTAAGAAGGATGAGATGCGCAATCTGCTTAAGTTGCTCAAGAAGAATTTGGATGACAAGGAGCGTGCCCTTCGCGCCGCCGTTTCGGTGACCGTTGTGGAGCGCACCAAGGCACTCTGTGAGGCTGAGCCACAGGCCAAGGTGTTGGTCCGCCAACTGGAGGCCTACAACAATACAAAGGCGCTGGATGCTGCCCTGAAACAGGTGCGTCTGCAGTTGCCCGAGGCTGCAGCCATGTTCGTATCCGTTGATGCCGACAGTAAGAAGATCTTCTGTCTGTGCTCGGTGCCTAAGGGCGCCGTTGAGAAGGGCCTGAAGGCCAACGAATGGGTGCAGCATGTCTCCTCTGTCCTGGGCGGCAAGGGCGGCGGCAAACCTGAGTCTGCTCAGGCCTCGGGCAGCAATTTTGAGCGCGTCGACGAGATAGTCCAGTTGGCCAATCAATTCGCCCAGGCAAAATTGAATTAAATATTAACTGCATTTTCTACTCAAAATAATATAGACTGTTCCAAACGGTCAAATTTGCTTATTTACAAACATATTAATATATACATTAAATATTTTTCACAACATTTACAAAAATTTGGAGTATTTTATGTGAAAACCCATTTTTATATTTTAAGTTGCACTTGCACAAAAAAGTACACATTATTTTAGCTATTCATTTTTAATTTCAACAGCATCTTCAAAAATGTGAACTATTTTTGAAGTCTTACAATCGATCACCCAAAACTCGAAAGTTAACATTAAAGTGGAGCCACCATTAACCAGAAGTTGTGGTTCATCAATTAACGCATTAAATCTTACGTCGTGGAGAAAAGTACAAAAATTGTTAACTGTTCAAGCTGAATAATAATAATAAATTGGGTGTTCTGCACTGCGACCTATTATATCTAGTGTGCCTCCTTCTGAGCTTATAGCTCCTCTATCAACCCCAGTTCCTGCACGAATGCCAGAATCGTTGATGGGTTGAGGGCTACTATGTCATTGACACTCATAACATGATGCAACTTTTCCTGGACTCCACCTCACCTTCACAAAACGCACACTTATTGTTACTATAAATACCCAGTTTGGCTGGGTTCAAGCTTCGGCAAGCAAATAATATACAAAACTCGAACTAAAAACTTGTATTAAATTATATTTTGGAATATTTGTATATATTAGCTAATTGCGCATTGGGACGCTCGACTTGGGCAACGCTTGAAGACGCTGGCGACGTTTGGACTCAAATTCGGTGGCCAGATGCCATGTTTCCTTATCTAGCGCCACTTTTCCGCGTGCAATGCCCAGCAGACGCGACAAGACCAGAAGACCATGCAAATCATTGGCACTGCTGTTCACATTCGCCTTGCGCATATCAACAAATTCCACTTGTATCATTTCGGTCAGATCCTCGCTAACGCTAAACTGACCGGAGCGCGCCAGCGTTAAATAGCTACGGAATTGCTGCAATCGTGTTGGCGACAAATAGTGGAGGGCTGCTTTCAGAGATTCCTCATAGAGTTCAACAGCTTTGACATCGGCCCTGATGGGCAGCACAAAGTCGCTCTGAAAAAATGGGCATAGAGTACGTGTGGTATGTCATACGGAGACGTCTAGTTACTCACCGGTAGCATGCTGCGACCCTCGCTGACCACCAATATTGGTATATCAACATTGTAATCAATGTGATAATACTGAAAGTCGCACTTAAGCTGTTGATTGTTGATCACATTGGCCAGATGCTGTATGGCATTGACACCATTTGCCTCCAGTTTACCCTGCTGCATGCGCGTCTCGTCCAACAGCAAGTGTGTGTGCGGCGCCAACTGCAGCATCCCAGACACCAGCTTATTCGTCTCGTAATCCTTTCTGTGACCAATAAAAATATGCAATTAAAATTGATGATTAACGATAGAAGAAATTAAATCAACTTACTTTGGCGCAAAGCAGGCGGTATTCATGTTGTCCAGTGTCATAGGTAAATAGTGACTGGCGGGCAGCAGCAGCTCGAGTATCTCGTATAGCTTGATTGTGTACTGTTGCAGGCAATCTTTGGGCAAATTGCAGATGTTCAATGTGAATTTGCCGATAGACTGCATCTCCGATCGACTGTAAACTGTAGAGATCAGATGGCACAGCAGATACTCCGCACACAGGTCATCCTCAAACAGACATAGTTTGAGCAACATGCGCAAATCTTTGTGCACCGTCTCCATGGATTGTGTCGTCACTGGTTCCAGTTCTGCTGGTTGCTGCAGACTCTGATCAAGCAGTGGATTGGCATGGGGCAACGCCCTGACGCCAAAGGCATGTAAGCGTGGTATAAGAAATGGCGAAGGATTCTGAGCATGTAGCTCATTCAGACTGTCTACATCTTTTAAGTCATCAGCATTCAAGGTAGCCGAGTCCAACGCCGGATCCACAGACAGAAAACCGACAAAATCCATTAGAGAGTTTAGGGTGTACTTGTCGAAATCCTCGTAGACTTTGACCATGCAAGCCATGCTTGGACGACTCGGCAGCGGAGAGTTAAGCAGATAATCCGAGCCGAGCACTGTACAGCTGCTGGCATTTCTTTCCTCAGCTTTATTCACAGCAGCTGGCATGCAGCATTGTTTTTTAACCGAATTGCTACTGCTGCTGTTGGTTTCGTTGGTTTCATTATCTGCTTTGTCCACTTCCATGTCAACCGGTTCGTCCAACGAACGTTTAATCCCATTGCCAATTGTTGTGGATGGTTGGATTGTTGGCATTGGATTGCATAGCTTTTCGTGCTCCTTGGCCCAGTCGTTGAGACCAGGCAGCGAGACGACAAACAATGTTCGCCGTTCGCCATGCACATTGCTCTCAGCCTGATAGTCCAGCTGCTCATCCTTGCCCAGGCGCAAGCAATCACGATATTTGCCCGGCTGTTGACGTGTGCCACCACCTGAGGACTTTACCTCATAGCGCTCCAAATATATTTCGGGATCCATCATGTCTTGCACCATGCCGCGAAAGCGCACCAGGCTCTGATCTTTTAATTGATGCAGAGGCGTATGATTTAGCAGAGGTATCGAGTGCCATTTTGTTGCATCTTTGAGTACATTTTTCAAGCTGGCACAGTCCAACAATTCAAGCTCCTCGGGAGTGCTGGGCAAGCCCATGTTGCAAGGCATAGCGCACATAAACAAAAATTATATTATTATTGACTGAGTCGCGTGCGCGCCAAATTATCAAGCAATTGATGGGAGAAACTCGATAGAAATCTGTGTGCGTCAAGGGTGGCAGCTCTGTATTTCAACAATCGAACATTTGATTGTTATCGAAAGAGTGTATTTAGGGCTGCAACGAAACGGATGTAAAGCGGAGTATCCGCAAAAGAAACAATGAGCAAAAAGAGTCGGGTTTGGAATTTTTTTTATAAACAAAGCGATACGGTCGCAATTTGTTGCCTATGTCACAACAACTATTCCCGAAAAGGACGCGGCACAACCTGCCTGCGAAACCATCTGAAGAGCAAGCATCCTGTTGAATATCTAACACTCTCCGAAAACGACATGAAATACACAGTGAAAACGGAAATGAATGAAAGCTCCGCCACCCAAATAAGCATACAAGTAAAATAGCCGTTTTAAATATAACATAAGATTTAATTATTATACATATAGTTTAATTTATTTATTTATTTCTTTTTACAGGATGCTGATCCACTAGATGATATGCAAAGAAACAGTGAAATGGATATGAATGCAAGCGATGAGAAATTGGCTTTAATGATAGCCAGGCATGATTATTCCTTTTACATGATCGAAGATGCTGGTTTCGTGAACTTCATCAATGTTCTGCAGCCGCGATATACAATTAGGCCGATAAGCTTTTATGAGAATATAATAGCTACAAAGATCTATCAGCGAATGCAGACACAATTGCAGCAAGAACTTTATGTTCTCGAATCGGTGACACTGGCAACAAGCATCTGTTGGGATTCGACCGATCAAGGATTGCTCAGTTTAACTTGCTTCGGCATCTCCGCGGCCTTTCAGTTAAAGCAATTTTACTTAAAATGCGATGTTCTACTTGAGCGAAACGCAGACGATATTGCTTGCCGCATTAGTAATATTATTTCGAATGCCAGCCTAGACATGCAATTGCCCAAAGAGAAGATCCATTGCGTTATCAGAGACGAGCTCACTTGCCCACCTGGCGCCGTTGTTGAGTGTAATGTTCATCTGTTAAAAGAATGCGTGAGATATGCATTTGAATCGAATGACAATATGAAACAATTACATGCAAAATGTCAACAGGTTGTCAAACACTTTCAAGAATCTCAAATGGCATATGATCACTTAAGGCACATTAATAAGAACCGTTTAAATCGCGATCCTACTCCCCTAATGGTAATTGATGAGAGCCCCTTTGGCTGGATCGCAATATTTCGACGATTACTAATATTGAAAGATGCGCTCGCAATTTATGCTGAAGATTATAATTTAGTGACCATTTATCCAGATGAGTGGCTGGATATTGAAATATGTAATCGTGTTGTCCAGCCAATTGAAGAGATTATGAATATTTGGTGTAAAACATCATCGACAGCATCCACTGTTATACCGTTAATTGCCGCTTTACGAGATTCACTTCGCACAGATGTGCACAACTTTGTTTCCTCTGTGGTATGTTTATTTAAAATATTTGTTTTTTTTTCTGAAAGTAAGTTGGATATACTGATTAGATTAGAGTATGTTGAGTATGCTGACGTTAAACAATATATTATTTTTGTAAAATAACAATTTTTTGTATTATAGACTATTTGTTCGTTTGCTCGAAAGCTGCTTGAGGAACTCGAATCGAGATGTGCCCCAATAACCACAGATATAAAATATCTAATGGCCACATATTTGGATCCGCGCTATAAGCAGGCGTTTTTTACTCAGCAAGAGATGCAGCAGATAACAGATGAAGTCTTGGCGCAACTATGCAGAATGCAGAATTCTGAATGCAGATTGCCTCAACCATGGCCGGTGCCAAAAGTGACGACAAAGGCTGTTTCTAATGTTAAAAGCGAATCGAAGATTGATTCATTTTTGGATAATATGCTTACATCGAACAGCTGCAATGATGCACCCTCATCGTGGAATTCTCAATCTCAATTGAAAAACTTGTTATATTTGTACAATTCCGAGCCAAAATTAGACCGCCAAAGCGATCCAATTGGTTGGTGGAAATGCCATCCCAAATATAGGGATATTTTTCCAATTGTAAGACGCTATCTATCGATTCCCGCTGCAAGTGTCGCCAGTCGACGTTTGTTCAATATATCTAAAAAACTTTATAGTGATATGAAATTAGATGTGTATTCAGAAAATGGATCGAAGATTTTGTTGGTCAAAGCCAACCTAGAAGCTCTGCATCAAGATCACATCTAGTTTGATTATATAAATAAATTTAAAAAAAATTTGTATCAGTACGATAAACATAAATTCATTTTTCTTTTGATTTTCATATGTCTTTAATATTTTGAAATACTTAAAAAGTTGGCGAGAATTGTGAATTACCCATTAACTTACGTGATATTTTGTTAAGTTATAACTTAATTTCGTTATAATATTTTAATATATACAGTTAAAATGTATTCCTAATAAAAATTAATTTGAACTAAAATATAAAAAGTACAAAGTTTAATTTGCTTTCTTAAGCTACACAAATAAACTCTTAACCTAAATAGTCAGGATTATTGTCAAAAAGCTTAGTAAGTATACAACAGGTAATCGCTCCATGCAGCACGCTCTGTGCATTGGATGTCCTATGATAGAGATTGAGATCCGAATGGTTTAGATTGTGCGACAGAATTGACAACAATTTTAGTGTTACAGTTAAGCGACAGATATCATGTTTGTTTAGTATGCCTCGCCTGTGAATAACCGCAACATTTTATATGCATGAAAACTGAAACTCATGTCGCATATATATGTAGTATAATAATAGATTGATTGATAGAAATCATCCGAGTGCTGTATTTAATAATTACACACTGCGTTCATTGAAATTACCAGCTAGGTGGTTAACCTACCACACTCTCATCAGCGTTCAGGCTATTTATTAGTCGAGCACTTCCGACTACAACTTTCATTCTTCATTTATTTATTTATTTCGTAGGCAAATTCTAGTCTATAACAAATAATACATTTAAAATTGGATTTTCTTTGTATATAAATAAATCTTTTTATATGAGATCAAATCAAAACTATAAACTCTTTTGAGCTCTTTAACTCGTTTTACCCTGGGACAACCACCTGCTCATTCATTCTTAACTGGAATTCCAAACTGCATGTGCCAAGTAATCAAAGTAGTTGAGATTTTTTGAAAACACTTTTAGCGATATGGGTTTGTTATAGATATAACATCGTTTTTATAAATGGATTTACATGATAAATATACCAATACAAGGTTTATTTTGCGAATGCTAGAATTAATTGCTTAGCATCACCAGATTTACCTTATCGACAAAAAATAACCCAATAATTTTTTTTTTTTTTTTTTTTGTTATTTTATTTTTACTTTTGCCTATAAAAGCGGCAACCAAGATAACACAAATCATATTCAGAACACGGTACGTGAGAATTCGAAACATGAAAAAGATGTGGTACAACCAAAAAATCCCGTTAAAAGTGTTGTTTTTGATTTTGTTTGTATATCAATCGAGTGCTACTAAATATACATTGTATCCCCAAAATGAGGACATCTTTTCCGAATGTAACCAACAGCCCAGTTCCGTAAAAAGTATTGACGGTCTTTTCGATTTTTCTGAAGCAACCTTTAATTATGATTCGGCATTGGTAGCAGTAACCGGGAATTTGACCTTCATCTGGGATATTCAGCCAGGTGATCGCATTGAAGTAATTTTTTTATTTTATTTGGTGTAAAGTATAACTAGATTTAATCATATTTATAAATCAATCTCTTATAAATTGTATATCAATGATCTACATAATTAATTTCAGACTAAAATTGAACTGCATCGATTCGATCGTGGTTCCTGGCTACCAACAATTGTAAACCTGAATCTTCACAGTACCTGTAATATGTTGTATGATAAGTCGCAATACTGGTACCAATCCTGGACAAAGTACGTTATTAATATCGACGAAGTCAAGGGCAAATGTTTTAATCATGGAGTATGTTTTCAAAATAAATACATACATAATTCTTATTACAATATTTGGTTAATATATCTATTTCTTACAGACCAAACTAATTCACAAGCCATTTTATGTGGATATTTCCTTTGTGATAAATGGAATGCCTTTGACTGGGCTACACAAGATTGTGGTGAAATTTACGGCATTTGACTCAAACAATGCCCCACGACCAACAAGCATTTGCATAGCAATTGTAGGGGATATTATTAGGCTGTAAATTTGTGGGGCAACAAATAACAGACTCTAAAAATAATAAACAGTTTACAGCAAAATTAATATATATTTAAATTTCATTAAATAGTGCTTATATTGAAAAATATGAAACAGTCAACTTACACAAAATTAAATTGCGCCACTCAACGAAGTTATCCTTGGACTTGTTCTTGATAATGTTGGAACGAACTTTTCGATCTGCATGGCCTGAAGATCCTCAGCGCTAAGTGTGAACTTCCGATTGCTGACTCGGCCCAAATGCATCTCACCCTCATGTCATCCAGCCGCCAATCTCAGTCATGTGAATGTTTCCGGTAACGTGTCTGTGTAGCGATGCACAAATGCCAATCTGGACATGTAGAATAACACGCTTTTCATCTCATCATGAAATCGCTTGAAATGAATCGTAATATTTGGAATTAGGTTTTCACACAATTTATGCAGTTGAATGACTACGTATTGATAAGTGTAACCGTCTTTAAAATATATATTACATTTAAAAATCCTTAACAGTATTTTATATTAAAGCTCATTTCATCGTTTACTTGAAAGCTGCTTAGGAACTGGAATCCAAATTAAATACCCCTGTATGCCGGGAGGTAACCAGCCCATTTTTACATTGAGTCTGAAGTTCGAAATATTTATGTGTTTCGTATATTTTATACAAACTATAATTCGAATACAACTTTCCCGATTTCCTTATTTAAAACACATCTTTTGACCAATTGTTTCTATTTTTCCGTCAAGGAAACTCTTAAACTGTGGGAGTCCTGCACACATGACACACACTCAACTAGTGATCCTGATAAGGAAAATATATACATTATATGTTTGAGAAGTATACTTAAATTTTTATTTTGTATTTTGTTAAATCATAAATTTATTTCGACACATTATCTGAGTGTATGGAAAATATTCAAGTTAACTTAAAGGACAAAATTCAAATAGTTTTACTTCATTTATAATATTAATAGAGATAAACTTTATTCTTAAATTATTGCCAATATACAAAGAGGATATTAGCCTCTATAATCAGGATCATTGTGTTCTTCTTCGTCATCCTCATCTTCGTCATCTTCATCTATAAAAGAAACCGATGTGTGTTAAAGTTAAAAAAAAAGGAAAAACATATATTTCCAACTTCTTACCATGATTTATGCGCTTACGCGTGTAAGCGCGCCGTGTTGCCAATGGCACCTGATCTGTTTCACCGTGCAGCAGGGAGTTGCGATAGAGGACCAACGGCTGCCACTCCTCGGCACGGCTCGACGGCATGCCTGGTGGTATGACTTTGTCAAGAAAGGCCATAATAACCTTCTTATCCTGCTTCAGCAGTTTGTAATTGAACTCATTGAGCACCTCCAGGAACAGCAGGCGTGTCGGTGCTCGGACTGGATCGTGTGGCTGCTTGTTGGCAGCAAAGTATATGCCGCCGCGATGTATAGCTGCAACTGAGTCGCGATTCTTAAGCGCATCGAAGCCAAATGTAAGGGCAAAACGTTTTGCTAACTCCTTCAGATCGATGAACTCTTGTGAACTCTTTGACACGACACCGTCGTCGCTTTGCTCCACCAGGCTCTTGAATACGGTGATTAGACCTAGCAGTAGCGTCATGGCAAAGTTGACTTTGTTGATTTCGCGAGCCTTGCCCAAAGTTGCCTTGATAATGTCACCGTACTCATTATAGCACTGAAAATAAACAATAATAATAATTATAATTATAGGATAACAAGTGCATACATTTGATATCAAATTTAATTAACGCACCTTGACATAGTACTTAAATATGCTCGCCGCGCGCATGGTGGGTATTATGTTGTAGACAATAAGTTTACAATAGCAGGCCAGAAAGTTGCGCTTTTTGTGCAACTCCTCGATGCGTGTCTCATCCTGGGCAACCACCTGCTTTAGAGAGAAAACATAATGCTGCACAAAGTTGTCCAGTATGAGATGCTCATCCATTCGCGATTTGTATTCCAAGCTACGTATATGTTCGCTCTCACTGCGTGCCAATTGATCCGAGTAGATGATAAGCAGATCACAGATGGACTGGTAGGCCTTTTTAAGAGAGTTTTATTGTAATATTAATAATATGCTTTGGAATGCACAATACATACAGCTTCTTGAATTTGTACAGTGGGTCCGTCGCGTGTGAGCTCAAAGCAGGCGGACATAAAGGTATCCAAATAGCCGCGCAGTTCGGCAACAACTGCGGCCACATTCAACGCTTCACAATCATTCTCGACATAGTAGAGGCCCCAACTAATTGAGAAGTAGCAGGCCTCTATGCAATAGGCTAGTGCCTCATTGGGCAGGCAACGTTCAACATTATCTTTGCATTGTGCCTCCTCTACGTCACGGAACAGAGATTTAAATAGATCCCACGGGTTCAGATTGTGCGACGAATACAAAATTGACAACACTTTTAGCGTTATGGTTATGTTATAGATATCATCCTCGTTTGGTGTTTCCTCGCCTGTAATTTAAAAACAGAATTAATTACTTATAGATTTAGATGTAAACCATAATTAAAATAAAATTATATACATGGCTTTAATCACATACTGAACGAAACATAAAGTTCTAATTATATAATTATAATTGCAATCTAAAAAAGGAATCAAATATTTATATATATATTTATTTTTTTTTATTAACAGCTGTCATTTAATCATAATCTTCTCTATAAAAACTACAACCAACAAAGGAGAAAGACAAACAAGGTGCGTGGAAAGCGAACAAGATGTGGTTCGAACAAATTATCCTGTTTAAAGTCTTGTTTTTGATTTTGATTGTATATCAAGCGGGAGCGACTAAATATACATTGTATCCCCAAATAGAGGACCTCTTTTCCGATTGTAACCAACAGCCAAGTTCCGTAAAAAGTATTGACAGTCTTCTTGATTTATCTGACCTTTAATTTTGATTCGGCATTGATAGCAGTAACCGGGAATTTTACCATCATCTGGGATATTCAGCCAGGTGACCGCATTGAAGTAATTTTTTATTTTATTTGGTGTAATGTATAACTATATTTAACAATATTTATAAATCAATCTCTTATAAATTGTATATCAATGAACTACGTAATTAATTTCAGACTAAATTTGAACTGCTTTGATTTGATCGTGGTTCCTGGCTACCAACAATAGTAAACCTGCATCTTCCCAATTTCTGTAATGTTTTGTATGATAAGTCGCAATACTGGTACCAATCCTGGACAAACTACGTTATTAATATCGATGAAATCAAGGACAAATGTTTTAATCCTGGAGTATGTTTTCAAAATAAATACATACATAATTCATATTACAATATTTGGTTAATATATCTATTTCTTGCAGACCAAACTGATTCACAAGCCGTTTTTCTGGACATTCCCGTTGATATAACCGCAATAACTTTGATTGGGCTACACAAGTTTGTGATAAACTTAATAATGCATTTGACTCAAACAATAATCTTCGACCAACAAACATCTGCTTTGAAATTGTAGGGGAATTTATAAGGCTGTAAACTTGTTGGTCAACAAACTATAAACTAACTAAAAAACGAACAATGCATATACAATTTGAGTCGGAGTCTGCAGCAAAAATAATTATAAATTTTTCAATTTTTTGAAGGCATCAAATAGTGCTTATATTGAACAATATAAAAAATTCAACTTACCCAAAATTAAATTGCGCCACTCAACGATGGTATCCTTGTACTTGTTAACAGCATTCTCGATAATGTTGGAGCGAGCAATGTTGCAACGTGTGTAGGTGGCGCTACCTTCGGCACAGAGACATTCTAGTGTTTTGGCGCAGGTTTCAAGCACATCCCGACCAGTGTGCATGCACATCACCTGGCTGATTTTGTCGAGCAGCGCCTGCAGGTTTCCTTCTTGTCGGTTGGTCGTATACAGATTTAGATCAAAGTACTGCGGCACGGCCAGTAAATTGGCCAATTTCTCGCTATCAGCCTGGTATTTTTCCAGCAAGGCGGGAATGTATACAATAAAATGCTCTGTCAGTTTGACCTTTTCGTCCTGTATAGCCTTAAGCTCCTTAGCGCTAAGTGTGAACTTGCGGTTGCTGGCACGGCCCACAGGCACCTCACCGGATGCTGATTGTTTGACGCTGCTGACCATGATTTCAATGAGCGTAGATTCCTGCTTGTTGTCAAGCTGCTCCTCATTGGGGCCCGGCTCCTCCAGCAATAGATCCGTCATACATTCCCAGTCGCGCACCATATCATTGCTGTCGATAAACGAGTCCACCAAATAGGCGCCGTGCTCGTGCAACTCCGATTCAATAAAGAATTGCACCAGATCCCGTATTAGCGGCGTGTTTGGAAGACGCAATTTGCCACGTTTTGTCTTTGTTTCATCCATGTCAGCGGTTAAATGGAACAATCGAACATTGAGAAACTCGGCAGCAGCCTGTGCAACACCTCGATGCGACGAGTAGACCAGCTCATACACAATTTCGCAATCCTTATCTGCCAATATCTCCGGATGGATTCTAAGAAATATGTTGTTAGTTATATATATATACATATGTTTTAAAACTTACTTTAATATACTTATAACGAGCTTGACAGCGTGAACCGACACCTCAAATTCCTTGTCCAGTGTCATGGCCACAATTCTATCCTTGAACTTTGATGTAAAAAGCTCCAGTTTACCCTTTAGTTCCTCCTTATCATAAAGCGGCAGCAATGATTGAAGACAACGTAGGCGCACTTCACCTATTTTATCGTGTAACGTCCAGCCAATATATTTGAGATAGGAATCATCTAGGAAATTTTGTGGATAATTTTCCATCCAGATTCCAATTTCAGCCATGCAAATGGCTCTAATATCCGGCAGCGTATCCCTGTAGCGATGCACAAATACCGATTTGAACATGTATGTTAACATGCTCTTTATTTCATCCATATTCTCCTCCAACTCAGAACGTTTTGTCATCAACGAGTCCAATCGATCTGAAGCGCGGCGATCGCGGGACTATACATCGTAAATAAAGAAGAAACAGATTATAATAAAATAAGTGGCTTTATTTATTTCATGAATTACAGTCAAATCAACTTACCTTGACACGTTCAGCTTCAAATTGTTTAGCTGCATTTTCAAAATTATTTGACACAAGGAGGGCGACATCCACCAAGGCAGTCATCAATTTCATGGCTGCCAGTGTTGCGGTGTGGCGAAAGGCTCGCACTTGAGAGTCGGACAAGCCCGTCAACAATGAAATTACGTTATCCATTAGAAACTGATCGTATATAATGGAATACTGGCATTGTTTAACAAGCGTTTGTACAAAATCACAAAAGTTATTCTTGAATTTCTTCCATTGCGTTCCGGTCATAATTAATGGATATTCACCACTTTCCTAAAAAACAAAAAAAACAAATTGGATGTTTTATTTTTATTGTACAATTGTTTTTGATTACCTCATCGAATTCCTCTGTCATGCGGCGAATGATTGCCGTATGATCAACAGGATATTTTATATCCTCCGATATTTTTCCCTTGCAGCCGCTGGCGTTTATAAAGAATTGCATTAATGCGACGAGCGCAGTTTCACGATTTGATTTGTATTGCTCGATCCATTGGTCAACAATGCTCTGCGTTAAAATAGAGGTTAGTTAGTTATGTATTTCTATTGTAATTGTAGCAGGTTAGATGAAAGTGGAATTAATAATTTTGCTTACAGCAATCGGATTCTTAGAGTGTCGGACAATGTAGTATAAGCTGTTCTCATCGGTGGTAATTTCGCGTTCATTATCGATGCGCTCGTGGTTAGCCTTTTCCACGGGCTCTTTGCGAGGCCGCTCAATGCGTTCTTTGCGTTCTGCTGGCGGTCGGCGCGTTTGCGGCGTTTTTCGTTTTCGTGAAACTGGCGCAAAAAACTCATCCTCGTCGTCATCGATGATTGGCGGCTTGTCGCGAACGCCACCGCGAGCACGAAGTCGCGTCATTCGTTTGGTAGGACTGTCCGCATCAGATGCGCTTTCATTTAAAGCATCACTGGAACAATTGTATGAGATTTATTAAATACGTTGTTTTCAATGTTTGCTTGCAGTCTATTTACC
Source organism: Drosophila melanosoma (assembly GCA_035042045.1). NCBI lineage: Eukaryota > Metazoa > Arthropoda > Insecta > Diptera > Drosophilidae > Drosophila > Drosophila melanosoma. The sequence goes on along the minus strand of JAWNLY010000203.1, from coordinate 251,138 downwards.
TGTGCAGTTCGTCGTACTCTGGAGCCGGAGGTGGATCATCCATACGTATGCGCTTTCCCCCGCGCCTCGCCATCATATTGTGTTTATCTGCAAAGTGGTCTCTCGAAATATGTTATTTTTTAATTTGTTTATTTGTTATCAATAAACAAATGCTTCTCTAATAAAAAGAAAAAAGTCGGAATAGCGTTGAAGAAAAACAACATCTAGGGATGGGAGCAAAACAGTTTCGCCGTCACTATTTCATATCGATAGCGACAAGAAAATGTAGAGTAGATTATTTATGCACTCATTTCATACTCTTCCAGAGCGCTGGTAACTTAATTTGTTTCAAACATACTATAAAATGACAGATGCTTAATGCTAATAAGAACATATACTTTATCATCAGCTCAGAATATGTTACAACCATCACCACAAAATTTTCATTTTTCTGAAAAGGGTAAACAATACAAACCTTGGGATGAGCGCGAAAAACTATCGCATCGATTTTTCTATCGATAGCTAAAGAAACAGAGGCAGCGTCTGTTTTGGTTTTGAGCACATTAAGAACAAACAAATAATAATTAAAATTAATAAACATGACTGATTTTGGTGGCGACTCGGGTGGACGACTAAAAGGTGTGACAATTGTGAAGCCAATTGTCTATGGAAACAAGGCACGCTCATTTGGCAAGAAGCGGGAAGAGGATGGCCACACGCACCAATGGCAGGTTTATCTGAAGCCCTACCATGATGAAGATATGTCGATTTACGTGAAGAAGGTACACTTTAAGCTGCACGAGAGCTATGCGAATCCTAATCGCATTGTGATTAAGCCACCCTACGAAGTCACAGAGACTGGCTGGGGCGAATTTGAGGTTGTCATTAAGATCTACTTTAATGATCCCTCCGAACGCCCAGTGACTTGCTATCACATTTTAAAACTATTCCAATCGCCCGTTGTGGATGGTGAGCTGACCTCCTCGACAACGATGGACACAAAAAAGGGCCTGGTATCTGAAGCATACGAAGAAATTGTTTTCCAGGAGCCAACTCAAATCATGCAGAATTATCTACTGCTTTCGGAACAAAGTGCTAATGGCTTACTTAATCATGACACCGATTGTAAATCCACATATTATTACATTATAATATTTCGATATCTAACACTTTTCTTATACATTGCAGTTGAGGAGAAAAAGAGCAAAACACTGGACAATATTGTCAATGTAAAGCAAAAGGTCAAGGGAGAGATTGTGACCCTAAAGGATAAGCTGAAACTCGCGCGTGAAACTATTGTTAAATTTAAGGCAGAGCTGGCGAAAGTACAAAAGCCACCAGTCTAATACGCTATACATTTAAATTCGTTTTTTAAGAACATAAAATATATTTAACTTTACTAAAGTAAGTTATGTAAAAATCTCTTTTAACTAAAAATAAATCACTTCAAAAGAAATATTCCATTTTTTTATTGATAACTGTTGATTAAAATAATTAATTTAAGTTTATTTAATTTGTAATATGAAACGAATGATAATGTTGCAGTTTTAAAAGTTACAACAATTATGTTCTGTACAGCACAGAAAGTAAACGCACACAAATAACTCCACCTGGGTCTGCTATTTTCACATATAAACCGAGCGTATGTCGCACACACATTCACATGCTCAACGAACCATTGAACCAGTCGAAAGATTTCGAGCTGAGCGTGAACCAGTACACTTGAGCTGGCGTTCCAGTCGAGTATCGCAGCATCAAATGACTGCATTGATGACAAAAAATAAAATGATGATATGTACAACATAAGTGTATGTGCACCAAAAAAGAATTAAAAACGTGACTCAATTCCTTTCATGCAATTGGCAAGTTTATAATGAGTGAATATTAAATAACTAAGAAAAGCAAAGGAAAGCAGCGTCAATCTGTGCGCAAGCGCAAATGCAAAGAGCCTTTTAAAGAAGAGAAAAACGAAACGAAACAGTACGCAACAGGTAAACAGCAGGTAAGCATGCAAGAGCGAGGACAGTTAAAAATACAACAAAAGTCTGCTGCCAAGTGATACTCAGCGTAGTACTATAATAATATTTAAAACTTTTTAGTATTATTATATTAAAGGCGAATGTCAAAATTATTCAAACCAATGCATAATATTTTTATAAGAACCGCAAAAAATTCCAGAAAGATACACGAAAATAAGACTAACAAAATATTATTCTTTGCAAAAGTAATGCAGAAGTTAATATTTCCCTTTGTCAAAATAAACTTTATATATATTTAAGTGTTAATTTATAAAGGCTTACACATTTGGCGTTGCAATCATTAATTCTTGCACCCTTTCTTAATTTACAGCATCAGCGTCCCACAAAATGTCTCTGACGCGGTTCAGTATGTGCTTGCTGCTGACGTTGTTGCTTGCAGCAATTCCGGTTTATTTGGCGTCGCCAGACCCAGGCGTGCGAATACTGCGATCGCCCGAGTCGACAGTGGCGCCACCTGGCGACGAAGTGGTTTTCGTATGCGAGACCAGTTTGCCGCCGGAGCACTTCGAGTGGGGTTACACTTCGAGTCGCGCCCGCTTTAGATATCTAAAATCGGGCAGTCATAATATAAGCATCAGCCACGACAATGATATATCCAAGCTGCGCGTCGTTGTGCGTCCCGAAACACTGGGCGAATATCGTTGTGTCGCCTGGTTTGGACCTCTGGCTGTCACTTCGACCACGGCTCGCCTCGAGTTGGCCAGCTTGAGCGGCGGCGACGACGAAGGATTCAAAAGCAATCAAGCACATTGGCGCGTTGCAGCTGGCAATACTGTTCAGTGGCATTGCGGCCACATCGAATCGAATCCAGCGCCAAGCTGGAGCTTTTATTACAATGATATTGAGTTGCCGGCAGCATCTACGCTAAGTGACTCGAATGGTACGCTGCTCCTGTCCAATGTCTCCGTGGCGAGCAGCGGAAGTTATAGATGTATCGCCACCAATACAGCTTCGGGAGTACCTTTGGCGTTGCCCAGCCGATTGGAATTACAGGTGTCCGCGGATGGAATGGCAGCGACAGCCCCTCATCTCCTTGATGGACAACAGGTGCGCACCAAAGTCGCCAATGCTGGTGAATCTGTGCTGTTGTTGTGTCCCGGTGTGGCCAATCCATCGCCGACAGCTATCTGGAGCAGTCCCAATGTGCCCGGCGCTATTAAAAATAATCGCACATTTGTCCTGCCATATGGTCTGCAAATAAATGAACTGCAGCCGCTGGATGGTGGCACCTATATATGTTATCTGGACAATGGCATACGGCCAGCATTGAAGCACTCCATACAGCTGCTGGTGCAGCAGGCGCCTCGAATTGTGCTCGCTCCCAGCGCCAATCTTACCAATGAAGGTGAAGCTATGCAATTGGATTGTGTTGCCACTGGTATACCCGAGCCAGAAATTTACTGGCTGCTCAATGGTAACAATAGCGACAACGATAGCAAAGCGGATCAGCGTTCAAATGGTGTATTAATCCTGCACAGTGTCCAGAAGCGACATGCTGGCTATGTGCAATGCTTTGCACGGAATAGTCTCGGCGAGGACAGTGCTGGCACCATCCTCCAAGTTAATCCCACACAAATACAAACTGGTGAGGGTGGCACCACGGGTGGAGGTGGGGGCAGTCGGGCATTTGGTCGACCTCAACACGGCCGCAAGCAGAAGCAACAGACACAAATGGTGCCACCATCGGCTCCGAATGTCACCCGTCTGTCCGATGAATCTGTGATGCTGCGTTGGCATGTGGTGCCCAACGAGGGCTTACCCATTAAGTTCTTCAAGGTGCAGTACAGAATGCTAACAGATACGGGCAAGAGTTGGCAGACAACGAACGAGAATATTCCATATGGCAAGCAGCGCAACGATGACGGAGCGGGTAAGCATGCACCTTAACTACCGTTTTGCATCTTGCGTCGTTCGAAATTAACGATTACTGTTTGCAGTTAGGAACTTTACGTCATCGGTGACGGGTCTGCGACCGGATCGCAGATATCGTTTTCGTATCATGGCCGTCTATTCGAACAACGATAACAAGGAGAGCAACACATCCGGCAAGTTCTTTTTGCAGCGTGGCGCAACGCTGGCACCCTTGGCTGTGCCGTCGCTGGTAGACATTGAGGAGTACTCGCAGACGGCTGTCGTCCTCCACTGGGATCTGACCAGTGATGCCGATGAGGACTTAATATCTGGCTACTATGCTTATTATCGTCCGTCTGCATCGGCTGGGGAGTATCTGAAGGCCACTATAGATGGGGCCAAGTCGCGTAGCTTCCAAATCTCTGCCCTTGAGCCGGGCACCATTTACGAATTTAAACTGCAATCATTTAGCGCCGTTGCCGCCTCCGAATTTAGTGCCCTCAAGCAGGGACGGACACAGCGTCCGAGAGCGAGCACAACAGCAGAGCCGGCGGTGCATGCAATGGACACGACCACGCCCATTCACAATGAAACTTTTAACTTGAATCCGCTGCTCACCGGAACAATTGGCGGTGGTGCGTTACTGGTGTTGCTCGTGATCAGCGCCTGTTTATGTCTGTGCCGCCGACGCAGCTCTCGCGGCAACAATCAACAAAACAAACCACGATTAGCCGAACTTCGCGAGGACTTTGTGCCGTTAAACACTTGTTCGCCGAATAAGCCACGTACGCGACATCTGCATATTACGTTAAATCCACTGGCGCAACAGCAGCAGCAGCAGCAACAACAGCAGCAACAGCAGCAACAGCAGCAGCAGCACCAGCAGCACGAGGAGAAGGACACACAGGACAATGATATGAGCTTCTTTCAGCGTCCGCCCGTTGTGTACGATGCCGAAGCGTTGGGCTTTAACGGAATCGCACGCATGTCATCCTCTTCGCTGCGACGCTCACAGCGCACGCTGGAACGTGCCGCTGCTGCTAGCGGTGGCGCCGGCTCCGGAACCAACAATAACAATCTAAATCAGCAAATAGATGGATCCACCGCAGATAGTCCTCGTTTGCAGGCCTCGAATAAACCAGGCCGTGTAATACTCAAACGCGCCCGCTTGTCCAGCCGCTCGGAGAATCTTTCCTCGGGCAGCCTAAATAGCGTTGGCGTATAAACTCGTGATCTTTAGTCTATGTTCATATGTATAGATTCATTTATAACTTGATGTATGCTTTTCCTCTACCTCTGTTATTTAACTTTTAAAACTCGAATGACAATTACTTAAACCGTATGTACTTAAATATTAGTTTCTAAGTACTTAATAAGGTTTCTACTCTTTAGTTTATATGTTTTACATATATTTATGTGGAGTTTAGTTAACACTGAAATGCATTTTATTAGTGTTAACACTTAACATAGTTAGTCTTCCATTTTCTGATATAAGTTGAAATTTTGTACTGATAGCTTCATAGTTTTGTAAAAAAAATATAAAATAAAATTTGCTGAGTTTTCGGAAAAATCTAGCTGTTACAGGGTCGTGACTCATCTATTAATGCTGTTTAAAAGTATATTTGCTTGGAGATGCCTATACAAAACTCTCACATAGCCTTTTACCCATTTAACATTTCCCAATTTAAGAACACATAAAAAAAAAATTTGAATTTTTAAATTGTGTTTATAAACAAAATTCAGTTTTTGCGAACATTTGAAATAAAAAAAAAATCGATAACCATTTTTTAGTGGTCGTCCGATAGCATGAAATACATGTCTGCTTGAAAAACGTTGGCAACCTTGTCAGCTGTCAGTTGTCAAACCACCTATAATAATTGGGTCGCACCAAAATTTCTAATAGAAACTTAATTTGGTGGTTTTTGTTTGTTTGTAAAATTTAAATGATTGGCAAAAGGTGCAAGGCCCAACAATAATTAATAATTCACAACCTATACACGTAAATTAATGCACACTAATGAGTTTAAGGCAAGCTAAAGTTGTCTATTGTTTCAGATAGCGCAGCCTGGTGCAAACAAAAGGAATTGGAGTATTAAGGCGAGAGAGAGACGGGCAGGTGGAACGGCAACATGTCGAACCTATCAATGGGACAAATGATAATGGATGCACAGCGGATGGCCAGTCGCGTCAAGGATTTGGATGCACTTGGCACCGCACTGCTGGAGGAGGCGGAGACCAATAATCGGCTGGTGGAGAGTTTGCGGCAATACCAGGACGATATTGAGTCACTGAATCGCATCTCGAATAACAAAACAAATGTGGACATGGTGAATCGTATACAGCAACAGAACGTGAACAGCTCCGAAATACTAAAAGAGAATCGCGAGCTCAAAATCTGTATAGAGGACTATGAACGCGCAATGGAACTGATGATGCAGAAGTACCGTGAACACACAGTAACCAAGGTGCTGGACAGTAAATTCAATTTTAAGGAGCTGTACAACGAACGCCTGTGGCAGGTGATACGCGAGCAACGCGACAAAATCAACGAAATGGCAGCAGTTATGCATCGGGCGGCTACTGCGGACGATGAAAATGTGCAGCGGGAACTGCAGACAATAACACAGCTCCGCATGGAGAACGAAACGCTACGTGAACTGCTACAGATCTCCAAGCAGTTTGGATCTGCGCAACGGCCGATACGCGAGGGTGATCATTTGCTTGAGGAGAAGGCGGTGCAGACTGACAATCAGGCTGATGACTCAGCGGATGATCTGTCCATCTCGGGTGCTTCGGTGGAAAACATGAACAACAATTCAGTCATTCAGATGTACAGCAGCCCCGAGCTGCCCTGCAATAATTCAGCTAACAGTGCGCTCAGCGTTGCGCAGCTGGCCAACACAGTTGGAGATGCTGCCGCAGTCGTCGCTGCTACTGTGGACGCTGTGGAAAACACAATCGCCAATGAAAACAACAATGGTCCTGCTGCACATAGCACGCCGGAAAGTGGCAAGGCGACCGTAACGGCGGTGACGTCAGTGGGGTCGGCGGCGGTGACGGCGACAAACGACTTGGACGAGGAGCACACACTTCCCATTGTGGGTGCAGTCGGTGTGGGTGGCAATGCAACATGATCGGTGCTGATAGAGCAATGTTTAGATTGCATTGTCATTGTCATTGTCGTCATCGCCAGTCAATCATTGTTAATTTGTATTTGCTTAAGAGCACCTCTTTGATTTCCGGCGCAATGCATTCATCTTAATAACAACATACACACACTTTTCAACACATATACATCCACCCACTAACATTCATATATACACACATACATTATATGATTACTCTGCATTAGTTCATAGCGACTAATAATCTCTAAGTAATTTATACATACCACATTCAAATATAATGTCTACGTAGAGCAACTGAACGAGCGCTCATCAAAATCTAAAACACACTCACACTTTGTAATCCATGTTGTACTCTGTCGACTTATGATTTCTTAATAAATACCATAATAGAAACTTTTGAAATCATTATATTCATCTAAGATATTCGTCGATGTCACCGTATATTGTGAAGATTGTTAAGCAGGAAAAGAATGTTCAATTGTAGTAGTTACTAAAAATAACAAATTAAATTATTTAGCAGTGTCTCGCAAATACAATTTTTTATCCAAAAAGATTTAAATATTTATACTATTGTTAAAAGGCAATGGAAAAATGTTTAAGACATGCAATCTTCAATTGTTCAACTAATTGTTTATATATATTATTATTAAATTAGTAAATATAAATACTAATAATCTTCCCGTGCACCACAGGGTACCATTTACAGACTGATCTCTTTTGAAGTCTGTTGATTGCAAGAAAATTCCGAAAGAGAGGCAGGCAGAGAGAGAAAGAGAAAGAGTTTCTCTTCAGAGAGGAAATGTGTACGGTAGAATATTTGGTATTCCCTGTGGCTAGCTTGAGCTTTTTGAATTTATTTAAATTTAGTTTCTTGTCGTTTTTCAAAAAGATCACAACGTAAAATACGAGGATTCGCGACAGCCCGGAAAACGGTGCAATTGGTGCGAAAGAGATGCAGCGATCTGTATAAGTATATTTCGAGTGCTCAAGCGATCGATGTTATATCAAAAACGAAAAAGAAAATACCATACATATATATTTATGTATAAGTGCATATGTGAAAATTCATCTTTGGAAAAGTTGTTCGCCGTGAATTTATCATATTTGTAATAGAAAAGTAAACAAATACTTTATATTCTTTTTGGCAATCATTAAAAGATAAGTTAAAAAGATTGCATTTGAAATCTATAAATGGGATATATTGAAAGTGTGCTGCCATATACGAAAGATATGTTCTATTTTTAAAACACAGCTAATTTTTCAGCCGTAAAATTTAAATAAAGTGAATATTCCAAAATGGAATCAAGCACTTAACGTGAAATTAAAAAAATCTTTACAAAAAATAAGAAAATAAATCTAAAAAATTTAAAAAAACACAAAGTATCTATATAGCAAGTGAATAAATAAATAAATATACATTTTTTGAATACCATATGTGCAAATTAAAGGAAATCAAGAAGCTGAAACTGCTAACTGATCAGGGCGCATAGATAAACGGTTACGCAATTAACCGTTTGGTAAATGAAAAGTTTCGCACAGTTTGCGGTCATCTCACAGGTCCGGAGCAGATGCAGCAGCTGTGCCGTGGCCCCATTCCCACTTGCCCAGCTTTAAATTCATTTAAATGCAGAATCTTTTTGCTGTAAGTAAAATGTTCTAAATTTGCAACCGTTCGCGACAACCAATTTTTTATATATATATATATATATATATACACATATACACTATATATATGTATATAGTATATACTTAGGTTAAAAACGTTTGTAATTATTTTTAACGTGCTAGGGATTTGCAATGTGGCGCCCCTTACAAAAGAGATTTATCCCAGGGTGCACTCTCGCAGTATTCTATAGAAGAGAATTCAATAAGTTATATCTCTGAAGTGCTCTCTTTTGAGTGATCTTATTTTATCACTCAATTCTTCAACGGTAGCGTTTTTCTTGATTCTTCGAATTGCCGGAAAACATGCGCAAACTTTACGTTTGTTGCATGCGCGATTTCCACCTGTGAAGAGCGCAAGGTTTCTCTTCACTACTCTCACTCCCGTCTCTCTTACGTCCTCTCAGATATCTAAAAATATATAAAAGTGTAAACATTTGTTATTGTTTATATTTACGAACAAACTCATGCTAATCTATATAAACAGTGTAGCAAGTCCATCTCGATTATATCAGGTGTGCTTAGAATGAAGGCGTTTCAAAATATATTTTGTGTAGCTCATAAATTTCAATTTATTTTTCAATTATGTATTTCAAAATTTATTTTTCCTGAACTTTTAAGTTAATAATATCGCTAATGAATTTCTGATTTTGTGCTTATGCAAATTTGTTTATAATATTTACGTATATATATATATATATTTTTTTTTTTTAATAAATTGTTTATTATTAGTTTTGTATAAGATTTTGTAGGTTTCGTTTCAACTTTTGCCTCACGAGCAAACTTTTTCTGTAATAAATTTCAGTAAATATATTTCTCTTGTGCAAATTTGTGTACAGTATTTACTTTTCTAGTCTTTGAGTCTTTGTTTATAAAAAATATATTTTTCATCTTCCTGGAAGATTTTTTTATTAGCGTATAAATTGTAATTAACGATCAATTAGAGATTAAAAATTTTTCAGGGTCACTGATCCATGTCAAAATAAAATTAAATAAATGGAATAAATCGTTTAAGATCGATTGTGAAAAAAGAATTTTTGATGAGTTTACAGAATAAAGGAACAACCAATACATGAGAGGATGCCAATGTTCTACATTTTACGTACAACATTCTTTAGCTTACTTGGCTCACTGCCAAAATTCCACTTAGTTGTTTAAAATGAAAACGTTCGAATTTAGTTGGTGGCCTGCATATTAAAGTGTCCACTGCAAACAGAAGGTGCATCGATGCTTAGATTAAGAAACAAGTTGAATGTTGGGCAAAGGGCGAAAATAATTGGGAAAAACCTAAATCTAAAAAATACTGAGAGCAAAATATGTTAAGGGCATTATTTTCTGTACTGCAATCCATGTGAAAGTAATTACAAAAAAATAACAAATTTATTTGAAATTTATACACATAAAATTTAAATGTTAAGTAACGTGATAATTTATATTCTACATTTAGTCAACTTAAATATAAAATACATAAAATAACAATTTTAAGTAATTTGATAATCAATATACTACATTCCATGTAGATGAATTTTTAGACATTAATTTCCGGCTCTTCAAAATATACTATAGAGAAATCTGTTTGCATAATTTACAGAAAAGGCAAAGCTGACAATTTATATAAAGTCAGATGCATCATCTGTACCCATCGCTGAAAGGCGATCAGCTCTGCCCACTTGGGTTTCATCCTCAGACGCGTTATCCGACAAGATGTAAGCGCTGTTTTCGTGATTACAAGGAACATGGAGCACGAAGAGGTGGTGACGAGGTGGCCGCCTCCTCTCCAAATCTTTCAGATGCCCAAAATGCCCGGTGAGTAAAAACATCGATATATATGTAGAACAGTATTTAACTAATTTTAATGGTCCACAGGCCCACATCGCGTACATGGACATCCACAACGAATTTATCAAGTTTAAACACAAACAACAGTAATGACATAGGTATGATCCACTGGCTATATATATTTACTTATAACTCTCGTTGAGTAGAAGTTAAATACGCTATAGTTAGATTTTGAAAAGTTATTTTATTTGGTATTAACTGTTAATTATAGTAGCCTGAAATGGGTATTACACATTTGGAATGCTCTTATTTATGACTAGAGTGTAGTTCTGCTAAATAAGATTGCGATTTAATAGTGTTTTGTATTTATTCGCAATTTGATAACATTAGTTCGCTTTTTGTTTTAGAAATAATGGTATTTTGCACTAAAATAATTTAATGTTTCATGTTATTTAGTTTATTGATCATTGTTTAAGACAATTTGAAAGTAAATTGTGGTAGGAATTTTTGATTTTATAAAAGATTTTCTATCACATGTTTGTATGAGCTCAAACTTTATTCATATAAGTACTTCGATGAGAAATTGATTCAATATGTTTTTGATGTCAATCTTCTGATACACCAAAACCAGTTATTCAAACTTACAAAGATTGATTGTTTTTTATTTCACTTAATCACATACGGTTAGCATTCTATAGGATGCCTCAACAACTGAGAAGTGATTCAAGAATTTATAAACATGCAGAAAATATTGAAATTCACATTGACTCCTAAAGTAATTGTCTGCTGTAGGCGGAGACTCATGTCGGCAAACTGGTTTAAAGAGAAATTAAAATAATTCGGCTTAAACCATAGATTTTCACTTAACAGATCAGCCTGTTACTTTTTGTTAGAATTCGGTAATAAACGTTCAAGTTTATGTATAAAATAATATTTAAATGAATTTTAAACATATTATTTTGCACAGCTGCAATTTTTATATTTTTCTCTGATTCTTTTAATAAATATAACTGCAAGGGTATTAAATCTTCGGCATGCCGGAGATATTCATACATAACTCTTGTTCTTTCTCGTTTTTCTCTATGTATCTCTCACGATTTGTAACGGTATTTTGCACCAACTCCACTGTATCGTGTGCTGGTATCACTCTCTCTCTCCCTCTCTCTCTCTCTGTTTCTCTCTATCTATCTCTGTCTTTTTCTATCATGCTCTGTCTCACTGTCAACACTAATCTGCATAAACCGTTAACATGGTGTGTTCTATGCTGTTGCTATTGCTGTTTCGCTGACGTAATCCGTTTTTACCGCACTGTTTCGTAACAAACATCTAACGGCACATTTGGTTGGTCAACGCTTATTCATTTGACACGGGCTTGTGGACACTGCCTAAAATCGCCGAATAAACGCACCAAAACTGTGATTGCGATCGTGATTGTGACCCAACACAATGTTGTTGTTGTTGTTGTTGTTAACGGTCAATGCGCTGCTAACATTTGCATTTGCTGCCCTTGACGCACTTACTCAACCCAGTTGTACACTTCAATGTAGAGCTGAAGAAGCGTCCGCAGTCCTGGGCCTCAACACCGGACGTTGATGAGGCACCGCTTGCAGCGGGACGCTCATCCGCCGCGTCCTCAGCGGCAGCAAAGCCCGCCACACCCTTACGTCCACAAGACGATCACAATGTGGCGGTCACTCTGAAGCTACCTGTGCCGCCACGACGCCACACAACCGCCTTGGACATCAATGAGGTGAAATCTTTTGTCAAAACTGAACAGATTTTTTGGTAAATGTAATAAATTTCTAGGAGCCAAATCAATACTAGAAAGGGATTTACTCCTAGAATAATATTGCACTTACCAAACAAATCACACTTTGAGTCTTAATGTTCAAGTGTTATATGAATCTTTCAGGTGGAACAAACACTCACGCAGGACCGAGTCACATCCTCCCCCAGTAAAACTTCAAGTATTCCAGATGAACTAGTCATCCTATCGACAGACAGTCTTGCCGAGCGTGTGCGCAAAATGAATCTGCTAAAGAAACATCGGAGCCTTAACTCAAGGGAAAACAGCCGAGAACGCTCCATGCCACGCAAGGATGAGTAAGTGCCGCCAAAGATTAAAGTCTCAGTGTTAAAGCCAATTATCTTGCAGGGAAAGCGAGGCCACATTATCCCCACCGGATCGACCGGAAAGGAGCAAATCTGGCTCATCGCTCAACCAGCAGACGGAACTCAAACGCGCCTCCCTGCCACCCAAGAAAGTGGCTGCTGTGACAACTATAGCCAATGCCACGACAACCGCAACGACCGCAGCCACAAGCAAATCAACTGCTCCAATTCCAACAGAAGTCAAAGTCTCCTCAACATCCAGCAACAGCTCGAGCAGTTCTCGTCGCAAGGAAGTGGAAGCCAGCAATGGCAAGGATATCAAAAGACAAACTTTACCAGCTGCAGCTCCAGCAACAACAACAGTTACGGTCGGTGCAAGTGCATTAAAGGAACAAATGGCAACACTGCGCACCGATCTGGAGGCAATGAAGACGCGGGCTGAGCGGGCCGAGCGTGAGAAGAGCGATATTCTGTTGCGAAGATTGGCATCGATGGACACCTCCTCGAATCGCACGGCTGCCTCGGAGGCGCTGAATCTGCAGCAAAAACTGAATGACATGAAGGATCAGCTGGATCGGGTGTCGGAAGACAAGCGCAAACTGAATCTGCGCATGAAGGAGCTGGAGCACAAGGATAGCTCGTCCGAGCTGAAGCGTAAGCTGCAGGCCGCCGAGCAAATCTGCGAGGAGCTGATGGAGGAGAATCAAACGGCCAAAAAGGAGATACTCAATTTGCAGGCAGAAATGGATGAGGTACAGGACACGTTCCGCGATGACGAGGTTAAGGCCAAAACGAATCTGCAAAAGGATCTCGAAAAGTCAACCAAAAACTGTCGCATCCTCAGCTTCAAGCTGAAGAAGAGCGAGCGCAAAATTGAAACGCTCGAGCAGGAAAGACAAAGCACCTACAATGCCGAGTTAAGTGCCAAGGTCAAAAAATTGGAGGAGGAGCTGCGCTTCTCCAGCGAGCTAACACGCAAGCTGCAAGTGAGTCCACTTATTAACTTCAGATTAGTTTATCTAATGTAATAATTAAAAAATAAATAAATAATAAAAATATTGTAATTAATTAAATTCTGTCCTGCAGATTGAGGCTGATGAGCTGCGTAATCCGGGCAAAAAGAAGGCACCTATGTTGGGTACACTGGGCAAATCGACGTCAGCGGATGCAAAAATCACGAGAGAGTCCCTAACGCGTGGCGGCTCCCAAGAGGATCCGCAGCACTTGCAGCGCGAGCTGCAGGACTCCATTGAGCGCGAGACTGACCTGAAGGATCAACTGAAATTCGCCGAGGAAGAAGTAAGTTTATAGAGAATAAAAAAAACAATTAAAATGATTTTAATTAGTTGCCAACCTTTGCGGAAAGTGTCGTCAGCTTAAGGCGTTGAGGGCATCTAGAAATCCCGCTCAACTGAATCGTGGCACCCAAACCGGTGATATGCTGGCGATTCCTTTAGCGTTTCCGCGTGCCACACAAACGCCGCAAATAGTTCAAACTGATGCCGCCACCAATACAACATCCAATCTCGAAACGCTGTCGGGGCACACACAAGTCGAGTCGTGTGAAAATGCCACACAGACCAACCTCGAGCTGAGCGCAAGAAATGTTTCCGTTGAGCGCGAAAATTCACCGTTTGTGTCACTCTTTGCACCCAGAACAGCAGCCAGGGTTATGAATTCGTCCTCTTTGCTTTTTCCAAGCGCCATGTCTCATGTGCTTTTGGCAGGAGCTAGTGCAGGTACCCAGCACAACTCTATCTCCCTCAGATCATACCAGCAATGGCCACAGAAGTGTTTAGCTGAAATAAAATGCAGTTGAAATGCAGTTGAAAATAGTTAAATTCTTAATTTTTTAATATCAGTTTAAATATAAATTTGTAGTTTTAAAAAAAGACGTTACTTTATTACAGTTCTTTGGTTATATTAAATCTTAAAAACTTGTTCAAATATGTGATAAAATTTCTGGTATTATAATAGTAGGTTGCGTCTGAGCAGGGATTGAGATGTATTCCAAACAGAAAAGAGATTAAAGACAACATAATTTGAATATATATATTTTATAATGATATATATACACTTTTATTTGTATAGGATTTTGTAGTCTTACTTCTGTTAAGGTCTTTGCTGGTTTGGGTCTATTTTTACATGTAGTGCAGTTTAAATAATTAATTCACACTGTTCGTGTCTAATTGTAAAAATGTTTTACTTGATTTCTTGTTGTTATTCAATGCTAACCCTGTAGATGATTAGCGTTATTGTCCAGCAGCTTTACTTGGCACATAACACAGGGCCCAGTTTTTATCCTCGAATACGAATTTTAGAAATGGTTTTAATTGTATTGAGAATTGCATATTTAATATATCGCAAATGTATGTTTTACATTTCAGGCTGAACATTTGAGGAAAAAGGTGACTCGATTCGAGGATGAAAATGAGTCTTTGATGATGCAGTTGAAAAAAATGGCAACGCGCTCAAGAAGTACGATTAAAATCGTTTTTAAAGTAAACCCATGACAAAAAACTATACGATTTGAGAGACATATTATTAATACTTATACATTTTTTTTTTTACCATTTACTAATATCACATAAATAAAGCATTGATGCGATTTAAATGGGATTACGACTAAATTTTAGTTTAGAGAAATGTTTAAAGAACTTACAGATTTAAATTGGTTTTATTTAAATTCTGGTTAAATCCCATTTAAATCTAATCCTGCATATGGTATTACAGTGATCGCCCGGAAATTAAAACATTCAGAGATTAGACTTGTCCAGAAAATAATTGATTTTTATATTCGACTTTTTTTATTATAAGTTTTGTGAAAGTTCTTTGAAAGTTAATTGGATAAATCACAGAAAGCTGTATTTTTTATCATAAAACGTTATTTTTTTTTTATTGACTTGTAGATATCTTGAAAAGAATAGTTTTATTTTGCGAGCGATCACTGTAAGAATCAAAAATATTATCTTTCAAACTAACGGTATTTCTCATGCGCTTACTAATGGAATGAATGGAATTTAAATATAAATTGCCATTTTTTGCGGCTGCTCATGAATTGTGACAGATTAAATCAACATTGCCACTAAACATTGTAACTAATAAAAATGCTTGAAGACCTGGCATGCTATTATGTAACACCAATGTTCAATCTTTATCGATATGTTGCTAATCCTTTGAATCTTTAGCAGCTCGCAAACTGAGTCCTGCGCCGCATCCACATCGATTGGCGCCCGAGGTGCATGCGGATCGCGATGAGGGCATCTCCGACGAGGATGATCCCGCCGAGCTGCGCATTCTACTCGAACTCAATGAGCAGGAGGCTTCTATAATGCGCCTTAAAGTTGAGGAGCTGGAGAAGGAGAATGCCGAGTCCAAGAAATATGTGCGCGAATTGCAAGCGAAACTGCGTCAGGATAACAGCAATGGAAGCAAGAGTTCACTGCTAAGTTTCGGCAGCTCCTCCAGCGTCGCTGAGAAGAAACTAAAGACGCTTAACGATGAGATGACTCAGATGCGCAAGAGCCTGCAGGATAAGGAGCAAGGCTTGGACACAATGCGGTCGCAGATCGCCAAGCTGACAACGCTGGAGACCGAAAACGACAAACTGGCCAAGGAGAATAAACGCCTGCAGCTGGGAACGCTACGCAGGTCAAGCTCCACCGAAAAGAATGGTGACTCAGAGCTGCCCAGGCTGAAGGACGCACTGGCGCAGGCACAAAAGGAACGCGATGAACTAACGGCTCGGGTGAAGCGAATGCAAGTGGAGGCGGAGGGCAAGTTGCCAGCTCGGACACCGAAACGGGTCAACGATCTGACGCCAAAGAGTCACCTAAAGAAGTGGGTCGAGGAGCTGGAGGATGAGATCAGTGAAATGCGTGTGCAGCTAGGCACCAGTGGTGTCAATCAACTGAAGGCGCTGCAGTCCTCGAAGGACTCCCTCGAAGAGGAGCTGCAGAAGTGTAAGCAAAAGCTGTCGCTGGCCGAGGGAGACATGCAGCGTTTGAAGCTGCTCAATGGCAGCAGCATCAAGACCAAGGAGCTGGAACAGAAGCTCAAGTCTAGCGATGAGGATGCCAAGAAGCTAAATACAAAACTTAAGGATCTGGAGGATAAGCTGAAGAAACAGGAAAGCCAACTGAAGCTGACCGAATCGAGCAAATCAACACTGGAGACGCAATCCAAACGGGATAAGGAAAAATTCATCAGTTTGGAGAAGGACCTTGAAAAGCAAAACAAAGAGCGCGAAAAACTGGAATCAAAGATCAGTCAATTGGATGGTGAACTCCTAGGTGCCAAAAAGTCTGCAGAGAAAACCAAAACATCGCTTGAGAAGGACATCAAAGAACTGAAGGCAAAATCCAGCAAATCGGACAGCAAACAGGTGCAGGAACTGAAAAAACAGCTGGAGGATGCACAAACCACGCTTAGCGGTGAACAGACGCGTTATGAGGATTTGAACACCCATTGGGAGAAACTGTCCGAAGAGACGATCCTTATGCGTGCCCAGCTGACAACGGAGAAGCAAAGCTTGCAAGCCGAGGTGAATGCCTGCAGATATAAACTTGCGGATATGGACACTATACGGATTGAGCGTACCGATTTGGCACGCCGGTTGAACGAGGCGCAGAAGAAGATTAAGGAGCTGGAGGTGAAGACACTGAAGACGGGCGGCAGCAGCGAACACGAGCGCAACATGCTGAAGAACAAGCTGGCGGAGAAGGAGCACGAATATGAGCGACTGCGGCGGGAGAATGAAATGAATATCGATCTGGTGTTCCAGCTGCGCAAGGATAACGATGATCTGAACAGCAAACTGAGCGATTTCAATCGCATCGAACAGGCCCAAACATCCCTCAATGGACACGGCGCCAGACGCGAGGCGGAAATCAAGGAGCTGAAGACACAGTGAGTAGTGAAGCTTAGTCAGGTTGTGGAGAACTTACAGGATATGAAAATTATATTAAATATTATCGTCAAGAAAAAAAATAAAAATTTTGAGCATTTGAAATAAATTCGAACTCGTAGAAAATATATATAAATATATATTTAAAAAAAAGGACGATTCATAACTGAATTATGCTTATTCCTAAGTGTCACATATTAATCCTTATAAGAAAGGATTAACTATCAATTCACTCTTCCCAAATTTGATATCTAATTGCAGATTGCAAGCCTCTGAACTGCAGCTAAAATCCGAAGTGGCCTCCACGCGTCTGCGCTATGAGCAGCAGGTGAAGAATCTCAGTGGAGAACTGACCTCCATGCAGGTAAGAGAAAAAAATGATATATGATTAAATCAGTGCATATATATAAATCGAAATATTAATATTGCAGCGACAATGTGAACGCTTCAAGAAAGACAGAGATGCCTTCAAGCAGATGCTCGAGGTGGCGCAGAAGAAGATTGGTGATCTCAAGGCGAACAATACGGGACGTCAAAGTCGCAGTTCCATGCACAGCAGCGATGATGATGACAAGAGCAAGATTGCATATCTGGAGCAGCAGGTAAACAGCTAAGAGTTTCATATTGTATTAAGAACTTAATTTAATAATTATATGCTTAAAATAATATTACTAAAAAAAACTTCGAAACGATTCATAAAAATAAACAAAAAAATTATTCAAAAATTTGTATAATCATAATTTTATTTATACTCACTGTTCAGATTGGTCATCTTGAGGATCAGCTGGTTGAATCCCGTCTGGAGTCTAGCAAAACCAAAACGGAACTTGTCTCCGAGCGCAGCGCGAATGAGATCAAAATATCCGAGATGCAATCAAAATTAAATGAATTCGAGGAGGAACGTGTTATTGGATCGGGCAGCACCAAGCTGCCCGGCATGAAGACCAAACTGGAGTTGTCCTGGCAAAAGGAGCGTGAGGATCAGCAACGTCTGCTGCAGGAGACATCCACCCTGGCTCGGGATCTGCGACAAACTCTGTTCGAAGTGGAACGCGAACGGGACAAAGAGCGACTCGAATCCAAGCGAAAACTGGATCAAACTAAGCGTTCGACGGAAGAGGAGATGGAGGAGGGACGCAAAAAGATTGCCGAGTTGCAGTGCGATCTACTGGAGCTGCGAGATGTGCATGCCAAGCTGCGCACCTCCAACGAAAAGCTGCGGCGAGAGGTGGGTTCACTGATCTTCTAATCCACATTTGCATTTTCAAATTCCCTTCTTCTCTCTGAATTTTTGCAGCGAGAACGTTATGAAAAGGAGCTCATCAAGCGACGCATGGAACAGGATGGTGGTGAGCGCAAAGTGGGTGCACTTCTGCAGACTGTCGACGAGCTGGTAAAGATTGCGCCCGACCTAAAAATCTCTGGGCGAAGTTCGTCATATGGGGAGAATCAACTGCGACCGGAGCAGCCGAATGTGCGACGCAGTCGAAGTCCATCGCCAGTGTTGAGCAACTCTCAGATCACCAATGTCCTGGCACGTTTGGCCGAAGCGTCCGAGGAGCTGCGCAAGTTCCAGCGTGTCAGCGAGGACGAACAGGAGCGCAATCGCATTCGTCGTAGCAATCTGCGACGAGCCGCCTCGCAGGAGAATGATCCACATGGCAGCCAGAGTTCTGTGGCCAGCGCGGCTGGTTCCCAGCGTGGCGGACGCTTGTCCCGCAATTCTACCAACAATGGCAGCCTGATTCGCAAGAGTCTCTCACTGGATCACTCCATACAACGCGATCAGGTAAGCGTTTGATCTTCCTTTTTTTTTTTATCAAAAACTGGGATTAATTTCGATTTGTATTTTTTGCAGAATATTTGGCGCCAGGATGATGGCAGCGTTTCGTCCATGCAATCCATTGACTCGGAGCTGGGCGGAATGGTGCGTGACTCCAGCTTGGACTCGCGTCTCGACTCCCGCCTGTCCGGTGGCTCCACCCAAAGTGACCTCCCACGTGGACCGCGCAAAAAGAAGAAGGGCATCATGGGCAAGCTACGCAGTTTGACCAAAAGTAGTCGCAATTCCGAGAGTGAAATATCGGTGAGTACACATAAAAATATGTATATATATATTTATATATATATATATATATATATATTGCAGAGAATATTTTATTGAACATTTACTTTTGGAGTTGTAAAAAAACTGCAATAAATTTGATTAAAAATCAGAAAATATCGAAAATGTTTTAAAAATTTTGTTTAAAAATATTTACTTGAAAAACAACAGAATAAAATGCTGCTAAAAATACATAATTTGTCAGAAAAAAAATATAATTTATATGTCCACACAAATGGAAGAATTCAGATGCTTATCTCGATATTTGCCTATGCATTTTGTGTTTTAGATTCAAGGATCAGATTCAGACATCAGCGTAGCGAGCGACATGCGATCAAGTAAAAAGGATCTGCGAGGACGCTTGTCCGGCATGTTTAAGCGAGCTGGCTCCACTTCACGCAGCGAGAGCACGGAGCGTGCCAGCTCGGAGCAAAGACCCGTTGCCGTTACGGTCGTTGGTCATCCGGATGGACCACAGCCACGCGAGCCACCGCCAGCCAATGCGCTCACACCCAAGCCCATACGTTCGGTAAGCCGTTGAAAGTAAAATTAAATCTGATATAAATATATATTTTAAATGTGTATTTTTTTACTTGCAGATACCAAAACCGCCAACTGGCACACCCACAACACCAACCACAAGACGGCGCCAAGCCAAGTAGTCATCAAGTCGTTAAGGATACATCATAGTTAGTACAGTAATTTGAGTTGCATTCACGAATCACTTGTTCACCTTGTACATCGCATACATCGCGTACATCACGTACATCGCTCGTCTGCGCATTTTTTCATACACCAACTGCCTAGGAATTTGAGCTTCATCTTCATTATTTTGCATAATTATTTATTTGACCTGCAAATGTTCTTTACTTTATAAATTACTTTTTTTTTTATTTCGATTTTAAAATAAAAATGTACATCTTTTTATTTGACTTGTTTAACTTAGTACTAAAAATCGGAACTCACATAATGATACAAAAGTCCTGTTGCAAATGCACATAAACCCATCACCAAGCAGCTAAATCCTGAGAAAGGCTCATCAACATTGGCAGTGTAATAAATGAGTGAACTCAAAAGAAAGAATACAACAATTTGAAACATTTCTCAAAATGTTTGATAAAATGTTTAATAATTTCGATAGTTAAATCAAAGTTTAATATTTGACAAGACACTAATTTTTGTCTGGGTAACATGAAGAAATTACCGAATATTAATGAAAAATTCAACAAGCAAAGTTCACAATTTGAAAATGCAGACAATGCCATTTTGGAGCGTCACCTGAAATTTTAAGTTTCAGCTTTGAGAATTGTTGACAAAAGTGAAACGTGAAGAGTAATTGGATGTGGATAGGTCGAGGCAGTTGCAGCAAAGAGACAAAATGAATCCAGTCAACAGGGCAGATGTCATTGCCTCGCCAAAAGTGTTTGCCACACACACGACACAAAAAAAAAAGAACAGAAACCAGAAAGTCCACGAGTGGAAAGTTCGGCAATTAGAAAACTGTCAGTGAGTCATGTTCGGTGTTCAATACTTGTTCAAATCTCATTGCTAACTGCTGACATTCAGTTTGGAGTCCAAAGCATTATTGACATTTGATTAAGGCCAGGTCAGCACAGTTTGACTTATCAATTGAATTTGATCTAATCCGCTGAGAGCTTAAAATTTTATATGTATATGATTTATGTATGTTAGGGCTTAGCTGGTTTTTAGAATGGATTACAAATTATATATAAATACAGATGAAGCTATGCATTTAATTCAAAATATATTTATATATATTATTTTATTTTATCTCCCAATAGTAAACAATTCTTTAAGTCGCTAATTGAATATTTTTTTAAAAATTAATTTGCTTGGTTTTTTTATCTAAAAGCTTTTTAGTTTATATAGAAAAATATGAGTTAAATTGTTGAACAAAAAAAAATTGCGTTGCAATCTGTTCGCCCTTCTGTTTCAGAGTGGGTGCAACTCATAACAATAATAACAGCAGCAGCAGTTGCCACAGAAGCAGCAAGCGATTTCTCTCTGTGGTTTATACAGACAAATGAAAAAATGAAAGCCATATTTCAAGAGCGGAAATGTTTGGCAGAATTGAAACGGAAAGCTAGTTGGCCATTACTCTTGGCCAAATAGCCCTGAGTGCGAATCTATCCATGGAATTGTTATACAAAATGTCGATATTCAATTAAATGTTACAATTGGGAACCAAAATAGTCAAATAAATATTGATGCACAAATAGTAAATACATTTTAATTATTGTGAATGAATATCTGAAAATATGTATCGGAGAAAGATACATAAAATATTACATAATCAAATTAAATATGAGACAAGAGTTTAATGAAAGTAGATTATATAAATATCTAATTATCTAAAAAGGGAAAACAACAAATTTAATCTTACTGTAGTATGGAAATGGGCAATGTAAAATATTTAAAACAAGAATCATATATTTAATATTAACTGAAAGACATTGCCAATTTAATAGAATATTCAATTAGACTGCACAACATTTGTTTGACTGTGTTCAATGTTAGGAAGCATCTAAACGTGGCATGCACCACACACCGGAAACGGATGCCAATAAATAGACAAATATAAAGCAAGCCAGAGCTGAGAATATTTGTTTCAAAGCCGTTACAAGTTTTGCACCAGATTACTTAAAATTATTGAAGATATGAAAATCGATGTTGCAGAAATGTGTTTGAGGATTTCATAACCCTCATGTAAATATTTGCAATTATGCATCTGAACATATCTCAGCAGCAGGGCACAGAGTCCCAACAGATTTTGCATAAATTAAATTTAGTTTTTAATGCTTTGAATTTGGTATTTTATAAAAATCATATTAAATTTGATTGCAGATGCACTATAGAAAATGCCCCATCCCGTGGTACAGGTAATTTGAATAAAAAGTCACAATTATCGTATGAATTGGAAAGCAAATCGTGGACCGCATTCTTATTAGCCAAAAAAGACTGTAGAAAAAACAAATCTAGTTAATAAATTTTAAGTTAATAAATGATAAATACGATTTCATTTTTAATTTGTGATAAGTCATTCTGCGATGGAGGATTATTGAACGGCTTCTTTCCGAATATTTTCAATGGATTAGATTGCTGTAGATATGTCAGGATATAGTTTCGGGCATTAGCTTCACTGAGATTGTGTTGATCTGCTCTTAATTTGTGTATCCATTTCGAAGCCAAAGACTTTTCAGGTTCCTCCAAAGTGCTCACCGTATTTTCAAAGCGTATAATATCCTGTTGAAACTTTCGTTCAAGGATTTGAATTATCAGCTGAGTTTCGCCGCCCTTCTGTCTGGCCAAACTATTGCGTTGGGCTTCCATTTGGGCATATAGCACTTGTCCTATGGCACCTCTGACATCTTCCCTTCTTTGCAGTTTCCTAGCAGAACCCTCTCTGAAGTTCATGACTAAATATTACCAAAAATGTTTCCATATATTGTTGAAAAATTAATTTTATATTTGGCGTTTGAACTTCTCTGTATTTGCTTTTGACAGGACTACTAGATTTCAGAAATTTTATTAAGCACAAAAGTCAAAAGGGGTTTAAATTGAGAAAGACATTGTCAACATAATAATAATCGATTAAATATATGTCTAGATCTAACTTAAATCAAGCATACTTTTGTCTCTGAAAGCGCTAAAGTTTTTTGCCAGACGCAAGTCAAAAGTTTCGTACGCAAAAATATGTAAAATTTGTATATTTTGAAGGGACCTCATATTGGCCAAAAGAAATGTTATTTTAAATAATAGTTGAAGACAAAGTTTGATGCAGCCAGTAAAACACACATACAGTTAGTGATTAAATTTAAATATTTGCAAGTCAATTTTTGAGCTGCATATGAAAAATTCAAGAGCTGCCCAAGAGAATTGACAACTTTGACAAAACTTTTATTTCGGCCACAAGGTAATCAATATTGAATAATACAATGAAAGCAAACTTTTCTATTGCTCTTTCGAAATTTTTGCAATATATTCAAGTGTTGCCCTTGTATCAATATTCAAAGCACGAGCTTCTTGGGCTGACCCCAAATTGATTTGTTTACATATGAAACTAATTTTTATTTTTTTTTTTATATATATTGCTTAGTTTGTAGGATGCTGAGTTGAGGTTTTATCAAGGTAAAATCCAACTTGGAACTCTTTAAATATTAAATAACCACCTCGACAACAACGCACAACAAACAGGGATTCAGTGTGTTTGCGTGTGTTTGTGTGTGTTTGTGTGTGTTTGGGAGAGTGTCAACACAATCAGCATAATAACTGAGGGTCGTTTGCCCCAAAGCTGAAATAAAAGTGTATTAAAGGGAAACATGTGTGAGGCCGTTTTGGGTCATTTGGGTTCGCATTAAGGCTTTCTGGATTTTGGGCCGCGAGCTTCTGAGCCACACCGGATTCTCCCTCAGCTGATCCGATTGCTCCCAAACGAATTGATCCATTTAATGCCAATGCCAAAGGCTATGTCAGTGCCAATAACAAAGGCACAGTCAGAGTCAGAGTCAGAGTCAGAGTCAAAGTCAAAGTCAATGCCTAATGACTTTGGTAACATGCCAAATTAGGCCATTACAAATGACAGGCAGGCTCAAATACAGGTTATTTGGGTCCGAAGTTGAAGTGGAGATTTTTCTATTGTATGTAACCCTTCGACAAAAATTAATCTGGCATAGTTTGCGAAACCTGTTTACGGTTTGCAACACATTCTTTTGTGTCATGAATTGATTAAATGGTCCTAAATAAAATAAGTTTAAAATGTGTATGTGAAATTCAAGAGTTAACAAATATCTTCCTGTGATTGAACTTGATTGAATTTTTGGTAATTTTCTACTATGTTAATGAATATGATTTAATATATAATATTTATTTAATTTAAAGTATTAAATTGTTAAAGCTCATATTAGCTTCTCAAAAGTGATTTATATATATATATATATATATATATATATATTATAATAGCACATGACTATACCACAACAACTATTTAATAGTCCTCAATAACCATATATTAAATTAATTAATATAAAATGTGTATTTTATTTAATGTATTCATTGAAATTGTTAAAGCTTATATTGGTTTCTCAAAATTGATTTATATATATATATATATTTTAATAACTCATGACTATACCACAAATTTTATTTTAAGCAACGACTATTTAATATACCTAAATAAACATATATTAAAAGACGTGTGTTAGTCAAGGCAATTTTGTGGTCGTGTTTATTGGCCAATATTCGCCCATATTATGATCGAAGTTAATGACGCACCCTCTGCTCAGACAGTATTCAATATTTTTGTCATTTCAAGCCAGGAAATGACAGTAGGTCATGAAAATAAATGAACCTCAAGAATCAGTGATGCCAAAGTCGTTTGGACAGACGAGTGCATATAGAGTTGGCAGCTCGCTTTTTAAGGGACCATATTAAGCATCAAATTAATTTCAATTGCTGGCTGGTTCTGGCTCTGGTTCGGGTTCCGGTTCTGGTTCGATAACCATTTCGAGAAACTCATAACTGTCATTGTTATTGCTTTCGTCTGGTTATATTGTTGCAACGCATTGACTTCAATGTGGCATGGACTGAGCAAATATTCAGTTGCAGTATGCATAAAAAACTGTCAATTACTTCCCCCCCTCCCCATCTTACTTTGTTGGTTTGTTGGTCTATTTGACCATTTATCAGCCTGCGTCTAGTTGCTAAATGGGCGTTTTGCTGTGAAATGCAATTCTTTTATATTTTTTTCTGTTTGTTGACTTTTTATGCGGGTGCACAGTTTGCTCATCAGACAGATTAATATAGACAGATATAGGGCTACAGATATTTATATTTTTACACAATCACAGTAAATATTTCCGTTGAATATGATATTATTTTCGGTACCAACTAAATCCAAAGCATACCGAATTAATCGCAATGGAATCAGCTAAAGTGAAAATGGTCCAAAACAAATACTCACAAATTGTTCTAAGCCACTTGATAAGTAACTTTGCTGTGGCTAACCTTGGTAAATAGGGAAAGGTTCCTTCAATCTTCCAACTTAGGCAGGATTCGAAATCAATTTTGTTTTGTGTTAAGCAAACAAAAACTTGTACAAAACATGTCTAAACCCAAATCGAAAGCATTATTTTTATTGTGAATAGTTAAGCTAAATTAGAACTGGAACTGTGGACCACTTTGACCAACGATTTGTTACTTAGAAAATGCTTTTATATGATTTTAATTAGATACCCAAACTTTTTCAATTTAATCTGAGTCACCGAATTCTTAAAATTACAATTTAGTGTTTGCACTTCTAGCGATTCACTTTATTTCAAAAGAAAAGATTTCGAAATCTTAAAAGAAAAACTTCATTACTTGTACTTTATTAAAAGTAATGAACTAATAGAATAAAATTTAATAATTTATTTTATAAAAAATTTATTGATTATTTCTGAACCTACATAGCAATAAGAGAATTTAAAACATTTAAATTTTATAATGCCATTTCAGTCGCCAAAAAAGGCAATGATAGGCTATAATTTATTATGACCAATAAACAGCCTTGGTAAAAAAACCTGGCATTTTCTTTATTCAACATTTTTTTATATATATTTTTAAACTACTATAAATGTTTGTATCGTACAATTATATTTTTTTTTTCGTTGCCAGCATGTGCATTTTATGTATTTCAGATAAGAGCCAACATGTTTTTTAATAGGTGGTCGGAAGAAGTAAACAAAATGCTTTTTTATATTTTTATTGACCTTTAAGCATAAAGACATTTTGTTCTGATTTTCATGTATATTAATAATATAATATAATTTGTTTCAAAATCAATAATTAAAAACCATTTCATGAGTCAACTAAACTGCACCAAACATTGTCCCTGAACAAAGCAGGACTTAAAAGTCGTCTAATTAATTTTGCACAGCTTATAATTTGCTGATTGCCTGACATCATCAAGAATAGATATCAATTATGCTATATACTTATGTGATTGCATTGGAGCATCCATCTCTGTGATTGGTGAGCTCAAATTAAATATCAGTTGATTTATTAGCAATTCATTTGATGACCTTTTGATGATGACCTGCTTTGGTAATTTGGTAAAAGCATTCGCGTTGCATTATTTAATTTTACTCGTATAATAAATTGCATAAAGCCATATTTATAATTGACTTTCACTATTGAATGATGAACATAATTATCTCCCAGCCAGCCAAACATACATATTTATAATTATAGTGTCAATATAATTTACAGCACAGGAAATTAAGTGAATTTATTACTGCGTAAAATAAATATTTATTTTTAATGTACTCATTACAAAACGGCTTTTGAGGGAAAATAATTGCTTGAATAATGCAATCGATAAAACATATACTGAATATTAGAAATTTTGGCAAATAAATGGAATTTGCATAAAAACGCATCTAAAATTGCTTTAGATAATTGCCAATTAAAATAGCTGCATGCATTTATTTTAGAAATGTGAAACGTGCATAGAAAATTATAATATTTCACAAAAGCTATTAAAAATGTAACAAATTTAAATACATGTCAAGGCAAGAACAGAGCACAAATGCAAATTAACACGAAAAAAAAACCCTTGATAAAATAAGGCCAAATTATAAGTGGACTGCAACCAGAACCACGTCGAATCCTTGCACTGCAATTGAATTAATTAAACTTTAAATGTACTTTTATCTCGTTTCTGTCTTTTACACACAAATTTATTGGATTTGGTTGGCTACAAAAAAAAAAACGAAAACTTTTTTTTTATAATTGCAATTGGCATTCATTTGTTCGGAAAGCCTTTAGAACAATTAACTAACGAAGCGGCAATAGATTGAATAATTCAACAATCAATAAAGCAAATGTTGAAAAATGAACGAATTTAAATTTAAAAAGATGTTAAAGCCATATTATATAATTTGTTATATAATATTTATGAATAGTTACCTGTACTTACCCATTTTTATTTTTACATTTGATTTAAAGTAAATTCATTTTCAAGTAGTATTTTTTCAAATAAGTTGGCTTTGTATAATTTACTAATAATCTGAGCTAATTAGCGAAATAACTTGATGAAGACCTTGTGCAAAATAAACTTACAGCACTCAAAGAAAAACCATTCAGTCTAAAATGCTCTTAGTCAATAATTATTTGATGTTTTTTTTTGTTTTTAATTTTTTAGAAAACTTTGAAAGCAAATTAACTTGAGAGTTGTCAGGTACGGTTACTTAAAAACTTTTACTTCTATATAAATATTGTTCCTGAAAGGTTTCAGCTACACTTTTAAAACTTTAATTCAACTTAATGTGCGTAAATTCAAATTAGGTATTTCTCCAAGCGATTCATTTCTATCTTTTACTCAGTGGAGTTTTCTCATTGCTCCAGCTAATTATAAAAAAAAACTTTTGGCTGGTATTTGAATTTGCGCAAATAGCTCATTAAAAGTAGCCAAGATTCTTGGACTTGCCCAGCAAATTTTACACCTGCACCTGCAGAGGGTCTGACAAATGCCACATGACGTGAGGCACGTCGAGAGATGCAACATCAGCTGTGATGAATGCTGTCGCCAGTGCAACAACTAAACTTTGCAGTTTCATGTCTGCCACATGCCACCACAGCTGTGTGGCAGTTGCTTGATGTGCAAATCCACATGCCACGCAGAATAGCGAAAGACAGTTTTTGAATGCTCAACAACTATGTAATTTAAAAAGAAAGAAAATTCATTAAAATTCAATTACTTAATGCGCTCGCCCCGAACAGAAGAGCATGCAACATTATAGTTTAAGTGCAACAACAGGTGACTCTGTCAAGGGATGACCACTTTACGACTTTTCGTTCTCTTTTGTTTTCTGACCTCCCCTTTAAGATCTCTTAAGCTTGCCACTATGTTGCATGTCTTTGTGACGCTGTTTAGCCAAACACAAAGTGGAAACATTTTAATTCGTGGCACGTTATCCACGGCTCGTGGCAGTCAGCGTATCTTAAGTGGCACCAAAACAAAAAAGATATTTGGCCACATTTCTTTTCGTTTGCACTCTTTTATTGCAGTTGCAATTTTTTAAATTATTGAATTTTAATGTGCAAATCATGATTGATCGATAAGCCTTCAACTTGCCGCACATCTTTGCCAAGCACATCCC
The DNA here is from genome assembly GCA_035042045.1 of Drosophila melanosoma. Lineage (NCBI taxonomy): Eukaryota > Metazoa > Arthropoda > Insecta > Diptera > Drosophilidae > Drosophila > Drosophila melanosoma. The sequence continues at coordinate 222,420 of JAWNLY010000203.1, read as the reverse complement.
TTGTTTTTTTTTTTTTTTAAGTTTGCTGTCGATGTGCCTGGCCTGATTTCCGGAAATTGCTTACAGCTGCAGCTATCAGCAGCTTTAGCAGGAATCATTAATTTATTGAAAGAACTCGTCATAGCTGGCAAAAACTCGAACACAATCAGCAAATGTTTCCCTTTAGCCATTAGCATTAATAATTCAATGGATTGGATTGCGTCTGGTCGGCTCTGACTGGTTGTGCAACTTTTAAGCTTTGCCATTCTGTGGAGAGACTTAACAAGAGAAAATTCACTACTTGTCAGCTGCTGCCAGATTTACGTGGAATAAACAAAAAAAAAAAAACAAGAAAGAAAAAGAAGGAATATGTTCTTATATATATTTGTATAAACCGAAGCAATCTCGAAGCACCCATTTTGTGCCTGCGATGGTTATAAATTTACATGGAAAATTAGTGGGAGGCACACAACTGGTGAGAATTGTCGACTCCAAATGCAACATATTGTTGCTCTTCTAGAGTTGCTGTAGCATGTTGAAAGTTTTTGCCTGAATTTACTATGAACGGCTGTAGTTAGCAACTGTATAAATAATTGTTATTAATTTATAATACTTTTTGCCCGTACAGCTACAATTGAAATATGTGTGTTTTACTACCAACAATCGTCTGCAATGTTGTTGCAGCTGCCCCACTCATATAGCACTCGGTCTTAACATGTTTATGCATTTTCATCTAAGCCAACTTTGGTGTGTGTATCCAGGTCAGATCCCATTTGATTAGTATTCTCCAGTTGCTTGGCCAATTATGTTCATACATTCTTTGTGCTTCGGTGTGCATCATAAAACTTGATTTACACACAATTTTCTGTGGGCAAATGAAGAATGACATTAACCATTTCATCTCACTGCTACTTTCCATGCCAAAAAAATGAAATTTGCTTCAGGGACAAAACATTAGTAAAAGCAAAAAAAAAAAAACGGGTTTAATAAGATTTATGCGCAATGCGGAAAAAACTTTTGTCTACACGTGGCGTATACTCAATATCTTTAGCAATCTTGTTGCTAACTGCTTTAATTTTGAGCATCTTCTTAGTTTCTATGAGATACATATTTTAAAGGATTTCATTGCGTGTATCGCACTCATTTTCACTCATTTCACACTTCGATGCTGCAAACACGTAAGAAAAACCCAATAAAAAAGCAACTTTTAAAGTGCATCCACAAGAAAATCTCTGCTCTTCAAGAGTTGGAGACTTGCACAAAACATATTCAGACTGAGTGCCTGACATCATCTTGCTCTTAAGTAAAAATCTAAGTAAAATATAAAATTGTCTTAAAATTAAATTTCCACATTCAACTAACGTGAATATTCTACAAAAAATCCAAAATAAAGTAGATGTCAATTTAAGTTCACAAATCTACAATTCTGTCAATGTATTGTCCCATTATGGATACATTTAAAAAAATATTTTTTTTTATTTTCACATATAAAAATATTACAAATTAAATATAAATAATATTAAAATAATTAACAATAATTTTCCAAGATTTTTAAACAAATAGAAAGTTGCTTGCCGTGCTTGAGGCAATGCCAAATGACACATCTGTAAATATTTATGGAGTGCTTTTGTTCTTTTATAAGAAAACGTATTCCCAGATCAAAAGTGCATATAAAATATTTATAAAAATATATATAAATATATATATTAAACCAAGATTTTGTTGGCTGTTTGCTGTTTATTTGGAGCATGCTGAGTTGTCATTGTCATTGTCCATTTCTGCCATTTCTGTCATTTGTTAACTTATTACTAGCTTCCAGCTGTTTGTTTATTCTGTAGTCGCTGTGCTAATTGGAAATATGTTTTAAAATCCGGCCACACACTGAAACTTAAAACTCACTGACCGGAAAACCCGTACGGCGTATTAAGCATTAAACAAAGAGAACGGAGTTAATTACGGGAACAGTTCCGTGTTATCCGCACTCAGTAAAATACTTCGGTTTTTTTTACAGCCACTGCGAATTAAGCTCTTTAAAGGAGCATCGGTGTACCTGGAATGCCAAATATAAATAATTAAAAAATAAAAAAATTAACAGAAACAAAAGAAATTATGGTTTAGTTTTTAAAATACTGAAAAACACAGCTATAACTGGAATGCTAAATTTCAAAACAATCTAAACAAAAATCAAGAAAATTAAAGGTCTGACGAAAATGATTATTAAATACTGAAATTTTAATTTGAATTTAAAAGTTAGTTTAAATATTTAAATCTTAAACCGTTTTTTTGTATTAAATATATTTTAATGTCATAGAAATATTAGTTACATATTTAAAATTTATATAAATATTTACCGAATCTTTAGCAAATTAGATGTAGCCAATTAGGAAATCCGAGCTAAACACAGTTTATAAGTTAGTCGAGTTAATTCGTTGGACGCCTAATTAAACACATTCTAAAGGAAAAACACTCACAAATTAGACTTGAGCAGAGCGCAACTGTTGCCAAAATAAATTAAACAAAATTATGATTTGCTCTAAGCATTTTGGCCAACAAGCCGCTGAGGCTTATCGCACGGCTAAAACGACTTGAAGAACAATTTACTTAGCGCCCCTTAACTGAATTATAACATGATATGTTGACATATGTGAGTGCTTCCTTGTGTGTGTGTGTGTTTGTGTATGCATGTGTGTGTGTGTGTATGTGTGTGTGTCTGGGAACTGGCTATGTAATTTAATAGCCAACTCAAGCAAGTGCTCCGATGCGTTAAGTTGTTGACCAACTTTACCAGCTGTCCAACTGTCCATCAGTCCGTCCATCTGTCCGTCCATCTGTCCGTCCATCTGTCCGTCCATCAGTCCGTCCATCAAGTCCGTCCATCAAGTCCATCAAGCATCTTTCAACGTCGCGCTGACTGCCAGTCATGCTGGATTAAGCAATTGAATTTGGATTAGACAGACATCCCTAGGACACGTTGCACACACACACACAGGCACAGACACACATACATACATATGCATATATATATATATATATATATATATGTCTCTGCTTTATTTGCATTGGCTGTGAGCACCGGCGCTATCTTAGCGCCCAGCAGCTCAGCAGCTTGACAAATATACATACTCAAGGGATTAAATATATGTACAGGTATGTATGTATGTGTGTGTGTGTGTGAACGTATGTATGTATGTGTGTGTGAATGTATGTGCATGCAACTCCATCAAGTGACGGCATTTCAGAGTTAAGCTAAGCACTGCAAAAAGTTGCAAGTACACAAAAAAAAAGGAAAAAGAAAAAAAATTATATATATACATATATATGTATGTCTGCATGTTGAGGAGAGATTTTTTGAATTGACAAGTAGTTGCTTTAAGTGGAAGCTTTAATTATTAATTAATTTAAATATATATATTTATATATATATCTGTATGTCTGCACATTGAGCAGAGTTTTTTTTTTTTAATTAACAAATAGTTGCTTTAAGTTTGTATTAATATTAAGTAAAACAGTAAATTAAAATATAAATATATAAAATATATCAATATAAAAATATAAATATATGATATTTTAAAGTCTTAAAGAACTGTACCTAAAATTGAATTAAATTTAAGCAAAAATATGACAAAATAGATAAAAATACATACATTAAATTTAAGCTACTACTTAAAACTTTGGCATTTTGCCTGGTCAAAGTTTTGCTCCATAAATATTCTCGCAGCACCACACAAAATGTATGACCAATAACGGTGTAATTTTCTATGTGTGTGCGTGTGTGTTAGTGTCTGTGAGTTAAATGTTTTGCCCCTTGAGAAAAGTTGGCAATAATAAAATAAAAAATTTAATAAAAAATTAACAATAAATATATTAAATCACATAATTTAGAGATTTGTGAAACTGAGAAGCCTTTTTGAGTAAACTGGATAAACTTGACAAATACAGTTAGTCAACGATAACAATAACAACAAGAAAAAGACGAAGAAAAAAAAGAGAGAGAGAAAAAAATCAGTCGCAGACATTTTTCAAGGCAGCAACGTAAACAAATATATCAGTTACGTGGTCTTTTGACATGCACACAATTTATTCATCTCCATTTATTCATCCCTGCAGCAAAAGTTGTAAGAGCCAACAGTGAGTTGTGTTGCAACATCTCGTTTTTATGCCTATTTGATGCGCACAAGTTTGAAGGGGCTGCTGGCTCGAACTGATTGCACGAACTGTTTCGATCTGCAGCACGTTCCACACGCATTAGCACTTGTTGTAGAGCAACTTGTTGCGATTCATAAATTCCTTCAGATGATTTCCCATTATGGCCGCATGCAACTCCTCTGTAATGCTAATGTTTGGTGAATCGAACTACATAAACAGCAAACAGCAGATGCTTGAAATTTAGTTCACTGTGGATATTCAAAGTGTGCGGTTCGCTTAGCGGTTGTTTGAGATCCTTTTCTTGTCTTTTAAAGACAACGATTTTTAATAAACAGGCACACAGACTAAAATAGTTTATATTAAAAAACTTAGTAGAAATATTAATAAATAATACAAATAACGAACTAAATATTGAATATGTGTTCACAGAAATAATAATCAAACAGTGCAGTAAATTAAATCTTAATCACATAAAAGGGTTTCAAATTAAATTAATACAAACAAAAAGATGTGTGTAAATATAAATAAAATATAAAAAAATAATAAAAATAAATAAATATCACTGCCCTGTAAGTATGCAACATACGAATTAATTTGCTCACCTTCCAAAAATAATCAATCGCCGCGTGTGACAAATCTTAAATCAACATTTGTCAACATTTAATTCGATTAAAGAGATTTATTGATAATAAAAAAATGAAAATAAAAAAAAACAATAAAGTGTGACTTGTAAATCTATAAAAAACAAAATTTATTGCAGCCATATCCAATTGATACAATTAATGTTTATTCTATTTAATGGTTCTCGAGGCAGCTACGCATAAATAAGACAATTTTCTGTTATGTTTGTCTTTAAGTATTTATTAAGAATTATGGAAATGGAATTATCAAGCAAGCTAGAAAAGCTGAATGAAACAATATGTTTGTTTTTTTAGTATTTCTTTCGAATTATGCAGATCGAATTATCAGACAAACTGGAATAAGCAGAAAAAAAATCATTAAAATACAAATATATTAAAATATTAAATATATATATATATATATATATATATATATATATATATATATATATATGTATTTTCCATTAACTGAGTAAATAATCTCTTATTAAATATATATATATGCCTAAATAATACGAATATCATATATATATAATAATTCTTTAATTACGCATCTCATTTAAGACTCAAAGATTTATCCGCTGATAATATTTTTAATTAATTTTAACTGCGCTTTTTTGTAAAACATTTAAGTTTGACCTAAATGTACATTTCATCAAATATTTTTTTTTGAGTACATGCAAAATTTAAACCTCAAATTTCTTTTTACTTTGATCATTTTTTTTTTGTTCAAGTTTCTTTGACGCATTTTCCCAGCTTTGGGTGCTAATGAAAATTGTCAGCCAAGCCCAAAAGTTGGAAGCCATATCCGAAAATGTGTCATAGAAAAATTGTAGAATTGTTGCTGAAGGTTAAATTTAAGTTTACTCTATTAGAGCCACCATCATTAAAGACGTTTTAAGCTGTTTAAACAGCGGCAAAGTCGATGAAACTTTTAAAACTTTGAGACTTATTTTTATTGGCACTCCAAATGCTAATTAAATCTAATGCAAAAGTTGATTGTAGGCAGACAAAACAAATTTCAAAAAAAAGGTAGACAAAAGCGACAAAACGACTTATTTTTATTATTAAAGTCGTCTTTTTGTGTTTTTTTTTCTTGGGCATAATTAAGGAAATTGCAAAGCTAATATGGCATCTGATATGAAATCGTGTAAAACTTAAGTTTCAAGCGAAAAAAAAAACAAACAAAGTGAAAACAAACGAGTTAAAAACACAATGGAAAACATTTTGTGTGGCAAAGAGGACAAATAAAAAGCGCAAATAAAACTAAAGTGAACATCAAGTGAAGTCAAGTGAGGCAAGTGAGGCAAGTGCAGATAATCGACGGAGCGGAAAGCACAACAACAACAACAACAATGAGAAATCCCAAAAAACAAATACGAACATAAATAAAATGTGTTGCTCAGTTTTATGCAGGCTAAAAGGCTATAAATAGATTGCACATGTTTGTCAATTTCGGCTATCGGAAACAGCATCTTAAAGCCAACAGTTTGTGCCAACAGCTGGCACCCAAACGTAACCAGTAAAAAAATAAAAAAAAATCCTTGCAATAAATTAAAAAAATGAAATCAAAGAGAGAACTAAAACACGAAGATTAAATACACTGCTACAACTTGACTTATTTTATTGACACATAAAAAATTATTGTTCGTTGTTTGATTTATTTGAATTTTTGTTCAAGAATATAGCAAGTGGGGTGGAAAATATATAAATAAAATAAAAAGCGATGTCGTATTTGTCACTTGTCAGTTTGCCCCAAAGTTTACCCCCAAAGTATTCAAATTAGAGCAAATGCATTCTGCAAGCTGTAAAAAAAAGTGAAGATATTTTTCTGTTTTTATTTTTTATTTATCTAAGCAAAGTTTTCTGCTCCCTTCTATTAGGGAAACCACGCAACAATTTACAATTTATCGTCATTATTATCAATTGTTGTTGTTGTTGGTTTTGTTGTTGTTGTTGTTGTCCTTGTTGACAACATCGTCAACATAAGTTTGCTTCAATCTGCTTTATGCTAACAGATTTCAGAATTTTTCTTTAGCAGATTCTCTTATTTACCATGGCCACCACAATAATGATTTCTGCAAGTTGAAGTTGCGTATTAGTTGAAAATGTAAATAAAATAAAGCTTAAAAACTTTTTTTTTTATATTAACTTATATTTTGTTTCATATTTTTTTTTGTTTTTAAGAAATAAGATTTAATTAGCATTGCTTTAAATTTACAGCATCTATTTATTATTTAAATTCCATAATAAGAGTTTAAATTTAATTAAAATTGGATCAGTAAGCAATTTGTTTGCTAAGCCGAATTAAAATGTCATTAAATATATTATAAATCTCAATAATCGATGTACATTCAATAATTAAATTATGTTGAGATTGTAAATATGAAACATCAACTATGAAAAAAAGAGCAATGCAAATAAATCACATTATAATAAAATTAATTTTTATAATTCGCAGAACAAATAATGAGGAAGCAGTAAATCAAAAATAATTAAATTAAACATGATTTTCGCACATAGAAAAAAAAAATATTGTGAGAAAATGCGAAGATGAACATAGAAATTTCCTCCGAAATACTCATAAATAAACAAGTCACTGAACTCGGTGAGTTCATGTAATATTCATTGAGTCAGGACATAGTTATGCGGCTATCACTCAATTGTCACTGCCCCGCCCATACGCCCACATTGCCCCAATTATGTACGCCGTTACGCGTTGGGTTGGTCAAGTTGGCCGATATGTAATTGATTGATATTTTCCGTGCACTCGAGCACAAAAGTGTAGACAATGCTGGAGCCGTTGGCGATGGAGCGACAAAAAAATATATATAAATATATATATATTAAATATTTATATATATATATTTATATATGTATTACGTATGTGGGGCAAATATTATTGGGCAGCCAATCGAGAACAAGATGAAAATATTGAAATGAGCTGTGTTGGGATTAGCTGGACCAGTTGCGCTGTCAATATTCAAATTGAAAATATTTCATGTGACAGCACTGATATATATATATATATATATTTATATATATACATTTACATATATATATTTTATCTGCTATGACATGTTGTGCACGCAGTTGCCGTAAGCATGATTGGAATTTTAATAAGTTTCTGGCAACTGATTTATTTGATAGCCAATCTTGTTGTTACCAGCAAAAAAAAGGGGCAAGTTTTAGCATAATAAACTACAACTACTCCAAGATGGCACACATCATATGTGAGTTATGAGTTATGTACATAATTCAGTCCCCAAAATTATGCTATACAAAATGTAAAAATCTGTGTAAATATGTAGATATATAGATGAACATACATAATGTAAGAATATATCCATTTCTTTATCTATCTTGAGAAAAGAGTTATCAAACTACTCTTTGACGAACGAATATTTTATACATTATTTAAATTATTGTTATTTTTATTTTGTATATGTTTTTTTTTTACACACTTCAGTCCCAAATAGAAAGGGGAAATGCAATCATTGCCTGAACAAACGATAAAACCATCAATTTCAGTCTATGCTTCACCTGTCAAAACGAATCAATGTTAATGCTCAAAACTTTACAAATATTTTTCTAAGACTTTCGCATCAGTTGTCTGTCCGAAATACTTGGAAATAAAATGAAAATAAATCCTTGTTGAATGCGAATCGAAACTCTCATTTCAATCAGCAGCTGAAGAGGTGTGCGAAGTGTGCACAAGTAAAAATAAAAAACACATTTCCATAAATACATAAATAAGAGGCACGAGTCCTGATCCCTGAGTCACTCAATCCGGAGCACATCCCATGCCTAATGAATATATTATGCAATATGTCACAGAATTGCTGACTTTGGCGCACTTTTCTTTTCTTTATTGCGACAAACTGCTGCAAATGACATCTGTACTCGAGAATTTGTATTTCAAGGATTACGCGCATAATAAAATTGATATTTGTGAATTTAAAAGTTAAAACATGAGTGAAGCATAAAATTATAATATTCGAATAAAAGAATATAAATTTTATGTATACATTTATTAATTTAATAATCCAAACTAAAGCAAATAATTATTATCTTTTATTTATTTAAAATATTTAATTTTGCTTTTTATTATGATTAAAGTATAAAATTGTAATATTTGTATAATTTCTTTAGGAATACGAATATATTTAAATATTTATTACAATAATAATCCAAACTAAATCAAATAATTATTCTCTTTTTTGTTTATTTAAAATATTTAATTTTGCTTTTTATTATGAGTAAAGCATAAAATTATAATATTTGTATAATCTCTTTAGGAATAAGAATATATTTAAATATTTATTAAAATAATAATCCAAACTAAAGCAAATAATTATTCCCTTTTTTTTTTATTTAAAATATTTAATTTTGCTTTTTATTATGGCAAGACAAAATGTGCTACAAATGCTTTAATATTAAATGCATATAATACACACATATATATATATTATATATATATATATATATTGATATATATAGATATGTATATCTGTATAGAGTAGGCATTTAGCTGATGGCTATGTACATTCATAAATATGTATGTAGCAGCGTATTTCGTATAGGAGATTTCCGGGTAAGTGCAGATGGCAAAGTTGATGGCAAACATTGAATCGGAAATCTGTCCACCCCCCCAAAAGTTGCGCCTTTATTGATGACGCACACGCACACACTGAGAGAGAAATCTGTGGCTTGATGGGTGGGCACCAAGTGTACCCAAAGGGATAATATTCCTAGCCTAACGGATGTGATTTACTCAGTGTGTGTCGGTGTGTGTGCGTGTGTGTGTGTGTGTGTATGGTTTTATGAGCATCGCGTCGTATGAGTAATGTGCTGCGATTGACCGCAACTTGTTACTTGTTTCCGCATCAGCGAGTCCTTAACTGCAAACAATTTTTTACTGTTGGAATTTTTGATCTTTTCAGCAGCAACAACAGTGCCACAAATGATGTCACTCAAATATGTCGAACCACAAGCTTAAATCGCTGTTGCAACTTATCATTCTCGTTGCAAATGACATTTGACTGCACACGCACCTGACAAATTTTAGGGACGTGCTTGCAACTTTGTTGAGCCGAGCAGCGGGCAGCTCGCCAATTGTTTGGGGCGTGCCTGTGCAACCAGAACACACCAAGACACAACCAAACACACACACACAAAGACACACAGACACACACATGAGCGTGCTACGGGCAACGGCTGCCCAAACGTGACACATGGCGATGTACTTTTATGCCAGTAAGATATCAGCCATCGTCTGTGGCACGCGTTGCAAGCAAACCGTGCTGCAAAAGTCGCGCGGTCAACGGGATCGTGATAAATGTCGCCAAAGAAGCAGAAGACGAGCTGCATGCCACGAGCACAGCTCCTCATCGAGCGCCGATGATGATGATGATAACGTTGATGTTCACAACGATAATGATGCCGCCTGCTGTGGCACACCTCAACCGGATGTGGGTATTTTTCTGCTCAATTCCACAACGGAAGCGGCTCAGCTTTACAACTATGGCCTGAACCTGGGTTGGATTAACGAGGGACGCCTCCGATTGCGACGACGTCACAGCGCTGAACAATTGAATGCACACGATTTGGAATTAGGATTTCAACAGCATTTCAAGGTATTGATTATCCCCCCAAATATTGATTACTCCAATCCGTATTCCGAATTCCGAATTTCATATGCAATTATTTATTATTTGCAGCCTGGACAGCAGCCTGGACTCACGGCCAGGGATGATGTTGTCCAATATGATGTGCCCAAAAATTCGCACAAGCGCAGCCAATGTGATATCAATTTTGAGGTATTTAAACAGACTTTGATATTCAAATTTTGCACATTATTGGAAAATTTGTTTTGTTTGTTTATTGCAGAGTTCGGTTTTGGGTTCCGGTGGCATTATGTACATAAATGGTAAAATAGTTTCTGGTCCACTGGACGCATTCCCAGAGGTGCTCAATCCCATAAATGTCATTGATCTAGATAAGGTAAGAGATATATAAATATATATATATATAAATTGAAAAAAAAAATACTTGATAAAAACACATTAAAAATCAACAAAGTGCCACAAGAAAAAAGAGAAAAAAAAAACAATTAGCAAGCAGTTCGACAATATAAAAATGCAAATTTAATAAATGTTAAATTTTGTGGAGAAACAGTTATAATAAAGAAAATGAAATTGGTCTAATTGAATTCTCTTCTAGTCTGTGGATATTTGTGTATTTACCACTAAACTAAACAAAAATCAACATTTGTTTAAATTGCACAAATCTCTAAAATTTATTTCTTTTTTTTTTTTTTGCAGGAATTTCTGTTTTCGTTTTTATTATCATCACGTTTGTTTCTGCGACCACATGAATTGCTTGGCAAACTGTTGGCATCGGTGGCACATGGCAAATGCTTGGAGTCATTTGTTGCACTGCTGGCCGAGTGGACGCAACAATTTCCATATGATTATCGTGATGAACGCATGATGAATCATGTCAAACATATCGTTGCCAGGTGAGGTGCAGTTGCACACCTAATTGATGGCTTCTGAAACTAAACGATTTGCCCATTTCGATTTGCAGATGTTCCGATTCACATTTGGAAGCAGTCGTCTCCCAAATCCTAAGTGCCTTACTTAAACGATTGACTGATTTAGAGAAACACGAGGCCGATCTGCGTGCCTGTCAAGCAAACAATGAAAAGGTAATCTCTGAACAGCTCCTCGCCTGCAATTGCATGTGTTGACCAATTTGCATCTGACTCTGCTCCACAGCTCGTTGCACCAATAAGCTGCTCAACAGCCACACAATATGCACAAATCTTGTGCAGGCTGGAAAAGAAGCTGGCCAAGCACATTGGCCCAGAGGAGTTTCTGCAGTGCAGCAGCATGGTCATGTTGGATAAGCAGGTGGGCTAAACGAGGGCATTTCCCAATTTGGAAATAATTATTAAGAAATTGAAATATTATAAAAGAAAATTGCCGAGAAATTAAAATGCTTCCCTTGGTTATATTATTAAAAAATTATTGATTGAAATAGGTATTAAATAAATTATTAATTAGTTCACAAATATAAATAATATTTAATTTCTTTATTTTTAAAAATTCCAAGAATATTTCGTTTAAGTTTGACTATTCCAAACTCATTCGTTATGTAAATAAAATGATGTCAAACTGCTTGATTAGCAGTGCTGATTTGCTTTCTGTCCATCTTCTCACACTCGCAGAAGAAATGGGACCAACCAATCTCATCGGGTGGACCACCGGGTGTCCAGGATGCAAAGAAGACCTGCAATCTGGAAACGTATCTGGACTGGTCGGCACGTCTCCGTCTGTTTGTCTGCAATGAGATACTTCAGGTAAGCATTGGCTTGATCTTTGGGAACAGGTCAGTTTTGGATTGAATTAAAATCCCATGCCTGTCCAAAACGGAAAGCTACGTGTCTGTTGATGGGACACTGGGAACACTGGAAACACTGGCAACAACTGAGCATCATTTGCATAGTCAAACAGGACAAGTTGGCATCTAATTTATGCTGCTCGTAACTCGTAACTCGAAACTGGAAACTTGCCCATCGGCAGTTTGGCTGCATAAGTGAGACTCGTTTAAGTTTCACAGAAATGACGTGCCTCGCATACTCTATTGTTGCAAGAAAACAACTACAATAACAACACCTCACAACAACAACTCACAACTACTCATCTTGATTTCCAGAGCACTGGGATTGAGGAGCGCAGCCGGATTGTGGAGCTGTGGAGCGGCGTTGCCCAGTATTGTCTTCTGGTGGGCAACTATAATAGTGCAACGGCCATTTTGGAATCCCTGGAGTCGCCAGCCATAGCCCGGCTCAAAATTACGGTGAGTGTTTGAAGTGTGAAGTGACAGGCAGCATGTGGCATGTGGCAGGTATTATATGCAAGCCTCATTGTTAATAATATGGCATTAAATTAAGACAATAAATGTGCTAAAATTATTAAGCAACTTTCACACATTTTCCTGCAATTTAATTTGACTTTATTAAGTTGGCCTTTTTTTTTAATGTACAGAAATGAAATAAAATGGAAAAAACCAAATCCAAGGAACCACAATTTCAGTTTTGCCCACGCTGCGTTGGCACATTTTTCATAAAATTTATATATTTTGCTACTTTTACCTATTTACTTGGCAAGTCGCCCACAAAATGCTTCAATGGGGCACATCGAGCGTTCGGCTTTAGTTGTGCACTCATTTCGTGGCAAGCTGAAGCTGCAGCTGCAGCTGCTTTCCATAACAGTCTGTGCAATTAGTTAATGGATGCCTTTCTACTATGCAGCTAACACTTTTCTATTGACACGTTGGAGCACAATGCCTTTGGCTCAGAATTTATTTATTACGAAATGCTGGTTGTGAATTTATTTTTATATTATTATTATAACATTTTTGTTGTTTTTTTTTTTTTTTTTGTAACGCATAAATTTGACACACAAAAAAGTTATAGGGACTTGCATAAATTCGCACAGCTTTTATGCTTTGTCTGCGTTTTCTTTTTTTTTTTTTTTGGTTGCACAGAAAAGTTTATGACTAGCACGGCGGCTGTAGCCATAAATATGTCAAGAACAATTAAAAAATGCCAAGTGAGTGAAAATAAAAAATAGCAGTCCTTGTTCAAATAAAATAAACAATAAACAGCTTAACAAAAAACAATTTAAATGTTGTAAAGCAAATAAAAGTGAAAGATACCAGCACATTTTGAACTTTAAATTTGTTGTAATTATTTGAGCATTAGGATATAACCAAATTAAAATCTTATCCGTGGCAAAGCCAAATGTCGCACCATAAAATTCGATAAGAGCAAATTGCAGACATAAAACTGTGGCACAAACAAACCCATAAACTTTTACAGCAGCGCCCGAAAACAAGGCACAAATAACACAAATAAAATGAATTAAAGATATTTCCCATTTGGATTGAATACAACACAAACACACACACACACACCACACACACACTCCACACACAACACACATCGATATATTTACACACAGACTGTGTTCATTTATGTGCGTGTTTCGATTTTATTACAGTGGAGCAAATTGCAAGTGACATGTCAACAATTGGATTGCATGCAACGGCATGCGGAGGGGCATGGTCATTTATGGCAGAAACAGGCAATCGTTCTAAATGAGCAGCTTCAGCAGCAGCAGCAAAGTCTTAAGACTGATTGTCAGACCAAAGCCGCTTTATCGATAACGGAAAACTCACCATCAACATCATTTGCAGCAGCAGAAGGAGCCGCAGCAGCAGCAGCAATAACAACAACAACAGCAACTTTATCCTCCACATCATCCCTGGAGAACTTGAATGCGAAGTCCTCGACAAGTGCCAAAGGGCAGCCAGTTGGCGTAACGGGCACTTCCGGATTGAATGCACTGGAGCAGTCAACGCTAGAGGTGCCAGTGGCAAGCGGTTGCGGCAATGTAGAAGTAGCCACATCTACAAGCACAGCACCAATACCAACAACAACATCAGCAGCAGCAGCAGCAGCAACAACAACAACTATTTGTGGCAAGCCCAATGATTGGGTTGTTATTCCAGTGTTTGCGGATATTGTTAAATTGGCACTTGCAGAGCGAGAAAACTGTTTGCAGCGGTGAGTTTTTTTTTTGTGTGAATGCATTTCACTATACCTGTAAAAATTGATAAAATTATATGAAAGTTGCCCAGCCAATGAGTCCTATGAAAAACATTGCGCATTCGCCAATATATTTTTTTAAATTTAATATTTGGTGTGGTTTTAATTTGAGCATCAACAGAGTGAAAAAAATAACTGATAGCATTTCAAATCATTTTATGCTAATTAATTGGCAATTTCTGCTGCTCTCTATTATTCAACAAAAAAAAAAACCAAATTGAATAATAAATCAATACATTTAAATTTGTTTGAATTTTAGTACAATTCATTTTGGTATATTTATTTATACAATCAAATATTTTACAAATTGTTCCCTAATAATTTTATTGATTATTGTGTGTAATTAAATATATATTTCAATTTAATTTATTTGAAATAAGCTGTCAGTAAAATCACTAAAAGTCTATAGAATTTTAATTGATAAAATATAAACGAAATTCGAATGAAATCAATTGTGCAAAAATAAAACTGAAATACTATTAGAGATTTAGTAAAATTGCTCAACAAACAGCAGCGCATACGTAATTTGCTGAACGATTCTCAATGACGTATTTCGGCATAAAATCATATGTTGCATAATCTTCATTCGCTTTTGCGAGCACTCATCAAAACCCACAAAAACCAGGCAGCCAATGAAACTAATTATTTGAATAGTGAATCGCACAAAAAGCTGGGCACATTTAAGCTGGGAACATGCTGCTAACGGTTTCCCTATTAAAATTAGCATAATGTCAGCAAATGCAGCCAGTTTATCTATCTCTCTCTCTTTCTCTCTTGCAGTTTACCAAATGGCCACATCAATGTGATTGCATTTGATCGAATGGCGGCCATTGTCGGTGCCTTTACCAAGCACATGCAGGCAATGAAATCAACGCAGGCGCCATCTAGCGGCGAATACGCGCACTTCTGCAACCATATGCAGCGAACAACGAAACTTGGCGAAGCTGGTAAGTAATTTTGCAACTTCAACTTTGCCATAGACACTTTTGACTTCTACACTTCTTTTTTCCACTACTACTACTATTTGCCACATGCGTTATCGCATTTTCTGCATTTTTTTTTATAAAGTCAAGTCGGCATTTTAGTGTTTGTAAGTTTGTTTGGTGGAAACTTTAAGTGCACCTCGGCCAACTGGCAATGACTTCAAGTGCCACGGACAAGTGCCAGTATAAATGAGCATGTGTGTGCGAGTGTGCGTGCGGGCGTGTGTGTGTGCGTGTGTGTGTGTGTGAGCGTGTTTATTTGTGCTACTTACATTTTTAAAATGAAAATTAAATGCAATGCAGTTGGCACAGCACACATTGAGCGCAATTTTACAAGTGCGGCAATTAAAATAAAAACAAGAGTTCTAAGCTTGAAAATACTTGGCACGATGGCACTTAAAAGTAGAGTTGGCTGCGTGTCGTAAATCGAACACGCACAACGCAACACAGCTAACAAGATGACAAACAGTTGAGGAACACTAAAAAAAAAATATATATATATATATATATATATATATAAATATAACATTGGATTGTAATTCTCTGCTCTGTTTACTTTAGTTTTTCTCCTCTATACTTGCCCATTACTAATTGCAATTGTTGCATATTTGATTAACGCAAGACTTTTGTGAGACTCTTTTTCAATCTCTTTAAGTACGCAGCGAGTTGTGGGAGCCATTATAAAATCGCTCGCAATAATTTTCAATCCCTTTTGCACTTTGCACCACAGCGAGGCTATTTGTTGCTAATTAATTTAAATGAATAACCGCAATAAAACGCCAGAAGAAACACTTTATGACCACAAAAGGGTTTCATTAATTTATACACAATTTGAATGCAAACGTTTTTTTTTCTTCTGCTCTCAGCTTGTTCTTTTCGAGCAACAATTCATTTCCGCCCCAGTTCCCCCAAGCTGAAAACTTTGGTTTAATGTTCACATTCGTCGTTAAAGCGGATTTATTTTTATGCATGGCAGAACCTATGACAAAAGCTGCAATACCAACAAAGTTTATTTTTTTTTTTTATTTTTTTTTTGTTGTTGTGTAATGATAATCTTAAGAGTAGCGGCTTACTTTTTTTTTTGGTTTTTTGTTAAGCACATGCACAAATAAATGCACAGTGACGTCTTGGAAATACTTGTGAAATCAAAAGTAAATACAGCAAAAAAATAACAAGTCTTTCGACAGGCAACGAAGGACATGGCTATAATGCGATTTCGTCACAACAAAACAACAACAAACACAGAACAACAACAACAACACCTACATGGAGTTACACCACGTGTTGTGCTGGCAGGGCACAACAAAGTTTTTTAAGTCCTTCTTTGAACTGTCAGCCACGACCTGCACGTTGAGATATTTTTCACGGAATGTGCACACACAGAAACAGCAGTGCAGCAAATGCAAAGGCAAAGGCAGTGGCTGAGGCGGAGGTGTAGGTTGGAGGATGGAGGAAGGAGGACGGAGGCAAAGCTATAAAGCACCAGTGACAGCAGCATCAAAAGTGATGGAAAAAAGCAGCCATAGTGCTGAAATGAAAGGTCCACATAGACCGAACTCATTATAAACCCAGGAAGCGTAAGATACTTTGAAGGCTCTGCCACAGGCGACAAAACAACAAAGTCAAACTCAACAACAAAAAAAAAAAAATAGAAAAAAAAAATAAATCTTTGGTGCATAAGCGCATCCTGACAACAACATGGCCAAAAGAATGAAAACTTATGGTTGTGTTCGGGATTTTGTGCCTTTTTTTTTCATTCTTTCCAATATCAAGCCTCAGTTGCATTGGAGTCTTATGAAAAGTTTATTAAACGCTCGACGGGTGCCTCCTCAATGTGAGGTGAACGCAATTTAAGGATTTTCAACGTTTTATAAGAAATCTAAGAAAATGAAAGACGATGACAAAGTTTATCTTACCAAACCATAAGTCCTGAATAAAAGCGTAAATAAGCCATGAGTTTTGAAGAACTTTGTTCATGTGAGATTAGATTCTAAAGTGTTCATAAGTGTTGTTTTGAAAACGATTAACTGTTTATAATGGCTTAAAATGTGATACTAACTCAGCTAACGAAGTGCATATTTTCGACAAAATTTTAGCCGCGAGAAAACTATTTTAAAGTCGCCTGGCGGAAAACCACTTATTTTCCGGTAGTCTCCATTTTTTTTATTTGTTATTGGTTGAGCTTACAGAAGAACTTGTAAATCAGTTTGCAGCGTACCGCAAAACTCAAAAGTATCCCTTGGCTAAGAAGTTTTAGCCAACTTGACAATGACGTCAGCAGCGAGAAATGCAAAAGAAGTCACTGAAAAGTTTCCTGTCGGCTTTTGAATGCAGCTTTTGCCATCGTGGCTTGTCCACTGCATAGAAATAAATATTTTTCTAGTCAAGTCATTTTTCGTTGTTACCTTAGTAATTTGCTCAGCACTGGAATTTTGAAAATGCATTTTATCTTGATAGATTTACCTTAGCCCAATTGACAAACGGCAAGTGGCTTAAAGCACTCAACAGCATAATTCAAAGTTGGCTAAGAATAATTTTGTGTAAATAGTGCTTGAATAATTTTATGTTTATTATTGTAGAATGTAACTGTATTTTAGAGAATCAACCAGCTATAACAGCATTCACTTAGCAACCAAAAGAAGTGAAAAAAAATAAACTTACTTTTGAATATAAGCTTGGCTTAAAGTAAATTTATATTTTTACCTTGAATGAGATTTTTAACAGTTGAATGAATTTTTTTTTTTACAAAAATATTTACATGATATTTCCTGGAAATACATTCTTCCATAGAGCATTTCCACTTGCCTTTATTTGGATTCTTTTGGCTTTGCAGCTTTAACTTTTTGCAATAGTCGCCATTTTAAGCGGATTTCCATTTTTGCGAAATTCATCTGGCATTAAAAACACGAAATCATGATACAAGTAGTAGTTGAGCAGACATTTATAAGCAGCATTTTCAGTTTTATTTTTTTATTTTAAGTCCTTACTCTTTGCTTGCTAAACCAAACATTTTTCACAACAAGTTCTCATTGAGGCGGTTAGGCCAAAAAAATTATGCAAAAACTAAAATTAGTGTAATTTTTTTCATCATGTTTTATTTAAGCTCTTCAGAAAGGAAACGTTTATTTAATGATGCAAATGGAATATCAACCAATTAGTCATATTAAGTTATACATAACTAATTCAGTGATAACGATGAATTCTAGATAAATACATGTTTAGAATGATTAAATCTTTATCAAAATATTACCATTATAATCATTAATCATTGTTGGCTTGAAGGATTTAAATATTTTTGAAACACAACTCGACTGCTGAAAAATGCATTTCGTATGTTATTTTTTTTTTTTATAAATTTAATCATATTCTCAAGAGGATTTTCCGTACAAATGCATTTCAAGAACCGACTTCAATGCTGAGTTTCCTTAAGATGTAGGAAACCATCAACTGCCACTTGAAAGCAATGTTGAGTCCTCCATCGGGTGGAACCCAACTCCCAATTGGGAGTGCCTGTCTGTGTTGTAGCAACTGTCAGACGGAAGCGTGCTAAAATCGGACGTGTTGGCACACATCCTACAAATGCACACACTCATCCGCAAATGTTTAATGTCAACGCTATTTGCCTATATATGGGGAAAGCCTGCATATCTGTCCAGAGACAGGCTACAATTTTGTAAGAACAAAATGAGTTGAGCAAAAGCTGAAGTCGAAACAAAATGAATATGCAAAATGGTGTGAAGAATGCATAAAACATATGTGTTTGCTTAACCATTGTAAGTAATTTCAAATTCGACTATCTACATTTATGAATTGCACAACTAGAATTTACATACTTCCATTCCGAGTGTGTGTGTGTGTGTGTGGCAAAAGGTTATTATAAATTTTCAAAATTGAATGTCAATTCGTGCGACAATTTTATGCATGCCACACACACATAGAGATATGTCACGCCGTAGGCAAAAGTCATTTAACACTAACTTTGAATTGGTTAGCTTGCTGGCAAAGTCTAAGTCAACTTTTCATTAAAATCATCCAATCAATTGTACTTTTGTTATCCAAATAAGGAAGCCATTATTCATGTCCAAAACTTGCACAACTCGAATGCCACATAACAAACAAGCCAACAACAAACAGGCTAAGAAAAGGGACATCTAAGTTAAATTGAACTAATTTGTACATTGCATAAACATATGTAGAAATGTATGTAATTTATATTGTGCTCATTAGCAACATTTCCAACTAACTGTGAATAGAAGTCAAGCAACTTTATATATACATTTATAATTTAAGTCTTAATTAATTTTATGTTCAGTGCGACTTTCGTCTGGCTTTTGCCAATTATCAAATGTGGTGTTTGTAAATTTATTTGCCAAGGCTTTATTAAATCATTTATAACTGATTAAATAGTATAAAATAAATGAATTTACTGTTGCGCCTAAATTGGTAATTGCGATTCAAGATAATACAAAAAATATACCAAAAAATAGCTACAACATTTCCAACTTGACCGAAGCTATTTATTCATTATTTAAAATCTATATTAATATTGCACTTCAATTTCACAACGAGATTTTGGGTTGAAATTTATTTAAAAATTCTATTCAGAAATATATTAGTGAGATTTTCAATAGTACGGCAAAGCTTATCCGATCCCTTTTAAGCCCGATAGGATTCGAATATCTTGAAGTCTCTATCTTTCCATAGATCTCTCTTTTGCGGCAAAACAATCATTTTAATCAAAATTGGGCAAAAGTAAAGAAGAATAGTTTGCAATGAAAATCTTACCCAATGCAAATAAAAATAGAGAATTTTTTCAATGAATACAAATCAGCAATTTATGGGATCTATATAGCAATCAAGTTGCGGTCAGTATGTGCTGAGTATATGCCAAAATGCCAGAATGGAAGACAGAGAGAGAGAGAGATTTTAATCCATATTCACCTTTTTTTGTGTGTGTTTACCATCCATAGAAATGCTTGTTAGGCTCAACACTTGAAATATTCGTCGAGAGCTATCAGGATGTGGTGTAGAATATGCAATGCTGAAAATCAGAGCACCAACAAAGGCAACGCACCACAAAATCCTCAACTCCTCCCGAAGGTGCAGTACAAATATTTACACACACGACTCTATTAAAACTGGACAAGGAAAAAGTAGATACCATAACCAAGGCTTTAATCCTTTCACAAACAATGGCAACCTTTTTTTTTTCCTTTTTCCTTATTTTTTTATGGGACTTCAAAAATGTTCGTTGCATGTGCGTGTGATTCCTGTGAGTCTTTCTGCAGTTTTTCTGGTCGAGCATGTGGGCACAAATCCTATAAACACATTGGGGATGGGGAGAGAGGATCGGAGAGGGACAATCCGTGGCATTCTGTGGCAAGTCAAGAACACAGCTGTTGACCAAAGCTCACCAACAAGGCGTCGCTTTGCATCATTCTAGAATTTTAATGGTCTCATGGTGTGAATCGGACATGTCTGCCACATTTTGCCACACAACACTCAACACACACAAACACACAAGCATACACACACACACATATTTTATTTTATTATGTTTTTGTTTTCTTTTTTTTTTTTTTTTTTGGCCAGTTGCCAGTTTGTTGTAACTATATTAAACCATGTTCTTTTTGTGCTTCTTCAGTTTTCTATTAAAATGTTACAGTTCCTGCACCACGAAACACTTCTCCACTTCTCGCCAGTCATCTGATCCACACTTCACACTTGACCGCAGGTCAACAAGGCGTCCACAATAAGCTTGGGTCATCTCGTGTTAACCATTTACTCAACTACTTATATAAGCACAAGATTATTTGAGCAGCTGGGCAGGATAAAGGGCTAAATGGGACACTTATTTTGTGTGTTATGCTCGATTTTTATACACATATAAATAGAAAACTCTTTTATAAATATCTACATCTATATCTATATTTATGGCTATATCAAATTATAATATTTTTGTTGCAGAACTGATGATGGCTTCATTTGACTGCGAGGGTCCAAACAATGCCGAAAAACTAATGTATGACTTAAATTAAATTACAATTTTGGATATAAGTGTAAACGCAATAACATCGCATGGAGGCCATGGAGGCGTACACATCATAGGGGACAGCTGCTGACTGCTTTTGAGAAGTTAATCCCAGCGCAATCCTTATTTTGGTCAGACGTCTCAAGTCGACTCACTTCCTCCACGTGGAGGCCTCCGGTAACGTTTAGCAAGCATCCGTCTCTAAAACGGCCAAAGTGAGCGGCGATCATCTCCACAGATATTGGTGTTGCAGTCCTGGGATAAAAAAAAATAGCATTCATCTACATTAATGTTTCACACAAATCAGATTTTTAGAGTTCAAATAAAATTTGGAGTACATCATTGATATAAAAAATAAGTGTTTGATTTTTGTTATAATTTTTTAGGTTAACTCTCTGACTCAACACCAAATGCTCATTTCAAATATATAAATTTATTTATATGTTCACATTTTACCAAAAGAATTGTATTCTTGAAGGAATTATGCAATTGCAACAGCAAAGAACAGAAAGCAGCTGAAAACATGGAATTTTTTTAGGAAAGTTTGAACAGCGGCAGGAAGCCCGTAAATTTCTTGTGTGTATGAATTTTTGGCTTAAACTGAAAGCCAAACGCATATCACAACAGAGTCCAACTGTCGAAGGGGCCAAAATGCGCAAAAAGCAGACATTATTCAAAGGATGGTTTTGTGTGTCTGTGTCTGATTTCTTTGATTGTGCGGGTGCCACTAATGTCTTTTGCCAGGCTTTAAATTATGTTGCAGTCAGCAGATATTTATGCAGTCTAATGCATACCATGTAAATGGTTCTAGAGACTTACAGTTGCATGCCACATCACTGAACTTGTAAAGATGAATTGCAGTGGCAGTTAAAACCGTTTACAAAATTCAAGAATTTCTACAGTTGCAGCGGAAACCGTTTACAAAATTAAGGCTAAATCTAAATTAACACTCTGCATGTCTTTAATTTAATTAAAAATGTCTGATATTAATTTCATTTGGCAATATATCAAATTTAATTTTTAGCATCGCTTTGCAGCACAGAAATATTTGCCTTAACAAAATAGTGTTTTTAAAAATATATAAATATATTTACGTTATTTATACTCTTAAGTAAACTCGCTATTTTAGTTACCTGGACGATGAAAAACTTTAGAAGTTCACTTACTAAAAGTTTGTTCAAATGATAAGGCAAGGCAAAAAAAAAAAAAATCGGAAGAAGCCACAAAAACTTTTGTTCGGACTTTTAGCGGAAACAGCAAAGATATATTTATTGTTTTGCCCAGATACCTGAACACTCTTAAATATTGTTGTTTTTTAATCAAATGATTCATTGCCTTGTAAACATTTCTTGCAGAACCAATGTGCACTGAAATATTACTCTTTTGGCATATTGTGTTTATCAACTTTTGTGTATTCAAAGAACTTTTGGCAAAAGCTTGATAATTGATACATTATTAAAAACAGGGATATAGATAAATGTTTAGCATTTTGTCAAATTAATTGCATTATGTAAGTTGAATGTTTCTGTTTCTGCTAGCAAATTGTTTTAAATTCGTTGTGCAAATAACAACAAAATCAATCCTTTTGCTGCTCGTAGGAAAACAAAACTTTACACAGAAATTTCTATCGTTTATTTATGTTGTGGTCTTGTGAGTGTTGCAGCTGCAACTGGTGAATTTATGTGCAACACTTGTTACACATACGACATGTTAGACGCGGGAACAGTTAAAGATAAATCGAATTCATTTTCAGCTCCACCTCTGCTTTATTTATTGGACGCCTTGCTGTGACTTCCACGTATTCTCAGAGTTAAGGCGGGTGCACTTACATTTAGTTAAGAAATAAAAACGAATAATGGAAAACTTTAAAGTGTGCAATGAAAATTACAATTCTCCAAGGATATTCAACACTGGGCATTGCTTAAGTTTCAGCATCAATAAACCTGTGCAAATTAATGCTGATGTCAGATTTTGTTCTGTAATTATTTGAACACCACGAAAGAATCTTTCTGCCCAGGCAGAGTTTTTTAATCAATGCGTAGGATGTGCAGTCAAGTAAACAAACCGAGTGTCAAAGAAGAATATCTTAATGAATGTGTCAGATTTATAGCATAATAATTGCAAAAACACACCTGTAATCTCAACGAATATTCTGTTGCAAATAAAAAAATATGTAAATTCTTGTAATCAGTGAGTGAAAAATGTAATACTTAACTATAAAAAGCATAAATACAGTTTTAGCCATTTACAAATGTATATATTTAATTTTGTCCACGCCAGCAAAAATATATATATATATATTTTGCCACAACGCCGCTTTAATCTTGTCTAATAGACTATAATTTCAGCACATTTCCCTACGCTCTAATTCAGATAAACATTTTTTTTTTTATTATATACCCAAATAAAAGGGGCAAATGCAAAAGCCATAAAAACGTTTATGCCACGTTTTACGAACACACAAGCTGTGGAATATCACACAGTTATCGAGGACCCCTCGTGGACACTGTTTAGTTTCATTGCACAACACTTTTATTGTGCCCTCGCTCAAGGCTCTCGTTGGGCGAATTATGTTAATATAAGAAAATGTCTGCAGGGCACGACTAAGCTGAGTGTGTTTTACCCGAAAAAAAAAACAAAACACACATACACTCACAGTTGCAGGATGGTAATTGCAGTCGGTGAACACGTTAAGAGGATATTTACCAAAAACCCTAAAGAAACAGTAATGTGCCACTTCGCTCTGTGGAACTAGCTTAACTTTCAGCAAGTGTGCCTAAATATTCAGTTAAGAGAAGTAGAAAAACAGCCAGCGTCTTTATTATAATATCTCAACTGCAACTGTAAGTTGTCAGTTAATTTTATAATAATTTCAAACGTTGCAGCTGCCCGTCCACTTCACATTTCCTTACTTTTTGCCATTAAGTTTTTAGTATTTTCCATCAATCAACTTACTCAACTTGGAAAACTTTTCTAATTAGTGTTAAGAGACAGCTGAATGAAAACAATTTTTATGATGAACCTAAAGCTACGTTGTCAAGAAAATTTTCTTTGCAGAAAAATAAATACAATCATGCATATTTTTTGGTTTTCAACAAATAAATTAATAAAACACACACAAATTTATGTTTAAACTTTAAACATTGAAATAAATTCCCACTTCCGTTAATTCATTCCGAATGACCAAGTATTCAATTACATGGGAGTTTAAATCTTGGCTTAAGCTGCAAAATAATAATACGTTTATTTTCGCTCAATAATTTTGTATAAAATCTGTGACCAAAAATATGCATTTAAGAAACAGCAACAAATAAGCCCCCAATTCTAGCTCTCTCGACAAAAACACTTAATCTTTGAGCTGTGAATGAAATGATTGATTCCTTTTCAATTTTAATTATTATTAGTCGCATTTATTTCTTAAGAGCTTTGGATTTTTGATTGCAATTTACAAACGTTGCAAAACAATTGCACAACTTATCAATAATGGTCATCAAAAGAAATCAAGCAGAAAAATTGCAAACAAGAAAAATCGTAGAAAAACAATTAAACTAATTGATAGCAATTTATACGTAACAAAGGGCAAAACGCAAAAAAAATAGTTTTGCAAAAGAAAATTGGCAATGTAAAAGTTTTTCAGTGCAGTGAAAGAAAACCGCTAAAAGAAAAAAGGGGGGAAAAAAACAAAAATTAGAAAACGTAGTCGTCGATCCATTTACTTAAGCCACTAATGAAACCGCATTGAAAGGGTTGCCATCAGCTGCAAACTTTGGACCAACTAATTGGAATTGGTGTCTAAAATCTAAACTAGGCCACAGTATAAATGGTCGTATGTGATGTCATTGCCAATCTAAAAGTTATATAAATGATTGATTAAAACGTTACTTTAACTATACAAAATATTATTACTTAATTTTTTGCTTTTCATTATTGAAAATTACGCCCTTTAAATTATATTGTACGAATTCTTAACGACACGTTTACAATTTGTATCACGTATTGGAAGCTCAGAGACTTTAAACAAATACAAATTTTAGTAAATTTTGTCAATTCAAATTCCAACTACAAATTTGTGGTGCATTTGGCACATACTTATAGTCAGCGAAATCTTCATTTATTCGACTTACTAAACAAATTCCCACACGTTTGGCACACAAGTTTTCAAATTTTTAGTTCAAAACGTGACTTTTTGCATAACTAGTTTAAATCGTGTTGTGTGTACTAATTATCATAGAATAACTTAATTATGCTCACTGACTATTTATCAGCTAACTTTTGATCACTTTTAACAAGTGCATAATAAATGCTAACTAAAGTTTGCATATAAAATCTTTAGTGTATTTTATATTTATATTTTAAAGCAAAAATAAATATAAAATATATTTAAAAAATGAAAAAAAAAAATGTATTGACATCTCCCCGACGGGGAATTGAACCCCGGTCTCCCGCGTGACAGGCGGGGATACTAACCACTATACTATCGAGGATGTTGAATTAAGTTGGCCAAATGCCAAATATTAGAGAAAGTGAAATTTTTCTTGCACGTGCTTTTAATGCTGTTACTAATTTTAGATGACATTTCATTACTCACCTAAGCTATATGCAGCACCTTTTCAAGTACCGAAGGCACAATTCTGTGCTGCAAGTGTAATATTAATATTATACAGATAGTTACTGTTTGGCTAATTATACTTTTGCCTGGCAGGTAATTGTCTTTGTCTAATATTAACATATTTCCACTACTTTGCTACTCAATGAAGCAGAAATAAAAGAAAACTTACACTAAAAGTGCCAGCGAGCTTCCACGTCATTTATTGCATTAATAGAAAAAAAGCGATTGGCTGCGTTTGAATTTTGTATTATTTGACATGCGCAGTTGTAATTAAATTACCTTATTTTCTGCGTACGGACTTTAAGGCAATGGCGTTTTGGTAGCGATTACGACTCTTGTCTGGAAGATCTCGGTTCAATACACATTTTTTAAGAGATGGTTAAGAAGTTTTTATTTTATTATTTTTTCTTTCTTTCTTTTATTTTTTTTTGTTTGGTTGTTCTAATTATAGCATTACTCTGCGCACAGGCCTACCAAAATGTAATTTCTTTTATTCTATTAAACACATAAAATATTAATTCATCTCGTTTAAGTTAAAGGTGACATAAGTCTTATATGTATATGGTTAATGGCTACAAGCAGATGTCATTCAAAATTTGTTGGTGCTTAAAAAAAAGTATTTTTAAGTTATACATGTAATTCTATTTGCTATAATTAAAAAATATTAAATTAAATTAGTGAATTAATAGCTACATAAATACATTTTTTTATGAATTGTGTTTAAATATTTATAAACTAATTGTTAGTGCTAATGTGAGGCACTCTTGTAAGAATATAAGTAATTGGACTTTACACCCTGCCAGCCACTTATGTAATAAACCGATTACAGGCTAAACCCACCGCCCAATTAAGTGGCACCTGCCAGACCACTTTGGTTAGGCTTGGTGTGCATTGACTTTGGTTAAAAGTTGCCTTACAGAATGCCTCAATGCATTCCGAGTGAATTGCAAATACGAGTGCAATTTGAAATGAATGCGCTGAGAAGCATGCCCCCAAAATGAATGAATGAGTTGAACGGTTGGCTTGATGGACAAGTGCATGAAACACTAAACCTTCTCGTCTTTGCAGGTGGCTGTTAGCCATTCAGCGTGTCCTTGGCCTATGCAATTTCAATGTTGTCCTTGCCAAGCGACTTATTTTGATATTTCTCTTGAAGTTTTGGCGATTTACTGATGGAGTTTATTTAAATTTTCTAATAAAATCAAAAATTGGTGCCTTAATAATTTGTTGTCATTGCCTCCACGTAGAGAGCACGAAAAATAAAAAAAGTTACCATCTTTTTTACCCAAATACTGGCTCTGAAGTGTGTGGCTCAACTGACTGTACACAATTAAATTTTCCTAATTAGCTACCCTTTTTATAATATATGTTTTATAAAGGAGCATATATTCAAGTAGACAGTCAATGAAGGATAAAGAAAATGATAAGAGTCTACTTAGCCATAATAATTTCTCACAATCCTTTAAAAACTTTAATTAATGTTATAAATTTATATAAAAAAAACGTATTTTTGTACAGGGTATACATATCTTAGTCCATCAGATTTAACTGAAAAATACTTGTTAGTACAACTTTTTCGATGTCAGCCACTGAAAGTTTGACATGCAATTAATGCATGATACCACCAAGTGTTGCTTGAATTTTCTGGGGAAAATTTGTTGAAACATCGTCGTTGTCCAGGCATATGTCGCAGACACACACACATGTCGCACACCCGGATCAGTTCAAAGAGCTTTCCACAATTAATTAGCATGCTAATTTTAGCACTTTTTAGCTGCAGCTCGAGGAGTTGCCAGTTGCGGCATCCTTGCTATGTTGCCTGACCTTTGCTGCACAAATCAACTAGACAAACTTTGTGCCACAGCTCCACTCAATTTGCGTTGGTTGAAACTATACTTTTTGTTGCTTCTATTTGTTGTCTACATATGAAAATTTATCGTCCTTAAGTGTCTTGTCATAGGGTTATTATTTAATTTACAGATTGGGGAATTGTTGTTTTTACTATTTATTTTGTTTTCTTTAGAAAATACTTTGCTGTTCATTATGTTTTCTTAATCAAGAGTTATTTTTGAACGGAAGATAGAGATTGCGGCATGCTTATAAAAGATGGTTACAAATCTATACATTTAGATTATACTATATGAAAACATTAACAATAATCTAGAAAACTTAAATATTTATAATCAGAATTATATGTTATATGAAATTGAACAATTCGTCAGCTAAGAATCAGCTAAAGTTATAGTATGCCTTAAGTTAAGTTTAATCTATTCTTCTCTCTATCTTTCTGACAACGTCAATCGGCTGTCAATCGGCAGTCAATCGGCTGTCAATCGGCAGTCAATCGGCAGTCAATCGTTGCCAATTTATTATAAGTCGTGTATTACAATTAACATTTCTTTGCCTGATTTCTTGAAATGTTTTATCTATCGTTCTGGGGAATTGTTGTGAAAATATAAAATTCGGTTTATCGTTTATAAAAGCGGCATTTACAATTCGTCATTTTGAATGCCTACCAATTAATGGCAAATTTATGGCAGAATTTTTCAATTTACTTACTATTAAAATAAATTCATCATTGCTGAAAAGGGTTCCATGAGTATTTTCGAGTCTCAAAAATAGCTATATGCTTTATTTATTTTATTTGCAGCTTAATACTGGATTCTTTTCTAAATACCCCAAATGGAATATACTTGCTTGTTTTTATCCTTCACCGACTTTTGATGTATTTTGTTGCATATAAGAAAGCCAAAGTGTCATGTGCAAAGATAAATGAACTTCTAAGTTTTCCGTCAAGTTTGTTTTCGACATAAGTTTTATTGTTGCACAAAAAAAAAAACAAATCCGTCCACATCTCAAAAGTTTGTCTAAGAAGGAATTAAACGCCAGCTTCGCAAATTCATGGCAAGTATTTGCTAAAAAAAAAACCGTCTAAAACTTCTGTTTAGATTTTCCATTACTAGCATCTCTACTCTTATTGACGTTATATAAGTTAAGAAATACCTGACTCTATTTGCCTTTGCATAGCTTAAGTATTTTAAGTATAAACACAGTGGGTTAATTTAATGCAACTTGGAAATAGCTGTAACCATATTAAGAATAATAATAAATATATTTATATTCATTAATAATCATATATATATTTCTTATAATATGTTAACCATATGATAAGTCACTCATCAAGTCATTTTGTTATTAAAATCATAATCATAAGTTCAGAGCTGATGGAATACATTTATTTAAATAGTAAATATGCACAATGTTTAAAGTATTAAATGTATTTAATTTACTTCAATTTTGAAGTCAATCACTTATATAATTTTATTTTCTATCAACAATCCAATTCATGATCGTAATATTCTTAAGTTTTTCTTACATCTAGGAACAACATACAACCACAAAAAGTCATAATGGGAATTTATAAGCTGAACACTTATTGATCATTTTTCATCCTCAATCTAAATCCATATTTACACACATTGGTATAAACATTTGCTCATAAGTAAAACTAATTTAAAATACTCAAAAATACTCTAAAATACTTAGATTGGATACGCTGAATATTCGATATGTATTCGGATTAACTGCTTTGCTGCTGGCAGATCAACAAAATTTACTATACACAATAATTCCATAGAATGCATTAGATAAAAATGTATTTTATTAATATAATTTATGAAAGTCTCAGTAAGGCCAGTAATTATTTAAACTGGTGTCGTTTGTGATGTAGATTTTGACTGATATAAAACAACTTAAATAAAAACGTACCATAAATGTTTTTATATTATTTGAAGAGGAATAAGAAGTTTTTGTCTAAGAGATTGTCAGCTAAGTGATATTATTCACAAAGCTGTTGCTGTTTGTGACTTTGCTGAGGTTGTTGCACAACTTTTTCTTGCATTGCAAAGTGAACGAACGGATTTAGCGAGCTATCAGAGACAACAACCAACTAGATAACATGGTAAGAAACTTTTCTGGTACAGATTGGAATTGTAGCCGATAGATGGCGTGTCGACAAGCGTCTGCTAAATTTGAACAAAATTTGTACAAATGTTAATTAAGCAAGATTATAAATTCTGTTAAATATTAATATGGATTTATTTTAATTATAAAACTAAAAAAGCTATGAGTACACACATTTATAGAAATTCGTTTAGATTACACAATAAAAAAGAAATTCATAGCTTGTCAAATGATATCGTGTTACTGAGGGGAATTCCCCCAACTTGATTTTGTTTGCTTCTGCCTTTTAGTGCAGACAGTAGGCTACCAGGATGGTGAGCAGGACAGAGAATATGCTCAATGGAGAGGTGGCCTTGATGCCATTGTGGGCATCATGCAATCCCGACTCTGCTGATAGACGCGCCGCTGTCAAGCCTGGCATCCGCATCACGTCAGGTTGTCCGCCTGACAGAAAGGGTGCCAACGGCACAGATCCTTCGGGCACACTAAGTGGCGTCGGCAAGAAGGGTGCAAGGTGTGCACCATCAGCTCCATTCGGCGTTGGTGTCACATTCACCGTTGTTGCAGCTGGTGCTACAGGTGTGGCTGGAACAGCAGCAGCAACTGCTCCATTTGCTGATGGTGCTGCAGCTTCTGGTGGTGGTGCTGCAGCTTCTGGTGGTGGTGCCGGATAGCAAGCAATCTTCTCCACTTCGATTGTCTTAGTGGCATCTTTCGGATCTGGTTCATTAACTCGCACAGGTACACAAATAATGCCGCCAGCAGGTGGAGCATTTGGATCAGGTACTCCAGGTGCTGCAGGAGCCGCAGGTGCTGCAGCTGCACCTGCAGCTGTTGGTGCAGCTGCTGCAGCAGCGGCAAGTGCAGCACCAGATGCAAGTGGTGCCAGTTGTGTTTGTCCGGCATTTGGATCAGGTGCACCAGGCGCTGCAGGCAGTGGAGCAGCAGCAGGAGCAGGAGCAGGTGCTTGAGCCGGGTAAACTGCAGCAGGTGCAGCGGGAACTCCTGGCTGTTGAGTATTGATCACCGTTGTGCCCGAGCCCACTTCAGAAGTTGTCACAGATCCGGGAGGTCCGTTGTTAATGATAATAATCTTGTCTTCACCTCCACCACCACCAACACTACCACCACCACCACCGCCTCCACTGTAGGACGGAGCGTGCTCCACGACACGCGTCTGAGTGGGTGTCAGAGCGTGTCCCAAAATAGCACCACCCAAAGTGCCAGCAATAAGACCAGTTCCTAAAAATTAAAGGGAATTGAAGAAAATTCTAGCTATGAATTTTTGTGATTTTGCTTACCTAATCCGAATCCGGATGATGACTTGGGCGCTTGCGGATAATAGGTGGCACCAGCCGGAATTGCAGCACCAGCTGGTAGGAAGGTTGCACCCGCCGGCATTGCGGCAACCGGAGCCTGAGGATAATAGGTGGCACCGGGGGGTAATCCCTGAGTTGGATAATGACTGACTGGATGATAGCCAGCGCCAGCTGGTGCATAGCCGCCAGGATGATATGTGGCTCCAGCTGGTAGAGCACCAGGACTGTGATAAGTGGCGCCAGCTGGCGGAGCACTGTGATAGGTAGCCCCAGCTGGTACTGCGCTGTGATAGGTGGCGCCAGCCGGTAGAGCACCAGGACTGTGATAAGTGGCGCCAGCTGGCGGAGCACTGTGATAGGTAGCACCTGCAGGCAAATGACCAGCACTATGATAGGTGGCGCCAGCGGGAACTTGACCAGCCGGGTGATAGGTGGCACCAGCGGGAAGCTGGCCGGGGTTGTGATATGTGGCACCTGGATAACTGGACTGAACACCACGTGTATTGGTCGCCGTGATTGGAGTGTGATGGAAGCCACCAACACCACCTGTAGCATTCATGCGTGGCTTATAAACGGTGGCTGGTGTATAGTGAGGATTGCTGGCAGCAGCACCCGCAGCGGGGCGCACATTGCTGCTGGGCGCCGAGTAGCTTGGAGGCGGTGCATTGGCCTTGTACGATGGATTGTAGGCTGGTGGCTTCTCATGCACGTTGGTGTGTGCTCCACCAATCGGATTACTTGCCGAGTAGGCTGGCGGTGGTCCCTGAGCCTTGGGCACATTCCATCCTATTGGTGATGCTGGTGCCGCTGCTGCCGGTCGGGAGACGCTGTGGCTGGGCTGCGAGTGAGTGCCGCCATAGCTAAGCCGTGTGTGTTCCGCGTTGGATGCATGGGAGGACGAACTGTGTGACGACGATGAGGGACGTCTGTGGCTGGAGGAGCTGCTCTTACTGCTGCCGCCAAACCAACGCTTCGCCTCCACATGCGGACTGGCCAGCAACAGGAACAAGAGTCCCATTACCAATGCCAACATACGCGACATGCTGCAAATGGAAATCCAAAAAGATAATCACTTGAGTTAAGTTCCTCTAATCTTCAATAATTTGGTTATTTTGCTATGCCTGCTGAACTTGAACTAATCCGCTTTCGTCAGTCGAAAGTGTTTATATAGTTAAAATGCTTATCAATGGATTTGTTGAGAAACCTCGTCAATTAAAATATAGCCAAACACAAGCACTGTTTGCGATTAGCCGTTTTGTAAACAAAACTGAGCGGAATGTTGAAACCAGAAATGAGCAAGATATTCCATTTTAAGATCATGACTCATTGCATTGCATCAACTATTATTACAATATCATTGCATATTAAAAAGAATCGTCAGTTGTTGTTATTTTGTATCGTATAAAAAATACACTGATTGCTTGATTTATGCATATTTAAAACAAAATAATTGAAATGCATTAATATTCAATTTAAAAATTGATATTTTTAAACAAAGTTATTCAACACATTTTTTTTTATATAAATATATTTAAAGTAAATCTATATATAAATCTATATATATATATATATATATAGATATTTGTGCAGTTTGATTTCAGGCACTTGTTGACTCGATTATTTGTTATTTGTTATTTTTGCTGCGCATCTGTAACACTTCAAAGTAGCCTCTCACATTTCACATTTCTCCTGCTGTCATTCTTCATTTGCCGCAGAGCGTTTTAATTTGTTGTTTGCAAAAACAATTGATTCAATTTGTGCTTATGACACCTAGTAGAACTCACATTGTGGCATTTGCCTCATTTGTGCCTCAGAATTTTCGTATTCAATTGTACGTGAAAAATGTGGCATTATTGTTTGTGGCGAGTTGGGGGAGGAGGACTTTTACATTTGCGTCATGGTGTGCAGCCCTGCCCATTTTGAGACGCTGACGCAATGTCACGCCCTGGCTGCCACATTTGGTGTCTACTGGCCCAATTTGGGGCGCGTTATCCATGATGATAATTAACTTGGCGAAGTGCTCAGCTGTTCGCGTGGCCACACTCGATTGCCTTTTGGTTTGCTTGCCTACTCGCATTGTGAGCTTATTGATATTAAAAATAATATTGGAAAAATGTTTATTTTTAATTGGGGATAAGTTCTCTAAAGGTCAACTTGTACGCACGCTATGCAAACTGAACCCTCCAGGTGCAACAATTCAAAAATTTTAAATACTTGTGCATAGAACAAAACTGTTGTTATTGGTTTTCAAATTTCCCACTTCAAATAAATCAGATCTAATCCGTACATATTTAGTATACATAGTATTCGCCTTGATCAAGAAAAGTGATCTGGAATTAATTTAGCATAGCTGTTTGAAACATTGGAATTTAGTATAACCGAGAACAAAGAGTCTTCAGTGTCTAAATGAATAATAATGAGAATAATGGCAATAATAATTTATTACTCAGTACTCTGGAATATTTTATTATCATTTTTTTTCTACATTTAGCAAATATCTTTTGAGCAAACTGAAATTGATATGATGAATAACTGAAATATGAATAAAGTTAATGCAAAACTTTAAATCGGTGTTGCTCAGCAAATGTTCTGTTTAATATCTTAGTAGTAGAATTATTTTTACTGCTCTTGCAGCTAATTAGTCCATTTAAAAACTGATATAATTAAATAAAGCGAAAATACAAGTTTAACTTTTTAAATGTTAATAAAGTAATTAGTTTTTGGTGCCTGTACCAAATCCGCAGCATATAATTGTTTATAATAAATGTAATCGTCTATTGCAGCTCGCGTACTGATCATTGCTTGAGGTATACAAAATCTGTTATTTAATACATGAGTCACCGCATGCAAAGTTGGCAACGACAAATGTAGTTGATATCAGCTTATTAAAAAAAAAAAAATCCCCATGCTTTCATTTATTCCGTGTTATTTTTACATAGTTTTAATTTAACAATTAAATGAAAAATATATGGAATTTCCTGTAAATTTTTTCTTATCGCTTCGTGGGTTCAATATGTCACATTTATATATATATATATATATATATATAAATACACATAAATACGTGTTTATTTATTTTGTATTCTATCTACTCGCATCTGAGGTTTATATAAAGCTAAAATCGAGGGAAGCGCATAACATTTCGAGTGTAAAATAATTTAATTCAGGATTGCGACTAATCTGAAACAAATTTATGAAAAGC
This sequence comes from Drosophila melanosoma, assembly GCA_035042045.1. Classification (NCBI taxonomy): domain Eukaryota; kingdom Metazoa; phylum Arthropoda; class Insecta; order Diptera; family Drosophilidae; genus Drosophila; species Drosophila melanosoma. The sequence continues at coordinate 187,892 of JAWNLY010000203.1, read as the reverse complement.
GTTCAGTGGAAGTTGATTAATACACAAGACTGGTTTGTTTATCTGTCAGGTAAAAGTTGCACAAAACATCAAATTTCACAAAATCAACGACCTAAATTGGTGCTTTTCATAGAATTGGGTATTGGACAGCTGAGTGGGCTTTCAACCGGTTGCCATTGCGGGAGCAGTCCCGAAAACAGTTTTTTTGGCGTATATGCTAACGAGATTGTATGACAATTTCAATTTAACTCGAAATTTAACAGCTGTTGTACGGTAAATAAAGCACATTTGTTGCAGACATGCTTAAAGCTGATGACAATTCTATATAAAACAAATAAACAGTTAATTAAGCTACGCACTACCTTATTTTAATGACGTATACACTAAAAATAACTCTATACACCTATTTAAAAGAGTAGAATTTTTTGTTGTACAATTTTACTTTCTGGAACTCCCCTTGGTTTGAATGTGTTGACGCCAATGCGAGTGGAGCATAAAAAATGAATATGTACTATCTAAATTTAAACGAACCTGTTGAGCCCACGAAATACAAAAAAGTTCTAAAGTGAGAAATATATTTTCCACTTTTTATGAAGCTTGTCAAAGTGCATAAAAATATGTGTTTGAAAATAGAAATGTTTTCCAGCTGCTGACATTTTTATGTTATTCACTATCTGCCCTTAGGTGTTCAGAAATATTGTTTTTTATTTTCATGAAGATTAGATTTAATTTTAGACTCTTTTAAAGCTGCTTTGCTATTTTTTTTTAGGAATAATCCAGAAGCAGAAGTTTAAATCTGTTTCACATCAAATTTTTACGGATTTACAGCAACTTACAATGCAAATGAAACTTGAACAAATGAAAGACAATTGGAGTAAAAGCTTGCATAAACACACACTTACATATCCATTTTATTGTTATAGTTACCCACTCTTTCACATACTATACTTTATATGTATGTATTTGAATGTTGCACAGCTTAAATTAATATTTTTGTATGTTTACTTTTCTTTAGGCGTATGTTTGTTATCTAGACCAGACGTATACAAATATACATTTTAAAACCATTTCGAATTATATTGCGAAGAAAATTATTTGACCTTGAATTGATACACATCTGCATAAAACAAATTCGCAGCACAAAGAGCTTTGTATTGCAAACACTTATTTACTGTACAATGCGTCCAACGGGCTAAAAAACATTAATTTCAAACCGGTTTCAAGTATTGCCAAAGCTGTGTATGTATATATCTATATACTGGTTGTGTGTATTATTTTATTTTTTTAAAATTATAATATTAATTTTTGTATTTACTTGAATATACTGTTTAATGCTGTTCTGCTTTATGCGCCGCGATCGAGCTTAGTTTCGTACAATGATTCGCAAACAACTGAAATGCGGTTGAAAATTTTTTATTTGTCTTGTTTTGTTGTTGAGAAGCGAAGCAGCGCAGCGCGGGCAGCGAACGAAGCAAAGCGACTGCGGCAGCGACCGCAACTTGTTGTTGCTGTGCCTTTCGTTTACGTTTAGCGCTTGTTGTTGTTATTGTTTTAATTTTTATTCCATTTACTGTATTTATCATCTCTACTCATTGGTGTTTGCACTGCTCTCTCAAATATTTTTCTCTGTGTATTTGTATGTGTTTGTGTATGCATAGTGTTTTTTGTGTCTCAAGTAAGTTGTTTTAGTCCAACGGTGTTTTAATAAATTTTAGTTTTAGAGGGTTTGACAAAACTGTTCTCTGCGCTACTGCATTAGTTTTAGTTTTGTCGTACATATTAGATATACATATGTACATATGTTGTAAAGCTTAGTGAAATGCGCATTATGAGATAATATGCAAATGTTTTATATGTTCTAAAATAAGAATACAAATAAGCAGTAAATGTGTTCAGATAAAAAGATGTGAATAAATTTTAGTAAATTCGATACAAATATATGTGCATTTATGTATATATACATATATTTACATATTTTTATCTCTTGGGACTGGAGTATTCTTGTTTTAAAGCACAAAGCGATTTTAATTTTACGCTCTTCATTTGAGTTTTATGTGGGTGAATGATTTACTCTGTTACATTCCGCCGCCGATTCATTCGTCTGTTTGATATTGTTCTCCCTTGTTATTGCTGGATTAATGAACGTAAGTGAGCTTCATTCGTGTTCTTGGATCATCTCACACACACACGCACAAACATTGGAATTGCTTTTGTATTGGTACGCTTTATGTCTGCGGTCGTCGACGTCAATGCTGACGACGGCTTCGCAGTCGCAGTCGCCGTCGAGGTGCCTTTTTGTTTGTGCGTTGGGCGCTTGTTGTTGATGATTTGGCTATTGTTGATGCCGCTCAACCTTGTTGTTGTTATTGGTACAGTCCGGCAGAATCTGTCAACATTTTTAACGTCAGCGTCAGCAACTTTGAAGCGGGTAACCGTTGCGTGCTTACGAAGAATATAAATCTAACAGAGGAGTTAAAAGCTTTAAAAAGCTTTACATATTTAATTGAATAGCTGTTAATCAGAAACTAAGTGGATAAATTTATTTTGCGCCTTAGCTTAAAACCTAATTAAATAACTAATCATGCGTTGCATCCACTTCGGAAGCGGGAGTGCTAACTTCCTCTAAAGCATCCACATCGGTAGCACCACCAATGTCGCCAGCAACAATCGGTGGCACTGTGCTGGTGGTGCTCAGCTCAAGCAGGCACTGTGGATTATATTGACAGTCGGCAGACTCCAATTGTGGATCGTGTTTGGGCACTGGGAAGCAAACCACTCGTTCCACTTCACGTTGCAGCTCGGCGTTCTGTGGATCCGTTTCGTTTAGCATAATTGGAAAGCAGACAATGCCACCAACAGGTGGTTCAGCTGCGGCTGCACTGGCATCCGGAGTCTCCTCACTAGAAACGAACTCTTCTGACTCCGCCTCCTGCCCCTCGGCCAGTGGGCTCTCTGACGAGGTCAACTCCTCATTTAGTGGCTGCTGTTGCCCCTCCCCTTCAACTTCCTGCTTCCCATCCGTTTGGGCTTGTCCATTGTTGATAATTATAATATCGCGACCAGTGCTGCCAGCTGCTATTGCTGCATCCACCTGCTGCGTCTGTGGATAGTGGTGCGACATATGCTGACGATGATGGCCGAAGAGCATGCCGTCCATTAGGCGACCAGCCAGCATCCCAGTTAGAAAACCACTTGTGCCTTCAACAAAACAATGTTTAGGCAACTCTCAATCTCGATACCATTGCCCAATTTCTCACCTGTTCCCATGGACATAGATGTGGGTGGCTGTGCATAGTAGACGGCTCCGGGTGGCAAGGTCTGCGCATTGGCGTAGTATGTGCCATGTGGCGGTGGAGCTGCTGCTGCTGCATTGTAGTTGTAGCCTGGTGGCATTTGTTGTCGCGGATAACTGGCCAATTGTGGCTTTGGCATCATCTTACCCGGTGGTGGTGGCGGTGGTGGTGGCAATTTGGGCACCGTCATCGCTGTGTGGACTGGTGAACCGCTGACCACACGTCTGCCGCCACCGGACGAGGATGATTTGCTGCCGTATTTGCTGCGCCAGCCGCCAAAGAGGCCACCGAATGAGCCACCGCCACGACCACGGCCGCCACGTGCCACACTGGGCACCGCCAAACAGGCGGCCATCAGCAGCAGACAGAGCAGTGTATAAGAGTGTCTCATGCTGGATCATTCGCAACTGCAACTGACAGTAAGCACGACCAAACTGGAGGCACATTCGCGACGAGGTGGTGCCTATATCCCCAGGCACCTCCCGAATGCGTGCACAGATACCCTACTCGCCCAGATGTGGGGCATATAAATAGCCCACAGATTTTTAATTTCTGTTATCTTTGGCAAAAACATTTTCCCTTTCATTCCATAGAGAATATTTTTTCAATTTACTGTTATTTCTTTTCACCCATTTCATTTACACCTCCAATTTTTTTGTGCACTCAATCCCAAAATTTAACATATTTTTTCAACTCATTTATCTTTTTTTATTATCCTTAAGGTACAATTAAAAATTTATTATTTTAAGCTCGCTTCGTTTTTTGTTTTACTAATGAACTTTTTGGAAATCGAGTTTAGTTATTTCCGGGGAACTTAACTGGAAAGTTTTCTTAAGATTTTGTCCGTAGTGAAGTTTCTCGGCAAAAGTTTTTCAATTTGTTTTGTATTTGAAAAGAAATCGTGTAGATTGTCGAAATGGGTATTATGCAAGTAGAATAGAAATGGAAATTAATTGTTAACAAAATATGCAACTTACCTTCAATACAATTTTAAAGTATAATAATTATTTGAATTTAATATGTATTCATTGCGAATATTTATTTTGGTCAATGCAAAGAGAGAAATTAAAACCAGTTTATTTTATTTATAGATACCATCTCATGGAGTACGCTTTAAAAAAAAATTCAAAAGCAGATTAAAATGAATCCTTCAATAAGAAATTCGAAAATCTTTTTAAGAAAACATCAAAATACAATGCAAAGAAAGGGAACTAATTTGATTACTTTGCTTACATTTTAATTGGATGTAAAAAGTTAACGAATTTATTTGATTAAGTATTATTAAGTATTATATACTTTTGATCCTTCTCTTAATATTATTATGATAATTATTATTTATTAATAAATAATAAAATGTGTAGGGTACTTTGTGTATTTCTTGGCCCATTTGATATGTCAAAGCATTTTACGTATCATACAATTTGGATTTGACAGCAATTTATATACATATAAGTACATACACACATATAAATATATATATATATATGTATATATATATATATATTCACAGATATGAATACGTGCTCATATCTGTGAAAATTGAATGAGTGTCGTCGTGTAATAATTCAATTGCCTCTAATTGAGTCGCACTCAAATGCTCGGATTTTCTCCATGTTTCCAAGCATGCAGCATAAACACAAACAACCACAACAGCAACAACAGCCACAACACCAACTACAACAGCAACAACAACAATAGCAACAACAACAACAACAACAACAGCAACAACAACTTTATCATGTTGACATCTGTAGCTAATGCCCAACGCCAATTTGCCAAATATGTCGCATCAAATTTCAAATTTACCCAGGCTACAACGAGTACTATATACTATATATTAACTATATATATATATATATATATATATATGCAATATCTTGTTTGCCTTAATATACTCGAAAAAATACTTCTAGATTTTCATTTGGAAGCACGTTGCTCATCTTTTGATCGTCGGGGATTAGGCAAAGATACTGACCCAATTGCCACTCAGCCTCAGTGTAAAACTGAGGTCGACCATTTACAATGAAAATGCATTGCCATCGCTGCCTTGGAACCCGAACTGAGGCAAATCGTTGGCTTTATTACAACCAATCAATATGAGAACTGAGAGAAATATGCCTAATACAATATTTAACTATATATGTAAATTTATATTTTGATGTGTAATTTTTTTCGATTATGCTAAATGCTTCAATGCGCACAGAAATAATTTATTGGCCTACATACGATCTATTCAAGCTTGAAAATTGAATTTTTGTTATTATGTTTTTTAATTTCTAATAGAATCTATTAATCACAGTTTGCAGACTTTGCCGACAGAAAGTGAAAATTACTTACTACCTGACTAAAATAATTAATGTCTCCAATGCACATAATTCGATATTTCACCAATCTAGTTCCATTTATTTATATAACAATAATAACAAAAGAAACACAAATATATAAAAAATTATAACTAACTCGTGTAACCTTTTTGCTAGCTAACCTTGACCAAAAACGTTGATGAGTTTTATTTGTTATTTTTGCCAAGATTTGCATATAAATAGATTTGTCATATATTTTGACTGCTGCTAAAAGCTGATTTATTATTATAAATATAGCCATATTGGTTTTTGCTCGCCAGACCTATTTAATCATAATGCGGCAACTTAATTCCCATCAATTTTCAACGCTTTATTGATTGCCGTCCAAGTGGCATCATTTAAACCGAAGACTGAGATAGCAAGAGAAAGAGAGAGAGAGAGAGAGTGGAAAGAGGAAGGCAGAGAGAGAGAGAGAGAGCGGAAGTGCGAACGTTAAGTTAGTTAATTTAGAACGTTTATGCCATTTTGAAAGTCATTTATAATGAAATGTAGATTTTGAACTTGCACCCAAATAAATCGTACGTCATCTATAAAAGCAAAAATTAGTTGCTGGAGACAATAATGGGGGGGGGGGGATAGATGAGGTGGTGTAAGCAGCACCGCCGGGCGTCAAGGAGAACTTGTAAAATATTTACGAGCTCAAGTGACCAAAGCCATTCTGAAAACAATGGCCAAAAGCGGAAACCATAAAAAGTAACTACTTTGCGGCTTACGTGTGATGCTATCCTGTTTGTATGTGTGTCTCTCTCTCTCTCTCTCAATGTGTCCAAGTGTGTGTGCGTGTGTGTGTGTGTGAGAATCTCAAGAGCTTGAGCATACTTTTAGGCGCTCATAGTAAGTCGTTGCTTTGTGCGTGTGCATTTGGCAGTTTGTGTGTGTGTGTGTGTTGTGATTGTGTAATAAAAAATATCCAGCTGACATTTTGTGTCAAGCACCTTTTTCATTTTGGCACTCAGCAAAGCGTGGCCAAGTCCAACCCAGGGGATGGGCGGACCAGGACGAGTGGCATTCTGGCATTTTGGTCCGGTTGTCGACTGCCTGTTTGCCTGCCTGCCTGCCTGCCTGAGTGATGACAAATTACATTTGTCAGATTTATGACCAATTATGAGCGTGTTATATATCACAGCAGCAGCAGCGTTTCGAGCCACCTTAATGGCAAACGCAATGAATAAGTCGCCATCGTTTGTTTGTGGGCTTTGAGCTGCGGGCAATACACGGTAGACCACCAACTCTTAATGTAATGTACTATGCGTGCAGCACACACACATAAACGCACATACACAAAAAAAACCTCCACAGACACATACACTTTAAAAAAAACAGACAAGGATTTTAGAAGTTATGCATATTTTTAGCGCCCATCTTATTATTTAGAAAGTGTCTGACTAAAACCCAGAGTTTTTCTTTTTTTAGTTTTAGGATACATTTATTAAGTAAAATTATAAATATCTATAAATTTATATAAACAATATTTATAAATTTAGAGTATACATTCCGAATTCTTACATTAGATTTTATATATTACATATATAATATTATTACTATGACCAAAAATGTATTTAAGCTGCTATAAATTTAATTTAAAAAAAAAACTGAAATTGTAATTTTGTACAAAAGTTAGATTTTTATTTTGAACATTTTCCATATATCAACATTTTATATAGTCTACAATATTCCCCTCCAAAACGTATCATTTCAAGAATTTTAGCAAGGAGTTTTCTAAGAAAAACAGCTTTTTAAAATTAAATTCTATTATTGAGAAAAAAATTACAGAAATACTTAAAAATACTATTCTAATTTAAATTCAATCAAAAATTTTTTTTTCTCGTTTAACTATAATAACTTTTTAGTTCTTTAATTTTTCTGAGTGTATGCATGCATAAACACGTCGTAATTGATAATGCCGAGCGTTTGTTATGCTTTGCGCCTTTTTTGCCCAGATCGGATTTCGTCAATTTTACTTTCGCCGTGTTCCTGTTCATTTGGACTCGGTTGAGAAATGCGTTCGCTGGCAATTCCTGAGCTGTGACTCGAGTGCTGAGAACTGAGAACTGAGATATGGCCAAAAGCATATCGCGTGTCTTTATGTCGCCATTTCGACTTGTATTATTTATGCCGCTAATGCGTTGAAAATAGCTAAAATTGCCTTTATTACATGCGCAGTTTAACTTCAATTACAGCTCTAATAAAAATACATGCCCAAAAGTGTGAAACAAGAGTTCGGCCAAACCCATATGTTATATACACTGGTACTTATATATATATGACCTCTCGTAATGTGTTGCATGTGAGGCTTATGACCATAAATCCATTTGTTGAACCCAAGTCTCAGCTAACTCACAGTCAACAAAAAAACCCAAGCTAAATTTTAGAAAATCTCGTTGAAAAAAGGGAAGGTTTCCTTTTATTTTAATTGAAGTATACGAAAAAAATGTTAAACATTTTCTAAAACCTTTTCTATGTTTCAGAAAATTTATTTCGGACTTTTATAAATTATTTCGAAAATGTATAAATGCCAACTAATACTTCAGAAAAAATACTTTCTGATATGTAGATATGCAATTTATGTAGCTGAATAATATTTATTGTTTTATCTGCTTTAAATAAAATGTTTAACTAGAGCTCTCATTGTAAGTGACGGTTACAAATGAAATATTTCATAACTTATTTTGCATGACGAGTAGCACGAGTCAACTGGACGTGCCACACTTAATAAATTAAATTTCGTACGTGTTCTTTGTGAGCACAACAAAAGGAAACAGTGATGCATCCAAAATGAAAAAAAAAATGTTGCATTCACAAACGTGTTGCAAGACTTGCAGCCAGGCGGAAGTAAAGAGTATATTTGATTTATATACGGATATACCAAATGGGGATCTAGAGAATAGCCTACAGTACTTCAAGTTTTAACGATCAGCACTCGTTGACAGTAATAATTTAATCCTGACAAAATACTGGCAGAAAAATATGCATAAAAGAAGATGCACATAAAATTCGCAATAAAATTTCGCCAATTAAAATCGAAAAGCATAAATTATCAGAATATACGCAGGCTCCACAATTTGTGTGTTTGCCTCTGTGTGTGTGTGTGTGTTGTTTTTGTTTTTTGGGCAGCTGTGCCCCACAAAACATTAATAAGAGCAAAACAGCATTTTATGCTTTATTTTACAATTCAATCAGTTTCAATTTCCACCTGTCGAATACATTTCCTGTTTACAGATTTTCCTCGTAATTTTTTAATTTCGACTTAAATTTCAAAATTCAATTAGCTTGGGAATGGCCCACAGCAAATGTAACACGAATTCGCCCATCTGCGTCAGCTACTTTCAGCTCGGAGATTTATGTTTTTAGATTTTAATAAAAAAAGCCACATTGTGGGCTGAATATTCTATTTTATAACGACCCAGTTGTGCGCCCAGTCAGCGAAGCTGTATGCAAATTGTGTGCCTGGTTTATTTCGCTGGGCAATTAAAGTGCCATAATTTAGGCCAAAACGGAAAAGGAATTATTTTATGCCTCAGTGTGGCCGTCGAGGAATACTGACATTATCGACAGTCCCAATTGAGATACAAATATTTATACGGCAAATAACATAATACATATATATAAAATTGTACCAGACAAATTAAAAGTTTTAAAAATATCAAAACTGACATACAATTTAAAATTAAAATAACAAAATAAAATTAATATCTAAAAGAAACTATTTTATTATTAAAAAAAAGGCAATAACATAAAATATCTTTGAACGGTATTTGTACCAGACAAATGAAAAGTATTTAAAATATCAAAATTGACATATAATTTAAAATTAAAATAAAACCACATCTAAAAAAAACCATAATATTATTAAAAAAATAAAGCCAAATAACTTAAAATATCTATCTGGCATTTGTACCAGACAAATTAAAAGTTTTGAAAATATTAAAATTGACATGCAATCTAAAATTTAAATAAAAGAGTTTATTATTACAAAAAAATATTAAAATCAATTTAACAAAATCGAACAAATAAATTTCTTATTTAAATTAAACAATTGCTTTTAGTTTTTAGTAAAATAAACTGAACAATTTCATTCGAGTGTTTTATTAAATATATTTTGTTATTTTTTTTTGCTTGTTATAATTAAACATCGGTTTGCTGATTCTGCAGGTGTATTTAAATGGTTGCTTTTTCGCTGTTGTCCAATTAGTGAAGGTGTCGGTTATCCCAATTGGCTCCCGGGATAGTTCTCAAGTGGAATGCGCTGACGGAAGCGCGAGTCGTGTTACTTCATGCGCCTTCGCAGTGATCCGGCTGAAATATGCTGACGAAAGTATAATTGATTCTGTGTACTTGCAACTGACTCCAGCCTAGATGCAACACGCTGACGTACGGCATTTTTTGTATGATTTTTATTAAAGCTTGTTAATAATTCGAGTGCCTGTTTGAGTGTATGGATTATTTGTAATGATGGTTCTTAACTTATATAATATTAGGTATAATAGGCAAACGATAGAAACTAATTTTAAAATATAATCGTTAATATTTTGTGCCTATAATTTATATATATATTATTTATTTAAATTTTATAAAACTTGTTATTCATAAGTGGTTAATAAATAGTAAGCTTCAGCACTTGCATAGAAAAACAGAAACATTTAAAATAGTTATAACAATGACTTAAAACTATTTGAATACAAATCTGTTATCCCATAATATACATTTCTCATACACACTTTTATATGAGATACTATGCATTTAATATATATATTTCTTCAGCTTCAATTATTATTAATTATTAATATTAAAATTGGGATCTTCTGCACTGTGACCTATTGGATCTATTGTGCCCCTTCTGAGCTTATAGCTCCTCCATCAACACCAGTTCCAGCACGAATGCCAGAATCTTTGATGAGTTGAGGGCTTCTATGTCATTGACATTCATAACATGCATCCCTAGGATGCTGTATATTTTCCTGGATAGGGCGATACATTCTGTTAGGACTTCACAAAACCTGCACTGATTGTTACTAATACCCATTTTGGATAGGTGGCTTTTTAGTCTACAATGTCCCTTTAGTAGACCGACAGAAATCCTTAGCCCATTCCTACCCATGGATATTACTTGCTCTTCAGCTCCTAACAAATATATATTAAAAATACTAAACGAATTTAAAATAAAATTTTATATATAACTGTATTCCCTGTCCAAATTAAAGAGCTGAGCAACTATCCGGCAGATCTTATATTAAATGAAAGCCAGTTTGAATTGAAAATTTAAAATGCAATGGATTCAATATGTTGTTTGATGCACTTGAAATACAATTGACTTGCCGCCAATTAGGTGGGAAATTGGTCGTTTTTGCCTGCCCCCACCCCACACCCCCCTCACTGAGTGCAATCGATGTCTGCACTCCCTACTATGGGTCCTTACACATGTCCATCAATTTTTCACACGCAACAGCAACCAGAAAAACAAGAACACCATCGCTGAGGACTGAGGATTGAGGCAACTGTTGCCGCTGGCAACGTCGAAGTGCAACAGCAATGAAAACGCAAAAGCGGCTCTCGAGGCTGGCAACAACCGGTGGATAAACAGACAAGGATAAGCCCAGCGGGTTGAACGGAAATCCTCCCCCTTTCAATACAGCTGCGCTTCTCAGTGAGTTGTTGCTGCAATCGATGCTGCTGCGGCTGCTGCTGCTGCTGCTCCTATTGTTGTTGTTGTTGTTGCTGTTGCTGTTCTTGTTGCTATTGTTGTCGCTATTGTTGTTGCTGTTGTTGTTGTTTTTGCTGCTGCTTTAGAGCTATATGGCAACGACACATTACCATTTCGTAGTTTTTCATGCATTCATTTTGATAGCCAGCCCGACGGCTGTTCACGGAATATATTGCCAGCAACGGCAACGACTATTCCAGTTGGTGTTGCTGCTGTCGACGTCGCCGTCGTCGTCGTCGTCGTCGTCGTTGTCGTCATCCTCCGGCATCGGCATTGGCTTTACGGATAAATAAGCACGAAACGACCATAGTATCTCCTAACCAGGCGCGCATGTCTCCGGTGGCAGAGTGAATGTTGCTATTGCAGCTGATGCTGTGGCTGCTGCAACTTGACCTCAGGTCAAATGCAACAAGATGGGGCACATGTTCGTGTCGCTCTCGGGGCGCCTGTCGCCTTTTGCAAAATGAAATTTTTCTTCAATTAGTTTATTTTCACACCAATGATTTTGATTTCAGACCCTAGCACAGACTGCCAGAGTTGCCAGGCCAGTTTTATTTTTTCTCTGTTGTTTTTATTGTTGTTTTTGATTTTTACAGTTGCTGCTGCTGCTGTTGCTGTTGCTGTTGCGTCGGCATGTTAACGAGTGTGTGCGGCAATTAAGGCAGCGCGTAATTGTTGCCAGTTGCAGATGATATTGATGCTGCCTCACATGCAGAACAGAACAGAACAGAACACAATACAATAACAACAACGGCAACAACAGTATTCACATCGCAGCACTCCTTTTTTTGTTGTTGTTGTTGTTGTTCGGCTGAGTGTTGGCTGGAAATTGGATTGTTGCTTGTTGTTTGTTGTTGTTGTTGTTGTTGTTGCTGTTTTTGTTGTTACCTTTTCATTGAACAGTTTGTTGTGAAGCGCAACTTTTTGATTGGCTTTCACATGAGTTCACGGTTTGGAAGCGGCAATAAAAAAATGATTGAATTGGGCTTCAATTTCTAGACATGCTCACTCTCATTACTCGCTCGGAACTCAGCGCAGGTAGCAGCGATGCCATTAGCTTTAGTTGAGACACATTACGCATACGCCACGTAAGCCCCCCTCTGGCCAAAATGAATTGGATTTGTCATCGGGCAGGCAGGCAGGCAAACGTGGACTGTGTTGTACTCTGTTTGGGTGCATGAAACATGAAAAACCAAAACGGCATACTCGAAATAAGCATGCAATACACGTGCTTTGGCAATTTGTCACATGAGCCTCTAAAATATATGCCCCTGGGTGAATGGCCAAAACAAAAAAAAAAATAATACTTGACACACAGCCCCCGGCCCAAAGTGAAAAAGCATTAGCTGCACACACCAGTGCCCAAAATGGATGTGCTCCTCAAATAACTTACAACTCGAAAACGCCAAAAAAAACCAAGTTTTTTTTTTCAACATATGATGCATATATTAAATCCACACAATTTTAATGAAAAGGTTTCTTTGGTCAGACAAACTCATTTGGGAAGCCAAATTAAAAAAAAAAAAATTGTACATGAGAGTTGCTGATCAAAGTAAAAAGTAATTTCTTTTGAGGAAACAAATTTGAATTAAAATATAAATTCATATGTGACTTTGAAAACATAGTTTGAATTTAATAAAAAACTAAATAATTTTATTAAAAAGTATTTTTGTGAGTAAAAATTTTAAAGGTAAGATTTAGTAGCATGCTTATAAACATTGTTTTAGCTTAATGAATATGATATAAACGCATTTTTATGTTTATTTATTTATTTTGATTTGTTTTTACCAGCAATTCCAGTTTGAGACTTATAAATTATTACTCTAGTCACAAAAGCATGAAACATAATTAAGCTAAAAATTAAAGTGGACATATTAAAATAGTTACCATAACATTTGGCTAAATGCCTAATTCTAGTTAGTTTAAAATTAAATGCTAACAATATTAAAAAATTAATTTATTTAATATGTTTTGTGTTTCTAGCGCTGAAATTTATTCAAAATTTACTTACTTCAGATCTAAAGGAAGCTGAAAGATCTGCCTCAACTATGATTTTCCAGTATTGTTTTTTTTTTTTTTTTTTGTAAATTTATATTTGGCGAATTGTTGAAGATATCCAGATTGGGAACATTTGTGGTAAAATACAAATTCATATGACAGGCGGCTTAGCAAGAAGAAAAATATGAAGTCTAGCACAGATTAGATGATTTTTCAGGATAAACGCGGCAAGTTGTGAGGCACTTTGCCTTTGCTACAGAAACTGCCACACACACACACACACACACATGTGAAACAAGCTGAGCACGTTCTATACTTCGTTTATGGGTACGAGTGTGTGTGTGAGTATGTGTGCTTATTTGTCTGTATGTGTATGTGTTTTGTTTATTTTCTTTTGCCATGCAAATGAAGCCATCAATAAAAATTTCAAATTTAATTTAGGTTGTCGCCAAGCAACCGTTGAAGTTTTGCTGTTCGATTGCCTGCACTTTTCACATTTTCTAAGCATTTGCCATTGCACGTATGTATTTGTTTTTCATTTCAACATTTGTTTTTTGCCTATCAAAGTCTCTAAAACAAACACACACCTACACACACACGCACACACACAAGCGCACACACATATTTATAAAGATATATATCGTAATAATTTAATTTCTCCAGTATTGCTTGCGTTAAACTTTGCCCGCGCGTCCTTTTCGCATTTTAAGTTATGTAGATTATAATTAGAAAAGTTCGTTGCGGCAAAAGGTGGGGAGGCGGAAAAGCAACAACGCAACAAAACAACAAAACAACAACAATAACAACAACAACTACAACAACACTAAACTTTGTTTACCGCCAAATGCCGCTGCTCGGAATGTCATAAAATTATAGGTAAACGTTTACGTGCATTGGCACGCGATTCCTGAGATTGCGGCGTACGGGGCGTGTGGGTGTGTGCGGGGGTTGGTGGAGGGATTTGGAAAGATCGAGGCTTCGGATCTGGCCCACATTTGTATAGTCCCGGCAATTAATAATAACGGAATTTACCAGGTTTTGCTTGGCTTGCCATTGTGGGACTTTGGTTTCGTGTTACGGAAATTCAAAATGCTAAAATCACAATTAAAAAAATATGAAATATATAAATTGCGCAATATGAAACTAATCACTTTTAATTGGTGCCCAAAGCAAAACTCCGGAAATGAAAAATCGACCAACTCCGAAACCTTTTTTTTTGCGTAATTTTTTATTTTCGTTTGTTTACTCAGCGCAGCCGACTTTTAAGTTATGTCAGCTATTAAAATATAAAATTATGTTGTAAAAGTGGCGCCAAGAAGTTTGGTAAGTACGCAATTTATAAACGTCGAAATGTACTTACGAAAATCTTATGAAAACACAATTAAATATGCTTTAATGCGAATGGTTTTTTTTTTTTAAATAGCGCAATTTATATCACATGAAAGAAAGCGCAAAAATAGCAGGTATATTGAACTCTTAAACAACAAATGTTTTTGATTTGTGTATTGGAAATTCAAAGTAGATAATAATTAAGATTAGGCGTTATAAGCTGTAAATAAGTATGGTATTGGCATTTGTACATATTTTGTTATCAACTAAAACGAAATGTGACAGTTTGGAAAAGGAAAAAGCTATCAGAATTGACACTAATTATGATTATTATCCAGCTATCCAAATAATTTACCACCCTCAAATGCTGCAAATGCCAAACGCAATTTTATTTATCTTGTTTTGCAATTTTCACACGCTGCGCGAAAACCGCAAAACATTCAAGAAAAAAAATATAACGTATACGCCGTATCTGACGCGCCACTTTTTGTACGGATTCGATTGGTGTTTCAGCCATTGATGTTGTTTTTGTTGTAGTTGTTGTTATTGTTATTGTTGTTGTTGTTGTTGCTGATGTTACTGCTGCTGCTGTTATTTGTGTAGTGCTGCCTTTGTTTTTCATGCTGCTCTTTCAATGCTTTGATTTACAATGTGTTTTTCTGCATTCATTTTTACACCTTAAATGCTTGTTTTTTTTTTTATGACTCACGTGTAGCTATAAAATTGCGCAATTTCCGGTGCAACAGTGTACGTGTGTGTGTACGTGTGTGTGTACGTGTGTGTGTACGTGTGTGTGTACGTGTGTGTATACGTGTGTGTATACGTGTGACTATTCGCGTGGTGTTTATTATGTTTTTAAGCAAATTAGCAATTAGCTACATACACACATGGAAATAAAATCGATTCGCTGAGTCACCCGATAAATTTGGCGCAAATCCAAATGTTGACATAGAAATCGTGTAAAAAAAAATGTAATTTTTATTTAATTTAATAAATGCGATGAATAATTTTTTTTTATTCTGAGACCCTTAAAAGAGTATAATGTCCATCAGCTGCAGTATATATCAGTTATATATTAAGAGAATACCTATTCGAATTAGCCATGTCTAAAAATGAATGACACAATTTTAAAGGAATAACCTTCAAAATTATATTTATAATATACATTGACGTAATTTCGACGAGCAGATCAAATTTTATTAACTTAGGAAAAGATACACCCAAGTTATTGTCGCAAATGTATTTTCATATTGATCTCATTAGTAGGCGGAAATTTACTTCTATTTGAAATTAAAATATTTTATTTAATATCTGAGTTTTGTGTATCTCGAAGTAAAGTTAACTTGACTACAATATTTTTAGCTGCTTTTTTCTATGGTTTTTTTTTATTTTAATTTTTTTAAACACCTGCAAATATCATCATAAATATCGGGATATGTTTGAGTGGTTACAGTGCTGTAAGCAAATCGGTTTTGTTTCCTTATCATTAAATGTATTAAATTATTTTTTGTACATTTTTTATTGTTGCCAATTTGATAATTACAAACGAAATCCTATTAGCGACGCTTATTTATGCTAATTTCGTTATATTTGTAGAATTTTTAAAACACGAGTGCCTGTTATCGCCGTTCCGCTGAGCAGCAGCTGCCGTTAATTTAATTTCCCATAGAAAAGTCGATACACACATACAAGCATAAACTCACACACACACACAAATGACACACACACACACACTCATACATACCGTATTTGAATAAGGCATTGCGTACATTATAATCTGCTATTGGAAGAGGGCGGGCAGACAGCAAAAGTTAAACGTGCACCTGACTCGACCTGCTATGCTGCCCCCTTGCCTCATACACCTGTCGACGTTGCGACGTGGCAGCCATGTCGCTTTCAATTATGTCACATGCGTGCGGCATCTTCATCTTCATCTTCATCTTCGGCGCCGTCTTCATCTTCATCTTAAAGTTTCGCTGGCGACCAAGCATAACAATCACGACACACAACGTCAGGTTTGCCATCATCTCTCGGGCGGAGAACAAAAGGCCTGGTGGCATGGTCTGGTCTCGCCCACAGTATTGCCCATTCCCATACGCTTTTGTCTTGATTTTTAACCTTTATCACTTTATGATAAAATGCTGTGACACGCATAAAAAATGTTGTCAAAGATGCCAAGCGCCCACCCTCTAATCGACGATGCTTATTAATAATTAACTAGCTTTTCCCGGAATATTTTGAAATTATTTTTGGGAAGCGCTTCACATGTAATCCTTCATTACAGTCCCATCTTTCATTAACAGTGGCTCTGATAGCAATAGCTCATTAAGATTTCATTTTAAATTTAATTTTTTAACAGCTTAGAAATGACAGGCATAAGTAGAACATAAATATAAAAAGTTTTATCTGCATCTTTATGTTAATTCTAAAATCAATAAAATTAAATATTTATGCCACATGAATAACAAACAAAGAATGAGGAATAAATTAGATTCTATTTTAAGTAAGTTCTAAGAAAACTTTTATAAAAATAATGTATTGAATTTTTTTGTTTGTTTTTTTCTCCGAACTTATCTAATGTAAAATCAAATTTATTCATGTGTTATAAATATATAATTTGATTGATTATTTTTATGTTCTACTGTCTATAAATAGTCATAGATCTTAAGTCATCTTTGCTTTGGACATTTGTTTACTTGAAGAACGTAAAAGATGTCTCAGGTATGTCGGAAATATCCAACAAATATCACGTACTACTATATATTTTAGTCTGTCTAAATATTTATAAGGCTGCAAATTGTGTCGTAAAATTAATTAAATCCACAGTCGGCTGACTTTGTCTAGTGGATTTCATATGCCTTTGGCGGGACCATTAAAAATTTTATTACAATGGCTATAAAGTTGAAATTTGGTTTTACGTTCCCGTTGCAAAGATCAACAATTCGTCTTCATTGTTTCAATTTATTATTAACTTTTATGCCATGGACGGAATCGGAACTTTATTTACCAATAAATGTGCTTGCTGTCCTTCTGATTGCCTTAGTCAGCTGCAGGAGCTGAGACATTTTTTATTGCATTTTAAGCCAATATCCGTTAACGCCCCGATTGTTGCCATTTTCGACAGATTGTTCGAAGGTCGAAGGTCATTAAAATGTCTACTTGCTCTGCTGGTTTATAGAGTTTCTGGCTTATACAAATTTTCGATGCTCTGCTAATTGGCTCAAACAGCAGTCAACCAGACTTCCTACCTCACATCACATCAAGTCAAGAGTCACTAAAACAGAGACTTGCTGGGTTTGTGTTTTTTTGTTGTTGTTGTTTTGGGTTGCGCTTAAACTACAAGTTGATAATTTCCAAGGAGCAGAGTAGAAACCCAGCTTCCGTTGACTTACTTTACTTTTATTAGCGGCACTGTTTATGTGTGTTGCTGTTGTTGTTGTGTGTTGCTTTTGCCAGGGAATACTTGACATTTTATTACGAGAAAAAGGGAATGCAAGCCACTCACATGTAGCTATGATTTTTGTCATCCCCCTGCCCGGGGGCGCCGAAATAAAAATGAGCTAGCGAACTGTAAACGCAACCCCAAAGCACAGGAAGAGAAACTACACCGAAGCGAGTTGCGAGAGAACATTGCAAAAAATTACTAGCATAATAACGCAAATATTTTACGATACACAGAAACATATACATAAATACACAAACACACACTCGCACACTCGCACACACACATAATGGCGAAGAACAGACGACAAGCCAAAAAACTTAACTAGCTGCGGGCAAAAGCAGAGAAACAACGTAAATAAAATTTCATTTTATTTTTGTGTGCTGTATTTTGTGTAGCATACTTTTGGGTAGCACACGCATTGCTTGCATTGAGGTTAATTTCTGGGTGGCACATTTTCTTTATGCCGAACGAAGGGTGTGGAGGAATTGGTGGGGGGGGGTCCAACTGATTGTGTATGCCGGAGGCGCAGACACAATCAGCTGTGTGGCTTGGGGCCGCTGAAGCTTCATTTAAAAAGCAAATAAAATTAAAATACGCGCATATTTTTTTAACAGATCAAACAGTCGAATTATGTGCAAATACATGGGATAAAGCACAGTGAAGCCCCAGCTGAGACGCCAATCGAAACGAATTGTGCCCACAATCGACATATTTTATGGGCTTCTGTGTGTGTGTGTGTGTGTATGGTGTGTTGGTAAATTAAAAGCAAATATCCGCCATATATATATACATACATGTAAGAGATACAAAAAAATCAATTAAAATCAAATAAAGCTTTGTACAAATATGCAGCTGATTTAAATGTTTTTTTATATCCTGAACTGTGCTCCGATCCGTCCACCTACGACTCATTAAAGCACACAAATTATTGAAAGACCAGCAATTGGCAGCTGGCGTTGGAACTTGCGCACTACCAGGGCAACGACACTGATTCAATGGTACTTTCACTCCACGTCTGGCTAGCCGCATCCACATCCGCATTCGCAACCGTTGCTCCGACCTGGTCCTACCCAGCCACCAGTCAGCGCCTTCAGCATGGACATCTGTCAAGTGCCATTGCGTTGAGTGGGGAGCTGGGCGAGAAGTGTTCAGTTCGCGAAGCAAAAGCGCACAATTAATAAAAAAAATAATACAAAAAAAAAAGAAGGAACTTATATATGGAATTAATTTTCATCTGTCGCTCGATTGCAATGTGAAAAGGGCTCATGTTCATGTTGGCAAATTATGCGGTTTGAATGTTCTCAATTTTATTATTGAATTTATCATTATTGGTAAAGAGTCTGTGTCAACTTAAGAGCCACTCAACTTGAACTGATATTCTATATGTCTGAATATAAATGAATAAATAGGTCATAGGTTAAAGAGTTTCATTTTTTTTATTGACTGCTTATCTTCACATATGCAAATATGCAACACTCAAGCTAATCTAGCAAATCTAGCCAATTGCGTATAGACCACAAATGAAAATGTTTTTTTTTTTTGTTTTATCTCAAAACCACGAAAGAGTAGAAATTTTTATCTGTAAATTACATTCCGTTTACATTCTCAATTGGCCTTTGTCTTTTGTTAGCAGAAAGGCTTAAAATGTTCACATTTTTGGCCGCAACGCGACTAAAAATTAAAATTAAAAATTATTACACACAATTCGTGTAAAAAGTTTAATTTTTTTCATTTTTGCGTCCACTTTTTATTTAGTTTTTCTGTGCGTTGGTTCTTTGTTTGCTGGCCCCTTTTCAAATAATGTCGACAAGGTATTGCAATTGGCCATTGTCGTTAAACAAAAGGGCAAAGGCAACCCTTGAGCAAATAATACTTAAACCCTCATTAAAGTAACTGAAAAAGCGGAAGAAGTGTCACCCTTGCTCAGTTAATATAAACAAAGCCCAACAAATACAAAATACAAGCACACCAGCAAGTCAAGCAAATTTGGCCAATTTGTTTTTGCCACGAATGCCCTTTACTCCCCTCCATCTCCCTCTCAACCACTCTTCAACCAAACTTTGGGCAAGTAATTAAGTTTTGTTTGAAATTTTTCTTATGCTTTTTGTGCCGGACCGGACACTACTTGGTTGGTATTTTTTACATTTCCGCCATTTTCCGGAATGCTTGTAAATTATTTGCAGCAAATGTGTTGGCTCAGCACAAACAAAGGATGTTAATAGTTGGGTCCCCCGATATCACTCGCCATACTCAGCCGTAATGAGCTCAGCTCTTTAACGCATTAGCTGCACCCGGGACCACAGAAATGCGCTTAACTTACAAAAGGCGCCACAAAGCAGCCAACAATATTACACACAAACACACACACACACAGAGAAACAAACACACACAAACTGAGTGGGTCACCAAAATGAAACAAAATTGCCCAAGTCAATGCATACATTTTCCATCTGCTGTCGTTGTGCCTGTCGATGTATGTCATAAATAATTCGAATACTACGCTTTTCTCCATCTATATATATAAATCTATATATATACATACATGTAGATATGTATCTATATATGTATGGGGTCTTTAAATAAATAAATTTCGGCTTTTTGCACGCTTTACTCCAACGAATCCACGAATGTCTGTGCTTACTTTTGTCATCATGTATTTAATTACTCAGACAGTTTTTATTAAATGCTGCACAGTTTTTCGTGTTTGGCTTCTGCTTGCTATTTGCAATCAGCTCGTTCTTGCCAACCATAATGCCAGCGAAATATCTTGCAATTATATTTACATCTGAGCTCAAAGTGTTTGCAAATGGGGAAAAAAGGCGGCCAAGCCAAATATAACAATATAGCTCAAAATGAAATAAGCTGAAATATCAAATACCTTGTAAAAATACATTAAATAATTGATATTATTTATTATATTTTATGATTGATTTTTGAGTAATTGTCTTCATACTCATTATCTATTTTTCCATATGTCTTTCACACATCTGACGTATCTGAAATTCTTCAAGTTTTTTTTTTTAAATATACCCTTTCCAGCAATTGCTTGGGCACAGGGTAAGTGCATACTCCGGATGCATACTCCGGAGTGGCTGCTGTGATGCAGTGGAGCGGCTAGCAAACCGACTGCACCTGCCGTTGTAAATTCGAGCTGAAAATGCATTTTTCATGCGTTAATTTTTCATTTTTAATTATTCGATTATAAAGACCTTACATAATTAAAAACCCTGGCAGTTTGATAGCACGTGCTGCAGGCAAAGTAAAGAAAAATATAAATATAAAATACATGCCTGGAGGTGCTTTAAAAATGTTTTAAAAATCAACAACAATTGTTAATAATGAAATGAAAGAAGCATAACCACGGGCAATTAAATAACCTACTTGGACAAAATATTGCAGTGCGGACAAAATATCCTTTGGTACACTCAGAAAAATATCAAATGCAATATGGCAAATCGCCCTGAAATCTGGATAAACGTTTTGGTTTTTAGAGATCTTTTATAATTGTACAAATAAAAATTTCGTAAAATTATAATAAAATTTTTTCTATTTTTCAGAAGTGTATTTGTCATTTTTTTAGAAAAAATCTAAGTGAAAAAAGGTACGGAAT
The DNA here is from genome assembly GCA_035042045.1 of Drosophila melanosoma. Taxonomy (NCBI): domain Eukaryota; kingdom Metazoa; phylum Arthropoda; class Insecta; order Diptera; family Drosophilidae; genus Drosophila; species Drosophila melanosoma. The sequence goes on along the minus strand of JAWNLY010000203.1, from coordinate 166,174 downwards.
TCTATGTAAACAAAAATAAAAGTCATTTTTAAAAGGGGGTGTATAGAATATATCATTTAAACTAAAATATAAATATAAAAAAAATTGCAAATTGTTTAATTTACAGAAAAATGTAAATGTTGCGCACATAATTAAACAAATAAATTTTGTGCAACTGATTTAGCTATTCACAGTCAAAGTCAAAGGCCACAACTTTTGCTAAATATTTGGACAAGTCGCACTGACGCACTCGACTCGACTCGTCTCGTCTCACTTACTGACTAACTAACTAACTGTAAAACTATGTGCTGAGTAAATAAGTTTTGCCAAAATATCACAGACCTTGGCACTGCCAACAATTTGTTAAGTAAACTTCATATTTAACTAAAGTCAAGCCAAGCAAAGCAAAGCAAAACGCTCTCAAAAATTTAGTTGTAAACACTATTTTTATAAAAATGTTGCTGAAAAATGCAACACAAGGCAAACATTTACACCACATATTTTTTGTTGGCTTCTCTACATTTTATTATTATTTTTTTTATTTATTTTTTTTTTAGTGATATGTGTTTGTGTGTGTGTGTGTGTGTGTTAAAGGACTAAACTATGCTGCAGCCGGCGGGTGTTTCCCCTTGAAAATTGTACTGCTTTCTCCGGCAGCAGCCCAAAGAATGCGCATAAAAATAGACGTCAGGGGAAATCTGTTGCCAATAACTTGCAACTGCTTATGTGACGAAGGACGAGTTGCAACGGGTTGATTCTACGGCGCGACAACAGAAACTTTTATAGAAATTGAGAAGGAACCTGAGTTTGAGTTAGGCGCCTTTTTTTTATTTCTATTTTGTTTTTTTTTTTTTCTTTTAAATTACAGCCACTTTTAGCCACTTGCAAGTCTCGCACATTGTCCTGGGCGTTGTTATGGTTGCCACCGCAAGTGCTGCAAAATTGACCAAGTTCTTCTATGAATTCTCATGTTTGGTTGCACTCCACTTATAAGCCATATTCCTGTAAACCAGCCCAGAATAAGTCCGACTGCCAATTGACAAACGTATGTTGTTGTTAAGCTGTCTGTCTGTTGGCAGTCTGTCTGTTTGACCAATCCCTTAGCCTAAGCTGACTTGCAACTGCCGCAAGAAAAATACTCTTCCCTAGAGTTATTTAATTTTAGTATATATTTTATTGTTTGCTTTATTAACGTTTTGCTTAGACCACATAAATAATAAATTGTTGTTAATTTTTAGAAAATTTAAAAAAATTGTAGTTGACGAACAATTTTTTTAAAGTTTCTAAAAATTAACAACAATTTATTATTTATGTGGTCTAAGCAAAACGTTAATTTTTTATGTTCTACTCGTTAAATATTTTAAATCGAAATTCAAGTTACCAAAACCAATTTTTCAATGTGGTTAAAAATTTCTAGGATTATTTATACATTTAAAGTACATACCCCAAATAAAATGCAATTCTGAGAGCCCACAAAAGTACATACTCTTACTTTAAAAATGTTTTCAGTTTCATTTCTGCATATTTTATTTTATGTTTTTTTTTTTTTGTTTTTTTGGCGCCTTGGAAGTTGCAGCTTCTTGCCATAATTGCCTGCAGCTGTTTGTGTATCGGACGATGTTGTCGGAAATTCCCTTGAGTTGCCTGCAGCCACAAAACATTTCGTGTTGGACTTCATGGCAAGCATACACACATTTTTTTGGCAGTAAAGTGGTTAGATTGCAAGTGGCAAAGAACACGTAAAAAAGTCAATGAGAACTAGTTCAAATAATAAAAACCAAAAAAAAAAAAAATATATAAAACGATCAGCAAGTTAACAAAATGTGTGTGTTGTGGAGGGAAAAATCACAGAAAATCTAAGCATTTCATTAACATTTCATTGGCGCAAACCAAATGCGCTTTGATTGATTGTTTTGTGTACTTAATTTAATGAATTATTTAAGCAAAGCTAAAGTAGCACGAAATGCTTATAACTTTTGTCTTGCCTGACTTATTTTGTTTTGGCTCATTTTTTAGGCATTTTTTGTTATTCACTTTGTGACAAAACTTTTGCGTGCCAACTGTTAAGAAGAAGAAAAAAAAAATAAACAAAAAATAAACCATTAATAAAGTGTTTTATTCATTTATATTGTATTTATATATACATATATATATATCTCCATTTCTCTCTCTCTATAGCAGTTGAGTTTTTCTGCTTGATTAACATAATCTGCCATTTATTACAAGTTTCACGTTGCTTACCATTTTGGGCAATAGCATTTAATGATATCTGTGTGTGAGTGTTTCTGAGTTCCTCTGATTTAATTATGTAATAGTTTGATTGAAGTGGTCTTAATGCGGACTTTGGCCTAAGATTAAGCTGCCTCTCCCTGGTATGTATGTATGTGCGTGCGTGTGTGTGTGTGTGTGTGTGTGTGTATGTGCTAAGTGTGTCGCATTTTAATTGATTTGTTTTTCCCAGCATCTCGTTAGCCTTGGCTCCAATTGGGCAAGTTCAACGACAGTTTGGGCACTACAAATGCAGACAGCTTAGTTGAGTGATTTGGGCGCAGACGAATACCAAAAATAAATTGTTGTCGAATACGATTTGACAGCGGTTTTGCTACACTTAAGACCAATAGTCGTAATTCAGCTTACTTTAATAGAATTACGATAAAGTAGAACTGAGTAGAACTACTCCAATTACACGAAATTAGAGTGATCGTTTCCTAGTCCCTAGTTCCTTAAATTCAGTTCAATATTATTTTATATATTATACATAAATAACAAAAATATAAATAATATATATAAACTTAAATCTATTTTGCTTTCCTATTTAAGTTTTCGCAAAAGGTTTGAATAAATAATGTGATTTGTTTATCAGCATGGAGATGGAAAGGAAACAATAATTTAAAAACTTTTGCTTTAATATTTAATTTGACAGTTGCAGCAACTGCTGGGCAACAGTGGCCAAAACCAAGAGTCCAAAGTATAAATGAAAGTCACAAAGATATCACAGGTCTGAGTTGCCCCACTTGCCGGCAACTGTCCAGAATCTAAATACTTTTGGGTGATTATTTTCTACAGAAACAAAAGAAAAGGAAGGAAGAAAAAAAACCAAATAAAACAAAAAGAAAAAAATAAAAACAAACAATAAATAGAATAAATATGTATGGCATTCAAAGAAATTAGCATATTGTGCCTGACTGTGGCTCCCAACTTGCCACCGACTAGCTCGTACCTCGTATCCCGCTCAAATGCCACGTGCCCCAAACGACAGGAACGAGAAGAGTTCAAGTTTCTCTAACCTGATTCCAAGTACTTTCCGGGACTTTAGTGTCCGGTGTTTTGGAATTGCGTCCAAACTTTTTGGGCACATTGTGCGACTTAACACATAGTACGCATGTATATATATATATATATATGTATATATATCTATTTTAATATGTACTTTTGTGTATATATTTTTCAGCCAAAGTTTAAAGTTGGCTCATGGCCCCTGCACATAAGTCAACCACGTGCCACCTTTTCTTTTTTTTTTTTTTTTGGCATTTGAAGTTGCCCCAAGCTATTGCTGACCTGGAGCACCTGCTAACTAGCCTGGTCAACTGGAATTGAGCGCGCTTGTAACAGCTTTCAATGGTTGTATTCACAATTCGTAGCCGTAGATATTCTCCCTTAACAATCCCAACTACAATCGCACTTTTGTGCCGAAATGAATGGCTAATCTTTAGAATAAACGAAATGAATTTTTCTTTGGCAGTAGAAGCTTACTCTTGTTTGCCCTTTCCCTGCTCCTGGCTGGCGATGTGCGTGCAGTAAATCGCATTAATTTCGTATGCTGACCACAAAACTGGGATTTATTAAATAGTCAACTGAAAGTCGCACCAACTAAAGGCGTCACTGCGCGGCGGGGCAAAGTGGGACGTGCGTGACACACACACAAATGCGAACAGATCGACGCACACACACACACATACACACACACTTACACACACACATACACACCAGTGTTAAGCAGGCGAAAAAGTTAAGGACTAAAAACACGCACACATATACACAATTACACCTACAACTCTATGACTCTCCTGACCCTTTTCAATGCTCCAAAAACTAGTTCAGTATGTGTATGTATGGTCTGTATGTGTGTGTGTGTGTGTTACTTGCCTCGTACTTGCAACAGGGGGTGTGTGGGGCACATCCGTATCTGTGTTCACTTCTTCGCTTGCCATTCAATTGCGCAACGACAAGTGTGAAATCCAAACAGTGGTAATCAATTTAAATGGTTTTCTGTAAAAATATATTGGAACACATTATTTCTGGGTAGATCCATTTGCTTATATATATATATATATATATTTATATTTATATATTTTATTCTTATATATAAATCTGTAATCAAAATTAAAATAATTAAATTAAAATATTTAAATCGATAAAACTAGTTATTATTTTAACAAGCAAAATATATGTTTTCTTTTGCCAAAATTAATTTTTAATTGAATATATTATTTATGAGCAACTAATTTGGCCTGTTATATTATGCTGTATATGCCACTGGCAATTAATTTAATATGTCATAAACATATATAATTGGATGAATGTATGTATATATATATTTTAATAGTATTATTTGTATTCAAAGGTTCAGGAATTTTCAGACAATTTCAACGTGTTCAACTTGTCAAGCGATTGACAATCGATTGTGCATTGACACCATTGAAATTTGACTGTCATTGAAATCGGTGATTTGTCGCCACTGTACGCTATCTCTGATAATGGGTGAACTGTCGCTGGGCTGGGTGCACTTGCCTTTCATTATGCAGCAGAAGGAAGAGCTTACACATCCGCTGCTGCAAGGCAGTGAGTCGAAAATCTCTCAGCTGGAATGCAAATGCCGAACCGGCAAGTCAATAAATAAATTCAAACAATTTGACAACTTGCTCAATGGAATCCCAAATTGTGTGTTAGGTCTCAGAGCTTGGGGGGGTCAACAGTTGCTCTGCTTCTCTGCTTCTCGGATTGTCAACCGGCAATGGCAATGGAGATGAGGTTGGAGTTGGACCTGGAGTTGAAGAAATGCGTACCCAGCCCAACAATTGCGATTGAGCGAATTTAAATTAAAGTGTCATTGAAATTGGCATCCCCTCAAACGAAATAAAATTTATAGTTTCGGCAATGCTTTGGCCGAGCTGTTTATTTCAGCTTCTGCTCGAATGTCCTTTTCATTTTCATTTTCAGTTTCATTTCGGTTTTTCGCATTTCAATTTCTGTAAGTGTTGAGCGTCGGCAAACACACGTCGAGTTTAGATTTATCACTTTTGATTTCGGTCGACGACCTTCTCGAACTGCTTCCATCCCATCCCATCCCATATCCCATCCCATTCCCCCTTAGCTTCTATTGATTTAATACATTTAGTTGAATACGACCCGCTTGGCCTTATGTGAATTCGATATCTGTTTGGATTTTGTTTGTGCCAAAAAAAAGTTTTAATTTAATTTTGGGGCGTTGCCGCTTTAACACATTAAAAACTTGCCTTACGCTCCACCAACAGCCAAAAGCCACTTGTCTAGTCGCTGCTTCATATCATTCCGCATCGCCAAAATTATTTTCACGATGATTTATGCATATTATCGAAAATTCGAAAATAGAAGCAAACTGCGGCTAGAAAACTGCATTCCAAAAACTGAAAGTTGCTTATACATAATTGAATCGATAAAAGCGTTTAGCGAAAAACAATACAGCTGAAATATTCAAAATATGACTTTAACAATAAAACAGGCAAATTCTTTCGTTTTCTTATTAAAATTGATTGAAATTCTTACAGTTCATGTATGTTGTGGTTGGATACATTCCTTTATTTTTATTTTGTCACTTGTGGCTTACTTTCCAACGTCAATCGATTTTTATCGATATTTGCAGACACAAGATGAAGGAGCAGGCAGACATAGCCATATCAATTGAACTTCTGATGCAGATTTTGTAAATATTTGATCAAATCTGAGATGCATCTTCCAGTTTGCACAAATCAAAATGTTAATTTTCCTCATTTTCGATGTGTTTAGGTTACAAAAAGTATGTTAACAGTTCTGTAAAAAGCGTCGTAATTATTAACTTAGCTGCAGCGTAAGATAAACTTTCGTCAAGCATTGCTTCAAGTTCTGGCACATAAACTCAAACTCAAACTAAAACTATTTTATTTGATACCAAAAATAAGATAACCATTTACTTTAGCTTTCAGAGTTTAATGTGCCATCAAGCAAATTACTGGCATTAAGAGCTAGTGATGCGTATCTCATTACGAGTATGTGTATATGGCAAAAAACCATCGGACAAGTTTGGGTCAGCTCCGAATGTGGTGTCGCCGCCATGCAGTTAATGCCACAAGCGTTGCACAGTCCACCTTTTAACTGGACGGCAAGCAAAGTACTCACAAAAGCCAACCGTTTGGAAAATGAACGTTGACAATGCACAAGCTGTAATAACTATTCTGCAAATACCTTCGCACACACACACACACTCACACACACTCACACATTCACACACAGACTCTCACACACATAAGAATTTTGTGGAGTATTTACGGCTAATCCAAAATGATGTGTCTGACTTTTAGCAATGGGGTTTTTGCTGGCATTGCAACGCAAAGACCGTTCACAAAACTCCGGGACTTTCATTTCACCTTCAAAATGAAACATTTTCGCACTTTTTGGACAATTCAAATTAAAAAAAGCGAAAATGAAAACGAAACGAAAACATTTGAAATTCGGAAGTCGTATATATCGTGTATGAGTTACAATAGCGGAAATGAAAATATTAAACCAGGTTTTGTCCAGCTTCAACTATTCCTCCAGCCCACTGCTCCTTTTTTTTTTACCTTGTCCATGGTTTATACGGCGTTTTTATTTGTGTAGCACTTGAACAGCTACGGCAAGTCTTGCCGTACAAAAAAAAAAAAAAAATATATATATATATATATAAAAAAAAGGCAAAAAGAAAATGCAGAAGCACAAAGAACAAGTCCACAAATATACACATGACCAGCCGTAATGGTTTTTCTATTATTTTTATTTTTATTTTGCTCTTTTGTTGTTGCCTTTATATAGTTTGCCTCAATGGTTTTCAATGAGTTGTTGTTGTTGTTGTACTTGTTGTTGTTGTTGCTGTTTTTGTATTGCTCGTTCTGCCAGCAGCAAGCACTGCAATTTTCTTATAAAATTATAATGTCCACTAAAGATTTCTTTTCCATTTTTTTTTTTATTTTTTTTTGCTTTTTATGCAACAAAAATTGAATGAGTCTCAGATGTTGTCAATGCTATTATTGTTCTTTTTGTTCTTGTTTTAGTTGTTGTTGTTGTTGTAAAAATGTCATCATCCCCCTAAGCTGTCAGTCTAATGTAAAACGTAAACGTTATTTTCTACTTTACATAGGTGACCCCTCCCCGCACCATCCCTCCCCCCACACACAGCAACTTCTCCTTTCACATGCATTTGCTGGCCTCTGGCATCTTGGCAAAATTAAAATACCCATTTTTTCCTTGTTGGCCACATACTTTTCCATGCATGCCGCCAATCAATGGCAATTTGCCCGGGCATATTGGCTTCTGATCAGGTTTGGTGTCCCGGTCATCTTTTTAATTTGTTCACTTATTAAATTATGGCTTTTTATTGCATCTTACGGTAAATTGATAAAGACAAGTGGCCTTTGTCGTTGCATGCTCCAACTACTTTCAATAATATAATTAGAAACGTACTACATAATATTATTATAATATTAATATTGAATAAATCAAGTAATTAAATGCGCAACAGAAGTAAATTAAACAAAAAAATTAGATTATTATTTTGAAAGAGTTAAAGATGAAATAAGTTCACTTGGGTCAGCAATTCTATAGAATATTTGCACAGCTACAATGAAACTTGAACTTTACCATTTTCTCAATGACTCACAAAAAAAAAAAAAAAAAAAAACAGTAACTGCTAAAAAACACGACAAAAAATATTGCTACGAACTTAGCAGGCTGGTAATAAATTCCGCCCTTGACTGCTCGATCCGTAACCCTGGAGCAGCTGACTGTCACATGGCCTCAATTAGCAGTTCAGGGCGGCTTTGTGGGTTAGCAGCTTGAGGATTAGAATGAAATTTCCCAAACACAAGCATTACCAGCTTTAAGCGAGGGCAAACAACAAAAACGGGGGGAAAAATGAACTGGGATCCCGTATTGGGCAACACACAAACGCCATTAACTAGTTGGGGTAAAGGCAACTTTTCACATTGTAGCCGCTAGGCGCACAGACAGGACGAGACCACCGAGTACACCTCTGCGAAGTAACGAGCGACGCGACAGCCACAACACAATAAACACCAAGCTGGGCAGCAACAGTAGCAGGAGCAGGAGCAGCAGGAGCAGCAGCAGCAGGCGTAGTAGATGAGCAGCAACTGAATCTGTTGGGGCTGTGGCGCATCATCAGGGAGCATCGCTGCCATTATCAACATCATCAGCTATTGTCAAAGTTTGGCGCATTTATTTGGTTGCTCAATCAGCGCCCAAAGCGCTTTCGCTTTTGCTTTTGCTGTTGCTGCTTTATTTTTATCAAAGCGGTAAAGACTCCACCTGCGCCGCTCCCAGCATTTACAATAATTACCATCAAATGAACAAACAAACTTTTGTGCCGCTTGTCCTGGACTATCAAAGTGCTGACCTGACCCCCAACAACACACAAACACCAAAAAAAAAAAAAAAAAAATGAGAAAAATGCTTAGTGCTTTGCCAAAAACTCACTCTTTAATAACACTAAGCAACAGCATTGGAAAAAATAGCTCCTCTTTAATTTTGAGTGACAATGTTTAAATATATTAAAATCTTACCTTTTGCAAGCAATCGAAAACTTAAAGTTTTCGGAGTCTGTTTCACTCTTCAGCTCAATTCGCACTTTTAACATTTTTTTTTTTTTAGCTGTAGCAAATTAATAGATTGTCTTTTGTATTCGGAAATGCATTTTATGTTAAAGTTGACTACTTACAAACTTAATCTGAAATAATCCATATTTTATGTTGCTTAACTTTGTCGCCGAGTGTTGGAAAAGTCAAAGGCAAAAGCTGAGGCGGCTCTTTTGGGAGTTGGAGCTTCATTGCTGGTTCGCTTATCGCGCAGCAAGCATCACTCAAAAGTTTTCTTTGGCTTTTCTCTTATTCTCTTTTTTTTTTGTTGGTTTTTTGTATTTTCGTTTTTCATTTTTTTACCACCCTTATTACCCATGCTGTCATCTCAATTTTCCAACATTTGAACATTAGGCCGCTGAGGATTAACAATAGAGGGGGGGAGCAAAGGGAGATGTTTATGGCTTATGCTGCAGGCAAAGTGGAGTTAATGGGGGAAAGGTTGCCAGGTTAAGAGGCGTATTTGGGGAAACGGAAATGCTGCAGCTTGTCAACTCTGGTTAATGCTGAGCCATTGACAAGCCACTTAAAAGTATTTGCTTTGCAGTCATTTACAGCCACTTGAAAGAGCATTCAAAGCAAAAAGCGGCCGGGGTGCATCGTACTGTAAATAAAACAAACAAAAAACTAATTAAATAATTGATGCATAAATAACTGTAAAATATGCTCACACGCCGCAAAGGGCTTTAAGTCAAACCGCAAATTAATTAATAAATGCAGCCGGATCAACAAAAATGACCACTCGTTTTATATGCACAAATTACTGCAAAAATACACTTTAAAAAAATTGGTTAATTCATCAAATAGTTTATGCGAATCTCTAAAAGTTAATCACTTTTCAATACTTCATTATTATTAGACTAATTGTTGCCATAATACAATTTTTTAATTGTGTCTTTAAGCCAAATTAATCCTGTTTATTTGATGTAATCCTTATTTATTTATATTAATTCATGTTTAAAATGTATTTTTTTTTTCAATTTATATTTAAAAAATTCATATTTAATGCAAATGATTGTAAAAATACACTTCAAAAAAATTGGTTAATTCATCAAATATTTTTATACAAATCGCTCAAAACTTCATTATTATTAGACTAATTTTTGCCATAATACAATTTTTTAATTGTGTGTTTAAGCCAAATTAATCATATTTATTTGATTTAATCATTATTTATTTATGTTAATGCATGTTTTAACTGTATTTTATTCAATTTATATTTTGAGTAATTCATATTTAATACATAGTTTTTTATGTGTACAAATTTCAGACGATTGCAATTAAAAACCACAACAAAGTCAACTTGCACTCATCCAACACTTGTCCTGTTCGAAACTAGATGTGTGTGTGTGTTTAGGTGTGTGTGTTTAGGTGTGTGTGTGTGTGTATGTGTGTGTTCTTTCCTAATTACATCTTAAGATGCCTCGACTCAAAATTGACAGACGAATTCACAGCAAATTGCCAACTTGGCTCGGCTGCTGTGAAAAGAAGCCAAAAGTCGCCAGGTGTAGTTGGTAGTTGGATGCTGCTGCTGCTGCTGGTGTTAAGGTAACAAGTTGTTTAATTAACGTGATTAGACGTGATGATAACTCATGTTGAAATTAAAATCTCAAAGGCATACATGCGTAACCCTCTTCCTCCCCTCTCCCACATCATGCTCAGGCAGCCTACCGAGGCAATCGCTCATTTTAAAAGCGCAAGTGTTTGCCCCTCGGTATACGTTGCACGTATTGCAGTGGAACAGGTAGTTATACACACACAGCATACACACACATACACACACATACACACACATACACACATGCACACACACACATATGCGTATTTTATGCGCCTTGTAAATATTTATGCAGCCGTTAATGAGGAGGCGAGAAGGCGCTACTCCAAGCAGGTGCTAACCACCTAACAACTAGCAACTACCAACTACAAACAGCCAACAGCCAACAGCAAACCAGCTAACAGCTAACTGCCAACTGCCAACTGCCAAGAGGCTGTTTGAAGGTCGAAATTATACGGAGCGTTGCGAATTGCAGTTAAACTTAAGTCACCTCACCTTGTTTGTGCACACACATATGTGTGTTCGAGTGTGTGTATGTGTTTGTGTGTGTTTGCCAATCCTTAGTCGTAACGTATGCAATAAACTTTACGACTACTAAATTCATTAAAAAGTAGTTGCAAATATCTTCTTGCATAGTTCAGATGACATACGAAAAATTAATGACTGAAAGATGTGACAAAAAAAAAATTAATTTCCTTTTAATTCAACAAATGAAATGAAAGTGTGTTTTTTTTCATTTATACGACTAGAAAATATGCTTAAAAATTGCTCTTGAAATTCTATTATTTGTGGTTAAATTAAACAATTAATTTTAAACGCTGTATTTTATAAAAAAAAACTCTATTATTAATTTTAATTCTATCTTCTATACAAAGCAAACTAAATTAATAATTGGTAAATTAGGCAGATTGTATGCAAATTGGATATCCACAGACACATTTTAATATAGTACGTGAAATGATGCTACAAAGGTAATTGATACTCATAATTTTATTTGCCGGAAAAGCAACTCAACTAAAAAACAAAAACTGAAAGAAAAACCTGAAACGCAAAGGCAAAAAAAAAAAAGAAAATACAAGGAGCCAAAAATATAAATTCAGCCGTAAAAGAGCATTTAAGATAAGCTTGCATTTATGGTCGTTAAAATTCATAATGGCATTTAAAAACAGCACGACGCATCCTCCCCACAGCCTCCCCGCAGCCTCCACGCAACCAACCCCGCATGCAAACTGCATGAAAGCGACACTTCAATCCGTTTGCAACGGTTGCGCCATGTAAAAAGCGCGCCATTTGGCTAATACGCAAAATATTCAAAATCACATTGGCCACCAAGCAGCGCAATGTTTGTATATGTAAGCAAGTGGATGGAGAGGGGAGTGGGTGGGATAGACATTGCCACTAGATGCTGCACAGCGACATGAGGGCATTAAACAAAGTTTTATGTTGGCAGCAGCGGCAGCAGCAGCAGCATCAGCCGGAGAAGGAGTCGTCGCAATTTGGTTCAACATTCTCAACATTGAGTTCTCAATTCACAATCCATAGTAGAGAGAGAGATAGAGAGAGAGAAGGAGAGAGAAGGAGAGAGAGAGAAGGAGAGTGAGAGAAGGAGAGAGAGAGAGAAAGACACCTGTGTGCACTTTATGCTCTATAGCGATAGCAGTTTAAAGTCGTTTGCCGTTAATTTGTGCCACCAGGTGGCAGCAAAAGGTATGCTTGCAACAACATTGAAGCGAAAGAGTGCCACAAATATCATCATAACATAAGAGCCAGAGCGCTGCCACATCAGCGGCAACCTCAATTTCTGTTGACTTCTCTCATCGTTACACTCCATTGAGTGCACAATTTCATTAGGCGCCGCTGACTTCCATGGAGTCGCGCCAAAACGAATACGCAAAACGAATACAAATACAAAAACGAATACAAATACAAAAACGAATACAAATACAAAAACGAATACATGTAATCAAATAGCGCATTTTTGGGTCCATCAGTTGCAGTTGGCAGCCAACTGCAGCAATTCGAGTTCTTTTTGAGTGACTAAAGTCATTTCACTTCTTTGGAACTGCAATTCAAATTTTTAAGTTTATTTCTAAAGAAATATGTGAGAATATATAATTATTATGTATGTATAATTATTATATATTATATTCTAAAATGAATATATATAAACATGTGAGTGCAATATAAATTCAAGTTGATAATGTATAATTATGTTTTACTGATAATAATATTTATTGATATTTATATATGCCAATGCTATAAGCTTTTATTTAATTATTTATTATTTAAAAAATTTATTTATTATTTAAATAATAATCAGTTGATATCAATAACTAATTGCTAATTCTAAACTTCAATGCTAAATATTGATGATATTCATTTATAATTACTGTTTTCAATGTAAATATTGTGCATATAAAATTGAAATAAGCTGAAATCATATTTCATATTTTTAATTATTTTATTTGTGAATGGCAAATGAAAATGTGCGCAAAGGAAAGTCAATATTATTGCTGCTGTTTGGTAATTTATTAAAATTATAATCATTTATTTAAAATTATAAAAGAGGCTTTTACAGGGTAGCTGCTCCTCTCCTATTTACACAAATGCGCAAATGATTTTATTCCCAGTGCTCAATTTATATATATATATATATATTTATATATATTATTTTTATGTTACCATTCGCTTAATGACCAAGTTGATGTGTGACACATTTTTTTTTTTGAATTTGTGGCTCTTGTGGGGAAGTTTCTTCCGAATTTATTTTTTAATTAGTTTGTGCTGGGTTCAATGAACACGTGTTGACCCAAAAGCATTTAAAGAAATATATGCACATACGTGTTGGTGTGTGTGTGTGTGTGTGTCACAAGTGTTAATACGAGAATTATAAAGCCGTCTGGTGGCGCCACCAATGGGCTTCTTTGTATATGTATGTATTTTATTTTCGAATGCGCACAAAAGTATGGCACACATAATGCTATAAAATGCCTTTGAAGTGTGACTGAGTATGTGTGCGTGTGTGCGTGTGTGTGTGTGTGCGTATGTGTGCGTATGTGTTGTATGTGTGTCTTATTCATGACGGCAATGTTTTTGCTTTTTGTGGCTTTTGGCATGCCGCAAAAGTTATGCACTAACCGATGCCACCACTTTGCAAATTTGTATTTGGCTGCGTCGGCAGTCCAGTCAAGCTGTCTGGTCAGAGCCTTGATTCCTCTCTTTGTGTGTTGTGCGTGTGTGTGTTTTTTTTTGGCAAGCAATTGCAAAGTTTTTTTTTTCCAACTAGAGTCACTTGGCGCATAACTTTTTAAACGCACTGGTAAACGCAATGGCAAACAGATTTACGGCAACTTCAAACGGGAAATTCAAAATACATGTGTCCAATATAAATAATCACCGGCTGGCTCCATTCTGTATGTGCTAGTGTGTGTGTGTATGTGTGTGTGTGTCTCCATCAACACCATTTGTTCTTTGTCAAGTAACAATTGAATGCAATGACTTTTGCCAAATTGAATTTCAACAGCAGCAGCAGCAGAAGTAGCAGCAACAGCAGCCGGAGACGGCAAAGGCAACGGCAACGGCAACAAAAGAGGCAAACAAATGCAAGGCGCTTGCCAGTCTGCAAAGTTGCACCAGTCTTTGGCAAACAAAATACCTTTCGACTACAATAGTATCTGTAGTTATTTTATTTGGATTTAACATTACGTATACACAGTTATATATATATACACTGCGAGTGTCGCATGTGTTCTTTGGCCTCGACTGTTGCCAAAATAAATGGCATATTAAACTTACTTTCAACTGCACCTGTGACTGCCAATTGAATGCAATCTTTGATATATAAATTACTATAATTTAAACTAGGTAAATTCAGCTTTAATGTTAATATTCTATTAGCCACTAAACTTGTAATAATAAGTTATTTATTTATTTGATTACTTTTGTTATTAGTAGACTTTTTCTCATTATATTTAATTTTAATAAATCATTCATTTAAAACAGATAAAGCATATTATGTTTTTGTTATTCCAAAGTTGATGTTCTTCGTTTAAGGTTAAGGCTGAATATTTCGAGTATAATTCTCATAAATATGTCAAGCAATAATTTTGTGTACTCGTTGGCAATTTTTCATCGAAATGTCACAGACAGCGTTCACAAAATCGACAATCTATGGAGAATTATGAAGCTGTTTACCTTCAGGCAATCAGCTCTGCCTCCTTTGTCCCAACACCCACCCTCTGCCAATCTGAATCTCTTGTTCATATCTTGGCCAATGTTTGTTTCTCGGCCCGATTGCATGACAAATGGCATTCGCCGCAGTCTATTATTAATAGGAATGTATTAGCTAGGTGCCTGTCCCATTTATCGCACATGTTAAATGCTCGAAACGGCACTCTGGGGATCTATATAGAAAAATGTGTTTGCTTCAGCGGCACAAACACACTTATGCACATATAAATACACACACATAAGTGTAAACATGTATATGTAAGCACTCAAGGACACATCGTCCTGTAAAAATGGAACTGTCATCGGCTTTTTTTCTTTTTTTTGGTTAATCACTGAGCACATAAAAAATAGTTAGGTAAAACAATCAAATTTATTATTTATATTTTGTATATTTGTATGTATTTCCAATAGCTGATTAAAAAACATTTTCTCGTGTTTTATTTGTGGCCGTAATTTGTGTCGCGTGGCAGCAATTCCTTTGCGGCATTTGGGACAACGAATGTGACACCCATTTCCTGTCGAAATTGCGGCACGCGCTTTCCAATTAAATTCATTACACCTTCTTCCGAGTGCCCAGATACTCTAAGTCGCACTCTGACCTATCCCTCAGCACTTTAGCTGTCCCGTTTAATTTCCAACAAGAAAACACTAAGTCATTTCCGGCCAAAACGGTCTTTGTCCATTGGCCAGATTATCATTTAAATATCGCTGGGCATGGAAATTTTTGTTGGCCTAGCTGACGGGGGAAGGGAATTTCCAGTTTAGGTTTTGGAATTTACTTTCACATTTTTGTTTTCTCATCGTTTTCTACATATTTTGACTGGCATCAACAAAAGCTGACAAAAACAACGCAACGCGGGGGGCATCCAAAGGTGAATTACCACACGGGAAAACCAAGCAGAGCTGAGAAGCAGCTGCGCCCAGTGAATTATTATATTTTCTTTCTTTTTCCACCTGAAATTGGGTGTGTTTTCTATTATTGCCAAAGATTTCCGGCCTGTCAGCGTGGCAACTTCAACAGCAGCAGCAAGAACAACAACAACAACAACATTGCGTCAAGTCTTTTAAGTTTTTTTTTTTTTTAAATTTAAAAAACATCGTTCTCACGCCCCCTCGCCAATTCCATAAAAGTATTTGACTATTCTCAATGTTTTTTTTGCGTTTTCGATTATTTTTTCCAGAGTTTTTTTTTCCAGATTTTTATTTTGCTTTCAATTTTTGTATGCTGTGGCAGAATTGAGCTGAGGCTTCTGAAACATTGGCATGCAAAATATGACAGCTCAGCTAGAGTGACCAAAAGACTAGGGGTTGGTGGAGGGGCGGTGGCAGTGGCGTTTTTCTCTGGGGAAGGATGTGTGCGCGGCAAGGTGCAGGATGTTGTCACGGAAATTAAACGCATTGAAAACAGCCGTTTAAGTTTTTTAGCCTTGATGGCATTTTCGGCTGATGAAGATTTGCGCAGTTAGCGGTTTAGTTATTTATTTATTTTTTTTTGTTGTTTTTTTTTTTAGACATTTTTTATTTTTTAAAAGGAAACAATGGCTATTTTAATAACTTGATTATTACTCAAAGGAATCAAAATAATTTTTATGCTTGTTAAAATATAATTGTTTGTTTAGTTGAATTTTAGATTGTTAAAAGATATCTAAATAAAATCGCTCATTTTATGTCTTAATGTAAATAGAAAATGATGAAAGATAAATAAATTTGTACTTAAAGTCTTTCTTATTTGTACTTATAATTATGTTAGATATACTCGTTTTTATATATATATATATATTTTGATTCATAAATAACCTGCTTTATTCGACTTTTCGGCCAAGACAAATGCCGCTTAAGAACTTCTATAACAAACTTGTTTTCACTTATCCCCAATTACAATTAAATTAAAGTTTTTACAAAACTTTCCCTTTTCTGTGTTCATTGCCGCTTTGTGTTAGTGTTGGACAATCGAATTCAATTGCCGGCGTTGACATTTCAAGCTTCGCCACCTTCTCGTTTGGCATTACCCAAATTGACTTGGAAGGGGGGGGATTGCAGTTGGATCAGTTTCCAATCTGGTTCGCCGCATTCGCGACATGATGCACCCTGGTTGGCTTGGAGTTGTGCGGAGGCACCGAGAGGTGTGTGTGTGTGTGTGTGTGGGGGAAAGCGGGACGAAGCCATGAGCAATTGCCATAGTCATGGCGAATTTTGTTTAGAAACTTTTAATTAGTGTTGCAAAAGTTTTTCAATTAACACCACCTGCACAACTATTTATTTAGCTGGCAGCGCTGCCATCGCCTCATGAGCGAAGCTGAGCGGCGTTGCCAGCTTCTTCGAAACATTTTCAAGGCAGCGTTGTTCTTGTTGTTGTTGTTATTATTATTGTTGTAGCTGTCAACTGTAAGTTATAAAAATATTTTTATACTTGTTTTGTTGTTATTGTTGAAGAATTTTTGAAAAATGTTTTACAGCCTTGTCGCTGCTGGGGTGGGAGGGGGCAGAGTACAAAATACAAAATAATTTACTACAAGCGCCCTCTGTCGGCCAGTGGCATTCATTAATGCTCACCGTTATGAAACACTGGAATTGCGGCCAGCCGCTTTTATGGAATGTTTTCTAATTGATTTTTACTTTTGCACTTTGAGTGTAATTTAATATAAATGGCATAAGTTTTGACAGCTAAAACAGTTGGCAGTAATATAATTTTCAATATAAATTAGCGACACTTCAAATGCCCGTAAAGCGGCTAACGAGAATGGAAATGGAAAATGCACAATTTTCAGAGTATGAAAAGCAGTTCACATTTCAGCCAAAAACCCCACCAATTAACGCCAAAAACTGACAATCAACTGTGACAATTTTTCGCTTGTGGCCACTCACATTATTAACCTGAAATGTGTATACAAATAACAATGCCTCGAATATATATAAAATGAATGAAGAAGTGCTAAATGCAGAGTGAAATGATTGACATATAATTATCATCATTAATTTTACTCATTTAAATTGTGACCATTAAAATAATCAGGTTAAATGTGACAAATATTGAGATAATTTACCCCATACGCTGAGTAAAATTTGTTGTGCCACATAAGGTCATTGAACTGCCCCAAGGAATTGATTGGCGTCTTCTTTGTATTTGCCAAACAAAAGGCAAAAAGCTAAGACCAAGCAAAATGCTGCCTCATGCGGATTAATAATAATAATACATATTGAAAGCCATTTCATCTATGTAGATGACATAATCTTGAATTCAATAACTCCTTGGGCATTTTTATAATTGAGAGCTGGCCAACGGAATGAAGATGCGCCGTTTAGAGAAACCAATCCCCACAAGAAAGTAGCTGTGGTGCTTATGTGTAGCACGTTGCACGTAAAAGGCAAACTATTTAGAAAAGCTTTATTTATGTTAAGACATAAATTTAATGTTAACAAGCAAGCAGAAACAGATGCGTCTCGTTTTAACTCTGTGCTTCGCCAAGGTGCAAGGTGAAATTTATTTGGCTGCAGCATCTTTATCTTCTCCTCCTCGTTTTTTTTTTTCGACGCTCCACTTGACGAAATGGCAACCACGTTGCAGCAAGTGCGGCAAGAATAGCCGCAGCAGCAACTTGCCCCGGGGTATAAAATTAAATTTCAACTTTTAACGAATATTTACGCGTTGGCAGATAAAAGTAGCATACAACTTTGGTGCCCAGTACAAAGTGCAAAGTGCAAAGTGCAGAATAGTTGCAACCCCGAATGGCCAGCAGGGCAACGTGGCAACTTGGCAACTGGCAACGTTGCATTCAGAGCCACCAATTCCAAGCCGTGAGTATCTTTGAGTGGCAACATTCCCAAAAAAAAGTATCTGTTAAGTATAATTTATATGTGGCATGTGGATGGGGCAATTGGGGTCTTAAAAAACAACGCATTTTGCTTTGCCAAAACCTATATATTGTTGCACCAACATTAACAATATTGCCACAAAGCTTGCTGCAATTTCAATGTGCCCAATCAACAAAAAAAAAACATAAGACTCTAAGAAAACATTGTTCAAATTTTTCAAATTTAAAGCGAAGAGTATTTTTAAGAGTATTATTAAGTTATTTCCGAAACTTTTCTTAGTTTTGAATTTCAACTTTCCACTGAGTTTAACTTAGTCAAAACTGAAAGTTTGAAATTTTGACCACTTGAAAAAGACTACAATAATTATTGAAAACACGGTTGAAAGCAGGATTTTGCTTATAATTAATATAAATTTTTCGATAAGACTTTTAAATATATATAAGGATTTTTTTTCGTTGAACTAGAATACTTAAAAAACAGTAGATTTTTTGCTTAACTTTAAGAGATAAAAAAAATACATATTTAGAAAACTTTCAATGTTTGCCATTTGTCCTGGTAGGAAATTGTTTTTGGGTAAAGTTTCAGTACCATTTGTAAATATTAGATTTTATCGACGGCACAATAATGCCCAAAAGTTGGCTATTAAACTGCTTAGCAATTTTTATGATGTTATTAATGAAATTTCTGCTTATGCGAAATCGCTTTTTGTTGACACATAAAGACATCAATAATAAAATGTTGATTTCTCATCTCGCTGCGGCAAAGGACGATGAAGTCATTGAACTAATGCCCAAAGGATAAAGAAACAGTTTCCTCGTTGTGTCAAACCAAAAAAAAAAAAACCCCCAAAACACTAAAGGAAGTAGCAAGTAGAGCGTAGCAAGTAGGAAGTGGCAAGTAGGATGTGGCAAGTAGTAAGTAGAATTCCGAATACAAAGCTGGCGGATGTGAATTTATAAGAAAAATAAATATTAAATATAAACATTGACGATGCGAACTTATTTCAATAATATTATCGATATTAAAGCTGATTTTTTCGTTTATTATTTTCTGTATTGATTTCCAATTTTGTTAACCTCTCAGCTAATGATTTCCACAGCATTTTCTGATCGTAGAGTGATTTTCTCTTTGATGAAAATTAAATAATGTCAGTCAGCTATCAATCAGTGTTGTTATTGTCGAAAAAAAAACAATTAAACCAAATTAACCAATCAAATACAAGTTATTATTTATTTGTAATATTCAATTTATTGATTATATTTTAATATGTTTTTAGCCTACAAATTATTTAAGATATACAAAGCATATGAAATCAAACACATACATAAATAAATCAGTAAATGATATACTGATACTTTCTGCAAAATTAGGCGTGCTTTGTTTTTCAGAGTGTATAAGCGTTTAACAAATTATATACACTGTTAATTAGCGGCACTTGAAAATTGTTCTAATGAATAAATTACCGCATTTTGTCGTTTCTCAGTTTGTTTCAGTTTCATATGTACAAGTTCACCTATCTATGTATCGGTGTGTGTGTGTTCGTGTGTGTGTGTATCTTAGATGTTTAAGTGCTGGCATTCTCTTGTTGCATAAATGCAGTTACTGCAACTGTGACTGCGACTGCAGACCAACTGCTTGCCAGCAAATGCAGAATTTTTCAATTTTCATGGCAGCCAGCACAAATGTAATTTATTTTGCGAGATACACACACACACCTACACACACACACACACTCATAGACGTATACTTAAATGCAGATGTAAAAAACGAGAATTTTTGCTTCTGGCCATAGAGCAATGCAATTAACCTTCATGTCTTTTTGGCATTTGGAGACCACTTGTGAACTCTTCAAATTATATTTTCACTCAAGTGCAAGTAAATCTTCATATGTGTGTGTATGTGTGTGTGTGTGTGTGTGTGTGTGTAAGGTCATAGAGATGTACTTGCAGCATTTATTGTTGCAACTAAAGCAGCCGCATAAAGTATAAAGTATAAAGTTGAAACGCACTCACATGAAAAGCACCTTCAAAAAACTTCAGTTTCTTAATTGCTTGCAATTAGCTGCACTTTCATTTCATGGCTTATCCATTTACCGTTTTGCAGTTGTGTTTTTGTGTTTTTGAGTTTTTAGCAGCAAAGGTCTGCTAATTGGCCAACTTCAAGCGGCATTCCAAGTGGCCCGCAGGGAGATTAGAAACAAACTCAGATTTATAAGAGTTATTTCACATTTATATAACAAGTGCTTTTCTTGATATATGCTGAAGATATGCATGTTTGTGTTGGACTGTTTAATCCTGCTTTTCCTAGATGTTACCAGTAATGAGTATCGAGAAAATTCATTCTTCCGAATAACGAGCAATAATAAGGAGAAAATTGCAATTATATCGAATCGAGAAACAGCTTATTCCATATTTTGTGTGTGTGTGTTTTTGACAAACATTTCAATTATTGTCGAAGATTATTTATCAACATTTTGTATTTACTAGCTAATCAATTTGAGGGAGAACCAAAATGGGCAGCCTTAACTACAAATGGTTGGTTTTCAAGAAATCTTGTTGCTTACTGCATTTAAATTTAAGTACAATATTAAAACGAAATATACGAAAATTGGTTGAAAGAGAAAAAAATCTTCAATTTTAACAGCTACGCCCATTTGATATGTAAGCCATGTCCCAAATGGAGAACTGTGCATAGTTTTCCCATTTGGCTAAAACCAAACAAATCTTGTGCTGACAACGCTTTGCAGTTGAGGTATTAATAAGAATAAAGGTGTAAAATGGCGAATAGTCTGAATTGCAGATACTCTAACTATAAAACTTAATCAATCTTTTGACAGCTACAATTAATAATATTCAATACAATTTTAGCTTGGAATATTCCCAGAACATGCCAAAGTTTTAGCCATAAATTGTTAACACACAACAATGTAACTTTTATAGAGTGTTTTTTTTTTTTGTTTAGATATTTGAATTCTTCACGCTGTGCAATTGATGAGTGTTCGTTTATCCACTTGTTATCCCCATATGCATATTCAGTGCATAGAAACTTTGGTAACAAAAAAAAAACCGAAACTTGCCTGCAAATCGAAACAAAAGCCTCAAATAAATGGGCGCAAAAAAGGAACTTGCAACCGATGGCTGCAAGCCAATAGTCATTTACCGGGCTGTGCCTACAAAAAATAAGAGAAAAAAATATAAAATGTATATGCAATCCACATCTATTTGGGAAGGGCGTAAAGTATTTTGAACGAAAAGAGTTGTAGCAAGAATGCAGGCCAAATATTTGCACAAGTAATCGAAAATATTTGAAGTGCATTTAACAAAAGCGCAAACTATTTCCATTTGTTCTGCCAGCTGCCAGGTGGGCCTCAATTAATTATTGTTACAATCTCTTTTCTTATTCACACATATGTGTCAGATTCGAGAAATTGGCATTTAATTCAAAATACCAGCCAACTGGCATGCCAAATGTCGGCCACGTGCGGAAATTAAAATTCTCGCTGAGTCAAAGAAAGAAAGAAAGAATGCTATAGTTGGGTGTGCTCGACTGCGAGTTGCTCTGCAATCAGCAGTTAAACTTATTCCAGTTTTTTTTGCTAGTTGATTAACAATATGAAAATTATACTTTGATGTAAGCTGCCTTTAAATGACTTGATGAAGAATATATATTGAGGGATCGGATATGTTTTTTTTCCACTTTTGCTTAACTGCATCGATATCCTTTTTGGCCAATTCAGCTTTTGGTTTTATCAAAAATACGCAAGTCTTTTATCTTTGCCAGCGATGAGTTTTTCATTCCTTTTTTTTCAATTGTCTAGACTCAAAGCACTGCGCCAGATTCTATGCCACAGTTTGTTGCACGTAGGCATAAAGTGTGTCTTTACTTAGAATTGGGCGCAATCAATGCTAAAGTTGCCCGGAGCAGATCCTCGATACAACTCAATCTCTATTCACGTATCCATTTCTTGGGGGCTGCTTCAATTAAATGGGAAACGAGCCTTGCAGGCGCCAATTTTGATTTCATTGTCGTATTTGTTGTTTTTTCTGCTGTTGTTGTTGTTGTTGTTATGCATTCGTTCACCTCGATTTTCCGACATTCCGATTCGGTTAATTAAAGTCTACAAAAAACTTCGTGTTTTTGGCCAACTCGAGCCGAGTCGAAACCAAATTGCACAAACAAAAGAAACGAGAAACAGTTAAGAAAACATTTGCTAAATTTTTGGAAATGCCAATGAATAACGGCTTTTAAATAAATAAATTATTTATTTTTTATTTGTTATGTTTCATTTATATTGCAAACATTTATCTAAATTTTTGTGTGGCGGTGAGGCAATTATTTTAGTTGGCTAACAGTTTTCACAAATAAAACATAAAAACAATAAAATGCATGTTTTTTTTTATAATATATATATATATAAATAATATAAATATATAATATATATAACAAATATAAATCGCAGTTCTTGCTTGATGCATATAAATTCAGATTGGGAGTATTTGTAAATCTGTCAGTTGGATTTGATGCTTCTTTTCTCTGACAATGCATTTGTAGTCTGATAATTTTACTTTTTTTTTAAATATTTAATTTATTTATTGTATTTTTATTTTTCATATTTTCTGATGTACTTTATATGCCTCCTAATTTAGACTTCAAGTAGAGATTAACAGCGTTCGTTAAGTTATATTTTTGATTTTCAAGCAAACATAACAAGAATAAATAATAAAAAAAACATCGAATCAGCGATACAATTTATTAGATTATAAAAAGAAATAAACAAAGAATTAACAATTTGTAAATTATTTTATATAATTTTTTCTTAATATCTTACTCGATCTTTCTTGAGACATGAATTTGCATAAAACCATAATCAAAACTCTTTTCTACGAATTTTCGAATTTTAAGAAATTTCTTTTGATTTCTTAATTTAGTAAAATGCTGGAGTGCTGCTAACAATTGTTCAGTTGATGGGTAAGCATTGTGCATTCTGAATACCAACTGGTTACCACGCATCACTTAGCTGGTATTCCTTCACACACACACACGCACACACGCACACGCACACACATACACATGCGTAAGGACCCCCTGGAAAGCAGCTGGCAATCCATTTAAGTCTGGTAAATGTTTATCAACATTTCACACTTGCTGCGAGAGATATGCAGAGGGCCAAAATCATTTCTCTGCCACGTTAGCATTGCATGCAACACTCACTCACTCACCCACTCCCCACTCCTCACTCTCTCTCTCTCTCTCTCTCTCTCTCTCTCTTTGTGTGAAACAAAAGAGCTTTTAACGTTGCTGCGTTTGTGCGCGGCAACCTTTGGCCGATTAAACATAAATCCCTATAAAGCAACAAAGTAAAAAATTGCCAACGAGCCAAGTAAAAACTTTGCCAAAGTGTACTCAGATATACCTCACCTACCCCCTCCCTTCCCTACCACCCATCACTTGCTTACTTCCCCCACGTGCCCTGTGCACGTTCTTATCCACATCCTTGTTGCTGGCGCCCTCGTTGACAACGACGTGCGGGGGACTCCTTACCCCCTCCTCCCCCCTGCCACACAAATAGAGAGTAGAGTGCAGCTGAGTAATTTATATGCCACGCACAAGATCATTCCTCTTAGAGCATTAAAAACTTAAATAGTTTTAATTCGCCTCAAAATATGCAGGCGTGTTGAACGTGGCAACAATGCGGCATTTAGCTTTATGCGGCATTTACTCGATGCCAACCGCAAAACGCAACGATTGTCAACAATGTGACAAGAGAGCGGGATGAGGAGAGGTAAAGAAGTGAGTTCCTGTGATTAACAGAGTGGGTCTAAACCAATATTCCCTCCCCCCCTACTCTTTGCATACTTAACATTTATGATTTTGAAATACCCTTTTCCCAAATTTGTTTTAGAGCGGCAGGTTTCGGGTTTATTCTCATTATTTTTATTATAATTTCTAATTATTTTTTAAATGTTTCTTATTATTTTTAACTACGCAATTAATGAACAACAGAATTTCCATACACACTATTGAAACAGATTTTTAATGTGTAAAGATTAAATTTTAGTACGCTAAAAAAATGTATAACACATATTTAAACAGATTGTTAATATGTAAAGATAAAAATTTAGTAATTTATAACACACATTTTGTAAATTAAATTTAAGTGCATTAATTAATTAAAATTAATTGACAGCATGTAAAATAGTCTACATTAAATAAATTTAGTTAAATTTATTAGCAAAATATCAACATTAAAATTACTGTTTACAAATGGTTTGCAAATTCAATTAAAGTAAATTAAAACTTAATTATTCACACTTCTGATTAATATTGAATTTTAAATGCTTGTTAATTTAATTATTTTTACATTTAATGTTTTAGCAATTATTCTCATTTATGTATTTTAAAATCCGACAGCTTTTCAGAACGAAAATGAATTACAAATAAAGTAAATTAAAATTAATTCGATTTGCCAATAGCTGAATTAGACCAAAAACACTTTTTAATTGTTTATTTATATTTATCTATTTATAAATTACTCATTTTTTATTTATGTATTCTTCTGCCTTAAAACAAAAAAGAGCTTGAAGCTAAAATCAAAGTTAGTTTTTCAATATTTGTATTTGCTTTGACAGTTTTCTTTACGTTTATAAAATAATTTCTCTATTATTTTCTTGACTGAGACGTGACCTTGAGATTTGTAAAGTGTGTTATTACAGGGTAGCTGCGCATCAGGAATTCTTAGCTGTTATTGCTTTTGTCCAGCGAGCCGCAGAAATTTAAATAAAACTACACAGCAAGAAAGAAGATGCTGTTTGTTGTGGCTTCATCGAATTGATTTGAGTGGCCGCAGGGGCGGCTGCCAAGAATAACAATAAACATTACTATCTGCTTCATTGGTTATTTGCTTACCACTCACACCGTTCACCCCACCGTTCATCCCCCGCTGGGATGGCAAACAAGAATAACAGCAGAGCAAAAGCGACAAATTTGAAGGACAGAAATTATAAAAAGCAGCCGCAGCCGCAGCCGCAAAGGAAACCAAGAAAAGATTTTTTATATAAATACTGCAAAATGATGGGTTGGTCTTGGTTTGATTGGGAGGAGGCGTGGTGGTTGGCTGATTGGGTGATTGGGTGGCCACGCAAAGCCAAGCAAAAGCAAACGCAATCGAATCGTATCGAAATGGAAACTAATCGATACATTTGGCCTTTTTCGTTTCGGCTGCAGTGTTTTATTGCTTCTGCAGTTGATTTTTTCGATTTGTGGCTGCAGTCTAAGTTCAGGCGCTGTCCATTGTGGTGAATTTCGTCAGCTGCGTGTTGAGTTTGAATCGTTTGAATTCGAAGAGCGCCGACGCGCTGGGCGAGAGCTTCAACTCGTTAGCACTGTTATCACTGTTATACAACCCCACACACACACACACACAGCTTCCTTAACCATTTATACTGGGAACAGTTGTGACTCTTATACTCCAGCAGAAAAGTTAGGTGTGCGTGTATTGGTGTTGGGAAGCGGAAACAAAATATGTAAACAAATAGCCATTGATAGTGGTTATCAAGCCAGCAGCTGAATAAAGGAATTATTTAAACAATTCAATTCATATTTGTATATCTAATGCAAAATGGCTTTAATAATCATTTTATATTCAGACAAAACACATCCAGTATATGATTAAT